>OX371225.1:208555300-209755300 GCA_947310385.1 Nephrotoma appendiculata | reverse complement strand
CTGAGATTATTGTTTGCAATTACAATACTTCCTCAAACATTTTATCGTAAGTGTGGTTGGGTAATAAATAATTTGGTACTCTTTTCCAGTTATTACGCTAAATAACCAGCAATTTTTGCGTGATATTTTATGAAAAATAAACTGTTTGATTCAACCCAAACTAGGGGTGGTTGTGACAAACCCTCCACCGACTTAAACAGTTCACCTCTCACATTTTCTTTTATGATTTCTTCCTTAAATGATGGTTTACTTGAATGTTTTTTTTTAAATTTATTTTTTAAAATGAAGTTCAATGGACAACGTGTTTAGAAACCTCCAACTAATTTCATTTTTTAACTTAACTTCTAAATTTTAATACTTCTAAATTTGCTTACAAGAGGTAAAATTCGAAATATTTGTTTTTAACCACATGTGGTACATTTAATATTAATCATCTATAATTACTGAAAGAATTATTAGGATTTCTTTTCTTATTGGTTTCTAAACCAATTCTAGTTAAATCATGATTTTCAAAACTTCGTCTTACAGCGAATAAAAGGACCGGCTCTTACATTCGATTTTATAAAAAATTGGGGTTTCAAACTGTGTCTGGTTGGTTCAAAAGAACTATATAACAAACTAATGTAGTCCTAATAATTGAAACGTATTCTATGCTCCCTTCTATCCCCCCCCCCCCCCCCCCTAAGAATAACATCGAAATCAATATACTAATTGCAGTTAAAAAATTTGATTACTGCACGCAAGGCGGCACTGCCAAAAATAAAGTTCTCTTTTAATATTATATGTATATATCTTACAATAAAGGAACTACATCTTCAAATTGAATTGAACAGAAGCCCCGACATTCTTTTATTTGTTTATAAGAACTGGATCTTTTATTTGCGGTTAAAGACGTATCCTATTACGAAATTCCTTTGAAATTTTAGGATGAAGTTTATATAGTTTCTATATTACAAAATTAAATTGATTTTAAGTAAAAATTGAGGTTTAAAAATATGTATGTAACACATTGTCTGAAAAGTTCCCGGTCTAACAAACAAAACACAATTTTTTGGGAAAAAATAATTTTATTCATCAACATAATTTGCTTCTAGAGCGAACGATACAATCAGTCCATCGCCTCTAACATTTCGATGCCTTTTTTGTAGAACGATTTATCTTTGTCTTCAAAATAAGCTTCAGTTTCGGCAATCACTTCTTCATTGGAGCCAAATGTCTTTCTCTGGAACTTTTTTTTGAGGTCTGCAAACAAGTAATAATCGTTTAGGACCAAATCTGGCGAATAGGGTGGATGCGGAAGCAATTTAATGTGTAATTTTGCCATTGTTGCGATCGACTTGTGACATGGTACATTGTCTTGGTGAACGAGCAATTTTTTCTTCTTGAATTGAGGTCAATTTTTAGCGATTTCTTCCTCCAAGCGCACCAATAACCCGATGTAATATTCGCTATTGATCTTTGGTAGTCAACGAATATTATACCATGTGCAACTCAAAATACAGACGCCATGACCTTTTCAGCCGACTGTTATGTTTTTGGTCCCTTCGGAGGAACTTCACTGGTCTCTCGCCATTCAGCTGATTGCCGATTTGACTCTGGTGTATAGTGGTGGATTCATGTTTCATCCATTGTCTGATACCGCATAAAAGAATCCTTTTTATTGCGTTTAAACAGCTAAAAACAGCGCACGGAGTAATCGACGCTTTGTCGTTTTTGATCCATTGTGACTCGTGAGCAAATGCGGTATCCATTTCGAACACAGCTTTCTCATGGACAAATCTGTGTAATTAAACAAAAACAGGATATCTGCAGATAACCACTTTGCAGTCATATAAAGAGTCGATGCAGATTTTTTTTTATTATTTATTTTTTATATTACTGATTTAGAAATCATTTTTAGTCATTTATCTTCCTTAAATAAAGATTCACATTTCACGGGCAGTAACCCAAATGAAGGATATTTTTATTTTTATTATATTTCTCTGCCCTAATTAAATACAACTGCCCAGTTCTAGAGGTTTCTGCCTTTGAAGTTTTCGTACTGCATTGGTGGTGTCCAACAAATTTCGTGTCTGCATTTTGGTGCCAAGATATTTGCTGAATGTGTTTCTTTGCATGATTTTTTATTTCTTCACTGACATTCCATGTTTAACCACTTGACAGTTTTGAGCGTGACTCGGGCGCGTCATAAAAAAACGTTGAAAAAAATTCAAAAAAAAAATTATTAAATAGATTGTTAAAAACTGAAAAAACATTGTATTCAGATTACTTGGTAATTATTTTCTAATTAAATGTAAAAAAAAACCTGACAATTTATGGACACCCTTTCTCGCCAAAAGCAAAGTGTTAAGTGGTAAATAAATAATCTAACTGTTAAGTGGTTAAGTCCCTATGTATGTTATCATTTCTGATGTACCATGGTGCATTGACAAAGCCATGCAGCACTTTATTTTGAAAACATTAAATCATTTGGGTATTTGTCTTCTAGGTACAACTCCAAAGTTTTATACCATAGGCCTTTACTGGTTTAAGTATTTGCCGATATAATAGCAATTTATTGTGTATTGTAATCTCAGAATTTCTGCCTATTAGCCAATACATTTCAATAGTTTGTAACGATTCGATGCTTTTGACTCTCCAGAGGATTTTGAATTATAGATGGGGCTCGTCGAGGTTCCAGGGTAAGATTTTGTCAAAAGCCATATACCTATTTTGAATTGCTACTATCCCCCTGGATAGTTTGTAGTCGTTACACGCGGTCTACTTTCATGTGCATCACCACCCTAACCGGTACTCTAGCCTACCATTATCGGAATGGTAGCAGATTGAATTGTATTAACAGTCACTGGTTATGCGGAATATATCTACCGTTACCATTCAGGTTGTCGGCACTCATAATTATTCTGATACAACATACATAAGTAGGGTTCTGATTACATTAATTAGGTATCTTAAAGATAACCCGCCATAAAACTTCTTAACAACCAAAATACGAAGGAAGAAAAAAAATATAGAAATGAATTTGATACTTAACAAATCGTGCCTGAATCTCTAGCGTTGAGATTCCTCGTCCTGGATTATTCGACGACCTTTGTACGGCACCGTTGGGAAACTAGAATTTAACCAAGTGATACTCCGCCTTAGGACCATGAGCTGAAGCTTCAAACTGCAAAGGTGAATTGCCAAGCGCCCGTCGAAATACGCAGTAACTGGTTAAACCACAAGTTAAATATCGGTACCCGTTTCGATTATAACGCTGGAATCCTCGTACTGCTGTTAGGGCCCGCTTGTCGCGTAGCGGAATGGTCGATACCAAGCCGATATACCAAGCCGATTTCATGCGTTTCTCAGTAGTTTAGTTGTATATTTTATTTAAGAAAAATCAATTTTTTTTTGTTGGTTTACAATATCAATTATTAGCGCTTTATTTCAGTAGCTATTTTGATAAACACTTAATTCACAATTAATTTTCCTGTCTTTACACAAATTCGTTTATTTGGTAGCCAGTGTACATTGCTGGCTATCTTTCAATCTTCGACTTGAAATAGACAACCTTCGTTGACAATCACTTATTAACGTTACTTTACGTTCACAACCATACGTATGTGCGAATTGTATCAGTAAATTCGTATTTCTAAAACACTTTAAATTCATTCAGCGTCCGGCATAATGTTTTTACACATCAAATATTTTTTTCTTTTCAAAAACCAATTGGAATGCAAATTGGCCTTTAATATGTATACTTAACGGTAACTTTAATTCAATTCAAAACACAAAACTTCGATTTTTTATTTTTTTATTTTTATTTGATAATCAATCGTTATCTGACCAAAACCAAGCAACAACTGCCTCACCCTTTTTTTTATTTTCTTTTTCTCTGCTTTATCAATTTCGTTTTCATATCATTATGTTTTTCAGGGGGAGGGGAGGGGGAATTTTAATCGTTTACTATAATTCAGTATTCGTAATCATAGGTTGCAATACTATTACCATCACCGAACATAGATCTCAATAATTTATAGCGCGACCCGCTCGATCGTTACAAGTTTATTGCACAGATAATTGAGGATTTTTTTGTTTTCAGGGGCGCGTGTCCTTTGCCAGGTCTTTCGTGCTTTTTGTTTCTCTCTAACTAATTCCCTGACTTCAAGAGGATAATTATGATTCCTACGGGTTTCGGTATGATTAGTAGGAGAACTTTCCTATGCTGCTTGTTGAATAGTACTGTTGAGTACCTTCTGTTCGTCTTCCAATTGTACAGTTGTTTTAATTGGTACTTGAAGGTTTATTTGCTCTTCAATTAGTTCTTGGAATAGGTCCTAGTCAGTTTTAATATTTGTTGGCTTGGGCAAGTTATTCTTGTTAATTATCATTGTGCTGAGTGTCATGATAACAGGTGGTCAGAATATATTCTCTCGCTATTTTCGAGACACATCTAGTCCTCGCTAATCCCTTTCGTTATATAGAAATCAATGAGATCTGGTATTTTATTTATATCAGCAAGCCAATATGTTGGTTTAGCCCCTGAATGGAACTCGCAGTTGTTTACTCGACCTGCTTCGAAAATCTCTTTTCCTTTACGTGTTGAAAGTCTTGATCCCCAATAGGTGTTTGTTTGCATAAAAGTCACCATCAATAATAAAATTGGATGCTAATGATCTAAAGAGTATGCTAATAATTTTCTTTGCTTAAATTATAGTGTGGAGAGCAGTAGATAGAGGAAATACTGCCTTTATTATTATTATTAGCTTCAACTTTTACCGTTTTAACTTGCCTACTTTCTTCTACAATACCAGGTTCTTCATAGTGTTTAACATTCTTTTTCACTTACTGATAATCCTCTCGTGTTTCCTCCTCGGTGAACAGCATAATAACATTTCATAATCACATATTTTAATAAATGATGTTTCTGTCAAATGGCTTTCCGCTATAAGGCATATATAAGGCATATATCTAGTTTTCTAGGGTCACCAGTAATAGCATTAGATGATTGTTGTAAAATTTGCGAGTATGTTTTACGCCCTTTATCTATAACCGGTGGCTTTGGCTAGCTTGATTTTTACTTAATTTCTCTCTGGTAACCTTAGAGTTTTGAAGAAACGTTTCTTATTCGCCTCGTATTTCTCTTTAAGGGTTCTATTTTAACCTTGATATTTAATTATTGTTTTGATGTTGAACATTTTTTCAACTTTCTTCTTTTTAAGCATAGAGTTGGAGCCCCCATTTTTAACTTCATTGTTCTCACCTCTCTCTCGTTTTAGGATATTTACTGCATCTTCTTTTTGTAGATCTTTTGCCTTTAGGTCCTCCAATGTATCCTTCTTACACGTTGGATGCATGCCTCTGTCCATAAACTTAATTGCACGATTTTTTTTATCTTCGTATGTGAACCTTTACCTTTCTCATTGAAAGATTGATTTTCTTTACCTTTCTCATTGAGCTTTGTGGCTAGAGCTCTATATGTATCGGAATCCGGTTTATTGATTTTAAACACATTATTGTTTAGTGACGCTACTCTGTACTTCTTAGTGGTGACTGATTTCATTGTAGTTTGTATACTAGTAAATTCTGTTATGCCGAATACATTAATTGGTGAAGGAGCCTTTTCTTTCGATGTTTTCTGGAGTCATAGCCTCATTTGGGCGTCCAGAGCGTGCTGCATCATCGGTGGTTATACGACCACGTTTAAATTCAGCATACCAGCCCATTGGGCTTGTAGATTTTCCTGGTGCAGAGTCCGGATAACACTTATCAAGTCACAGCTTTGCTTGAACGGTATTTTTCCCATCAAAAAACAGTGTTTAATCCACACACGAAATTATTTTTTTCCCATTGTTTTGAAATTAACAAAAGTAGCGTCACTAAAACAACACTAACTTGTAAACTTAATAATCGAAATGTCATGAAATTTTAACAGGTATCATTTGAAGGTTGGTAGAATTTAAAAATCATATGGGTTTTAATTTTGTGACACTATGTGTCAGACCGGGAACTTTTCAGGCGAAGTATTTCATATTAATTTAAAGAAATACATAATGAAATTATAGGCTTTTTCATAACATTTTGGTAAGCTAGCTAATTTAACACTAAATCACTTCGGATTGCTGAAAACTAAAATTAATAAAAATAAATTATTAAACGGATAAAATATTTTTATAAAAGACTTTTCTGTATTTAATAGTTTAAAATATGTATTTAAAATAGTTTTCCAAGTAGAATACAAATTCACCGAAAATCAAAATCGCAAAAATCAAAATACGAGAAATCAAAATTCCAGATATCAAATTCCTGGAAATCTAAATCTTGGATTTCAAAATCACTGATTTCAAGGGATACAGAATTTTGAAAAGTATTTTCAAAATCCTATTAAACTTTATAACAAATTAGGAGGGTCAAACGTAATTTGCCCCGGTAGGAAAGTGATCAGCGTGCTTGTTACAGCGACCGGAGGTCCCGGGTTCGATTCCCTCCCGGTGGTGACTAGAAAAAACTTCACGGCTGGTTTAGGATCAATGAATTAATCAAAATCATTCATTATCCGTAATTAAAATATGATTATGAAATCTCATTTGAGGCGGTCAAATCCCTTGATGGGATATAGTGCCAGAGAGAGAGAGACGTAATTTGTAGTAGCATGGGATTTGAATTCCATTAAGAATTTTGAATGCGCTTTTGGAATTTGGCTGTACTTGATTGAACTCGGATATTTCTTAATCGGCTATGGGCAAATTCGATCGAATTCTGTACGAAGTTCTAAAATTTTACCCTGTTGAATGGAACTACCTAAACTATTTCTTAACCTAACCGACTACAGTCAAATACGGTCTATAAATAAAATTAAAAGTATACAATAAATTTTGAATGAAGGTCTCGAATATAGTCATGTTGATGGTATTTCGCCTTTTCGCAACCAATTTTAGTAAAATTTTTATACTATTTAATTAAGGTACTATAACATTAATATTGGATGAAGTTTTGAAATAGATGAGTTTTGCGTAGACGATGTTTTTGAATTTGACCTTGCTGAATCATATTTAGCCATTCCTTAACAGCTCGAAACTCGGCTATCTCTTAATCGATTGTGAAACTTAATCGTATTAGTGTAGAACTTGGCTATTCCTAAGCGAATTTTGGCTAAATTGGAATTGTAGGATGTGATCGGAACTTATTTATTAGTTATGAGCTAAATTCTAGGCTTGCTGAGTCAATCTCGATTATTTTTGAACGAAATTCTAAAATTCGCCTTAATGATGGAAACTTGGTCTTAACCGAATAAGGGAAAATGCAATTTTTATGATGGAAGTGATATTCTAATATAAATTTCCAATGAAGTTCTGGTACTAGACTATTCTGAAACTCAATCATTTCTCTCAATCGATTTTGTTCAAATGTTATGTTTAAGATAAATTAGAATTCTAACAAGATCCTAAAATTTGGCCTCACTTAATGAAACTCAAATGCGGTTTATAGGATGGTATTACTATTTAACAAAAATAATTAGTGTTTAAGTTCTGAAGATTAATTATGCTTTTTTGGCCATATTGAACCCTTTATAAACGCTTTGAATATGAATTTTAAGGAAATTTCTTTATTTGTTCTAGTAGTAAAATTAAGGATATTTTTATTATATTTATTGGCGGCTAAAGCCTTTTATGGCACTTATTTTTACTCTTTACTTAACTTATTTTAGTATTTTATATTAGAACGAGACTTCAAAACAAGGGTTTTGAAAATCATGATGATTTTATGGACCAGGATTTTGAAAAACGTATTTAAAAAAAAATATAAATTTTGGTTAATCAAGAATGGAAACATCAAATCAAGATTCCTAACCTCTTGGCAACCTCACGTCAAAAGACTACGATGAAAATCCTCTATGTAAGCAATACATGGTTTTTTGAAAGTAAAAATTGTAATACAAGTAGTCAGATTTGTGTATATCCTCATCATCGTTATCACAAGAATATTAACGTATTGTAGGATCCAAAGTATAGTTTTGGCCATACTGGGTTTGCTAGACTAACCCGGGTGACGGTAACTCAATACGGCGCTCAATTGAGGCTTCCCTCAATTTCCTAAGCGTGAGGTAAACTTTAGACCATCTACAATTTATTTCCGCTTGCACATGGAGTGTCGCACCATGCCTAAGTAATGAAATTTTGCCTTCTGCGTTGTTCAAGATTAACTGGATGTTGAAATTATCACTCATTTTGTTAAAATGGCATACACATTATACCTCCATCATTTGGATAGTTGGCCACTACATACTCACCTCTTATCCCCTCTTCATAATTAAATATTTTTGAGAAAAACCTTGTGCAACGAGTCGAGCTTTATATTGTGTTAAGCTCCCATCATAATTTCTTTTGATTTTGTATACCCATTTGCAACCTATGGCTTTGCGATTATCAAGTAAATCACATAACTCCCATGTTTTATTGGTCCTCATTGAATCCATTTCATCCTTCATTCTTCAGCTTCTAACCATAATTCGATTCATTCATAAAATTGCCTCGTTATACTTGATGGTTCGAAGAGTTCTTTTGTAACAAAAATTTTTTCCCTCCTCAATTTGACCTCCATCGGTTGAATACAAATCGCCTTTATTTCCTATACTGGAACACGAATTCAAATAAACAAAAATTTCATGATCAACTTCGTAGTGTTTCTAGTCGCTATTAACTTTATATGATTCAATAGAAAATTCCACATCACGTCTGAAACCACCTTTCTCGTTAATCGATTGTTGCAACGGAATGCCTTAGAGTTGGTATCATATTAGCGAAAAATCATTTCAATTGCTGTGTTATCCAGTTTGTCTGTCTTCTCCTTAGGTACATGTACGAAGTATTTAGACCCAAATATATAAAAATTTTCTTTTCTTTTGTGATAACACGATTTGAAATTTTGACATAATTTTACTTGTTAATTCGATTCCCTGGTTCATCTGATAAGGATTCTGTTTATTTTTTGTGCTCTGGTGATTTAGTTTCAGGCAAGAGGCTTTTGTTTATATTGGAAAAATTAAATTGGATAACTCATGTAACAATAAATTCATTATTTGACTGAAGAATATAAACTATGATAATTTGCATAATTAACAATATCTTGTTTTTTCCAACAGCTGCACTTCAAAATATGTTCAAACAGACGATCAACGTAAGGAAAATTTCAACTCCAACAATTAAAAAGGAACCGGATGATGGAAACGATAATAAACAAAAAGATATGGATTGTTTTGTAAAAGTATCATTACCTGACTTTGGTAATAATTTAGGATATATCACATCAACTGCCCAGGCATCAAATTCTAACCATAATTATAGTCTCGCATCTAATCCACACCATGCGCATCAACAATCTCAGCCAATTATAGTAACCGGCCAGCAGTTGCAGCAAAATAAAATAATTATTAATTCAGTTTCATCACCGTCCATCTCATCGTCACAGTCCTCTTCATCAGCCTCCTCGTCTAGTAATCAGTCAACGGCATCAATATTAGGGAACGCATCCAATATTACAATATCCACTCCTATTCAGGAGTTATTGGTGGCCGGCCAAAATAAAATCCAGTTAAATACGATACCAACATCAAATATAAAATTAAATTTAGTTCCAACATCAAATAATCAAAATTATAACATTCACCCGTCAAACTTGAGTAATTTAGATGTTAAAACAATTGTTACCGGTACACCGCAGCAACGTGTCAAAGTCGAAAAAACGCTGAACATGTTATTAGATTCGGAAAAAAATCGTATTCTATGTGCAAATATAAAGAATAGTCGGGGCACCCCATTTACAATAGCCCACATAAATCAAAAAGTTGTAAATATTTTACCAATCCAAAATCGTAATAATGTTGGTTCGAATACAATCCAGAATATTGTAACGGCGGCATCACCAACAACGGCGGCAATTCTAAATCAAAAATCTCATCAACGAATAAATTCTCAGTCAAATCTAACACAGCAGCAACAACAACAGTTGCAACAACATCAACAGCAGGTTGCCCAGCAGCAAGCGTTACAACAACTTCATCATCAACAACAGCAACAGCAGCACCAAGTTGTTAATAATTTGAATAGTATTAGAATACAACAAACAGGCGATAGTAGTGTTAATAAAAATGTACAAAATAATGATAATCCAACAGTGACTGGTATTAATATAAATACAACAAATAGGTGAATTTAAACTTGTAATTCGTTTGTTTTAACTTTAAATATAAATCTATATATTATATACATAAAATATATATTATATATACATAAATATATAAAAAAAAAATCATAAAATTAATTTAATTAATTTTTAATATATAATTTAAAAAAAAAAAAAGAAAAACAAAAATATAGTTGTTCCAATTTTTTAAAACATTTTTATTTTACTTGACTTGAATTGACGGGGGGCGCACACCCAAAATCCTCTAAAAGAATGAATCATGCCGCGACGAATCGTGTGCTTTAATCCATGTTTAAATCGTTTTCTTGTTATTATATTATTTAAGTAGTTTGCTGTGTTGACACAAGTCGTCGATCTCGTATCGTTTAACTCGGTACATTTTAAATTATTATTTTGTATTTTGTACGTAATTACGTAAGTGAACTGATTCATTTGTTATTGGTTAATTTTTATGGTTTGTGTTTATATATTTTATTTACAATTTTTTGTTGTAAGACGTTTACGTTATGCACGTTCATTGCGAATAGGCATAAATTGGAGTTTCAAATTTTACGTTTTGTTTTAAATTACTGAATTGTATTCTCTTGAGTTATTTTATTTTTTGTTACATGGTGCATTAAGGTAAGTTCTCATATTTCCCGTGGAATCTCAATGTGGCTACATATTTTTTCGGTGTATCCTTTAGATTAAGTAGTACGCTATAAACTATAAAGTATTATGAGAATGGCCTAAGTAGCTGAATTCGCGACCAACACAAAATATATTTAATTTTCATTTGTTGACTTATTTTACTAACGATAGTATTCCAATTTATGTGTAATCCATTTAATGTGCTTGATGTACTTAAAAATAAAATCTGTCAATTTAAGTCACTTGTATTAAAAAAAAAATATTAATAATTAAATAAAAGAAAAAACTCAGTCATTGTGTTGCTTAGCTTTAAAGCAGTTGTTTGTTGTATATCTCCACTACTTCTATTACTACATACTTGAAAACTATAATAACATTTTTTCCACATTTTTTCTTTTTTTTATATAAGGAAAATAAATTTCTTTAATTTTATTATGATTTTGATGAAAAATCAATTTGTTTTTTTATTTATTTTATATAATTTATATTTTAACAAGACGGAATTATAATTTAATTTTTTTATTTCAGTTTAGTACACAATCGATTTTATAAATTTTGAAATAATAATGTTGAAAAAAAAAATATAAATAAATTAAATTATAAAAAAAAAAATATAAAAAATAAAAACTAAAAAAAAAACGATTAAAAATACGCTTATAGATAATTAATATTTAGATTTACAGATTTTTTTGATTTATATAAAAACATAATATAAATAATTACTTTATAAATATTATAATTAGTTTTTAAACATTTTTTAGTTATAAGATTAATCTTAATTTAAACAAAAATAAAAATGAAAAACAAAAATTTACTGTACAATATAAATAAATTAAAACAAACAAAAAAAATTATTTAAAAAATGATTATTAATTACAAATTTTTTGTTTATTGTTTTTGAAATATGGGGTTGTCTTTTTTATATTCGGACTAAATTTGTTTCAGCAACATCTTTCTATGAGGCTTTTGTTTAATTATTTAATTGGTGGCTAGACTCCATACATATTACATAAACAATATTACATACCACAATTCGGTGCTAATCGAAGAAGCATAAATTTGAGTCAAAGTAGAGTAAGAAGTTGATTTTTATAACCCGCTTTAGAGACTCCCAGTGTTTATCTTACAGTTTGCGCCATCCGAGAAAATGTCTATTGACATATTGCGAAAATTTAATTCAGTCGACAGCTTGTCATTGGCCATTTCCATTTATATAAAAGGGCTAAATTAGGTAAATATTCCTTTATGCTCAGAAGAGATGTTGGATCTGAGGTGCCTGAGCGCTTCGTTTTACTACCGAAGTGGCGGTATAATGGATGCATAAGCGAGTATAGGAAGAACTTGATTGGTAAATCATAGATATTCATGTCGATTCAATGAATTCTTCTATTCTTCTTGAAAAATCTTCTTCACTCAAACAGAAGAAATCAATAATAGAAGAATCTTCTATTTTGCTATTCAGTGTAGCAGTGGGATCCTAATCTTCTATTTTTATTATTGAAAGTTCCAAATCGATTTTTTTTTCTTCTATTTGCTCTTGCTATAATGTCAAAAATGTATTATTACACAAAACCAAAACTGTGCCCTAATTCTCTAAGCAGTAAGATAATTTATAAACGTGTAAACGATAATTTATCTTGCCTTTTTTTTTGAAATATTCGCATTCTCTAATTGCACTCCAAGATAAAATTTAAAACGGTTACGATAAATAAATGTCAAAACTTCACACTCTTCGTGGGTTCATATTTAGACTTTGATGGCCCATTTCTTGTGTTCCCATTTAAATTTCAACATTTATCTTATGAATATAAGTTATTCCAAATAGCATCTGTTCCCAAACTATAGTTCCACTTGTTATGAGTTGTGGTAAGGGTAATTTTAAAGGTACAAATTTTATACAAAATATTTAACTTGATTCAATATAGATCTTCTATTCTCAATATCTTCTATTCTTCTATACTTGTGTATGAAAATTATTAAATGTCGAAATAGAAGGAAAAAATAGAAGAATTGCTATTCCATATTAAAAATAAACAATTATTTTGATTTTTTCGTTTGAAGGTTTTGACTAAAAATAGAAGATATAAAAATGAGACTTTTATGACAAGAAGAAATAGATTTTTTCGATTGTTATCAAAAGCGGGTTGTGTTTTGATTAAATCTTCACAATTTAAAAATGAATTTTTGTTTAATGCGAAGTGAAACAATCCGCCAAAAGCGTATTGGTTCGTAAGTAAATTTATTAATTATTTAATAAAAATTAATTAAATAAATTTTTGTAGACAAAAACCAAAAATGAGACTGAAGGATATAAGAATAAACAAGGATCCGTTTCAGCTTATTGATAGTGTATTCCACAAGTACTTTTGATTGCAAATGGGAATTGTTGTGATATTTGTAACCGATTTAGTAGCAAAATCCAGCTTCAACTCAATACCATTTAAATTACAAGTATGTATTAATTATTTGGAAATGCAATTAGGGTACATAAATGAGTCTTATTACTTATGTGCTTGCTACTTTGCATTTTTTGTGGGCAAGGGAGCTATCAAGCTTCCGTTGGTAGCAACAATGTGTTGGGCCTGTAACAACCTAGTGTGTCAAGATGTATTCACAATGTAACTTGCCTTATAAACAAATATTTGGTGCCAAAGCACAGAACATTGCCTACAACTATTTTAGAAAAAACTAGAAACAAATCAAGGTATGAAAAAAATGATCATATTTATTAATTTATAAAATTTCGTAATGTTCCATTAACAGGTTTCAAGATAAATATGGAATGAGGAATATAATCAGTGCTATTGACGGTGTCCAAATAACCATCGCCCCACCAGAAAATTCTGTTGAGACACCTGGCAATTTATACATTTGCAGAAAAGGATATCACAGCATAAATGCGCTGGTAAAGTTGGGGATGTGACATCTACTAGCGCATTAAAAATAAGCTCATTGTGCATATCCATACTACGGTGACTTGAATCCGGTAACTACTTCGTTTCTTTCCCCTTTACCTATTAAATAAAAAACATTTATAGATAAAGGGGAAAGAAACGAAGTAGTTACCGGATTCAAGTTACCGTAGTATGGATATGCACATTGAGTTTTTTTCCATGAAATTTTAGCACGGCATACTTTATGAAAATAAAAATAGAAGAAAACAATTCGGGTTGGAACTTTCAATAATAAAAATAGAAGATTACAATCCCACTGCTACACTGAATAGCAAAATAGAAGATACTTCTATTTTTGATTTCTTCTGTTTTAGTGAAGAAGATTTTTCAAGAAGAATAGAAGAATTCATTGTATCGACGTGAACATTAAACGTCAAAACGAAATTTTAATTATTTTTTATCCTTAACAACTCAAAAAATATAATTGCTAGAAACGTAAATTGTTGCATATACATCAAAGCCATCTAGAATCACACATAGCCCACAAAATCATATTGAAAATTATTCGGAGTCGGTAGTTATTTGAAATTCAAATCAAGATACGGTTAGATAACTTATAAAACAAACCAAATGTTTGAAAAGAACATTACAACAGTCACAAATTTCTTTATTTCGTATGGTCGCATTATCATTTAGTAAAAACCTTCTAAGCGAAAAAATCAAAAAATTTGTTTATTTTTAATATGAATAGCAATTCTACTATTTTTTCCTTCTATTTCGACATTTAATAATTTTCATATACAAATATAGAAGAATAAAAGATATTGAGAATAGAAGATCTATATTGAATCGACCTGATTATTCTGGGGAAATAGCGTATTAATTTCTATGAATATAAATTTAATTAAGTGTATCTTAAAGGGATTAACTCAAACAACTATATTTATTTATGCCACCACGACTCTACGATGCAAAGAGCCTTCTTTATTTGATCATGTAAGATGAACAGTTAAACCAGATATATGTAGTATGCAAAAAAATTCGTTAATTATCAAAAGCCATAATAGCATAGATAGCACATCATCCTTCGAACATTCGTTGGTAATTTTGATGGAAACTGGGAGGACATCCAGGTTAATCAGGGTTGAACAGGATTGTTATCTATCAGTAGGATGTGGTCAGTACAAACATTTGTAAAATGTCTCATAACATGAGGAGTAATATCTGGGCTTCCATTCAGGTAATAGAGGAAACTTTCCCATTAGTAAATTTTGTTTTAGCTTTATTTATTTTTCAGCCAGGACGTGCAAGCTTTTCGATTGCTTTAGCGTAACTGATTTCCTTTGATGAACTAAAAAGGATACGATTTCGAATGAAAATAACTCCACGTCGGTTAATTTCCTATTACGATAAGGTGTAGGAATCGATTTTTGAAATCGACAATTAGCTTTGTAATTTTCTAGAAATTCTATTGGAAACGGCGCTCGTAGCAATATGTTACGGATACACGGTAGCCTAGGTGTTTCTCTGCTCATATTAATTATAGAAGGTTTTAAAAGGTTGTAAGTTCTATTCACTGAATATAAGCCACTTTATTTATGCAGAAACTGGAAAATCATCACGTCCATCTAGTCATTTGGAATTCATATCGGTTAATTCACTACCCTCGACATTCAACTTACCTCAGGTATTAATGCAGTTCACAAATCTTTACGTTTATCAAGTTTTATTCCTAAAATAATATATAATGCCCAAATCGCGACTTTACAAGCCAATATAACTTTTACATAAAACTTGTTATTAAATTTCGAGTGAAGCAAGTTTGAACTCTAACAAAGCAAATTATTGCAACAATTGTTTCCGTAATTTCCATCGAAGGTAACGACTATAAGCGATGTTCCAAGAGTGTTTGGTTCACGTTACCTAAATAATGTTGAAAGGAAAAAAGGGATTGGAACAACACAGACTCCACGTAGTATATAATTTTTGAGGGTGTACTACGAAATCTCGGTTTTCAAAATCCCGGTTCTCAAAATCCAGATTTTTAAAATCCCTGTTTTCTGCAATATTTTGTAGTTGCAACATTAATAAAAAAAAGCAATATTTTGTTAAGTCAACATTTTGAAATGCAATAATTGTAGAGGCTGGCGGCTGTGATAACTCTCACGGGCACTTAACCCTCCACCCAAACTCCATCCCTATTAGCCATTTTCTAGAACTTTATCGCAAACTCATTTTTGAATTTAAGAATCCCATTTTCGCACATGCCAAATTTTAAAAATTAAACCGGAATTTCCTAGAAATCGGATTTTTTTTATACAAAATCGGGATTTTGAAAGCCGGTATTTTGAGAACCGATATTTTGAAAACTGAGATTTTGAAAACCGAGATTTCGCTATACACCCAATTTTTGAACTACTTAGTAGTATATATTTTTTTATAATGATTATCACTACATCACCGCGGTTACACTCAGAGGTAATATGAGGTAGTGATTGTGTTTTTGAACAGTTGCTGAACCACCCATCGAATTCCGTTAAATAAACCCTTTTAAAGTACTAAAATTTCTCAGAACTATAATTGTTCTCCTCTTGAGCTACAACAGTATGGGGAGACATGCAGGATTTTCTCGAAATATTGTGCCAATTAAGCTGTCACTCTCAATCATAGGCAGAGAAATTTGGATGAGCTCACAGGAGCGCGAAGAGAAGGCATTATTGGAAGAGCTCCTTCATTGGCTAGTAGAAGCCAATCATTGTGCCCTCACTGACCTTTGCTCTTGATAACAGTGTTATACATACGGATGTCAGCAATACAATTTATTTGATCATCATTCGCATTGTAGTTTTTCGATCCATATGGAATCAATTGGCACGTGGCAATACTACGATTACAAATTATCGACTGGGATACGGAAAACTACACCATAAGTTGTTCGTGTTGTAAAAATCAACTCGTGTGAAAGAAACCGCGTGTTACGCATTCAAAGGCCATATTCACAAATTAGAAATAACAGTTTAAAAACGTGTGAAGTGCATTGAGAATTTTGATATCGCGTGTTACCTATTCAAGTGAATTTTTTTTTTGAAGAATGCTGCAAGTCGAATCATTGATCAAACGTCATCAAGGGGTCACTAACGAAGATTTTTATCTCTTGTTGATATCGTAGAGTTTAATGTGCGATTACGCCGAGCAGACGATTTATTATCCGAGTTTCATACAATAGAGCAAGCTATTTCCGACCTAAATCCAGCCAACGCAAGTCATCAGGATGAATTCGAGGATAGGTAGTATAATCAAACGAGTGGGCTCTGCTGCCAGTAACATTACAACCGACTTATACTCTTCGCAAAGCGATCAAATTTGTGCGGCAACTATTGAAGTGAAACTACCGAAAATAAATATTGTACCATTCTTTGGTTCCTATACCGAATGGCAATCATTCTACAATTTATTTTCAATGACAATTCACGAGAATCTGAACCTGAACCCGACACAAAAATTCCTTTTTTAAAGAGGTTTTTAGAGGTGAAGCGGCCAACCTGTTGAAACATAGTCCGATATCCGACGCCAACTATACATCGAAGCGTTAAATAAGCTTAGAACCCGGTATGACAGAAAGTGTTACGCCGTCCAATCGTTTATAAAAAGTTTCATGGACATCCCGTCGTTTAGCAACGATACATCACAACATAAACGTAAATCAATGGACACCGCTGTTGAGGTTATACACGGGTTAAAAACTGTGAGACCTGAAGCAGAGACGAGAGATCCATGGCTGGTGTTTTTATTGATCTAGAAACTAGACTTGAAAACCAGAGATAAATTGGTGAACGAGACCGCAGTAAGAACGATTACCAGCCCTTATACCATTGTCCAAAATTTAAGGAATGAACAGTTGAGCAACGCAAAAAACTAAACAAGACAGAAAAAGCTGCTTCAATTGCTTTAATCAGTGAGATTAATTCAATGAGAACCAAACCAGTTCTGACCAATCGGCTTCAGTTAATTGTTCAGCGGTAATCTAACTACTTCCAATATCGAATTACCAAAAAAAGGGAATCGTAATATTTGCACGCTATCCGGCCGATTCATCCAGCCATCTTACCAACGGTTACCGTACGAGTTCAAGATAAGAGCGGTCAGAATCGGTTATGCCAAGTACTGCTCGATTCCGGGTCGGGGCCGTTTTTAATCACCGCAGCATTTGTCCAAAAATTAAAATTATCCTTATCGTTTCGTGTTCGACGCTTCGGTCAAAACACGCTCCAGTTATTCCTTGAATGATAATCTCTTAAAAGGACCAACACTGCAGAATCTGGTAAGTGATATTTTAATCCATTTTCGAACTCACAAAATTGTGTTCACACCAGCTGCAGAGAAGATGTATCGACAAATATGGCTACATCCCAGTGATCTACGTTATAAGCGAATAGTTTGACGCACCACACCAGATGAGGCAATTAAGCACTATGAACTCTGGCCCTTGACATATAGTATGTCTTCCGCGCCTTATCTTGAACCAAGAGCTATGCACCAAATTGCTTTAGAGCATTCGATGACACATCCCGAAGCATCACAATCATTATTGAACGACATGTATGATGATGATCTGTTGACGGGAGCTCACTCAGTACCAGAAGCAGTGAAATTCCCAGTCCATTCCTAGTTCCATCTACGAAAATGGTTCTCCAACTCACCATGGCATTTGGACGAGCTAAATGAACCTAAACCAAGAACATCTGTTCCAAAATCACCTTTGCCGAAATTCAAAAAGCACATCAAAACTCATTTGAAGTTCAGATTGGCAAACATCTGAATCCGAAATCCTGACACACTTCCAAGCTACGAGTTTCCGTGAAGATAGCAACACCATTTCGTAAACCGTCACTGGGTCATCTAAAAGTACCATAAAATCGTTAAATCCATTTCTCAACAACGCAGGCGAGTGGGTGGTCGAATTGAAAAGGCTATTGCTCCATATAACACCCGTCACCCAATTATTCTATCATCCAAATGTGAAATCACAAAACTCATAATCGTGAATTACCATAAAGCTAACTTTCATTGCGGTGCTTCATTGCTTTTGAGCCTGATTCGATGGAAGTTTTGGATTATCTGGAAACTGCGTGTATTGCCTCAAACAGCGACCACAGACGGAAAACCAATTAATGAGCAGTCTACCGAAGGAGAGAGTTGAGCTAATCCGCCCATTCTTGAAGATAGGTGTAGATTTCGCGGGTCCAATAACACAGTCGGCGATCTTAAAAAACATATATGCCTCATAGTTCGCCTCAGCACCAAGTCGGTACATTTGGAGATTATCATACAGTCCACTCATTACACTCGATTGGAACATTTGTGAAAAAGATGTGCTGATTTGCCTCGCACCTTCACATCTACGAGATAGATTGAAATATTTCAATCAGTGACCTTAAGGCGACGATTTTCAACCAAAACAGTGCAACAATAAAAGTTGAGGATTTTAAACATAGTTTTAAAACATGGCATAAAGACACCACGTTGGTAAATTGGGTCATCGATTTGACATCGCGATCGCACGTAATACTCTAATAAAAATCGTAGGATACATTGGCTGGTCTTCATCCAGAATGCAAAACTTTATTAGGTTCACAACACAAGGTGCTTCAAATGAGATGGGTTTGGGCACATTGTAAGATTTTGCAAAGAAACTTCTGTGGCTTCTGGGATTCGGTCATGATCAGAAGGTGTGTCCAAAGAAAACAGATGACAAAAGTCAGTCTGCCATGCGAAAATGCTAAAAATCATTTGACCACTTTCGGAGTAAAGTGTGTACCGCATATAAACTGGCCTTGAACCTAATGAGGAAGAATGACGGTTTATGCAAATAAGTTAGTTGTTGAACACGAGATCAAGCAATATTTGAAATATCATAACATTGACCTCCGCTTTATGCAAGGACCCTACGCGGGTATAAGTAGAGAAGGTTGTATGGAAACGTTGGCACGTATTATCACCATAGGCGATGATAATACACAAGGATCAACTAGCATCCTCATTGGTGATCTAGAGGTGCTCCAAATATCATAGAACCAATGCTATAAAACTAAAAAAACATCAAATCATAATCACGGGTTATTTTAACGCAAAGTCACGACGATGGCACAATTTATAGTAACACCGCATTGATAGCGGAACCGTCATTAAATAATTTTTTGTAAGAAGTAGTCTCTTCATTGTGAATGAAGTTGGCCAACCAAGTACACATATATATTAACCTTACATTAACAACGGACTGACTATTGAGAAAAGCATCCAAGTAGCCAGTCGAAGAAAACTGGGGCACAAGTGGTCACAGAACTTATCTCACTTAAAAATGGTAAGGGATAGTCAACCAAAATAATAATTACAGTGTCTGTGAAAAATGCCTCGAAAACGTGCTATTAAATCTTTAAACAAACCCCCTTGTTTATCTTTGATAATACTTAAGCCGTGTGTTCGCTGATTGGGTTGTGGAACAGGTGAATGACCGAATGTTGACCCAAATTTCGCTAAAAAAATCATCTTTAGCGACGAGGTCCATTTTTGAATGAATGGACATGTGAACAAGCAAAATTGTCGGTTTTTTCGAGAAAGTCACTGTTTGATGCGGAATTTGGTCTGGCGGAATCGTCGGTCCGCACTTCTTCCAAAACGAAATTGGCATTGCCATAACCATCAAAGGTGAGCGCTACAGATTGATGATAATAAACTTCTTATGGCCTAAACTGTATGATATGGATTCCGACGACATGTGGTTCGAACATGATGGCTCCAATTGCGACACACCGTATAACACGGTAGACATTCTGCACGAGCGATTTGAGGGCATACTTATTCCGACATAATAAAAAATTTAAATAAATTTCTACTTCTGACGAAATGGTATATATAGTATTGTTTCATAATCAGCCAATTTTTTGCAATCATCATCTTTCTAGTGGAATTTGATATTAAAGCTCACGTTATTACGGAACGTTACAGCTACAATAATGGCATCCCTTCTCATTCGCTAAAGCGTTTTTTAATGCTTCTTTTGATGTTATGCTGTGCTCCCGTATCTTGCGCTTCAATATACCAACAAGGATGCTCGATACGAATTAGATCTGGAGATGGTGCCGGCAGACCAATGTTGTTATCTATAAACCAATGCATGATGTTCGCTGATTTATGACATGGAGCATTATCTTGCTGGAATTCGACGTCGCCTAAGTTGGTGTCGCGAAAAATGCTCGTCAACTTGTTCTACCATATTGATGTTCTTTTGACTGTTCATGCGGCCGTCGCAAACGAACATTTCACCGACCTCATCGACAGACATGCAGCCCCCCCCCCCCAGATCATAATATTGCCGCCTACGTGCTTAGCGGTAGGCACCACATAATCTGGATGGTATTGCTTGCCGACACGTAGCCTCACAAACGTCACATTTAGCGTTACGAATTTCTAAAAATATTTAAAAAAAACACACAATGATAGATTGGTTGTATATCATATAAAAGAAAATTAAATAACTAGTTATTGTTGTTGTTAAAGGTTAAACTGGTCAGACCATACAACATTAGACCAATCTTCTTCGGTACAATGTTGGTGTCGTCGAGCCCAATCAAAGCTGTTACTGTTTGTTGTACTCGGACATTAGAGATTTCATCATGGCTTTACAGCCTTTTAAGCCAGCTTCTGTGAGTCTTCTTCTCGCCGTTCGAGAACTAATCGGTTTTCTAATGTTCTTCGATAGAGCTGCAGCGAGTTCAAAAGAACTTGTTTGCGATCCTTGAGAGACTCTCGAATAAGTTCTCTGTCCTAGCGCTCGGTAGTACGCGTTTGTGTGAGAACTAGTCTTCGTGAACCTTTTATAATCATATTGCACCACACACCGAGAACATTTTACTAACTTGGCAATCTCTACCTAGGACTTGACTGTCGCTGACTTCACAAATAAATTTTTTTTTTTTAATAACATCTTTATTGATATGGCTTCTACAATCTTAAACATTATTAATTCATTAGTAAGGTTGACATTAGTACTTATGAGATAAGCTAAACTTGTGTGGGTCTGCTGGACCAGTGTCCAGTTCCCTTGGTTTATAATTTTCATACGGTTAGCTCATGTGGTTTGATTCGTTTGAGCCGCCTTACTTCGTTTGTACTGTCCAGTAGTTGTACGGCCTCAAGATTGGTGTGGGTAAGAAGTCTCTTTTCATGTTTTATGGCACATTCGCGGATAACGTCGTCTATCAATTGCATTTTTAAATCATTGTGGATTTCCTTGTTAGTCACAAATCGGTAGGCGTTGGTGACCATTCGAAGAAATTTATTTTGGCTTCGCTGTATAATGTCTCTATTGGATTTATGTGTATAACCCCATAGCTGCGCACCATACATCCATATTGGTTTGAAGATAGTCTGCTATACCAGTCTTTTGCAATACAGGTTCATTTTGGAATGATGTCCAATTAACCAGTACATTTGACGTTGTTTCAATCGTATCTGTTCAGCTTTTTGTCTCACGTGATGTTTCCAGTTGAGCCTTGAATCTAAATGCAGACCAAGGTATTTTGCCGATTCAGCTTGCGGCACTTGCACCCCTTTGAGGTATATATGAAGAGTGTTATGTTTATGTCGGAGCGTAAATGTCATATAGGTTTATTTGAGCTAATTCAGTGCGATTTTCCAGTCAATTGTCCATTTAGTAACGTTGTCCATTGCTGGTTAAAGGTTTTCCACTGCTCTTGGTTGAGATTCGTCTACTGACATAATTACAGTGTCGTCAGCAACGTGCCGATGAATGTTTTATTCGTCGTAGGTATGTCCGCAGTATAAAGAAGGTAGAGGAGGGGACCCAATACGTTTCCCTGCGGAACTCCAGCAATCGCTGGATAAAAGTCCGAACATGCGTTTCTTCATGAATGACTCTGAATTGGCGATCAGAGAGGTATGATTCAAGCAGCTGGCAATAGTTTTGTGGTAGCATTTTGCTCATCTTGAATGTCAATCCCTCATGCCAAACCCTATCAAAGGCCTGGGATACATCCAGAAATACGGCGGGGCAATATTTCTTTTCTTCTAACGCTTGCTCTATTACCGCAGTTATTCGATGGACTTGATCTATTGTGGAGTGGTTATTCCTGAATCCAAATTGAAAATCAGGAACGTTTACCATTGGCTTTAGACGTTTTAGTAGCAGTTTCTCGAACAGCTTTGATAAGGTCGGAAGCAGTGAGATTGGTCCTTATTATGTTACTTCTTCATCTGGTTTACCTTGTTTCTTTAGCATAATTATTTGTGCCATTTTGAATCATTTGGGTACATACTTCAATCTCATACAGGCATTAAATAAGTATGTGATCAAGATGATTGCTTTACGAGGAAGTTCCTTGAATAGACCCGGTGATATTTCATCAATTCCTGGTACTATTTTATGATTAAGATTTTGTCGATTTCTTCAGCAATTTCCATTGGCGTGACCCTCTTAAAGTCCTGATTTGGTTGATAAACAGGTGTTACATCAATGTTGGATTGAATGTCATGGGGTTGGAATACTGCTGCTAGGTGTTGAGCAAAGAGTTCCGCTTTTTCTTTGTCTTGTCGAACCCAACTGCCTTGAGCATTCCTTAAAGGTGGTACTCGAACTACAGGTCGTTTAAATTTTCTGGTTGCTTTCCATAACGAGTAGTCCTTATCCATTTCTGGACCTAGCCCGCTTAAGTAGTTGTCGAGGCAATTCCGTTTGAAATTTTTGATTAGCCTATTGACTTTGTTACTTATTCGATTAAAAGTTGTCTTATCAGCGGGATTTCTGGTGAGATGCCATATCTCATATCATATAGAGACCCTCCTCGCCCTTGATTTGTTCCCTGATTTCAGCCGGGTATTTGACTTCAATCTCTGCTTTGTCCTTTAATTCAGGAGTAGCTAATCTGGCATCCATATTGGAGTGTATTCAATGAAATTGTTTGTTTGTTGTTCCAATTCTTCGTTGCTTTCAATACTAACTTTTAATTCAACTAGCTCTTCCAATTTTTCTCTGAAGATGTCCCAATCCGTGAATCTGTTAGTAAGGTTTTGCTTTTTCTGTTTCTTTATTACTATAGCGCTTACTGACAACAGTACATGAATGTGGTCAGATGTTAGGTCGTTAATTCCTTCGACTCTAGTGTAACTTAGAGGAATACCTTTTATGATGAAGAAATCCAGTAGATCTGGTATTTTTCCTGTATCCGTTGGCCAATACGTTGGCCCCCCTGGGGACAGATATTCGCATTTGTTTTCATGAATGGCATTGAACAAGGTGTTTCCTTTCCCAGGAGAAATAAGCCTGGAACCCCAAGCTGTATGTTTTATATTGTATTCCCCACCAATAATAAATTTTGGACCGAGCTTATTGAATACGTTATTAAATTGTAACTTCGTTGGTGTATGCCGTGGAGGACAGTACGCTGCTGCAATATTCAGATCTGCGCCATTATATTGGATTGAGATAACAGTTGCTTGGAAATGGTTTTCACGAATATCCTCTTGTTGATTATGTTTGATATTATTTTTAATTAGTACAGCTGAACCCCCTCTGGCTCTTTCACTAGGATGGGTTGTCCAGTAGGAATTAAAACCCCTTATTCTGATAAAGCTTTTGTTGGAGAAGTGCGTCTCTGAAATCAGCGCAATATCAATGTTGTTTGTATGGAGAAATATTTCCAGTTCTTGGGCTCGTTGGTTGAGCCCATTAGCGTTCCAAGCTACAATGCGTAGGAACGAGTTAATCATTTGTGAGTATGTTGACTTTTTCGCTTGGTGGATTTCCAGTTTTGCCACCCTCTCTGCTAAATGACCAAGTGACTGTTGAATTTGGCTAAGCATTTTAATAATTTCAATGTTATTAGACTCTTTGGTGATTTGCGCATAGGATAATCCAACTGTGGATGGTGTGATTGTTGTTTGTGGTTTAGTTTTGTTCTGATATACTCTGCATCCTTTATAATTTGCAGTATGCCCTTGTTGTTGACAAAGAGCACAATAAGGCGCGATATCTGGTGTTTTCTCTGCATGTTGTCGTGTGGTGATTTTCCGCGCATTTAACGCATTTGGTTTGACGATAGCAAAAGCTCTTGGTATGTCCAAGTTGTTGACAATTCGTACATTGTGGAATTCCCCTTGTCTTGTTAGGTGGCTCAATTTTAACTATACAGTACGCAAGTTTCTTGATATTGTATACTTCTTTATTGTTGTCTTTTTGTTTTAAGTCGATGTAAAACAATGGAAAGTGTTTCCTGACTTTTACACCATCAATTGTGACCATTTTGTATATGTTGGTAATACCTGCGACTTCATGTCCCATTTTTTCTAAGTCTGCTTTAATTTCATCGTGACTAATAGAATAAGGTAAGCCTCTGATAACCACTCGATAGGCCTTTTCACTCTTCAGCTGGTAGTTGTAATATTGAATATTTTCTAGTTGGTTGCTAGATTCATTTTTTAATTCTTCCAGTAATTTTTTGACATTTCTGTAATCATTTTCATTTTGAAAGGTAATTCTAATGTCACTATTTGAGAGCGCCTTAAAATTAGTTGATTCACTAGTGTTTTTTATTATTTTTTGTCGAAAAAGTTCGAGATTGTTGATATTGCTCACATTAATTGGTGGAGGCAGTGGTATTTTTGGGTTTTTCTGTTCAGTGTTACTGTTCACACTTTGTGTATTATTTTTTGGGGGAGTTTTCGTTCTTGTGCGCCTACGTTTCTTAGGATTTCTGTTATTAGCTCTGGAAACTTCTTCTTCCAGTTCTTCCTCATCTGTGAAATAATCCTCTATACTCAGAGCATTAAATCTATTTTGTTGAGAGACTGGAAATTGCTGCAGCACCCAGTTGGAATTATTTGAACGATGTTGACTGGTTGATGGCTGAATATGGTTGACAGGCAGGTTGCTAGCTCGTGCTGAATCCTCAGCTTTACTATTTTTAACCTGTTTTTTATTTTTTAGTGTAGAGTTTTCTCTCTTCAATTCAGCAACTCAGCTGCGCGATTAGTTTCTCCATTTTCTGAAGCTTGGTTAACAGATCCTCGCTGTTTATAATGTTTGCTGATGCAAGTATCGCTCCTCTTATATAGTTTCCTGTTACTTTTATTATTTGGCTGCTTTTTATTTGTTTCTTTTTAGATTTTAACACGAAGTTCTTTGATCTTGGTTCTTCCTTTAAAGAAGATAGTATTTATGTATATGAAATTTTGTATGCATGTAAGTATTGTTATTGAAGTGCGCCACGACTCGCGATGCCCACCGAGAGCATTTATTTATTTGCCCTCGGTTCTCTTAAAATGTATGCTTCGGACTAGGTCCAACATGTTTAACGTGGTTAGTTTGAATGTTCAAAGCCTTACTTTGAATATTGACGAGCTTCGTCAAACTTTTAATGGGGTCCCAATTGATGTTATTTGTTTATCGGAAACATTTTTGACATCCAATATTTCTAATTCTGCGTTGGCCATTAGTGGCTTTAATTTGTTTAGGCGGGATAGGGTTAGTCCACCGGTTAATTATGGTGGGGTATGCATATATGTTAACGAGCATATTAAATGTAGTGTTGTATCGGTACCCCCCTCAATTTCTCAAAGGCTCGTTTCTGACTTTGAGTTTCTTTTTTTAAATGTCTTCGTGAATAAGCGGAAATTTCTTTTAGGTGTAGTTTATAATCCTCCTAAAACGAACAAGAGGTCTTATGCTCGATTCAAAAAATCCCTTTTAGACATTGAGTGTCTTTTTAGTTATTTTTCCTGTCGGTATGATGAGGTTTTCATTTCGGGTGATTTTAATTTTGATATTTCTCAAGAGTCTTTATTTTCTCGTAGCTATTTGAATATCTTAAATAGCATTAACTTTTCGGTTTATAATACTGTAGAGCCTACTTACTCTTGCGCTACTGCAAGTGGTCGTTCTTTTTCGCTCATTGATCACGTCGTTGCTTCTGCTGATAATTCCATTTGTTTTTTCAATCAATTGTCTCTTGGTATTGGTTTTCACCATGATCTTCTTGTTTTTTCTGTTAATTATTACTCTCGACCTAGACCTAAAAGTTTCAGCTTTAGGGATTTTTCTAAAATTGATGAATCTCACCTTTCATCAACTTGTGGCTCTATTTGTTGGGATAATATTTTTTCTCTCTCTACTTCTACTGACCAAATTGACTATTTTAATTCCTCTATTAACTATGTATTTTATAATTGCGTTCCTCTCACTACTATTTATTTTAGACCTAGATCCCCCCTTTGGATGACTCAAGAGATTTTGAGTGCTATTTCTGTTCGTTTTTCCAAATATCGTCTTTGGAAAATTAGCCCTAATTCTTTGTCTTATCTAGCTTATAAGGAATCTCGAAATAGAGTGGTAGGTTTAATTCGTATCGCTAAGCAAAATTTTTTCAAGGATAAGTTAGATCCCTCACTTCCCTCTAAGATATTTTGGCGCAACGTGCGCAACTTGGGCCTTGGTAGTTGCAAAGGGGCTGCTTCTGTAGATTTCAAAGCAAATGATTTTAACCTTTATCTAATTAACTCTAGTCTCACTCATGATATTTCCATTATTGATTTAGTGTCCGTCGAACCCCTTAATTCTTTTTCGTTTACAAATATATCTACTGTTGATTTGCATTCTGCTATTTGGGAAGTTAAATCGCAATCCACTGGCTTAGATATGGTTAGTTTGAAATTAGTTAAGCGCATTTTTCCTATTGTATCAAGGTATTTGTTACATATTTTCAATTTTATTTTAACGACCTCTTCATATCCCGCTCAGTGGAAGATGAGTAAAATTATTCCTATTCCTAAAATTAGTAATCCTTCTGAGCTTTCCCATTTCCGCCCTATTAGCATTTTAAGTTCTCTGTCCAAGGCATTTGAATTGGTAGTAAAAAACCAAATTCAATCTCATATTGATAGCTTTAATTTGCTTAGCCTTTTTCAATCAGGTTTTAGAAGGTTTCACGGTACTACCACTGCTTTACTGAATGTTTGTGATGATATTCGTCGTAGTATGAGTAAAAGAGAAATGACTTGCCTTACTCTGTTAGATTTTTCTAAAGCGTTTGATTCGATTAATCATCAAATTTTGTTTAATAAGCTTATTTCAAACTTTAATTTTTCTCTCTCTGCTGCTAAATTGATTTTAGACTATATTTCGGGTCGCTTTCAGGCAGTCTTTTATGACAATTATTTTTCTGACTTTTTACCTGTCTCTTCTGGCGTTCCTCAGGGGTCGGTTCTTGGCCCTTTACTATTCTCAATGTACATTAATGACATTGCATGTTCCATTCGTCATTCTTTTTTTCATATATTTGCTGATGATGTCCAAATATATAGGAGTAGTCGCTTAGATAATGATTCCATTCACTCTAATATTTCTTTAATTAACGATGATTTGGAAAGAATTTATAGTTGGTCATTATCTAACCGACTCGCTCTTAATGCTAGTAAATCCCAGTCTATTATAATCTATAAAAAATCTTTAAATACTTCCTCTTTTCCTGGAATTTTTCTCGGTGATTGTTTAATTCCATTCTCTAATACAGTTAGAAATTTAGGGTTAATTTTTAATAAAACTCTTACTTGGGGTGATCATTTAGTTAAGGTCAGTAAAAGGATTTTTGGAATGCTTAGTTGTTTATATAAGGTTGTAGGGCTCGCCGATAGTAGTTTTAAAAAGCGTATGTTCCTCTCGCATTTTCTTCCACATTTTCTTTATGGTGACGTTGTTTTGTTTGGAATGCTTCAGGATAATATGAATGTTCTCCAAAGATGTTTCAATGCTTGTACTCGTTTCATTTTTAGTATTAGGAAATATGATCACATTTCTCCTTTCTTAAATTTGACTCTTGGCTGTAGTTTGGTTAACTTCTATGAACTTCGTGTGTGTCTTTTTATTTTTAAGCTTCTCAGATCGAAGCAACCTCCCTATTTATTTAACAAGTTATTGTTCAGTAGGTCCCATTCTTCAAATTTACGTTTACTTCCCCCTATAAATCTGTGTAGGTCTTTAAATACATCCTTTTCTGTTAGGGGTATTTCTCTTTGGAATTCTATTCCACTAGAAATTAAGAGGTCAGCGTCGCCTAAATCTTTTAAAGCGGATTATTTAGCGTGGCGCGCTTGAATGATAATACATGTAGTACTATTTTTGTAATAATTTTTTTCATTTGTATTATTTTTGTATGTAGTATGTAAGTATTCACTTCTTGCAGTGTTCTCTGTAACAAATGAGCTTGAGCTCAATACGGAGGGTACTAGCATGGAGTGGATTTGTTTTTTGAAAAAATCGGAGGTTTTTATGCCTAATGGAAGTATTTTTTTTTTTGTGGTTGTTGTTCCTCATTTATATTGCTTCCATATGTGCTTTTCCTTTACCAAAATTGTAATGTCAATGAACAAATAAATAAATAAATGCACTCGGCATTTGTAATGAAGTTCCTTTTTCAGTGGAGACTGCGTCTTTTGCAGTTACTGTGGAGGCAGTCGCTGTTGGCACAATTGTCTCTATTTGTAGTGTACTTACATGTGGAGGTGGTGATCTCAACATTTTCATGCTCTTAGGAAACTTGTTCCCTTTATTTGCCAAGGGTTGGTTCCCCCCAGAATCTATGGTACTAGCATCCGAAGAAGATATGGAGCGGCCCGGTTGATTTGATGCTTCTATAGATGCATCCGTCTCGTTAACTAATATTATTAGGCTATTATTTACATCATTATTTTTCATCTTAAATTTTTATTTTATTCCCTTGAGTAGCACGAGAAATTAACGGTCGCCTATGACAGAGCTCTGCGTTACCATAGGAAGGCTATGGGTTTAAACCGAATGACGCCAAATTCGGAGTTCACATACTAACGACTAAGCACCCTCTTAGCCACGCAGCCATCGGCGTATGTAGTACCACCTTAGCTTTGGTGTGCTAGTTTTTGGCCCGCCCCGAGTATTTAATTTCCCCGGTACCTACCATATCTGGCAAGCATTCCCCTATCCGCCACCCGGGAAGGCGCCTGATGGGGGTACTACCAAACCCCACACAGGTTCACAAATAAATAACACACATTAGATTCTTGACACTATGAACAGTGAACGGGGACTGAAAAAAAAAATATTTTTCAAAAAATTTCATTTCCCACATTTTGTGTACCAGATGTTTTATGGCACCTCAAAATAAATTGTCTATTGTTTTAACGTTTTAGTACGCTGCGTGGAGTATTATTTAACAGATACTTTTGACCAAGGCTGTATTAGTTTAATGGAGGTGACATCAGCTTAGGTGAAGCATAACGGTAAAACATAAATCCTTTTCGGGATTCTTTTTCGTAAAACATAAATCCTTTTTGTTACATTTTAGCAATGTCATGACCATGTGACGCCCAGCATCAATTATTCCTTCCAATAGATAACGAGGCCTTTTCGTTTTCGCGAATACTATCTCAATCTTCTTGTAGATTAAAAATTATTTATACGTACGTCCGGACACTATGTCAATTTCAAAGAAATATAACTTCCAATGTTGAAATTGTGAGTAGCTCCGATGAGTAGTCCTCACTGCACCAATTAACACATCAGGTTTGAACGTGATGTTATTTCCCAAAACACAATTCATTAGAATGCACCTCCCCATTTCTGCTATCCACCATCGGTATTTACGAGTATGTTGCAAAGACTATAGACAAAAGGATGTCTTAAAGGATGAAAATCTACAAAAAGTCTATTTGTCTCGAATTTGTTGTTGCGGTTATAGGGGACTGTTGTTAAATAAATTATGGAGGTAAAATTAAGTTATTTTAATTCAATTTAATTTCCAAATACTCTGCATCAGATAAAGTCTTACAAAATAGCAACCCATATGGAATGGTTCCCATCAAAAGTTAATCAATTGGAAAAATAATTATACGAGTCTGTATTTAGCTTTCTATTATTTTATTTACAAATAAGTGTGTGTGTGTGTGTGTGTGTGTGTGTTTATATAGAGATGGGACGGGTATATGTAGTATTAGGTATGTGTATCTTGTAGTTGGGGGAATATTTAACACAAAGTCAAAAGTTTTAGAAAATTTCAACGGATTAGTTGAATTGAGATGTAATAAATTTACAAACATTTAAGGAAAAGGGAACTGTACCCGGATTTAAAAGCAAATAACGGGAGGGTTCAAATTCAGATAAATTTTCTTCATTTAATTATTAGAAAGAATAATTAATAAAGTTCTTTTAGGCATAAAAATAAAATTTCTACTATTCCATTGGAATATTTAATGACAAAGGAAACTTATATAAATACACTTGTGTTTGTTTCAGACTTCATCTCAACTACATCACCGGTTCTTCTACTTATTTTTTTGTTGTGTACGGTTAATCGCTGTGATTTATTGTGTTATTCTAAGATCTAAACCCAAACGGTATCAAAAATGAAAAATTGCGAGAGCACTTGGAAATTTTAAAGAACAGCTGCTATACCCTCTTTTTACTTGTTTGAAGAAGTGAACCGGTGTCAACGATTTGATCCGCAGACAAAATCCTAAAACAATTAAAAAACTCTGAACTATCCATTGACCTTGAGTTTCAGACCACAACAAAGCTTAGAACGTGGAATAATCATATCCTATCATATATATTGCAATTTGTACAGCCTTGCAGACACCACCTCCCAATAATCGTCAACGAAATAAGATAGAGGAAAACTTTCTAGGAATCTGCCTAGGACCAACTCGACGTAACTAATACCATAAAGCAAAATATTCATAAGAGGACTCATGTATTTATTTTTTTTTTGTTTTGATGAAGAAGTAACAATTACTTCTAATAAAATGAACAAAGTATGGAATACAACATAATTTATCAATTTAGAGACGAGAAATAGGCAAAACATTCCTGCTTGAATTGATTCAATCTGACAATGGATTGCAAATTAGTATTAAGGGAATTCCAAAGCTTTATAGCATACACGAAGAATGAACCCTGTCGCGCTTTAGACTTACAATTAGAAGGCAGATGGATATTGAACAGTCGGGCAGACCTGAAAAACTTAACCATACCAAAAAAATAAGAAGGTTTACGATAAATGATTATTTTATACAAAAATAAGACTGTAGTAAAGTTCAGATAATCAGATAGATCACAATTAAAGACCGACCGCGAATACCTAGAGATGGAAACATGTTTCCTCTTATTGAATATATTCCGAGCGCATGCATTAAAAGCAATCCTTAATCGATCAAAACACGTTTTCGATCAACCCGAGTAGATATAGGCGCACAATAAACTAAGTGAGGAAGTGAGTGTAACTTTCATGAAACCACAGGTTCCTAAGCGTAGTATAAATTTTAGTGCAAATATGATTGACATGATCGTCTCAATTTAGCTGACTATTCACTATTAAACCAAGGTCTCTAACTTTGTCCATCATTTCAATTCTGTTGCCATCTACTATTATGTCAGAAGACATGACACTGTGTAGCAATTGTTTATTGCAAGTTATAAACATGGCTTTAGATTTCCCCTAATTAATGTTATTTTGGTTGTTTTTACTCCAAGCTACGATCCTCGCAAGAGTTTCTTTGATATGTAACACGCAGGCCTCCACATTGCCCTGCGGAGCTGAATGATAAATTTGTACATCATGTGCAAATAGGTGAAATTTTACGGAGGTGAGAGAATTTGCAATATCATTAATAAACATACTAAATAATATAGGCCCTAAGATAGAACCTTGTGAAACGCCAAATAATAGGCGGGAAGGCTCGGAGAGTTTCTCATTTAATTTGACAATTTGGTAACGATCTGTAAGATAAGATCCCACCAGCCGGATTGAGTGGGTCAAAAAATTAAACGGCGTAAACAATTTATCCAGTAAGATACCATGATCGACAGAATCATACGCCTTAGAGAAATCAAGAAGAACCAACAAAGACACCATCCCGTTTGCAACATATGAGCTCAAATCATCAGTGATTTTGACGAGAGCAGTTATTGTACTATGAACTTCGCGAAACCCCGACTGGAACCGGTGTAATAGATTGAATTTATCAATATGAGTAAGAGTCTGATTCTTCATGATCTTCTCCAAGACCTTCGATAAACGAGGAAGTATACTAATTTGTCTGTAATCATGCAGTTCAACAGGCCTAGAAATCATACCTACTGGCAATATAAATAAGCCAACTTCCAAGCTTTAGGAAAAATTGATTTGGTTAATGTGGTGTTGATTATGTGAGCCAGAAATTTGAGAGTTACTGGAAGAATTAAGCGCACAAAAGAAATAGGTATACCGTCTGCACCCAATGATTCAGACTGAAAGCCATAGATTGCTTCGTATACCTCGATGTCCGTTATATTACTAAAATAAAATGCATTGACAGAATGAGAGCCAATGTTATCAAAATCCCTCAAATTAAAAGGCGGTCCTTGAGAACTTGCAGCAAAATGTGTAGAGAATTCCACCAGTTGAAAATCGGTTGAAACCGCTTGCTTATTTTTAGAGAGACCAAACTTTTGAAAATTGCGCCATAGCACGTCACTTGGTAGGTCTAAAAGAAAGATTTTATATGTAATTTCTATTTAAAATGTTTTTTCCGGCCTACTGAGGAAAAAAGTTTGATGTAAATATTTATAAATTGGGTATAATTTTTCCATATCTAAATTGGTAGGGAAAATTATTCCCAATTTAACTTTGTTTTCAAAAAAATGAACACTAGCTTTTTACCTCAGTATGCCAGAAAAAAACATTTTACACGGCGTCTACACTATGCAAATTTGCTGATATTTTCTCTCATGAAATTTTATGTATGTGTTTTTTTTTCAATGTATTGATAAAAATTTGTTAAAAAATTATCATAACTGGGCATTTTACTCTCATGATAATTTTCTTCAATTGTCAAATAAAATTCGGTGAATACTGTCAAAAAATTTATAAAAAATATATAAACTTTATATTTATATATATTACATTTAAATTTAAGTTTTTTAAACTCGTGCAGCAAAAGACACAATGGATAGACGGCATAAAGCAATCAAAAAACTATTAATCCTAAAAAAAATTGAGGATTTGGAAAAAAAGAAAAATCCGAACATCTAAAACGGGCCTTTTGGGTTAACCCATATTTAGCCAAGCGTTGTTCGGAATCTCATGACGAAAAACTATTGCACAGCTTATTGTGGGGACAAAATGATTCGTTTAAAAATTTCACAAGATTGTCTTATGAACAATTTAACGAAATATTGATATTAGTAAGTATTATATTACCACATTACAAAATTTGTAAATATTTAAAGTTATATTTAAAAAAATATATTTTAGGTACGACATGAAATTGAGAAAAAAAACACCACATTTCGGCAAGCAGTGAGCGCCCAGACTCGACTGGCTGCAACTCTTAGATATCTAGCAACGGGAGATTCCTATCATTCATTAGAGTATCTAGCTAAAGTATCACGGAAGACAATATCTGAATTTGTTCCAGAGGTTCTAACCGCATTATACATAAAACTACAACCAGAATATTTAAAAGTAAGTATAATGTTTTATTTCAGTTGGCTTACAAAATAAGTATACTATACTGTACATAATTCTTAAAAACAAATAACTAAAAAACTATAATCACAATAGTTCATAAAATTCATTTATCACAATAACAAAAACTAATTTATAGAAAAATTCAGGGTAAAAAAAATATAAATAAAAAATTTAATTAAAATAATCATCGCCTTCGTAATCTACGATTTCTGACATAACCATTGCATCCTTCAATAATGAGGATTTAGCATGTTCAATTGTTATATCTTCTAATATTTTAATTCTTTTAGTTTCTGGGATACTAAAAGTGGTTGTTGTGTTTGTTTCCGGATTAAAAGGAATAGATTTTGAAGATGACGATGATGAAGTTGAGGTCAGCGGTGTTCGATTTATTTTATTGGTTGTTATGATCGATTTAAAATTGGAAATTAGTAGTGACATGCTGGAAAATCCGGTTAAGTTGAAATCTGGCGAATATTCTTGTTTGTTTTTTAATATATTGATTGGAGTGGAAGTCGATGGTCTTGTAACATTGGTTGAATTAGAAGAGGATGTTTGAATATTTTTAAAACATGAATTTGAAGTGGGTGGTGAATATTGATAATTATATGTGGGTGGCTCATCGAAATCAAATGGGCTAAAACGTTGTGTATTGCTGTGGTGGTCTTCTGAGTTGCTTGAATTCAATTGATGCTGGGAACATGTGTTACAATAAGTTTTTTTGCGTTAGCTTCAGTTCTTAAAAGTGAGGTAATTTTATTGCCAATTAAGTTTTGTATTTCCTGCATACAGCTGAATGCTTCTGCAACTTCCAGCTCATGAAATTTTTCCAATTGAAGTGCAACCGTTTGTGCAAATGTTTCGAATATGTTCGATGGGGCTATTTGTTTCAAATCGGCAATTGCTGCTTCATATTTATCAAGTTTTTTGTTTTTTACTTTTGTTTGTGTTTTGCTTGAATGTGATTCTTTATCAGCAAACAATTCTACGACTTCTTCTGCCACTTCATTTCCAATCTAAACAAAATAAATATAAATAATTATTAACTATATCAATTGAAACATTATAAATAATCAAAGACATATTATTTTAGATTAACAACACTGAAGCTGGATGGTATGAAATTATACAAGATTTTTGGAAGATTTGGAATTTCCCGCACACCCTGGGTGCTATTGACGGGAAACATATCAGGATTATCAAACCACCTAATTCTGGATCAGATTATTTTAATTTTAAGGGATATCATAGCATAGTCTTATTGGCTATCGTAGATGCACATTCAAGATTTTTATTAATTGATGTTGGTTCTAACGGGAGAGGTTCTGATAACACAATATATGAAAATACAAACTTTTTTAAAAAAATTGATCAATTAAACATCCCACCACAAAATTATTTGGAAGGTGAAACAATGCCGGTGCATAACTTTTTATCGGTGATGATGCATTTAAGTTAGATCGGCATATGATGAAACCATACAGCAGATCACAAACATTAAATACTAAACAAAAAGTATTCAATTACCGGTTATCCCGAGCGAGATTAACCGTGGAATGCGCATTTGGTAGATTAGCGTCGCGGTTTAGGATCTTCCACAGGCCAATGGACGTAAAACTAGAAACAGTTGACATGATTGTCAAAGTTTGTTGTGTACTTTACAATTATTTGACGAAACCGATTAAGCCAAAAGAAAATTGCGATGATTTACAACCAACCAGTTTACCGCAAACTTTTTCTAGCAGAGTACTTCAAAATGAACCAAAAACAAGCTCTACCATGGTAGTGGATAAAATGCGGAACACTATTGCCAATTTTTGTATCGGGAAGGGAGACGTACCTTTTCAGTGGCAAAAAATTTCGTGAATAAAATTATTATTCATTTTAAAATGTAGATTTGATTTGAATTTAAAATAAAATTACTTACATCACTGTAACCCGTTTCAGTTGTTTCGTTCTCCTCTTCATCAAAATTTCCTGTGGATTTTCGTAAGACAATCACCTCGTCTAAAAATTTTAGTTCATCAAACAAATACAATATGGTTTTGTCTACATCAACACCATTACCGGATTTTTTTTGTTTATTTAATTTTTTTTTTCAGCCACATATGTGCTTCGTAAATTTCTAATTTTTTTTTTATCAATTCAACATCTATGTTTAATTCATTACTAATTTTTTGGAACGCATCAATTTTCAAATCCATTCTTTTATATTGTTTACAGCTTATTTTCCATAAGCATTCGTAATTTCTGTGCATATTAATTAATTTTACGGTATTTTCAGTATTAAATGCCATTAAATTTTTTTTTGTTTTATTCAACTATAAACCTACGTCTCAACAGTAGGAAAAAAATGAAAGACATAACCTTAAAAGTGCATTTTAATTTGACATTTCGTACAAATTTCATGATAATTTTTTCGTGAAATAGCCTCCTGATAATTTGCTGAGAATTGCAAAATCTGTATAATATACTTACACATACATTGATAAATTTAATTTCATGAGAGAAAATATCAGCAAATTTGCATAGTGTAGACGCCGTGTTAAATACAAATTACATATAACATCTTTCCCCAATTCCCTATTCCCAGGGAATTACCAGAATATTGCCACTGATCAAAATTGTTTACCCTGTTACGATAAACTGAATAATGCTTCCAAGTGGTATCATTTTTATTAGATTTCCAAACTGCGTGGAAAAAGTCCTTAATATTCCGGAGCTTCACGATAGAATCATCGGGCATGAACACATCATCGGACGGCTTCCGATCGACTCTGCGCGGGGGAGCCCATCTACCCAGAAGCTTTACAAGCAAAGAATTAAAATACTCCAATTTGCCATCAATTTCTGGAATAGAAATAATCCGATCTCAGTCAAGTCGATTAGCCTCTGCAATCAATTTGTTCTGGTCAATATTGTTAATAGCTCTTCGAAAGCAAAAACTGACGCAACTAGAAACATCCAAATCGAAATTATAGGAACCATATATCATATCGTGTGTGGTAAATAACCTCGGGACGGAAATTTGAGTAAAGAAATTCAAATTCGATCGATTATTCAGCAGCAATAAATCCAAACAAGTGGCAGCAGTTATCATTCCATTATTAAAGTTCGTAGAATCATGCGAGTCAATTCCCAAACCAAGTAATGATATGAAATCCTTGAATTCCTTTACAGCAGGTGCATCTGACATGACACACTCGTGTTAACATCACCAAGGATGAGTATATTAGTATACCTACTAGATAGATCCCGCAATGTTTTTTTAATTTAATTAAGGAATTTAACCCTAGGTGGACAATAAACGACCCCCACTAACAATATATGATTACGACTGTTACTAATTTCCAAGAACAAACAATCAAAACTTGACCCAAGGGCATTTTTCTTAACTACCTTATATTTGACAGAATTGCGTACATAAAGTGCTACACCACCGCCACGTCTACCACGCGGATCAATCCTATCTTTCCGTACAATATTATACCCATCCAAGTGAACATGAACGTCATTATGTATATCTTTAAGCCATGTCTCCGATACAGCAATTATATAGATGTAATGGTACATATTTCACTATGTTACTGAATTCCACAAAGTTAGACTGTAAGCTGCCAGGGTTCAAGTGGGCAAAATTAAATTTAGATAATCGTGAATTAAAACAGGACTTTAGTACCACATTTCTCATATCCAATGTTGACATTCTATATAATAATTGAGTAGTCTTACGACTCCTGGAAACCGATTCGAAACAAAATAGAATAAATACTTAAACAAAAACATTATGGATTTAGAGCTGCTTCCAGTTCATTAGTGGAATAGTAGACATTATGTTGATCACCATCGTTCAATTTGACAGCTACGCGACCATGAATAATCTTGACGCTGCTAACTTTGTTGGCCTTCTTCATAGCCAGTGCAAGTTTATGGACTTTATAGTACTGTGTAGCCAAGTTATGTTGTATAAAGATGCGGCCTTCACCCGTAAAATTGGAAATACTGCTAACTTTTAAGGTTTTACATACTCGCAAATACCTGCGGAAATAAATGTCTTTTTTCATTAAAGATTCAAACCTGATTACGATTGAGGGTGGGCGTTGATCATTCTCAAACGATTTAAGTCGATAAATCTCCACCTCCGGCAGTAAGATGACCGCTACAGTGCCAGCTCTACTATTACTTTCATCTTGAACGTAACCGAAGTTGCTCGAAAGATTAGCAAAAATCTCAAATAGGTTTTCACCATCATTGTAAGGTATACCACTAACAATTAATTCAGTTTGCTTCCTGATAGAATCCTTATCCATATCAGCTGACAATTGGGAATTAACACCGACTACTCGTATTTTATTTTCCAATTCACAGATTTTGGTGTTACATGCTGATGTTGAAGTTACCACTTGAGCTGAAAGGCTATCGATTTGCAAGCTAAGAGTAGTGCAGATAGGTAGGTCCAGCACCTGTAGGTCCAGCACCAGATTCAGCAGAGGTTTGTGCTCTCGTTTTTGAATTTTTCGACATGTTAGAAACTTCTCACCAGATTACACAACAAAACAACCAGAACAGTGTATTTCGGGGATGCGCGTAAACCAATACAGTATATTCGATCAGTTACTGTAATTTTGTAAGAATGTGTTTGCGATGAATGATGACACCAGAAATTAACTGTTCAAATATTATCTGGTCGATGAGTGAGATGTGTGTGCGCGTGTGTAACGTAGCATAATTGCTGTCGGGTGTGCTATAGATTTATTGTATCAAAATATAGCGAAATCACCTATTTTAATATTTCACACAGTGGTTTACATAGACACTAACACTAACACTACCAGCACTTTTATTGGAAATGCAATACCGTGATTGACGTTACGCCACAATAGAGTCCAAAACTCAAAGTGCTCACACACTCAAAACACAACAAAATCACATGAGATGCATTAAGGTTATGATGCGATTTAAACTCGGACACTATACTACACAAAACACTTATAAATGCGCCAATAATGATTTATACCGGGTGTTTCTTTTAAACTGAGACGATCAAATATCTCGAAAAATAGCCACGCTACGGAAAAAATGTCCATAATCAAAATTTATTCATACCGCGGGGGAAATACATTAGTGCAAAAAAAATAGTCCCCCACCCTCCGCTTTGTAGGTGGGGCGGGGGTAACTTTTAAACCAAGGTAGGAAGCCATATTTTTTATTGCAGATACGGATTCTACGACTAAAAGTACGTATGATTTGAATGAAATATTTTGTTCGGTTCATGATAGATGGCGGTGTAATCGACGAAATTCAAGTTTTTCAATTTCTTCTTCTTAGAACACACGCATTCGATTCTGCAATACGTTTGAAATAAAAAACATCACGTTTTCATTGGAAATACTCGAAATTCGTCATCAAAACAATTTATTAATTTACAAACCATGGAACGGTTAATCGACACAACATGCATTATTGGAGTGTTACAAATCCGCACTGGCTTCGTCAAGTTGAACATCAGCGTCCTTGGACTGTCAACGTGTGGTGTGGAATAATTGGCAACAAACTCATAGGCCCCCACACTATTGAAGGCAACTTGAATGGTCAAATGAATGGTCACCGAAACTTTTTGGAAAATAAACTGCCAATATTACTTGAAAATTTGAGCTTAGAAGTGAGACGGAACATGTGGTTTCAACATGATGGTTGTCCTGCACACTATTCGGTGGTGGCACGTGAAATACTTGATCGTGATTTCAATGGTCGCTGGACCGGTAGAGCTGGTCCGATAAATTGGCCCGCCAGATCACCAGATCTTACTTCGCCAGATTACTTTTTGTGGGGCTATCTCAAAGACAAAGTTTACAAACAAGGACCAACAACACGTGAGGACATGATTGAGCGAATCAGAAATGCGTGTGCTGATATGCAACCAAACACACTTCTCAGTTGTGTACACTCATTTGAAATGCGTATTAATAAGTGCATTGAAGTCGCAGGCCATCATTTTCAACACTTATTTTAAGCTAAAATTATTTTATTCACCTGCCATTTACATCAATAAATTGTTTTGATAACGAATTTCGAGTATTTCCAATGAAAACGTGATGTTTTTTATTTCAAACGTATTGCAGAATCGAATGCGTGTGTTCTAAGAAGAAGAAATTGAAAAACTTGAATTTCGTCGATTACACCGCCATCTATCATGAACCGAACAAAATATTTCATTCAAATCATACGTACTTTTAGTCGTAGAATCCGTATCTGCAATAAAAAATATGGCTTCCTACCTTGGTTTAAAAGTTACCCCCGCCCCACCTACAAAGCGGGGGGTGGGGGACTATTTTTTTTGCACTAATGTATTTCCCCCGTGGTATGATTAAATTTTGATTATGGACATTTTTTCCGTAGCGTGGCTATTTTTCGAGATATTTGATCGTCTCAGTTTAAAAGAACCACCCGGTATACTAGTATTTCTAATAAGCGAACAGTTATAATAAGACAATCATGAACACACTGAATACCACACAGTCCACATGTTACACTATTATATATAATTTATATTATACAGTTTGCATAGTTAAATTAAGGCACGATTTAGAAACAGTTACACCAAATATAAATGTACATAGGCACTAGTATGTGTAACACAAAATAAAATTTACAATATGATTTCTTAGGGAGACGTAAAACCAAACTTGTTACTCGCTCGCCATTTTGAATTGAAATGGATGAATTTATGGATTAAATATTAAATATAGAAAAAAATTTAATTTGGGTATATAAATATGTATATTAAAACTATAAAATAAGATTAATCTCGGAAAAACTGGCTTATAAAATTTGCATTACTTAATTTCTCTTATATATTTATTGCTTGATGCTAATACTCAATTCGATTTTCATGCCAAGGTATGAATGAGGCAACTTCGATCTCTAATCTATTATGGATCGTTATGGTTTTTGAAATGAATGTAACAACAATGGTATGTAATCGGTTGTTAATCATTCAAGCAATCAGTGCTGACATGTTCTACCATCACAATTTTCGATACTTTATACTTTATTCATTAACCTCGGAAAAACCTGCTTATAAAATTAGCACTACTTGATTTCTCTTATTTATATATTTAGTGCTCGATGTTCATACTTTATCGAAGATTATTTCTCGCTTCTCTAAACTAAAATGGACAAATGCTTCATTTATGAATTGTTTCTTTCCTATTGCTATCACAACCTACTAGTACAAATGCGAACAAATTATCTTCTCTAATTTCGTACAAGTATCGAAAACAAATTATTTCGTGATAGAAATGGAGTAGAATATCATAATTTTTCAATCTAGCAACCTAGTAAATGATATAAAATGTTAAATGTCACATTTTATATTCTAAAGAAGCGAGACATAAGCTATAACCAGCGAGTCTGTAAGAAATTTAAGTAACAAAGTGACATCTGAAAAATGTATGTTTATTGACATTACTGACCAGCGAAACTCAAAGTACTTTTCGTACAGTTTCGTTAAATTTGAATTGTCATTTAGCAATCTGTAACACGAGCGAAAATTATCGCACAAACTGAAGGAAACGTCAAAATTGTATATTTGAAATGGCGGTATGTTGGTATGCTTACATTTTTATAATTTATGTGTACAAATATTTATTTATATTTTAATAATTTATATAATATTTTATGTACATTTTTCATCATTTTTGACCAAAATTGTAGTGTGGTTAGTTTGTAGTTTTGCAGATTGACATTTAAAAATTTAATTGACAATAATAATCGTGTTACAGATTCGCTGATCAAACTGTCAAATATTCTGTAACAAAACGTTCTCGTTAAATTCTGTAAGTTTCGTTACTGACTCTTACAGATTCGCTGGTTATAGCTATAATGTTCGATAAAGTATCGAAAATGTGATGGTAGAACATGTCAGCACAGATTTACATCGAATACAAAAAAATTCCAGCGAAAACATCCATAAAGACACATCGCAATCGCCTAATTTATTAAACAAAATAAGACAAAGATAAAAAGGTGTTGCGATTACTGTTAACTCTTCCACGGATTTAAAGGTGTTTACAGAAAACATAGAGTTGGAAGGCGTGGGTCTTGTAACCACTGAACTAGTGTCTGAAAAGAGATTACCAAAACTAATCATCTTTGATGTTAGCTTGGAGTTTGATGGCGCCATGGTCACAACCTACTTAACAATTCTAAATCGCCTGGATGGAGATTTTAAGGTTCTATATAGAACTGGGGCGAAGACTAAGGAAACCGCTCACTGAGTGGTGGAAGTTGAACCAACAACCAAAAACATGATTCTAAAGTGTGCAAGATTGCGCGTGCAAAGAATGGCCGAGCGCGTACAGAGACTTGTTCTCACTGTGCAGAACATGGTCATTGTTATAAGGATTCTCCAAATAAAGACAAATCTACCATTTGCGCAAACTGCAAGAAAACGCAAAAAATATATATTATCGCCAAGTTGGTCGCACTACCTGTAAAATACAAAAGTGGTGCGCAACGTCTGAAACCTAATACAAAATATGATGTTTAGGCAAAATTTTAAGCATTGTAAGAGTAACCTGTGTATGTGCCAACCTCAACATGCAAGGCGCTAAAATAATCGATCAGAAATATGTGAGCGCATCCCCAACCACAACATGGATATTCCATATGTATATGCAACAACAACACTCGATAAATGGCCAAATAAACAGCATGCCTGCTAGTATTCTCAATGTTGGCATGAACATGGTGAAGCTTAGTCAGTTTTGTGATGCTTTAGTAGTGGCAAGCTTAGCTACTGGAGCAGATAGAAGTATAAGCCCCATTTCTCCATTAGAACTCATGCATTCTCCAAAATTAACGAAAAGACACCGTATGCTTCAAGACGGCAATGAAATGACATCAAAATTAGCCTCGCTTGAGCGCCAGAATAATGAACTAAGGACAAAATGCCACCAATATGAGTTACAATGTAATAAATACCAAGATATTTTGGTAAACTTACAAAACAGAATCGAATCACTAGAAAGGCAAAATAAACCTTCTATGTCTACTAATGGTAGAAGTCAGAGCCTACAAAGTCTAACCAATGACTACTTTACTGATGAAGAGGAACTTGAGAAAGAAACCCAACCTAGACAAAATAAACTAAATGTACATAAAAAGAGGAGACTCTCCAAAACGCCATCACCAAGGGTAACTCTACCGCAAGATAACGAAATACCAAAACAACCACAACAAGCACACAAAAAGGAGCCCTTACCACCACCAATCAATGTCAGCAACGTTAGAGATTTTAATATACTCAGAGCTCAAGTATTGGCAGTGACAGAGAAACCTGCTCAGTTTAAAGCAATATCCAATAACGACATCAAAATAACAACGCAGTCTGAAAATGACTACCGTAAAATTAGAAAACTACTTAGGGATATAAAAGAAATTGAATCCAATAATAAGGATAGTACACTATATAAGATGGAATACCATACTTATCAGCTCAAAATGAATGATGGTATAGAATCGTAATACGAGGTTTACCGTCATCTACCAATCGCGAAGAGATCAAAGCGGCAATCGAGGACCATGGTCATAAAGTAACCAACATTATTAACGTTCATAAAAAGTTGACAATTAATAATGAGAAAATTATTAGACACTTCCCATTCCCATTGTTTTATGTAGACCTGTTGCAGGGGGAAAACAATAAGGACATATACGAAATTAAGAACCTGCTATATTGCAAGGTGTATATCGAACCACCTAAAAAGGTAATAGGTATACCTCAGTGTACAAATTGCCAACAATTAGGACACACGAAGAACTTCTGCAATAGGCAAGCCAAATGTGTCAAATGTGCTGAGAATTATCAAACAAAACAATGTCAAAAGCCGCGAAATGTTATACCAACTTGTGCACTGTGCGGAGAAAAAGGTCATCCGGCTAGCTATAAAGGATGCCTGGTGTATCAGAAAAAACTAAATGCTCAGCTACCGAGAAAAATTACAGTAGCAGAGCGCCTACAGCAAAAGCCAAACCAACAATATGATACAATTAGAGAGGGGGTTTCCTACGCCCAGGTGACCAAAACCTCAAATAACATTTCAAATCAAGTAAGCAGGCAGAAGCCTGTGCCAAACGAGCCAACCATTAGTAATATAATGAAAATGCTCACCGAATTTCAGGCAGAAATGAGACAAAATTTCAGCCAGCTTACTAACAGGGTGGATAAACTGGAAGATAATTCCAAACCACCAAACAAACCGCTAAAACATAAAAAGTAAATGACTGTAACATTCCTACGTATAATTACCTGGAATGCTAACGGGCTTAATGCAAGAGCTCAAGAACTAGAAGTATTTCTAAGAACCAACAACATAGATGTAGCTTTAATATCAGAGACGCACTTTACGGAGAAAAACTTTATCAAAATTACAGGATATAGAGCCTATTGGACATTGCATCCTAGTGGTCGTGCTCGAGGAGGGACAGCAATCTTAATCAAACAAAATATCCTACATTTCCAACAAGAAGAAATTAAGGAACCATTTATGCAAGCAACCGTAATAACGATTAACCATGGTGGTGCTGAACTAAGTATAGGGGCGATCTACTGCCCACCAAGACATAATATCGTAAGAAATCAATATGTCAACATTTTTAATAAACTTGGACCAAGGTTTATTATAGGAGGTGACTACAACGTGAAACATACTGCGTGGGGATCTCGACTCATAACACCAGGAAAAGGAAAAGAACTCCTAAGTGCAATAGAAATATCAGGATGTGAATATCACTCATCGCGTAAACCTACCTATTGGCCTACAGACATAAGCAAAATTCCTGATTTGATTGACTTTTATATCTCGAAAGGAATAGCCTCAAATTACATTGAAGTTGAAGGCATTGACGACCTTACTTCCGATCATACACCGGTCTTAATGACTCTGAGTACATTAGTCATAAGAAAGAAAACCAAACTTAACCTTACTAATAAATTTACTGATTGGGAATTATTTAGAGAGAAACTGGATACTCTAATTGAGTTAAAAGTTAGTCTTAAAACTAAACAAGAACTTGAATTACAAACTAAACATTTTATTAACTCCATGCGTGATGCTGCTAAAGAGGCTACACCCGTATTAGGTGAGAAAGTCGTACAAGAGATCAACTACCCCCTGGCGATTCGGAAACTGATAAAAGAAAGGCGTAGGAAAAGGCGCGTATGGCATAGAACTAGAAACATTAATGACAAAAGAGAATTTAATCGGGTAAGTAATAAAGTTAACCGATTAATTAAAGAACATAAAGAAGCTTGTACTGAATATTATTTGAAAGGACTGGGTCCTGAAGCTGACAAAAATTATTCTCTTTGGAAAGCTACTAAACGAGTCAAGAGACCAATAATCCAAGTGCCACCTATAAGGAACATAAATGGAGAATGGGTGCGACGTAACGAAGAAAAAGCAGAACTATTTGCACAATTTGGCATCAGTATTTCAACCACACGACATACAATCTAGGATTGATCCTAAACCAGTCTATAGATCTCCATCAAATATCAGAAGTGTCACCCCACTTGAAATTGTCTGAAATCTGAATCCCAAAAAGTCACCTGGAATTGATGACATTTCGCCAAGGATGTTTAAGGAGTTATCAAAGAGAGCAGTCTCTATGTTAACATATATATAATAATGCTTGCTTTCGACTTACATATGTGCCTGAGTGTTTTAAGGTTGCACAAATCATCATGATAAAAAAACCAGACAAACCAGCCGAGCAAATGCGCTCATACAGGCCGATCTCTTTGTTACCTACTATTTCAAAATTGTTTGAGAAGTTGTTATTGAAACGACTAAGACCAATGATCATTATACCTGACTTCCAGTTTGGATTCAGGAATAAACATTCGACAATTGATCAAGTTCATCGCGTGACTGCAAAGATAGAACAAGCACTTGAAGAGAAGAAATATTGCCCTGCCGTATTTCTAGATGTATCACAGGCTTTCGATAGAGTGTGGCATGAGGGTCTTATCTACAAGATAAGTAAATTAGTGCCAAAAAATTACTGCCAATTGCTCGAGTCGTATCTCTCCAAACGAATATTTAGAGTATCACATGAAGTAACATACTCCAACTTTTACCCAGCCGTAGCAGGAGTCCCCCAGGGTAGCGTATTAGGACCCATCCTATATCTACTTTACACTTCTGATATACCGACAACGGAAACAACCTTCATTGGAACTTTTGTTGATGATACCGCAGTATTGGCATCAAGCGAATCGCAGAACCAAGCAGTAGAATACTTACAGCACGCACTCGATAAAATCAGCCAATGGACCAGGGATTGGAAAATAAAGCTTAACGAGCTGAAATCAGTCCATGTAACATACACGTTGCGGCACAAAAATAGCAACATCCATACATTTCTCAATGGGGTACAAATTCCCCAAGCTGAATCTGCAAAATATCTCGGATTGCATCTCGATTCAAGATTGAACTGGAAACATCACGTTAGACAAAAAGCAGAGCAAATGAAAATGAAACAACGTGAGATGTACTGGCTAATAGGAAGACATTCTAAGCGTAGCCTGTACTGTAAACGCCTGATCTACGAAACAATAATTAAACCAATTTGGGCGTATGGTATCCAGCTCTGGGGCTGTACTAAATAATCAAATCGTTTAATTATTCAACGTTATCAAAACAAATTTGTACGTACAATAACGAATGCTTACCGCTACGTATCCAACGAGGAATTACACAAAGACCTAAATGTCAAATGGATTGATGAAGTGATCCAGGAATTTGCAATCAAACATGAAAGAAGGTTACTGCAACATACCAACAGTGAAGCAATACAACTTCTTGACATAACACAAGAACTGAGACGCCTTAAAAGAATTAAACCGCATGAGCTAGTCATCTAATAAATAAAGTTTCATTATTGGGAGCAGAATATTGATTTCTGTAAACCCACACTCGCTCCACTTATTAGTTTCAAATAAGTGCGTTATTATCTTTAGTAATAAATTATCATTTGATAAGATTGTACTATTTAAATAAATAAAAAAAAAAAAAAAAAAGTTTTGTGATAGCCACTGCACATGTGTTGAAATGCAATCGAAGTTGGTTCCTTCTATCTATTTTTAATATACGCCCAATACAGCGAGGCTTCAATGCTAGAAGAGAAATATTATATGACCGTCTAACTGATGAAAACGGAAGAAAAGTAGAGGACTTCGTATTTGGGAGTGATTTCTTCCTTATGAACAAGCAGGGAAACCCTGCAAGAAGCAACACTAATTCGGGATATAGAAATTCAATTCCGGACAGTGAAACCATGAATTAAATCATTCCATGCATAACGGTGGGTATAGCAATTTTGGAGACAACAACAGGCGTTTTTAGATTTTTTGAAGGTGAAACTACAGATATGTACCCTAAATCAAACGCAACACCTCAACCAACCCGCACACTTTCCTTCATATAACGATGGCGAGATAGGACACGCATATTAATTATTACAGAATTGACCTGAACAGAATTGTGACATTCAAAAACACGATTTTATAACTCTGTAAAACGTTCAAATTCACATTTAATTGAAAATTATACTTACCGTGCGATTCTGACGTATAGTCACAGATGTCTTAGCTACAATATTTCTCTTAAGTAGGCATTTTCTCTTACGTAAGACTATTTGGCGATTCTACACGTACTCATAATTAATAGATTCTCTTAAAAAACCTCTTAGGTAGGACTACTCAAATATGTGGTAATACGCATCATAACTTTGACGTTTACTAGCAAATTGTGTTTCTGTTTCGTGAAATATATTTTATAAAAACTAAAAAACTAAACATAATAAAAAGTTTAAATAATAAAAAATCTGGTAAGTTTATTTTTTTAAATAATTAAAATTTATTTTTAATATTTTAGCAAAGTCTTTTATTATTAGGTATGCAACATTGATTTTGAATTAATCATTATAATGTGTTTCATTTTTTCTAGTGTATTTTGTTAAAATGGATTTGTTATGACAACTTTTAACGCTTTTACTCAGCGAGGAATACAGGTGGGTTTCTTTTTAATTGACATGTTATTACATTAGTATATAATCCGAGTACATATTATGTGTTTCCTTAGACAAAATCGTAAACAATATCTCCGATATTTACGGGATACAACAAACCCGTTCGACGTTGAAGAAAATATTTGTCGTGAATTTTTTCGCCTTCCAAAACAATTAGCTGTGGAGTTAATCGTGAAATTGGAGCAGCAAAATGCGGAGACGTCGGATATCCCATTTGCATTACGGGTTATTATTATTTTAAATTTATAATTTTCCACATTATACTAACCTTATAAATTAATGTGTAGGTTTTGTCAACTTTGCATTTTATGGGTCATGGGTCCTACCAAAGAAGTGTATCATCTAATTATCTGCTTCCGATGAGTCAGCCAAGTATATCACGGAATATCACACATATTTGCCAATTAATGGTATCTAATATGGCAAATCTTATTAAATTTTGTGAGGCAGAGGAAGAAAAGAACGCTGTTAAAGAAGGGTAAACATATTTTAATAACACATTATTTAGCTAAAATATTAACAAATAATCATTAAAGGTTTCACACGAAGTTTGGAATTAAAGGTATATTACCACGTTGGTATTGTATCTCCGCCGATACTAGATCCAGTACGACCAGCAAGGCTTTATCTGAACAGGAAGGGGTATTATAGCATTAATGTAGAAGCGGTACCATTAAAACACAAACAAGTTGAGAAAGTAATCTAAATCATATATCTTCTAATTTTCTTGTAGATTGTAGATTCAAATCTTAATTTTCTTGCGGTCAATGCAAAATATTCAGGCAGTGTACATGATTCAGCAATATGGACAACAATGCCGGCTAGAATTCATCTTATTAGACAACACAATAGCCGCAAATTCAATTGGTTGCTTGGAGACAGTGGATATCCATTGGAACCCTGGTTGTTAACACCATATTTTCACCCAGCTAGTAGACGAGAAGAAAAATTCAACAAAATTCACATTAAAGCACGAAACACTGTTGAACGTGCTTTCGGTGTTTTAAAAAATCGGTTTAGATGTTTAAATAAATGCCGCACACTGCATTATGCCCCGGAAAAAGCTTCAAGTATTATATACAGTTGTATAATTCTGCATAATATGCTTTTAGAATTTGGGATCATTGACGAATTACAAGATGAAACTGTAATATATGATGAAGAAGAATATGAGTTAGAACACGAACATAGAGTCGGCACAAATTATTTAAATAAGGGTCGACGGCTGCGAAACGAGTACACCAATACATTATAGTATAGTAAATACACTATTTACATAAACAAATGATTTTAAAATTAAAAGAATAATAAATTATATGTTATAACAAAAACTATGTTTTTATTTTTTAATTAATTCATTATATAATATAATAGCTATATCGCAGCATTTCAGTCTTAGGTATGTTTGTTTATTTGCATCTTGATTGTTAATTTCACTTTTTAGTTGCTTCGAATTGTTTGGATAGACTATACATCGCTTCCGAAATCCTACTCAGTGAGTCAGCATTCTGTTTATCGATCACCAGTCGTCGTTCCGCCATTTCCATTTTCTGCTTACCACGTTCTTCTGCCAATCTTCCAGTTTTATTAATGCATTCCGAAATGGCAGATGAGGTATTAGTATACTGCCTTTTGCATGGTCTATGCATCTCAGTTATTAAAGGCTCCGCGATACGGCTGGACTGGTTGTCTATCTCAGGATGGGTCGCCTCATGCAAACCACATTCCACAACAGTAATTATCCCCTCAGCGCTCGTTTGGCTTTTGTTCTAAAATTGAATATGATTAGTTCTCAGTCATAAAAAGTATTTAAAAAAAATATATGTATGTTACTTTAAATCCCATAATAGGTACCACATTATCACCATGAATGGTGATTACTCCAAATAAATTCAGGGCTCGTTCTTCAAAGGCAGACATAGAATTCATTGATGGTTCGCCTCCGCCAGTTAATAAAATGTCTTCCCTAATTTTGCGGGCTCTGGACTTTAATTGGTATTTCAGTGAGTAAGGGACTGCAAATTACAAAAAAATTCTATGTAAAACTTTAAAACTATCGTTTTCAAATCAAGAATATCTTAGCGCTTTCCAGTCTTTTGTATTTTTCACTGGCCCTTTCAACGAATTTAATTTTCTGGCCAAATCTTCCCACTTCTCCTCTAAATATTTCGTGTTCTCTGGAGTATTCTTTCCGGCCTTGAACTTGCTGTGTTCTTCTAAAAAACATAAATATGCCTCAAGCTGTTCTGTTGTTGTCCGGGAAGAACGTATTTGTTTTATATTTTCCATCTAAATTATATATTTTTTTATATACAATTATCAGAAAATGCTTGAATTTATAAGATATACTTACGTTAAAACACGATTTTTATTTTAATTTCAATTTACGTGCGTAATTTTTAGCCTGAATTTTAAATATCCGCAGAATAAAAAAATTAAACTGACAGGTCTCCACATTTCATACATAATATTTGGAGAGTTTTTAAGAGAAAATTTAAGCCTACTGCAATCAGAATACCAATTAAGAGATTCTCTATAAAAAAACCTCTTACCAAAATATCTCTTAGCTAAGATATTCTTAACTGTATTAAGGTCAGAATCGCACGGTTAGGCTGTGTCCCAAACACCGATTTATTTGTGGACATGGACACCGACTTATTCAAATAAGTCACCTCACGAGCAGACTTACAGTGCGATTCTGATGTTAAGACTATTAAGAGGCTAACAGTAAAGAGGTTTTTCGTTAATAGGTTTTTTTTAAGAGAATCTCTTAATTGGTATTCTGTTAGTAATATTCTTAAAATTTATATTAAAAACTCTCCAAATATTTTTGGAGACCTGTTAAATGTGATTTTTATTAATGCGAGCCATTGAAATTGTATTTTATTGTTAAATAAACGATACAATACGACATGTTTTTGTGAAAACTAAGGTTTTACAATTCATATTTTTGTAATAAATTAGAGAATCTTTAGAGCTTTAGAGATTTGTAATAAATTGCCGAAAATAAACAACAACAACATATTTACTTCTGCTCGAAATGACAATGTCGGAATAATTTTTCTTCTAAAAATATTACATCTAAATCCTTTTTGTGAATTGTAACATATAATTTAATAAATTATTTATTTACACAATCGTCATTTTTTATTAGTTTTAGTTCAACATAATAAAAATTCTAGCATTTATGATGTTTAAGACCACCTAATTGGTAGGTATTAGGCTAAGAGGTTTTAAAGAGAACCTCTTAACTGATCAGTATGTGCAGAATCGCAAAATAGTCTTAAGTAAGAGAAATCTCTTAGTTATGAGAAATATTGTAGTTAAGACCTGAGTGACTATACGCCAGAATCGCACGGTTATTTGAATAAGTATGTCTACACAGAAATGTCTCCAAAAATGAACCTTGACTAAATGTAATCATGCAGTTTTTTTTCAAATCTAGTGGCAACGACCAACATGTCAAGGAAATTTTTTCTTCCATATAACAGAAATTGCATTTTGTTTTTTTTTTTTTTTTGATATTACGTCAGAAATAAGTCGGTATAATGAATTGGAACGACTTGACCGACTTAATCAAGATGGCGTCAAATAAGCAAATAAGTCTGTAATAAGTCGGTGCTTGGCACACAGCCTTATTGCAATTTTTCATTTAATTCCACTGCCTATTTCTCATTTTTCACATTCATAATTCTACAACCCGTTTGTAATAATCGAGTTTTATAAACTTAATAATCCTGTAATGACGAAAATCGTATAATGACAGACCCAAAAAATATCGTAATAATTTAGTTTGTGTCTGTCAGTGTCTACCGTATAATCTCCATTTGTGCCTTTTCGGTTTTGTGTGCACTTGAAACAGCTGAACCAAATCTCTTCATGTTATAGAAGAAGCACTAACTTATAAAATATCACACCAGTTTTGAGATACTTTAGCTTTCATTCTCTGTTCATTCTCTCCCTCCAGCCAGCCAACGAGTCCAATCGAACTTTGGGAGTAGTTTAAAGATGACTTTAGCCTCGACTTTTCCAGATCATATGGCTTCCAATTATGCGTTGCATACTATCGAAAGCACTCTAAAGTATATACGTCGCGCAAATTAATATCAAAAAATTCAATGACGCAGACTGAGACAGGCTTTTGAAACAGTAAACAAAGCTCTCGATTTCGATGATAAGCACCCTCGCTGCTTTTAAAAGCAGCAAAATTGTTTTAGCTGGATCCGTCTAGACCGTCGGGATAATTATCGCAAGCGGGTTCGGCAAAACAATTGTCTACACGACTGTTTTGTCTTTTGTGCGAGATCATAGTCAAATCACAATTTCGTTTGCGTCTATCGACACTGCAGCAACACTCTTAAAGTGAGTCAGAACAGTATATAGTGATTACAAACTCCAATTTTTGACAACTCGCTAATCATCATCGTTGAAGTTACTATACTGCCTAAGGAAGGTTTTTGATTCTTTGATATATTGAGTCGCGAGATAATGTAAACTGACCGATCAAACGGCGGAAAAGTGCAAATTGTTGGTGATGATTTCCATTGTCATGTGACAGCCAAGCCGACATTATTGAAAGCTGATATAGATATGCGGATGATGCCCTCATACATACGACTATATAAACTGTCCCTTATTTATAATTTTGCAACTTGGATGATATTCGGTGGACTACGATTTTACTAATTAACTAATTAAATTACAATCATTTATTTCGGTCGACTTCTCGAGTTTCAATTTAATTTTAATGCTGCGATCATTTTAATTATTAATTTGCAAACATTGGTGTTAACTCGCTCGAGTTCTTAAAGGTAATGAATGATTATTTAATGTACAATCCGCATAAAGTTGATCTACGTTGTTCTCATCTTGCAATATTCAATACATAAAATAAAATCGACTATTTAGACTTTGGGATGGCATGCAAGTGACTGGGCGTAAACGTGAAATTGGCCTCTCTGAAGTTTCCATTGCTACTGATTTCGTATCTGAATCCATCTACATTTGTGTACCAGGCTCTCCTTCCATGAATTCAGATATACCTCTTATTATCTTTGGTGACATCAACATTGATGTCAGCGCTACACCCAAATTAATAGAACGCACACTTTCACCATGCATCTCCAACACACTATAACCATAATGACATTTGGAGATTTTTATTTGGGTGTTACCAGGAACGTGGAATCACTGGGACCCTGTTCTAATGGTATTTCTCGTTTCATCGCCTAATTTGTTATCGTTTGCATACCGCCGATGTACCGCAAATCAATTTTAAGAAATCCCATACAAAGGAGGACTCAAAAACTGACATCGATAGGGCTGATCATCGACAAAGTTTTTAGTTGAATATTAACCTTAAAGATTAATTAAAGAGTAACATTTCTCATGAATTCATTTTCTTTTCTCAACGTAAACGGTTGCCAACCATTTTATATTCCGAAATTTTCCACCACAGAAAAAAAAACTTTTATTTAACCTACATTTAGTGTACTCGTATTACCCATCATATTTCTTCAAACATAAATGTTGTCATGCTGATTATCCTTAATTCTATATAATTCTTGTGTACACAAACTTTTATTGAACCAGAATAAATACTTTTCGAACCAAGAGAAAAAAAAACCTCGAAATTCACCTGAATTAATCCAATTTTATTTTTAGTAACATCAACAAAAAGGACTCAAGTACTTCATTTATTGTTAGTTGTTTAGGCTTTTTTGTGTATACCATCATCATTATCGCGGAGATCTCGCCTTGCCAACAAAACAACAACAAGCCTGTTTTTTTACGACGTTATAATAACAATAATCCTATAATTTGTGGTTTATTCGACTCAAAATTGTGTTTGAAGTGTGTTTTATACCTCCCTCGACATACATATCAAAATTTTTGTCGGGAGAGTTCAGTACGTTAATATTACTACTACACGTTCACGATGCTGCCGTTTTGGATGTTGTAGTCCCGGGATATATTTTTGTTTGCCTGCGGATTAACTGGTTACCTCAAGTTGTTTTACGTATTCTACTGTGAAATAATTTTATCGATTTCCCGAAATTTTCATTTCCCCGTCATTTTCCTAATTAAGAAACAAAATTTTATTAATTGATTGGTTCTTGTTTCAGGCAACGAAAAGACTCTACTGGTGGATGAGCAACAATATAAAAAGGAAAATAATTTTCATTGTTTTTAAAATATCAAGAAATATTTTTTTTTGTATTTTAATTAATTTAATAAGTTAAAATTCATTTTATATATAGAAAATTAGGGTTGAAGAATGGTTGAGTACCAAAGTGTTATTTAATATTAGTGGAATTTACGTTGTATACGTTTTTAAAATATTCGCGTATCATATTGCCGCGAATTTATGTTAATTGATTAAATGGAAGCACATACCCACCCTTTCGACTATACATATACGGTATGTTACGATACTTGTATACATATGTAATCCGTACGTTCAAAATGAATTCAAATGAAAAATAATTTTCCATCAAAAATTATTTGAAAAGTTTAATAAGTTTTGTGGAAAAACATTTCTACTTTTTAGTACACGTACACTGAGCTATATGCAGAAGTATATATCAGATCGTAACATTAGTTGTGACATACCGGTATTTTACACAAACTTCCTGATATTTTAGTTCAAATTGTATACAAAGACACTCGTCTTGTTTTTTTTTTGGTTCGACATTGTATGATATACGGAGGGAAATCTTTAAGTTTAACTAACAATAATATTATGAAAACTACAAAGTATTTTTTTGTTTAACGGAAAAATAAACTTGGGAAATATTTTTCCAATTTAATTTTGTTTCCAAGTATAGTCGAAGAATGAGAAGTTATATAAAATGAAAAAGAATTTTGTGTAAGTTACTGGTATCTTACGTATTTTGTTCGTATGCCTGGTTCGTATAATAAAGTTGGAAAAACTGTTTGTTCATATCGAAAATTGCGCTAAGAATGAAAACAACCACGTAACAATTTCTGACTTGGATTATATATGGTGCAAAATACGTCAATTCACAAATTTCAAATATGATTTGATTTTTGGTTAAATTTTTTATTAAAATTTAATAAATCAACCCAGTTTGAAGAAGCGCAACAACTGCAATCCAAACTAGTAAAACTACTTGACAAGGGAAAAATGAAAAATGGAATTAGGTAAATGGTCTTCATTAGGTAAATGGTCCAGTTACCACCTAATAACAGCAAACTCACTAAGCGGTAACATTTGTCGGAAATGTCAAAAATTATCGACCCACTGGGATGCTGGTACCACTAACAGCAGCAAACTCATGTATCAGACAATGTAAAGTTTGTGCTTTTATTGGGATGACCTACTGCCACCTGATCTATCTAAGAAATGGGATCACCTAAAGAAGGACTTAAATGAATGTCAAGCCATCCAGATACCGCGATGACTTAATTATGCCACAAACAAGTGCAGTATTGAGCTATACGGATTTTGTGATGCGTCCGAATCTGCTTACGCGGCTGTAATATATACAGTAAAATTACCGTAAACGATTAAATAACCAGCCGATTACTAACAGCAAAAACTAAAGTAGCTCCAGTGAATTTCAAACTAACTATCCCTCGCCTAGAGCTAAGGAGGGCACTGTTGTTAAGCTGACTAGTACAACAAGTAACCAAGACGTGAATATCACCAACATAATCTTATGAACCGATTCCATGATCATCCTGACGTGGATTCAAAAACCTCCATCCATGTGGAAACCGTTTGTCACAAATCGGGTCGCAGCGAAACAGACCAGCAGCGACATACAATCATGGAAACATATTCGGTCGGTAGACAATCCCGCAGACTGCGCATTTCGAGGGGTAGCCGCAAAAAAGAGATCACTGGACAGTTGGTGGAAGGGACCTAGTTTTCTGCTGAGCAAGGAACCATATGAGGGAGAGTAGATTTCTGAGACCTCAGAAGAGATCACATTCACATATTAAGATGGCGGACCAAACATCGTGGACTAATACGGCATGAAGAGTGGGATCACGAATTATTACGTTTAGTTCAAACAGTCCAGCAAGTGGCGTTCGCAGAAGAACATTCATCGCTAAGCAGAAACAAGCCTCTTAATAACCATATAGCAAGCTTCATTCACTATATCCATTCCTGGACAAAAACAACGTAATTCGGGTAGGAGGTATACTGGAAAATTCAAAGTTCCCGTATGAAGAACGACATCTGGTTATAATCCCTTACAAGGGACACATTACCGACTTGGTCCTGAACTGGGGCCATCGCCAAACATTACATGGGGGTAATTCTCTGAGTTTGGAATATATTCGTAAACTTTTTTGGATCATCAGAGGGGTTCAAGCAATTAAACACCACACGCGCCATTGCATCCGATGCCATCGATTCAAGGTTAAAACCTCGGAACAGCTCCTCCTCGAGTCACTGTAACTCGACCATTCACATATACATTAACATACGGACGAGCAGAGGCCTTGGAAATAAATCCTACAAGCAGTATATCTGCATCTTCATCTGCCTCAGTACCAAAGCAATTCACATCGAAGTAACTTCGGATTTAACCCCGGAAATATTCGTAAGGGCCTTTACGCGATTCACTACATGGCGAGGCAACGTAGCCGATATATACAGCGACAATGTAACCAACTTTGTAGGAGGTAGTAAACTAATGCAACCCATAACTTGGCATTTTACCCCCCTTCAGCACCACACTTCGGGGGACTGTGGAAAGCAGGAGTAAAATCCATCAAAACTCATCTTAAAAAATGTATAGGCAATACGAGGTTAACATTCGAGGAATTGACAGCTTTACTAAGCCAGATCGAAGCGTGCCTAAACTCCAGGCTACTCTGCCCATTAACTGAGGATCCAGAATCCCTAGAGGTGTTAACACCAGGGCATTTCTTAATTGCAAATGCAGTCACAGCTCCTCCCGAAAAAGAACATCCTCACGTCCCAAAAAACTTCTCATCTCGATGGAGGGTGGTGCAGAACATGCGGTCGCAGATTTGGAATAAGTGGACAACGGATTACTTACATCGATTACAGAAAGCGGGCTAAATGACAAGAGGAATCAAAAACCATCAACAATGGGGACATTGTCTTATTACAAGATGAACTGTTACCCCCGACCAGATGGAAATTAGGCCGAGTTCTGGAGGTACATCCCGGCATGGATGCACTAAGCCGGGTCGTAACTGTGACGACCACTGATTATCCCAACATCAAGAGACCAATAGCAAAGGTGTCACCGTTGCCTATCCTACAACCAAAAAATGAGGTACACAGTAAGAAGATATAGGCGAACCATCCCGCTTGCCGACAACAACCACAGACTTGTGCAGTGATTTGTATTATCAGTTCGGTACATACTCATCCATTCGGAAGGGAATCTTATGCCACACAACCTCAATCATTGATGAAAATCACGGAATGGGTTAGGTTAGGTTAGGTTTTAGTGGCTGCTATCGCACACTTAGCCCAATTATGGCCCATTGTGATACCACAGGATCCGACATCATAAACTCCTTTAAACACATTTAGTAGTATTAATATAGCGTAAAAGATCTCGCACATTACAGCGTTCAAGATCACAGAGGCTGTCCATTGTGTATTTGTCCAAGTGATCATGTTTTCTGCCAGCTAGCGCAGGACACGAGCAAAGGAAGTGAGCAAGAGTCTCCTCTTCCTCCTCGTCCATGCAGCTTCATTTGCATCCAGACCCATCCTTCTTGCATTTTCTCCAAAAAGGCAGTGCCCAGTAATTATCTTCACAATTCTACCTAAATCATCCTTTCTTAGTGTGATTAAGATCATGGAGCGATTCAATTTCAGGTCAAGTCATACTTGCTTCGCTACCCTGCCAGTTGAACTGGCAATCCACCTAGCATTTGTCAAAACAACTGCTTCCCTATGGCTTGCTACTTTCAGCATTGATATAGGCCTTCCTACACATTCTCGTCTGCCCTGTAATTTCCCTCAACTGGATATTGAAATGTTCACCCATCTCGTTAAGAGATGTGTGACAATCCAACGCCACCCTTGACGCCAGGGAACCCGAATCCAGCGAGAGAATGGCTGCCTGACTGTCCACATAGATAGTGATATCAATTAACGATATTACATTATGCTTCAACCAGTTCATGACCTCTTCAATCGCCAAAACTTCAGCCTGGTACACACTGCAGTACTCAGGCAGACGAAAAGATAAGCTAACATTTAATTCTGCACAGAATACACCCGCTCCCACTCTATCATCGAGCTTGGAGCCATCGGTGAAGAATTTAGCTGTCCCGATCTCCATAATGAGACCACTATTCCAATCCTCCCTAGAGGGGAGAATCACATTAAAAAGCTTGCCAAAACACAACAGGGGTGTTGTCCAAATTCGCCAGGTCATGCCTCACTGAATTGACTATAGTTGAATGCCCTTTTTGCAGGTACTTCCACCCCAAAGTCGCTGATAGCCGGGCCGTATTGACCGCCATTTGCTTACCAAGGATATCAAACGGAAGAAAGTACAGCATGACCTCTAGGGCACTAGTGGGGGTTGTTTTCAGCGCCTCACTAATGAGTAGACAGGCTGCCACCTGCACCTTCCCCATCATGTTCCTGTATGTTAACTTCTCCAGAGCTGGGCACCATATGCTCACACCAAACAGCAGTACGGGCCTTACAACTGCCGTGTAAAGACAATGTACCAGCTTCGGTTTCAAACACCATTTTCTTCCAATGGCATTTTTACAAGAGTATAGAGTGCCACGGTAGCCTTCTTAACTCTTTCTATCGTGTTTGGTTTCCAACTGAGCTTACTGTCCAAAAGAATTCCTAAGAATTTCGCCTTTTCAGTAAGGATCAGTCTAGTACCATTCAGGCTTGGTGGAACTATTGCCGGAATTTTATATTTCCTAGTGAAAAGGACCAGCTCTGTTTTAGATGGGTTAATCCCCAATCCACATCTACTGGCCCAACTTGTAGCGATTGATAGCGCATTCTGCATCACATCCCTGATTGTACCCAGGTGCTTACTCGAGACAGCTATTGCTACGTCATCGGCATAAGCAACCACACTTATTCCTTCCCTTTCCAGTTCCAGTAGTAGTCCATTGATTACTACATTCCAAAGAAGGGGAGAGAGGACACCTGCCTGGGTGTTCCCCCAACGACCCGTCTCCGGACGGAAACTTCCCCCATCCTCACTATGACCCTTCTGCTTCCAAGCAAATGATCGATCAGCCTGGTTACTGGGTCTTCGATCTCAAGTGGCAGTAATCCTTCCCTAATTGCCCCCACATTCACGTTGTTGAAAGCTCACTCGATATCGAGAAACGCCACCAACGAGAATTCTTGAAAATCCAGTGACTTCTCCATTCCCTGAACTAAGGTGTGTAATGCCGTATCCACGGACTTACCCATATGATACGCATGCTGAGATTGTGCCCAGTTGCTGGGTACAATTCTCGACCGAGTATAGACGTCCAGCAGCGTTTCCATGATATTCAGCAGTGTAAAATACGCCAATGAACCTGGTTGGGCATTATTATTTTCTAGCAAATTCACGGATACTAGTAGTATCGCAGTATAATCCCAATGCCTCAGTTCAATTAATGTTGAATTAAATATTGCCGGCTACTTTCTGTTTGCGCCAAAGTACGCGTAATCACCATAGTATGTATGTATCCAAGGTATAGCGGTGGTTCAAATTGTATATGTACAGTATAAAATGTCGTATCCAAAGTTGTGCGAGGTTCAAAATTATCGAGTGCTGGTTGCCGTGTCCAATTAAAATGCGTGGGTCAAATTCTTTTCGATGCGATGTTTCTCAAAAGCCAAGTATAATGCGGGTCGATATTTTAACTAAAGCGGTATCTAGAGTATCCAATGGCGGTCCGGTATAAATCACAAAAGGCTGTATAATTTAATCACTGTTTATTTGTTTTTAGATGTGTTCTAATTCACTGTATATTTTCTAATGATTACAATTTTCTTTTTGACATACAATTTTTATTTTCAAAAAATAAAAGTTAACGTTTATATAAAAGAAGCAAGAATTTGTGACATCTAGATTTTTAACATTAAACTAAATTAAATTGATACCCTTAACCATAAAAATTTATAGATATTACATAATTGAGGCTCGTACCCAATTGTAGATATTAATGTCTATAACTGTTACCGATTAATAAATATCAGCTGTTGTGTTGTAAACAAAAATGTTAAACTTCATTAGTGACAATTTGACGTAAGTATATAATATTAAATAATGTAAAATTTAAATAAATCAATTAAAATTAATAATGAAACTTTAGTGTTTTTATATAATGCAAAATTATGAAATTTGCTAAATTATTTATTATTTTAGGTTGTAATGATCGTCTGTAGCAATATAAAGGTGCTGTTAACTTATATTACATAAGTTAATTGAAGGTTGCAAGATCAGCTGTTGATTTCAGATAAGTATAAAATTTGTTGAGTATTAAATTAAGAATTGATCCTATGTGTTTTTTAGGAATCAGCTTGCGGTCCATTCATCAGTTTTAACAAGCAGAAAGGATGATAGAGATATTGGTCTTAAGTCCTTAGGGTTGCTGTGCGAGCTTCTACCTGGTTTCGGGATGAAGATCACTCAGAGCCTCTCTCCATTTCATCGGGATGTACCCCAGCTTCAGACAGTCATCTTCAAAGGATGACTTCCAACCAGAGAAGCAAGACCTCTGAGATCTTCTGAATTTATGCTAGCACAATCCCATCCCGGCCAGCTGACTGAAAAGGCTTAAACCCTTTAATAGCCCATTTTATCTTCCGTGTATTCAGAAAATGCTCTGTACGTAACAGATGGACCCCGCAGTCATTTCTAGGCCCACAGTCATTCAAAGGCCCCGCAGTTGACACTTCCTCACTTCCAGGGAAAGGAGTTTCCATCAAAAGATCAAGAGTCTCTTCACTAGACACTGTCCATTCGCCATCTGGTTTTATCAGATAGCCTGGAACAATTGGACTACTGAAGAGAATCTTTCTTAAGCGCGAGCTTTCCGAGACCCTTTCCATTTTATCACAGAAGAGCCTCCACAACATCCTTTGCGCCTTCCTTACTTACTTTTTGTAAACTCTGAGGCCTTCCTTATAGAAGTCTCAGTCTTGAATTTCTCTAGATCTTTTCACTCTATTGAAAGCAGACCCGCAAGCTTTCCGGTACTCCGCATAGCTTTGTTAATGGGCAAGCTTCCTTCATAGAGATATTGCGGAATGGGTACGAAGGGCCGAATGTCGAAGGGCCGAATGGGTCGAAGGGCCGAATTTTTTTTTTGTTTTTTTTGTTTTTTTGTTTTAAAAATATCATTTTTGGTAAAGGAAAGGAACATTTTGGTGAAGGAAAATTTTGTCATGCAAAAAATAATTAAATTAAATAAAAAAATATATTTCTAAACACAAACAAAAAATAAAAAATTCGGCCCTTCGACCCATTCGGACCTTCGACATTCGGCCCTTTGAAATCATACCGATATTGCAAGCCCTAGTAAGAGTATCCACCATTAAGTCCAGTTCACTACCCGTGTCGGGGAGTCCTGGAACTCGAGATGGAATGATGTCCTCCAATACCTCCCTATACACACGCCATACTATCCTCCTAGGATTTCTGACCACGTATCGATTTGTAATTTGGAGATTTAGCTTAAAAGTTAAGTAACGATGGTCAGAGAAGGAATGCTCCTTCGCCACCCTCCATTCTCTGATTATCGAAGAAATAAATTCAGAGACCAGAGTAACATCCAGAACCTCGTGTCTATTACTAATAATAAAAGTGGGTTCCTGACCTATATTACTAATAGTGAGGTTAGTTCTTAAAAGAAATTCGAAAAGTAACTCACCCCTATCATTGATGTTCGAGCTGCCCCAGATAGTATGGTGCGCATTCGCGTCACATCCGAGGATAGCTCCCACCTTCCTTATTTCCGCGTCAATAAACAAGTACTCTCAGTATATCTGGCGGCACTGGCTTTTCTCGGTCCATGTATGCGTCTGCAAGCCAGAATCTCCTCCTCTCCATCTCTGTGTAGACCGCAGTTATGTCCCCATTGCAATACTGTGGAAGTAAATAAGCATTTATATTATTAACCACCAGTATACACGATCTGCTTTTTTCCGTCCCACGAGCGTAAAATAGGGTGTACCCCTTCGCTCGCAGACCATAGATCTTGTTATTTTTGATCCAAGGTTCTTGGATTAAAACTATTCCCTCCCCTGACTTAGCAAGTCTGAGAAGTAACGCCGCCGATGCAGCCTTTATATGATGTAAATTTATCTGCACAAACCTGGATAGAAAGCCTGGAACCAAGCACGAGGGACAAAAACAACGCAGGTAGGCGATGAGTCATAAGTTGAGTAACAAAATTCAAGGTATATTATTGCGTACGTGAGAATAGAAAAGGGCGGGGTCTGTAATTGGTGAGAACCGGATTTCTCTCTGTTCGTTAAGGATATTTTGGTTAAGAAATATTGATTTTCTAATTTCGTAAGATTCTAAGGTATCTAAACGTCTGCTTTTGGGTTGTATATGTAATATGTCTAAATTGTTCAAGCTAGCTGTATGATTTTCTGAACTTAAATGGTTATGGAAAGTTGATTGATTGCAACCAGATAAATGTTCTTTAGCTCTAACTCCAAAATTGCGCCCAGTCTGACCAATATAGGAGAAACTACAATCATTGCAATTGATCCTATAGACACCAGATTTGGAAAGGCGATCAACTCTAGGTTGATTTTTAACAATAAACCTATTATTTTTAGATGTGTCCCCAGCCTAGCTGATCATCGGCACGGTTCGAGTAACACCTTGATCCGACCCATCCGCCACCATTTAGCGTGACCCGCCCCACACCTAGGTTACTTGTTTCACCCATTCCTGTTACCAAGATTGAGAACCTGGAGGCGGTTGCAATTGGTTTAGCAGTAGTGTCCATAAATAAATACACAAATAAATAAATAATAATATTTTGTGTAATTATTAAATTAGTGAAAAGTTGTACGTACTGTACAGTTATATTAATTTGTGTATGGTGCGCTTGCATTGGTGTAGAATTTGTATATACATAATAATTTTCGTTTATATTTACTTATTTCGATACCTTTGCTTGAATGCATCTTATGCATTGTATGTAATTCTTCAATACGTATGACTTTTTTGATTCCAAAGATGCATACAAGATAAGTGTTTTTTCATTTATTTTGATTGTTTTAACACATATTTAAATTGTTAATACATACTTTTCTAAATAACTTTTAAGTATATAAACATTTTAACTGATTTTATAACTCATAAAGGTGTAGAGTACTAGTATTCTCATGTAATGGGTCATTCGAGTATTGTTTGTGCGAGAATAGGTTTTTAATTCCGTTGTTCTTTTTTTGTTACACTCGCTTAACAATTTTTGTTGTTTTTTGCGTCGATAAGTTTTCGTTTTTTTGCTGGTAATTTTGAATTCTACCTTTAGTTTTGTATAATTTTACTCGTACAACACCGAAAATGTGGTTTTGCGATGTATATTGCTTTTTATATGCTATTAGCTGTTTCTATAAAGTCCGTGAAGTTAGCCAGAAAAACTAACCCTAATTTTTTGGTGTATTTCTTGGCTAAAGTGTAGTCAACCCGAAAAAAGTGTAGTCGTTACAAAAATGTAGTGCTATCCAAAAATCCCGAACTTTTTGAGCATTTCTTCCATAAAAGCAATTGTTACATAAAAATGTAAGATTATCCCGAATTTAAAATCTAATACAAATTTAATTTTAATTTACATATTTTTAATCGAAATGTTTTAAAAACTGTCAAAAATTGTTGCAACCTCTTATTGTGGGTTAGTTCACAATATTATAATTTTATAAAAAACGTTCTTAAAATTTTAAAAAGTTCAAGACCTATTGAACAAACTAAAATTAGAAAATTAAGCTAAATCGAAAAGTGCATTGGCAATTTGTAACAAATTTCGATGTTTTTATGCGTAACCACCCTTTGCTTTAAAATAAACATAGCAAAAACTGGATTGATTGTAATCAGCTGATGGTCGAGTAACACACACACACACACACACACACACACTATGCCAAAATATTAAAATCAAAATAACAACAAGATGGGGTATAAAAACCGACGCGAGATGATGCATGAGGATCAGTGGGTTGCGAAAAATCGAGATAAAAATTAAAAAATTGTGGCGCTCATACCAAGTGCAACCGATCTAACAAAGAAAAAAAAATATAATCATATAATTTATGTAAAGTTTGTTAATTAAAGAAAAAAAAAAAACATAAAAAAATTGAATATTGTATTGTTAGTATAGTGAGTCGAATGTACAAGTTAAAAATCCTTTATATATACAAAAAGACAAAATACAATAAAATAATTTGTTATCAAAGACAATCAAAATTTAATAATAAACAAATTATGTATGTATTCCTAAAAATATAAATTATAAAGTTAACGATGATAATAAATATGTTATATAAATGCAAAAGTATGTGTATTCTTGTGTGTTCCTATGTTCTCAATAAAATATGATTAAATACTGTAACGCTGTGGTAAAATCGTGATTGGCAATCATAAGAATAAAAATAAAAATTCAATATCGGCCGGCAAGTGTCCATTTGTTTATTTAATCGTGAATTTAAAAAAATACCAAGCCATTCAGAAAGTGTTAATACAACTTCTAGCCAATCAAGAAGTTGCAGTGGTGTTTGTGAGTGTTCAAGTGGTGATGTTGGTACCTCTTCGTTGTTGGGTGTCCATCATACACTAAAAAAGTTTCGCGGATGAAAAGCATGCGAAATAGTTTACAATTCTGTTACCCGCCAGAGCAAACTAGGCAGATTCTCGAGTAAATAAAATCAAAACATCCAGAAGGTGAAGGCGATACATCTTATTTCGTTAATAAATCGAACGAGTGAGATTCCGAGTTAACGGTTGGCTGTGCGGTCAACGGATTATATCCATATATATATATATATATATATATATATATATATATATATATATATATATATATATATATATATATATATATATATATATATATATATATATATATATATAGATATATACTAAATTTTGGAGGACACCATCATTCATCGGGTTGCGGTTTGCTGACGTATACAACTACTGGTGGCGAGATCATCCGATTACATTTAAAATTTGGAGGACACCATCATACATCTAATTGCGGTTTTTGGTGACGTATACAAACAAAAATTAACTAAAATTTTTCTGTTTACTATATTTTTGATATCTATATATACTATATTTTATATTTCCTTTTTACATTTTCCGATCATCTTATTTTGTATTCTGTCTTAATTTTCATTTTTGTTTCTATTTGCTTATGTTTGCTTAAATTACTGATACATTCATAGATGGTTAATTTATCATTGTATTGCTTATGAATGAATTGGTATGTAGCTACATTATTTTATTTCAACTATTCGTATTTCTCTTGTTCAAACTAATTTATTTTGTGAATGAATATTTTTTTTGTTGTTATCGTTGCAAACGCTGGTACGAACCATTTAAGTGTGTTCATTTATTGCTTGCGCGGTGATCCAGATGCATTTTCTCACCTTGGGTATAAAATGTTAAAATACAAAATGGTGTAGTGTAGTCCGATTGTGATGGGGTAAGGAATGATTGCGGTACTGATGTATAGAACGACCTTCCATATGGTTTTGTGGTAGAGATGAATTAGGCACACAGTAATTTTTTTTGTAACATGGCTAATGGCGCGTGCGGTTTATTGGAACCCCCCTCTTTCCTGACTGATTTGCTATCTCAATTAAAGTGTGCCGCCGTGTGCGCTGTTACATGACCAAGCCATACAGTTACAAATTCATGACAATAAAATAAGCAAACCATAATACCAGAGATAAATTGCACAAGCGGTATATACGGCTATTTAGGTCTTGGCTGTGCTAATAAATCATGCGAATTTCATTTTCATATCAGGTGGAAAAATGATGTAAATGTTGGTATGAATTTGTGTGGATAAAGAATTCTCGAGTGAGAATTTTTAGCAAACTTTTAAATTCTGTGGAGCAAATACCAGAGACAAATTGCACTAGCGGTATATTCAGCTAATAAGGTGTTGGCTGTGCTAATAAACCATGCGAATGCCATTTTCATATCAGGTGGAAAAATGATGTAAATGTTGATGTGAATTTGTTAGGATAAAAATTTCTCGAGTGAGAATTTCTAGCAAACTTTAAAATTCTGTGGAGGTAATACCAGAGAAAAATTGCACTACACTAAATTTGTTCTACAGCCAAGACCCAAATAGCCGTATATACCGCTTGTGCAATTTATCTCTGGTATTATGGTTTGCTTATTTTATTGTCATGAATTGCCAATGCACTTTTCGATTTAGCTTAATTTTCTAATTTTAATTTGTTCAATAGGTCTTGAGCTTTTTAAAATTTTAAGAATGTTTTTTATAAAATTAAAATATTGCACGGTTAGTTCACAATAAGAGGTTGCAACAATTTTTGACAGTTTTTAAAACATTTTGATTAAAAATATGTAAATTAAAATTAAATTTGTATTAGATTTTAAATTCGGGATAATCTTACATTTTTATGTAACAATTGCTTTTATGGAAGAAAAGCTCAAAAAGGTCGGGATTTCGGGATAGCACTGCAACGGTCTGTTCCTGCAAACTCAGGAACACCGCGCATAGCATTACAGAGTATTTTCTGTTTTTCCACAAACGAATTACCACCGACACGCTGATCACAGCAATTCGTTTGAAACAATGTTTTCAAATAACTAATTATTGTTTTTTTAATTTTCATTAAAAAAAATTAGAATAAACCTTAAACTTCATCCAGCAACATATTAAACGGCAGAGCCAACAAAAACCAGAAAACGGCAAAGGTTCCAGCTTTTACTCAAAATAAACGTGTGTGTTTTTAACAAATAATAAACCAGTATTTAAATTAAATTTGAGTTATTGTGTTTTTATTTTATATAATTAATTGGGGATTATAAGTGTTCATCTAATCAAATTTTCCCAACACGACAACTGCAATAAAACCCCATAGCACTACATTTTTGTAACGACTACACTTTTTTCGGGTTGACTACACTTTAGCCAAGAAATACACCAAAAAATTCGAGATCGATTTTCGGGCTAACTTCACCGACTTAACTGTTTGGTAACCAAATTAATTATTGTTATTTAAATTTTTAATCAAATAAAGTAAGAAAAAGACATATTACCTTAAGGTGCACTTCAATTGTTTTCCGACTAATATACTTAGTCCTTTTTCACACACAAACAGTATCATCAACCGATGTCAACCAACTCGATATTTTTTTTCTACTTAACGGAATAAAAAAAATATTAATTTTTATTTCTTTGATTTGATAACTTTGATTCACCGAAAGAATTATTTTATACTAATCCACCTTTTTTCCGATCGCCCCTCGTTTCCTCTTTTTTTAATTAGCGAATTACAAATGCTCCAAAAAACCACTACCATCAATGACCATAAAAATTTGTTTAAGCATAATTTAATGACAGCAACGCCCACCTGGTCGTTACAAAATTGCATTTCATTTTTAATTTTTTCAAAAGCGAGGTTTATCATTTCAATTATAATGTTTCTTGCGTACATCAATTTCTTAGCACGTCCCTAGACGTAGAAACCCAAGGGTGAGGTCTAGGGACCATGTAGGCCAATGAAAGCAATAGGGGCACCCCTACTAATCCATGAGTCTGGGAATGAATCGTCCACGTATTCTCCTACCGTTCGTTGTTCGTTGGTTATGTGCCACACTTAAGTTAAATTGTTATAAGAACTTTTTGTTGTGTTTGTCTTCGCTGTAGTTACGATGCCTAACCTTAGTAACGATGAGTATCCTGACATGTTGTTGATGTATGGCAGTGCTGCCAACATCCTGTTGTAACATTTTTTTTTAATCAATTTTTAATCATGACTACAAATTTAAAACATAAAATTAAAACAAGACTTCCAAAAATTTCTGATTTGACGTATTTTTCACCATATAGATATGTATATTGGACAAGTGGATATTGTTTGTCATATACCATCTTAATGTACATTGTGTCTCAATTTCAAAATTATATTTTGTTTAAATAAGAATAACGAATAAATTGAAAAGGAATTTTTCTTTTCACTGAAGCAGAATATATCCAAAAATAGGAAAAGGAATGAATATCAATGTTGAATTGCAATAATTCATAATTTTGGTCTTGTAATTTTATTATCTCTGCTCATGTTACGTGATAAAAATATTTTTAAATGTGAAATTGTTATCTTTTCCATATACGAATATGTATAAGGTGTTGTCGATATGATAATGAGGTGATGTGAGTAAAATGATACGGTCGTGTGTGCTATATAAAAATTCTGTGTCATACAATAAATATTTTTTTTTTTATGTGATGATGTCTTTTCGCTCTTTCGGGTTGAATTATGTCAATATTTAGCTGGGTGTAATTAATGGATTATACAAATTAATATTGAACATGAGTTTGGAATCACATACAAAATAATTTATGGGGCAAGAAATTAACAACAGTCGTTGCTTTTACAAACGAAACAGTTTCGAAACGTTTGTTTTCCGTTGAGACAGAATGAAGGAATTTTACGGGCGAAGTATACGGGCTAAATTTATAAACTCTGTACAAATTATGAAACATGCAGAACGGCTAGAAAACCCAAAATTTATTTTGAAAAAAAATTCTAGCAACTTAAAGAATTTATGAAAAATTTGTTGCAACGGTTCAACAATTAAAACAGAACATAGAACAGTAATTATTAAACAGCAACGGTGCATTAATGGTTCCTTGTTGTAGGCCATTGTGTATACGAAGTATATTGTTTCGACGTTTCAGCTCCCGTTGTTGTTATAAAATTTCTATCGTATAGCATATCCAATAGCATGTATATGATATCGTCATCAAATTTTAAATTTTTTTAATTTAAAAATTAGTCGCACACATCAGATGTTAATTTTGTGATCGCGTGATTCATCGAATGTCCGAATCTGAAGTCAAATTGATTGTCTGGTAAGAGATTCTTTGTATTAAATGATTTTGAATTTTTTTGTGGATTACTATTTCGAAAATTTTACCTTAATTTAGTAGTAAACTGATCGGCCGATAATTCTTTGCATTTTTCGGGTCTTTGTTTTTTCGGAATCGGATAAATTCGTGCGGTTTTCCAACATGACGGGAACGATCATTATTACTATATTCGGTATTCTATCCAGACCATATATGATTTTTTAGTGTTACAGCACGCGAGTATATCTTTCAGTTCATTAATGCTGATAAAATAAAATAGTTTTCTGATCCTTGCTCGTTTGTCCGATTGTTGCAAATAAACGTCGTCTTCATGATTAGATTCGCTCGTTCTTGTTGATGTTTTTCTTTTATAATTTTTACATGTTGCACGACAATGTGCTCGTGTGGTCTGTTTTCAAGTCCGGAATATGATATGGTTTACTTTTGATGTAATGTCCAAATTTTGTTGAGAATTGAGGCAGGTAAACGTGTTACCTTTTTTCGGATGTTCATTCCAATTGATATTCAAGATTGCATTTTTCTTGTTCCATTTTCTTCGATTTCCAATATATTTGTTTTCTACTTGTTTTGGCCTCCACATACGTCTGATTTCTGACAACATTTTTGCTCCAGGTTTTAATGCTTTGACTTTATTTTTTCAATGTACGTTTACTTGAATTTTTATATTTTCCTTAATTAGTTGGTTGGTTCTTTTAATCTCCGCCTTATATAATGTAATGTGTTGTGTAATGTTGGTTATATGACCTTGACGTTTCAAATGTTTTAATTTGGTAACAACATGACTTTTGCGCTTAAATAATTGTTCAATGATAATATTCGTGTAGCATCCCCTATTTTTTTTTGACGAATTTTTGGTTGTGTCATTCTTAGGTTTTGATGTGTTATGTTTGTGATTATAACTTTCCAGGTCTTTATCATTAATGTTTCTGTCATCAGGAACAATATTTGTGCAAATTTGATGTTGGGTTTTATAATTTAAGTATATTTTCTGTAATTCCCTAGTCCACACAGCCCAATTGGTATTAATGAATTGATAGATTAAATTTTTCTTTAGTCCATCTTCGTATGTGTTTGTCGGTACTATTTCGAAGCAGTTGATTTCAATTGTCCGGTGATCGCTTTCGTAACGCTTCGTTTTGGAATTTCACCATTATCGTTTGTGGTCATTTTTAATCTGCTGTCTGTTATAGCTATGTCCAAATAGCTTGTAGTTGGAATGATCGTTGGTACATTTGGATTATAAATTGCAGATTTATAAAGGAAGCCGTTAACGTTTTGCCATTGATGTAATGCAATACCTCTTATTTTATGATTCGTACTGCTCCAATTCGAGTGTCGAGCATTCATATCCCCAGCTATTATATAGTATTTATTGGTATTCATTAGCTCCAACGTGCCAAACATTCTCGTCCATTCCGTTTAAAAATTATTGAACAGCTTTTGTAGTATTGGGACTCGAACAATACACCGAAATAACCGAAACAGCTTCTATTTTTTAAATTTAATTTTGATGATAGTACTATCCAGATCTTTACAATTTTGCTGATTTTGCTGTGTTCAAAATGTATGCCTGGTGTTGAGTTCAACATCAACAGGGCATCGATCTGTACAAATATTATAATTGTAATGTAGTATGTATATAAGTAAGCATGCTTGTAGCATGCATAATGTATAAGCTTACTCATCAAATTATCGTTTAAATTGGCTAGTGACATATAATACAACATTTTTTGCACTAACATAAATTTTAATGATGAGCACTTATTTTTGTACACATATAAAGAACTAAATTCTCAATAATAAAGCAGAACGAAATTATATCAGTAACGTTTTAGTTTTGTTTTCAAAAATAATTTTAATTCAGAAATAGTGAGCCCTCACCAGCGGTAAGCTCGCTACTATCTGAAATAAAACATTGGTCCTTCGAGCAATTAAAACAACCGGCATCGCTAAGTTAAACGCGATAAGTTTACATTAAAAACAGTAAACAAACGAAAACTTAAGAATAACAACAAATCTTAAGTAAGGCACCTGCATATATCAAAATAACAACAAAAATGGAAAGCATACTCCAGCAACAAAATGAAGCAGGTGACAAAATCGTCCAAATGGAAGCAAACTACCGTAAAGACGGGGAGGATAGGAAAACGAAGATATATTTGGAAAAAAGTTTGGCAACGCTAAAGGCGATTTATAACGACTACGTCGATAATGATACGAAAATCCTGGACATGACCCCACCTCTAGAAAAGGGCCATGCATATCTGGAAAGACGGAAGAAAGTCACAGATTTATACCAAAAATTAATAACGAATATGCGTGAACGCCTAAATACCGCATCAACGAGTTCAACAGGGCAAACTGCGCAGCAAGAAACTAGTTCAAAAGAAATCAACAACAAAAAGCTATTCAAACGGGAAGATGTCCTCATGCGCCAAATGTATCAAAAATTGGCGTCAATCAATCATTCATTGGAGACTAATAACATATCCAAGGAATACATACATATAAAATTAAAACAACTAGAAAAAGACATCCAAGAAGTAGCAAATCAAGACACTGCGATCTTAATAGAAACAGAAGAAGACGAGCAAACGTCTGACTACTTCAAAAAAGATTATTTTGGCCAGCTACAAGAAAAAGTAGAAACCATAAAGATCGAGTTACAATGATTTCACGGCGATAATACAACTACGTCAGAATCAGTCCAGATGAAACTGCCAAAAGTAGAACTATCAAACTTTTACGGTGAATATAACCGATGTACAAAAAGGAGCGGCTCAACTCATAAGTCATCTAACAACAACAGGTGACAATTACCAAACAGCCTGGAGCATAATACAAAATAGATATAACAACGCGAGGTTACTCGCCAACCATCAATTCAGTGCGTTATTATCACTAACAACAATTCAAATGGCGTCCGCACAAGCGGTAAGGAACTTGCACGATACAGCAAAAGAAAATCTGCATAACATAAATCGGATCAACATAAGTTCGTCTTTTGAAGCATTCGTAAGCTTCATATTAATGGAAAAACTTAAAACAGGATCTATCAGGCTCTATGAATCATCCATAGATAAACCCAGAGATATTCCACAACTAGAAGAAGTTTTCAAATTCCTTGAAAAAAGATTTCAATCACTGGAACAATACTGGGCAGCAACAAACAAAGGACAAGCCGACCACAGTATATACCATCGCTAAAATGAGCCTATACAACGACAGCAAGTAGAACATGTTGGGTAAATAGTTGCAAGGAACGACACAACTTGGATCAATGTCAACAGTTCAAAAATATGTCAACATTAGATAGATCAAGGCTAATAAATGCAGCAAGCCTTTGTGTACATTGCCTAAACCATCACCAAAGTAAATATTGTCAGTCAGAAGCATGCGTCGTATGTAAATGGTCACATAACACCCTACTACAGTGCAATAACGCATTATCAAATGGCGGAACCGGAGTTAAAAATGCCAAAACCCTCATAGTAAATCAACAGGGACAAGTTTTGTTACCAACCGCAGTAGTTAAAGCCATAACTTGCACGGGAAATCAGATCTTGCTGAGAGCATTAGTCGATCCTGGATCACAGGTGACATTAATCTCATCAAAAGCCGCTAACCTACTCAACCTTAAGAAGAAGAAGGTCAACGTTTCTATCTCCGGTATATAGGAGGAGGGAAAGCAGGTGATTGTAAACATACAATCAATATACAATTCTTGCTAAGAATCGAAACCGATTTTCAACTAAATATCGAAGCGATATTTGATAAGCTCAACCAACAGTTACCGGAGGTGGACTTTGATGCAAGATGTTGGACCCATCTCAAACAAATACAACTTGCCGATCCTTATTATAACAAGTCACAACCAATTGATCTCATACTTGGTGCCGCTATTATCCAGCAATCATAAACAACAACATCATAAAAGGAGGTGAATTAGAACCAATGGCACAACAAACTGAAATCGGATGGATAATAATAGGCAGCAGAGGCGGCACCAGAACAAACCAGCCAACAATAATGATAGCTACTAAAGGCATTTAAGATCAATTGAAATTACTCATAGAGGTAGATTCGATACCAGAAAACAGAATTAATACGGAAGAGGAAGACATGGTTGAACAACATTTCCAGTTAACCTCAGAAAAGGGATCAGATGGAAGATATGTGGTAAGAATTCCATTCAAGGATAATCATATCAAATTAGGAGAATCCAAGAAAAAAGCCGCTGCCCGGCTAATACAAATTAAAAATCGGTTCAAGAGAGATCCGTCTTTCAAAAAGTTATATCATCAATTTATGCAGGAATACATAAATCTAAAGCACATGGAACTTGTGCAGGAAGAGGTTGAAGATCGCAATACAGCAAGTAACACCTATTACATACCGCATCATGGTGTAATCAAACAGGATAGCACCACTACAAAACTTAGAGTAGTGTTTGATGCTTCGGCTAAAACTACGACAGGAGTATCTTTAAACGATTGCATGATGAATGGTCCCCAATTACAAGATGACCTAACGGATATATTATTGCGATGGCGAAAATACAAAATCGTAATGATGGCGGACAACAGCAGATAGTTTCTTGGCGATAAGAGCATTGAAACAGTTAGCTCTTGATGGAGCCAGTGAGTATCCAATAGCAGCACACATCATATTGAAAGATTTTTATGTTGACGATTTGCTGATAGGATGCCACAATATAAGGGAGGCATGTCAATCAGTTCGCGAATTAAAATTGCTAACAGATCGAGGTGGATTTAACTTACGAAAATGGTTTTCTAACTCAAGTGAATTATTAAAACATATGCATTAGTAATATGGAAATCAAGTTAAACGATTGCATCAAGACCCTAGGCATTTTGTACGATCCACAAGAAGACAACTTTAAATTTGATGTTGCAAGACTTCAGTTATCCACCAACCAAGCTACAAAGCGTTCATTATTATCCGAATCCATTCATGATCCAGTTGGATGGCTCTCTCCACTAACAATTACAGCAAAAATTATGATGCAACAATTATGGCTAAGCGGAATAAAATGGGATGAATATCTACCAGAACATATCAACTCAAAATGGATAAAATATAAGGCAGAATTAAATGATATCAAAACCAAAAAAATTCAAAAGTGGATCAATATACAACTGAAAATACCAACATAGAGCTTCACGGTTTCGCTGATGCTTCGGAATACGCATATGCCGCTGCTATATACTGTCGAACAGTAAACGAAGATGGAACAATAACAACACAACTTTTAACATCGAAGACAAGAGTCGCTCCAACTAATGTGAGGTTGTCAATTCCTCGACTAGAGCAAAGTGCAGCTTTATTATTATCAAAACTGCTTAAACACGTCCAAGGAGCCTTAAATCTAAACAACTGCAGGATGTATGCGTGGCCAGACTCAACCATTGCACTATGCAGGCGCACCACCATCCGCATCAACAAACAACAAATTATGGTGGGAAGGACCGGACTTTCTGGGACAAAATATAACTAGTTGGAAGGAAATCAATAGTTCCTCATTTACTCATACACATCATCGAGAAGAATTAGAAGAAAAACATTCAAAACTAATGATAAGCAGAGAAGAGCACGTATTTAATGAATTATTTGAGCGATGTTCGAAATACAACAGATTAAAACGCATAGTTGCGTACTGTAAACGATTTATCAACAATGCCAAGCATGGCAACAATAATAATGAGCAGCTATCAGGCATAGTAAAAAATCAAAGCTGGTTGTGTGCTACGGGATGCAAATTTTTATATCGTTGCAATCGGATCCTATTCTAACCATTTGGAAAAGGGATTCAATAGATCGGTTAATACGTTAGGTGAATCTATTCCCTTAAAGAAGTTCATCACCCGGATCAAAGATAGCCCAGTCCGACATAATCATCCACAGTATGTAACGCTTCAAGATACCAACAAATTGGAACAAGAGATAAAGACGCTCGAAAATATGAAGATCCAACTACACGAGGGAAAGAATCATCATATCCACCATTATACCATGACTCATGTCATTTCTCGGATCCTTTTAGTCTTAGGTGTCATTTGGGACATCAAATGTTTAAGACAAAGACGAGCAAATCTTCGCCCACCACCTTCGCCACTTCAACGTGCAGACGTCTAATCATCCAAAGTAGGCGGCCCGGAATATGTTGAGTTCAACATCAACAGGGCATTGATCTGCACAAATATTATAATTGTAATGTAGTATGTATATAAGTATGCATGCTTATAGCATGCATAATGTATAAGCTTACTCATCAAATTATCGTTTAAATTGGCTAGTGACATATAATACAACATTTTTTGCACTAACATAAATTTTAATGATGAGCACTTATTTTTGTACACATATAAAGAACTAAATTCTCAATAATAAAGCAGAACGAAATTATATCAGTAACGTTTTAGTTTTGTTTTCAAAAATAATTTTAATTCAGAACTAGTGAGCCCTCACCAGCGGTAAGTTCGCTACCATCTGAAATTAAACACCTGGTTTAATTAGGATCGCAGTCCCTCCGCCATATTTTGAATTTTGCCGATCTTAGAATTTTGAAATTTTTGCCGATCTTAGCTGATCTTCGCCGTCTTCATTATTTTGTGATACTATTTTTGCGTATGAACCGTTTTCTTCATTTACCAACGTGGTGTTGAATGATCTAGGCGGATTCATTTTAGTTTCTTTTCTTTTATTTTTTAACTTTTCTAGCATCTGTTCATAAATTGGACAATCTTGAAAGGATGCCGGACGGCCCACTCTCTCTGAAAGTTAATACAGAAACTGTCTTTACGTTCAATTTCATTTCGCAATCATACATGACCATATTTGACAGGAATTCAAAAGGTGGCAAATTCAGTTACGGAAGCATCACCTTTACATTATTACAGAGTTGGCACATAGTGATATTTTCTTGGAAGGTATCGTTCATCTGTTTTTTTGATGGTATGAAATATTTTAATGTCATCTGCGTATCTGAGTATATTAGAAATAATCTATCTATAATTCGGTTAATGAAAACAATAAATACCCGGGGTATAATGTGGGATCCTTGAGGAACTCCCAAGGTAATTATTTGATTACTTGAACCACTCAAGGAATTTAACTAAGAATCCGAATGGACAAAGATGTTCAAGCGCCTTTTGATGACAAATTGACTCAAACGCTTTGCTGAAGTCCGTGTAGACTATGTCAAATATTATAAAGCAACATCACTTTTCAATTTCATTGATCACTTTAATAGATGTGGTTTACTAATTTGTTCCATTTTGAGCAGATTCTTTAAATTGTTTCAGGTGAACTGATCAAGCATGATTTCAGTGTCAAGTGAACAAAACATATATCTATGTGGAATTATAAATTTGTTGGTGTCACTGCACAATTGAATTAGGTTTACGCCATCAAAGCCCCACTGGTGTTTGTTAGTTGGATCTTCGAGATACTTGCTTGGTGGCATTGACGAATACAAAAATATTCAATGACTGCAAAGATGAAACGGAAAACGTAAAAGATTTATGGTTTTTTTTTGCCTAAAACTCAGTACATACCTGCGGGAGTGAGTCGAGAAAAATGACTCCAGTTTCAGTTGAAGCTAGTCACTGTTGGTTTTTGCTCAATGTGGTACGTCATTTTACTTATCATATACATATTTTATGTTTATTTCAATTTGGAATTCGCGCTTGACTTTGATATGTGACAAAAAAACACATTGCAAATCACAACCAAGTTCAGCACGCACTCACCCAGTAGCGCAGAATTTTTCTAAGAATGAATTTCATTAAATGTAGAATTAATTTTAATTATAAATGATAATATTGAGATTTTTTTATTTTGATATTTTAGGTTCGCTTAATAAAGACAAAAATTGTAAAAAGACAAGATAAAATCTTAGTTTAGTGTCAAAATTTCGTGTGGCCGCTGAACATTTGTTATTGGGATTTTTTGCGTAACTCGGAATTTTATTCTCGCTTTAATTCCAGATAGTTCTCAATTATTATGTACAATTTAATTTGAATTATATATTTAACAAAATTGTGAGATTATTAGATTATTTGATCGGACAGTGGTTTGAACTTCAGAAATTTTTTGGAGCAGGAGATTCTGCCACGAGCTGCTTTCTTCTCTTTTTATGCACAAATTTTACCGTTAGACGCACAAAATTACACAATCAAATACTACTCCACAAAATAAGAAAACCTTGCGGGATTTGCAAAAATGGTGTTCCTGCGTGATTGACATGTTCCAATTTTGAGGGCATCAATTGTTCGCATAGACCTGCGATTTAAGCCACAAAGGAAGAATTCTAAAGGTGCATATCATCCAGTTTAGGCCACAAGAAGTTGCTAATCATCAACCTGTAGCACTCGCCATTGACGGTTATGGCAATGCCTGCTTCGTTTTGGAAGAAGTACGGACAGTTGATTCCGTTCGACTAAAATCCGTACCAAATAGTGACTTTCTTATGATGCAGTTGGTGCTGGTAGCTCTTGTAGATTTGTATCGCCCCAAATTCAACTATTTTGCAAGCAAACACTCGGCGTTATCAACTCAATTTTTTGTGAACGACAAGAGATTGAATACTTTGAGTCTTCCCGTACACTCTCACACATAACAGCAATGTTTCCAGCAGACCTTGACTCTGAATTTGGCCACCAAATAACGTCAAATAGTCGGTTCGGCAGGATGGTTGTGGCGAGTAGAAAAATCCCTTCCATGATGATTTGCCATACACTTCTGAAAATTCATAAAAAATTTGAGAGATGTTGCTTTAACAACATGGTTGCCTATAACCGTTGATTGAATACATTAAGATATTACTACTCGGATTTTTGCCGCTACGTTTGGTTAATGTCTCTACTAGTCACATATAGATAGAGGCATTGTTGTGCGAGAGTGGTTTTTTCTTTCTAGCAACATAAAAACCGAACAATTTAATTGTTGTTGTTTTCTCCCATATAAAAATTGCATTTGTATTGTGTATGAACTTTTTATTACATAAAAAAATATCATTCTGAAATGTTACGACTGCTATTCCACTTACTCTTACATACAATTGTACCATCAGTAACAAAATAAATATATGGTTGAACGGAGTAACCTTAGTTTTAATTTGTTTCGAAAAATATCAACAACAAAAAAATAATAACAAACAAATTGTGTTGCAGTGCAAATAAAAAATATTCCCATCGCCATATCTGTAAAATCTGTAAAAACGTCATGAACAACCTCCACTCACATGGTTGGAATACGACTGAAAGTGAAAAAATGAAAACAGAATGAAGACATAAATACAATTTCATTGTTTTTGTCTATTTATTTTTGTCATATATATTTCATATATTCAGTTGAGAGAGAGGAAAATACATTTGATTCAATTTTTTTTTAATTTTGTTAAAATATTTAGTGGTGTGGGTAAAAATAAATTAAAAATATGTTTTGCTTCTTTCTAGCTGCTTTGAATTAATTAGGTCTATCTTTGTTCTTCTTAAACCTTCATGAAGTGAAGGTTGTTCTTCTTTTACAATGTGTAAGAAGCAACAAAAAAAAAATAAAAATTGTTGTTGTAATTCGCAGTGGTATTATCTGAAGTCATAATTAATCAATGCTATAACCTAACAAATTTCCAGCTTATTGAAAGACTCTTTAAATTGGGATATTTTACTGTATGGGTGCGGGCTGTAGTAATAAATTCAGAAGCGTCTCAATGTACATAACGTGGGTTGTTATATTTTTATAGAAAGTCTATCTACAGAGAAAAATGGTTTGTAAAGAGTTTCACTACTTAGGGGTAGTTTTGTAATGTGAACTATTCCAATATATTGCAATTATTCAGAAAAGCTTCTAGTATCGCCCCAGTATGATACATTGTCTTTAAACGGTTGTTCCCATTTGGGTTGTTTTCTCGTCCGTGGTTAAACTGTGCCAATTAATTTGTAGAAAATTGGAGTACCACCCCCCAGTACCATAGAGTAAATATTAGCATAAATCCGAAGGTCGTGGTCCAACGAAAGATATGATTTTAATGATTGCACCCCTTAGGGGTAATGTTTGAGGGTTGAACTATCCCAATATGTTGTTTTTAATATTTTTTTTAAATAATAAATTTATTTATTTATTCAATACAACTGATTCAGAGATCATCTAGTAATTTATCTACCTTAAATTAGTTTCTCAGTTTAATATGAGTCACCTATTGGTGACTCATTTTACAATAATTTCTTATTCTAATTAGAACTGCCCAGCTCCAGCAGTTTCTGCCTTTGGAGTCTTCTCACTCTATTGGTGGTGTTCAACCTACGCCGGATATCTGCATTTTCAAGTCGAGATAATCGCTACGCACGTATTTCTTGCTTCTTTCTTTATTTCATCGGTGACATACTCCATCTTCAAGTCCCCAAGGTTGTCCCTGGGTTTGACATTTAAATGTTTTTGTTTCGTCATTGTGTGATTTGTTGTTGCTCAAAACAAAATCCAAAAATAAGTTATGTTAAGCAATGGTGGCGTACCGAAATGAACGAGTAGCATATTCGAAATGAGAATACAAATATTCTCAATCTTTATTAACGCCTCGTGGTACGTGTCGTACAAAATACCATGGATTGTTCGCAAGTATTGGAAAATAATCGGTCCAGGAACGTTAAGCAACAATAAACGCGAAAAGAAGCATTCTCGTTGCTACGGATGGACTGTGTATAATCCGCTTAATATATTTTCTATCGTGGCACATCAATATACATTAATGTCTTTGCGAATTGACCGAAAATACTTAGTTGGTTGCATAGTTCAAAAAACTCAGTTAGTGTATTTTTTAGGGGTAGTTAATGCTTGTTGTAGAGCAGTCTCTTCAGTGAAATTAACACACGGCCCATTTTCAAGGTGCACGGCCAAATGTATAATAGTAGGGTCTCTGTCGTTTATGCGGGAAAACTCAAAATGCGCCAAACTACTTCATTGTTGCTAATAAATCGGCCAAGTTGATAACGTGTTATTTTGTCGTTATCAGTTAAATTTTGAACAGAAAATACCATATCGCTGTTCTTATGAACGTATTCAAATGTATTTGAGGGGCTCCGCCGAACTCAACGTTTATGTGTGAATGGTCGGTTTGCACAGCAATAGCGAATACATACCGCCCAGCGGTTGTAAATGCCAACCGTGTGAAATTTTGGGGTTATAAGTTCTAATACGCTAGAGATCTAAAAAAAATAGAAACTATTTCTTCAAAAAACAAACAAAAAAATTCCTAGAACCCGATCGCAGTATCATCTACCAGGCCCAATTGTGAAGCTAAATCATCCAAGAACTCACTCAAACACACGCAAAATTTCATTAAAATCGGTCTAGCCGTTTTTGAGGAGTTCAATCACTTACACTCATACAGAATAATTACATATATATATATATATATATATATAAATATATATATATATATATATATATATATATATATATATATATGTATATATATATATATATATATATATATATATATATATATATAAAGATTGGGGTGGTGGGGAGGGTGGTGAAATATTGGGGTTATATGTTCTGATATGCGGAAAAACTAAAAAAAAAATTTACTCAAAAAACAAAAAAAAGTAGAATCCGTTCGCAGTGCCACCTACGGGGTCCAATTGTGAATCTCAATCATCCAAGAACAAACTCAAACACACAAAAAATTTCAAAAATCGGTCTAGTCGTTTAGGAGGAGTTCAATCACATATACAAGTACAGAAGAATTATATATATAAAGGTTGGGGTGGTGGGGAGGGTGGTGAAATACTGGTGTTATATGTTCTGATATGAAATATTGCGGTTATATGTTCTGATATGAGAAAAAATAAAAAAACAATTTTTTGTCAAAAAACACAAAAAATTCCTAGAACCCGATCGCAGTGCCACCTACCGGGTCCAATTGTGAATCTAAATCATCCAAGAACCCACTCAAACAAAATTTCATTAAAATCGGTCTAGTCGTTTTGGAGGAGTTCAATCACATACACACGTACGGAAGAATTATATATATAAAGGTATCTAGCTGACTTGTGACTGAATAATCAGTCACGTGAAAACATTTTATAGAATTTTTGGTTAATTTTTAAATCTTAAAGGGCAAGCACGCGCTCAAATGCACACAGTATGACTTACGTGAGAAGTCAAATATTCATATCTCAAACCTGAAGCGCGCGCTCGGGATCACATGATCACTTACGCGCCCAAACCAAATATTCAAATCACAACTTCGGCTGGAGATATTTTCATTATCCACTGCAGCAGTTGTTTTACGAAATGCATCCAACTGCTTTTCGTTTAGCAGTTGAATACGTAGTTCAGCTTCTTCCGCTTCTCGAACTGTATCGAAGACTTGCACTTCTACGGGATTTCTCGATTGAGTTGGTAAGCCGATCATAGCACAAGAAAGTCCGTGCTGTATACGAATTATGTTGATATCGTGGAAAGCCAAATTTTTTGCTACATTTTCAATATGATGTCGGCTGTAATCAAGAATCATGTCAGCTGCATACTTCATCCAGAGTTCAAGAGGTTTTGAAGGTTGACAAAAGCAACAAATATAAGCGAAAGTCTCTCGAAGCTGTCTTTGGCATTTGAAAGACTGCTGTTTCTGTTAAGCAGTGATTCCATTCATCATCGTTTACCAGAGACCGTGCAGCTGTAGCTTCTTTGAACGTTTTGTAAATAAAACCATTGAATGTTCGTACAAATTCAAAGCTGGTGGAACCTCGAATATGTAGCAAAAGCAGCCGCAAGAAGAAACGCTCCTCATTTCTCAAACTTACTGTATACATTCGTGCAACAACCTTCTCTCCACCTCTTTGACCAAGTTGCCATTTACTGCGTACGTAAACGTAATGGTGGGAAATGTCAGTATATAGGAAATGACGTGCGTTTTAATCATTGAAGTTGAGCTGAAACCATGACTCGAATTATTTGTTGATTATGTAGGTGCACAGAAAGAAGCATCACGGCATAAGGTCGATCATGCATTTTCGACTCGATAAAAAATAAATTTAATATCGCGATTTTCAACAAAGTAGCTGACATCTGGGTGAATAAAATATAAATCATAGTTTGCTATAAAGCAATCCTCCTTGCAAAACTGTCATAACAATGAATATGACAATTCTCGTCCTCCTTGTCGACGTAAAAACCAACGCTATCTACATTCGATGAAAATCGCCAATAACAAATTCAGGGTTTTAATAAAGCAAACTCACATAGCGTCAAAACTTGGAAATTTTCTAAAATCACCTGTGGTACCCGTTTCGGGTACTTCCCGTTGGAATTTTTCCGATTTTTCTAGCCTATGCACACCGCAATATTTATATCGACCTACCCTGAAAAAATCTAACGGATCGGATCATGATTAGGGGTCAGTTTAGGGTTTAGTTTGAAAAAATTAACAGTATTAATATAATAGAAGATATGCGTGCTAAGCCTTGACTTAATTGGCTTAGCTCAATCAAATCGAATTAAGACTTTCAAAAATTAATGCCAAAATAATATTAAAGATCAAAAATTATTCAAAATTATAATTTTGTAAATCAAATATAATTGAATTAAAATGTTTAATTAAGCGCGTTATTAAAAAAAGTAATGAAACATGTAAGCCGATTTATAAAACATTAGAGCCTTCCGATCTCCGCACACCGCAAAAGAAAAGATTTTTTATTAAAAACCGCTTATACACATTTCTTCCATGATTATGATGAAAATTTTGTGGTTTCTTCTGCTCAATGCTTTCCCTGCCGGCACAAAATTCGAATTTAATTCTATTTATATTTTATTCACATGATGAAACAACAATATTTCTTGTGTTGATGCCAAAATACTTTTATACTGCTTACGTATCCTGTTATTTATACACATGGAGTTGTGTATACCGATTATAGGCATGTATGTTAAAACCTGAAACCATTTTTTAATCTGCCCCCACCTTCACCCTAATCCTTATTTATATAATCGAGCCGAGAAAAAAAAGCAAAATCATACATTTCGTAAGATATTAAAATTATCATTACGGTATTATTATGATATAAAGGCATGCATACACGTCACTTTTTATGTACCTATAGATCTTCACCAGGATCTTTAAACATTGCGTCTATGTATTATACATCATAAAAAATAATAAATATGTTCATAAATATAAATTCATTAAACGACGGAAGGATGTGCAAAATGTGATATGATATCAAGCAACCGGTTGGTGGAAGATTTACAAAATGAGTTCCTTTTGTAAGACGTACGCGTGTAGAGGAGACAATTTAGAATACAGGGATGTAGTTTCACGATTATCAGAATACAATTTTGAGATTAGAATTTGTTGATTTTGATTTTTCAAAAATACTCTATTCTTTTGATTGCTTGTTCGATAACTCATAAATTTTTTCGGAACAGCATATTTGTCTCTTTAATTCTCACCAAAAATATATTTGCCCCCTTTTCCCAATCCCAATAAGGTTAACTCTGTGACATATCTGAGGAAAAATGTTGTTCTGTTATTTAGTTGAAACACAGATGGGAATTTTTGAATGGTTCCCTAGGAAAGCATTCCTAGGGAACCATTCAAAAATTATTCGATATACTAAAAACAACGTTGTTGTCATGTATTTTTATAATTTCTTATACTGTCTGCCCAGTCGTCAATAAATGGTACAAACAAACCACGTGTATGGTGTTTAATTAAAATTTGCTAAATAAACTAAGATTTTTAAAATTTGTAATTTAAATATTAGGCACATTTTGGTACATGACAATTCGGCATTACCATACAACGCCAAGCATGCGGTAATTTTATCCAGTAAAACCCATTTATCGATATTAATCACCTACCACGTACATCCTGAGAATCAGCATCCTACGGTCAACTTATTGACAAACATGGTCCGACAAAATTATTGGGTAATTAGGGGCAAGGACGTTGCGAAGAGTGTGTTAGGGAAGTGCATTAAATGCGTAAGACAACAACCGAAAATGGCACAACAAATAATGGAGTCCCAAGATCGAGTGCAGCCCAATGTTCCATTCGCAGTAGTAATCGTAGATTTCGGCGGCCTGTTTAAGATCCATGCCGCTCGGAAACGGGGAGCAATTCCCAGCAGAGCATACTTCTGTGTGTTTGTTTGCATTACCACTCGTGCAGTGCATTTGGATATGTATGAATTTAACATCTGACTCATTTATAGATGCCCTCAAGCGGTTCGTAAGTGGATGAGGATTATGCAGCCTGTTTTATTGTGATAACGGGACGAATTTCGTTGGGGAAAAAATAAACTAAAATTGGTTTACGATTTTCTAACCACAAATATCAGCTCATCTTCTAAAGAACAATATCGAATTTCGATTCATACCACCCACAGATCCGTATCAATGATGGTTTACGGGAGAGCGCTGTAAAATCCGCTAAAGGTCATCTTCAAAGAACCGTGGGTGAACACATTCTGACGTTGGAGCAGTTTTCTACACTCATCACACAGATTGAAGGGGTTCTTAACTCAAGGCCGATTAGACTACCTGACACCAGCGCACATTCTAATCGACAGGCTTATGCAGCAAGTCATCGAAATCGTCCCGTTGGGACATTGTTAAAAGAATCCACGAGCAATTTTGGAAACGCTGGAAAATTGAATATTTATCGTCGCTACAATCCAGATCCAAATGGCAAACCGAGCATCCTAATTTAAAGAAAGATGACATCGTAATCGTCAAGACCACAATTTACCACCAGCGCAATGGTTACTTGGAAAAATCATCCAAACTTATGCCGGAAATGACAGTAACATTCATGTGGTCCAAATCAGGACGAAGAGCGGTATTATAAAAAGGTCCATACATCAAGTTTGCTGCCTTCCAATTATAGAATCTGACGATTCAATGCGGGGAATATGTCTAGAGCAAAGCAGCCGGTATCCCAAAAAAAAAGAAGAATGATTATTCGCGATTTGCAACAAAGTAGCTGACATCTGGTGAACAAAATGTGAATCATAGTTTGCTATGAAGCAAGGGGGATTAAAACTGTCATAACAATGGATTTGACAATTCTCGTAGTAGACGTAGAAACCAACACTATCTACATTCGATGAAAATCGCCAATAACTGTTTAATATTTGATTGTAATTCTGTTTGTTCTTAAGGTGGGTATACGCACGTACAAGGATTTTGCACAATTAAGTTGCGCAAAAAAAGTGAGAAAATTAATTGCGCAATTGTCATGTACACGCTATACATTTTATTGTGCAACATTTTTTTGTTGTTGTTCGTATAATATAAGTGCGATGTAATTAAGTGCGGTAAAATACAATAAATTTAATTAGTTAAAAATGAGTCGAAAAAAGGCATTAGCTTTTATCATGATTGTCATGTTACGCAAAAAGAAGAAAAAGGTAAGAAGATTGTGGTTCAAAAGTTGGTATTTAAAAAGATACAATCATTCAGATATGCAACTTTTAAGAGAGCTAAATGCCGATATCTATAGCGAGACAGACTATAAAAATTACATGAGAATGGATGAAGAAACATTTGCAATACTTTTGGATAAAGTGTCTCCAAAAATTAATAAACAAAATACGGTAATGAGACGGGATATTTCGCCAGCGCAAAGATTAGCCAGAACGCTTAGATTTTTGGCCACTAGAAGATATTTCAGAGATTTGAGATTTTCAATGAGAATATCCCATCAATACATTGGAGAACTGGTCATTGAAACATGCGGGACAATAATTTCTATAAAAATAATTTCTTGGATATTGATCGTTTAAAAATACCGTTTTTTGTTTGTACTCCTACTACTCTGATCTTATTGTCGATGCCTCGAATTACTGACACAATTCTACCTAAGGGCCACCTAATTGATGGAAGGTTTTCCTCAACAAGCATTACTACATCGTTCACTTATAGGCTCGGACTATCCTCTTTCCATTTGACTCGTTTCTGTAAAGTTTGCAGATATTCGATAGAATATCGTTTCCAAAAAGATTCAATCATTTTACTTATCGTTCGCCACTTCGTTAAATGGTTATCCGGGATGTTGGAAAATGAAGGTTCATGTATTCCTATATTAGGACCACCTGTCAAAAAATGATTCGGAGTTAATGGTTCCGGATCATGTGGGTCATCTGACAATGGGGTTAAAGGTCGACTATTGAGAATTCCTTCAATCTGAATCATTAAGGTTTCAAATTCTTCTAAAGTCATTATACAACACCTTTGGTAATGCGTTTGACATGAAATTTGAATGACTTAATAGATGCTTCCCATAATCCCCCGAAATTAGGAGCTCGAGATGGGATAAAATGCCATGTTATTTGTTCCTCAGCGCAGAATGATGCTAGTTTAGATTGTTCGGTTTCGGAAATAAAATTTTGAAACAGCTCTTTCAGTTCTCGACTCGCACCAACAAAATTAGATGCATTATCGGACCAAATATTTGCCACTTGACCACGTCGAGATACAAACCGCTTTAAACAAGCAATAAAAGCTTGTGAAGTGAGGTTACTCACCACCTCCAAATGTACTGATTTTGTGGCAAAGCACACAAATGATGCCGCATATATCTTATATGGCGTTGATTTTCGTTGAAACTTGTTTTTTATGAAAAACGGACCACACCAGTCTACTCCAGTATTAAAGAACGGTTTAGTTTGAGAAGTTCTTTCATAAGGTGAATTACCCATTATTTGTTTGACTATGGTGGGCTTTGTTCGAGTGCAAATAACACAGTTCCTGACGATTTTCTTTGCCATGTTTTGGCCAAAATTTCCGACGAACGATTGCCAGAAGTAATTGTGGGCCAGCATGACCCTGCTTCTCATGCTCATATTTGAAAACTAATTCTACAAATTTGTGGTTTGACGGCAACAGCATCTCTCAGCAACTCTCAACACGTTACCTTTGTCCAAAAACGGAGTGAGAGTTTTCAACTTACTATTAGTTGGAATAGATCTGTTTAATGACAACAGTCCAATTTCGGTTTTAAATGCATTCATCTGCACGATCCTGACCAATGCGGTTAATGCAGTCTCCAATTCTTGAACAGTTAGCTGAGTGCCGTTGACTGTCTGTCTTTTGTATTTGTTCGAAAACCGAAAGCGATATGCTGTGATGCGAATTAATTTCATGTACGAACTAAATCTATTAAAAATTGATAATTCGTCTAATTTACCCGTATCATTCGTTTGTGCAACAGCTGCGGTAAAGTTTGGTTTTAGTTCACGGTCAATGTTCTCATCTTCTACATTAATGTAATGTTTTTAATAATTTCTCGTTTATGGAGAATATGTGGCCATGTGGACCTTTCCACCACATTTGAAGATCATTCAACTGTTGAGGCATTACTCCTCGCGAGATTATGTCCGCGGGATTAAGTTGTGACGCAATATGACACCAAGTATAATTAATTGTTTGTTCTTGAATTTCGTTCACTCTATTTGCAACGAAGGTTTTTAATTTATAAGGTGGAGTTGCAATCCAATACAGTGTAATAGTATGGTCTGTCCAAAGTACCACATCAAGAAATTTTAACTGTAATGATTCAATCGTTGCGCTCACCACTTTAGACAATAAATGTGCCGCACACAGTTCTAAATGGGGCAAAGTGACTGTTTTTAGAGGAGCCACAGGTGATTTGCTACAAACTAAATTTACCCCTACAGTATTATCATTATCGATAGTTCTTATGTAAATGCAGGCTCCGTAAGCCTTTTCGGAAGCGTCTGCAAACCCGTGAAGTTCTATTCGCTTAATTGTTGACCCTTTCACCACTATACATCGTGGTAATTGAACATTATTTATGATTGAAAGATTATTTCGATTTGATAACCAGTTTTCCTCGATATCGGTGGACATAAGCTCGTCTTAATCCAATTTGTTTTCCACAATTCTTGCATCAAGATTTTTGCCGTTATGATGATCGGTGCTAGTAAACCCAGCGGATCAAATAGTTTTGCTATGTCTGAAAGAACTTTTCGTTTAGTCATTTTTAATTCGCTACAGAATTCCGGCATTTTGAATGTAAAAATGTCTTCTTTAGGTTGCCAAAGCAATTCTAGAGCCTTGATGCATTGGCCATCATTGAATTCGTTAACTTTCAGTACTTCACGGTCTTCTGGAGGGACATCATGTAACAGATTTTCGTCATTCGCACACCATTTATGCAAATGAAAACAACCACTTTGTGTTAATTTACATAATTCAGCTTGAAGCTTATGTGCCTCTGATAATGTATCGGCACCAAGAACTATGTCGTCAACGTAAGTATCGTTAATTAAAATAGTGTCGAAGTCTAACTTCTGCATTACAAGATGTTCGACGATGTCTTTAAATGGGTTTTCCTAATGAAGATTATTAATGTTGTGCACCATCCCGATGATGGTCTCATGCAGATTTCTGATACTCGCGGCTGATGGATGTTGTATATTGTGCAGAGATGTAATTACGGTGAAATACGACGAGGCCAACAATCGCTTCTTATCATACCTCGCCTGTATGATCTGCTAAGCCGCCATGTAATTTTCTTTAATGGTCGGTAGATGAGAGATTAATTATTTCGCTTGTTGTTGGAGAAGTGATTTTAAATACGTCAACTTTAATGTGTTTGAAAGTTGAGTATTTTAGTATTTCCCGTGAAACGTGGTTATTTTCATTTTTGATAATTTCACGGGAGATGTTGAGGTAGATGTTGTAGATAACTCTTGCTTCATTTTGATTATTAGGGACTCTACTTTGGATGTTATACTCCCGTGGTAAACGTCGGTGAAGTATTTATCTTGACCTTCCTCATTGATTTGCATGAGGATACTTCGGTGCAGCCGATTAATTTCCTTCATCTCGGAGTTGAGTTGATGGATTTTTAATTTGAGGTACTCGTCTGAAAACTCTTTTGATGTTAGTTTGGCATTAATTGCGTTCATTTTTCGATTAATTTATCGCATTCCGATATCTTGTTGGCGGAAAAGTTTTTGTACCGGATTTGGACCTTTCTCTGCTGATTTGTAATCACTTGAATCGTCCATTATGACGCTCTCAAGTAAATTTTGTTTGCGACTGGATGATGTTGTGTCTCTGTTTTGGCCTAGACAACGCCTGATGTTTCCATTTTGTGTATTGATTGACTCCTGTAAATGTACCTTACGAATTTAAGATTCTGTGAAGTAAGCGAGATCTCTATGATAGATATCCATATCGGATCCAAACAGAGCACACAGAGGGCTTTCAACCACCTCGAGCTTAATACTTTAATAGTGCGTCAGGTTTGCTGCCTTCTTTCATATGTTTCTTTACGTTACGTATTGAAAAGTATTGCACGAAAAGATTGGATTCGATGGCTCTTAGTTCTTCCACGTTCTAATATACCGGTGTGAAGTTTCTAACGTTAATTAAAAGTATAGCATACGCAACAAATATTCTGCACCGTATGCAACTTATCTATGCAGTGTATGCAACTTATTTAACATGTAAATAATTTATAAAAAAACTACAAAAACTAACATTAAATTAATAATTTCGAATTAAAAACAAACGAAAAATATATGTACAAAAATGTATTAAAGTTTTCAAAGTTTTATCATACACTAATATTTAAATTGAGGTTAAACACATAATTAACACTCCATCCTAGAGTTTTCGCAATATAGCCACTAGTATTCTCAAATAGTAGACGTTCGAGCCTATTCAAATGTGTATAGCCCGTACATATAAAAAGGGTTGGGCTCCTCTGACAAAATTTCATATTTTGATAAAAAATTTATATGGAAGCTGTTTTTTATATGTACGGGGTTTATATTTTTATATGTACGGGCTATAGAAATTTGAATAGGATCGAATGTCTACTATTTGAGAATACTAGTGGCTATATTGCGAAAACTCTAGGATGGAGTGTTAATTGGGAGTGTAGGTGCAGCTTCCATATAATTTTTTTATTAAACTATGAAATTTTGTCAGAGGAGCCCAACCCTTTTTATATGTACGAGCTATACAAATTTAAATAGGCTCGAATGTGTACTATTCGATAATAGTAGTGGCTATATTGCGAAAACTCTAGGATGGAGTGTTAATTGGGAGTGTAGGTACAGCTTCCATATAATTTTTTTTATCAAAATATGAAATTTTCTCAGAAGAGCCCAATAGGGCTTGTATTCCCGGGTATCGAGTACCCGGGTACCCGGGTACTTTACCAACATTTGAATTACCCGTATACCCGAGTAACAGGTTCGGGTATTAGATAAAATTATTAAAACATTTCTGGCTTTTTCATCGTTTATAATTCATAATAATACATTTTCTACATATCACCAAAGATATATATGTTTATCTTTGATATCACTATAAATTAGGCTTCATTTGATCTAGAACGTTTTCCTACTTTTTACAATTATTGTGGTCTTACTTAGGTACAAGGTAAATTCATTCTGGAATAGAATTAATATTGTGCTCGAAGTAACAACCAAAGATATTTTTTAATTTATTTTTATTAGTTGGTAACAATTACATTTTGAATTTCAAAACAACGTTAAAATGCAACTAAATATATTCAATTAAATAGTAATGTGCTAGAACATTATTGAATATTATTACAAATTGTAACTAATTTCTCGTCTTGTTTAGAAAAATGCGATGTCAAAATAACAAAAATCACTTTTATATTTATATTGCCAACATTTAAAAATAAAAGTATTCAATAAAACTGTCCTGTGGCCCTATTCTGGCTTTCCCTGGGAATAGAGAATTGTGAAAAATATTTTCATAGTATTTTTGTCTAAATTGTATTTTTCTGGCCTACTGAAAAAATAAGTTTAGTGCAAAAATTTTCAAAACCAAGTGAATTGGGAAACTTTTGTTCCACAAAATTTTTATAGGGAAAAATATTTTCCCATTTAACTTTGTTTCGAAAATATTGGCACCAAACATGTTCCCTCAGTAGGCCAGAAAAGTATAATTTAGGCAAAAATACTATGAAAATATTTGTCCCAATTCCCTATTCCCAGGGAAAGCCAGAATAGGGCCACTGGTGGTGAAGATTTGCCAGTGGTGAAGAACTACTTTTACTTCCCCCTATAAATCTGTGTAGATCTTTAAATTCATCCTTTTCTGCTACGGGTATTTCTCTTTGGAATTCAATTCCATTATATTAAGAGGTCTTCATCGCCTAAATCTTTTAAAGCGAGTTATTTAGTGTGGTGCGCTTGAATGACAATGCATGTACAACTATTTTTGTAATAATTTCATTTGTATTATTTTTGTATGTAGTCTGTAAGTCCTCTGTAACCAATGAGCTTGAGCTCAATACGGAGGGTAGTAGCATGGAGTGGATTTGTTTTTTCGAAAAAATCTGAGGTTTGTATGCCTAATGGAAGTATTTTTTTGTGGTTATTGTTGTTCATTTATATTGCTTCCATATGTGGTTTTCCTTTACTAAAATTGGCCAATGAATAAATTAATAAATCATATTTGCATCATGGCAATTATCCTAAAGGAATTGAATTTTTAAGCTACGAAACTAAACTTCCTACTAAACAGCCTGCAGTTCAACTATTATTACGTCTGTACTCAAATAATAACAATATAAGAATTATTGATCAAAGTTCAAGTTCTTCTGAAGAAGAGTTGGAACAAACATCCGCCTATAATGAACTTCAAAAGTGCCTTACGTCATTTATAAGTAAGCTAAGGATAAAATGGAAAATCTAAACGATGAACAAGCACTTCGATTTATAAAGGCAAATGCAGGTAAGCGGATGCTGGATGATTTGTACGATTCACTTCTCACTATAAGGCCTACATCAACGGCATGCGAACAGGTGTTTTCAGTGGGTGGAAACATAATTACCAAGATTCGTTGTTTGTTAGGTCCTTCCACACTCAATGGATTATTATTTTTGAAATATTATTTTATAAATAAAAAGTAATATTGAATGTTATAGTTATAACAGATGAATTAATCTACCTTTATTTAACGATTTTTTATTTACATTGAACTAAATATATGCTTATGATTTCAATAATAGTGAATTAAAAAATAATGTTTTGTTTTATGTTTTTTTCGGGTAACCAGTGTACCCGGGTATTTGACTAAATAACTACTCGATACCCGGGTATTTAGTGTTCGGGTATTTTACGAGCCCTAGAGCCCAACCCTTTTTATATGTACGGGCTATACAAATTTGAATAGGCTCGAATGTCTACTATTTGAGAATACTAGTGGCTATATTGCGAAAACTCTAGGATGGAGTGTTAATTATGTGTTTAACTTCAATTTAAATATTAGTGTATGATAAAACTTTGAAAACTTTAATACATATTTGTACATATATTTTTCGTTTGTTTTTAATTCGAAATTATTAATTTAATGTTAGTTTTTGTGGTTTTTCTTATAAATTATTTACATGTTAAATAAGTTGCATACACTGCATAGATAAGTTGCATACGCTGCAGAATATTTGTTGCGTATGCTACACTTTTAATTGACGTTAGAAACTTCACACCGGTTTCTAATATTAATTCTTCATATTCTTAAATTTTCCCGCTAAAATAATATCACAGTATTTTCCCTCATTTAATGTGTGTGCCTACCCTGCCTACACACGCTACAAGTATTTTAATTCGTATTCTCTGATTTACCCCCGCTTTATTCAGTTTTTCGTGTCTCATGTCAAAGGAAACATATTTTTATACTGAAATTTACGTATTTTTTGGAGGTGGGAGAAAACTAAAGGAAGGCGGTGTAGACGAGGAGTTAGTAACAGTTTTAAATATTATACATATATTACACAAAGTATTATTTCAAGGAAATGATATAAGATTATTTTCGTGTGGGGTGATAATTTGACTTCCGTTTGTTGATTTTCAATTTATGTTTTTATGTTGGGTGTGTTGCGGCGGATCTTGGCAAAGAAAATGAATATTAGATGAATTTATGTTGTGGAAAGCTTTAAGTATTTTAGTATCAGCGGTTAAGGCTACATTATTAATTATTCTTCATTTATTGCTGCTACAGCTTTTAAATAATTTAATGGTGTACATCGTAAAATGTTTTGCGAAGTAAGCTGCTTTTAATCGTTAGGTCTGATGATTGACAAATTATATAAATTAACGACCAGGAGAATGGAATCGGACTGTTATCCAATCTCCCTCCTATGCGAATAATCACACGTTTATCAAAGAATGGGGTTAGTGATTTAATACTGCTCGTTTTGGCAACAGACTGGATTGTTTTTAAATTAAATCCAACTTGATTAAATCCTATGAACGGCATGGAATATTTCTTCTCGGTTTAGATAAGTGCCACTCGTTCTTGTGCCTGTAGGCTTCCTGCAATTCGTTGTGACTCGAAAAATAAAAGCGAGCACCTTTTGTAGTTGTCGAAATGAAGAATATTTTTCGAATTGGTCGTCGATCCGAGTGTTCAAATCTAAAAGTAAACCATTGAAAATTAATTATGTGAACGTAAAATATATAAATACTTAGCTTTCAATCCATTAAAGGTCGGTTTATATTATCAGGGCGGCACAGCACAGCTCATACCAAAAAAATATTGTAACATGCATTTACTATGAGAGTATTTATATTATTAGTACATTTCGGTGCGGTACAGTACAGTGCATATCGTATAATCCAAAAATAATATTTGGAGGCAAAACGCCTACGAATACATACAAAAGAAAACCGAAATACATACAAATAAATACAATTCAACTATTCCATCGTGAATGATAGATACGAACGCACATCGGATTAAATACGAACCCAATATATGAGCTGAACCGAGCTGATAAATCGTTGATGCATGAGACGATGCATGACTGCGCTGAGCCGCGCTGATAATATAAATCGACCTTAACTCATGACGGTGCTCCGAACACCGAAAACCAAAATACATTTAACGCTAACTAATTACATATCACGTCTTTCACGAACATTGTCAGTTAACGTAGTTAATAAGAGTTCCACTAGACATAACAGTAACACGGAAATTACAATTCACTCGCTTCACAATCTAAATTAATTAAATTCAATAATGTTTAGATTTTGTAAACAAATATAAATCTGACATACCAATTTCATGGCCGCCAACGTGTAAAACTAATTGAGTATTTGAAACTGCGATACCGACTTTTGCAGCATGAAAAATTATTGCAGGTTGCAATAAAAATTGGTTTCAAGTGTCAATTATTTAGGGCAGGCGCCTTATGATTTCAACAATTTATTCCGTGTGTATCTTGCGACGAATTAAAACCAAAATTAGGAGAATTATAAAATTAAATAAAATCAATAAAAGTGTTTTTATTGGGAAAGGAGTTGGATACGGGTGTTAAGTTAATAGGGAAAAGTGCGTCATCGATCAACTCCTAATACAGTCCACTACATTTAGTTTAGTTTTTTTTAATGCATATAGAAGGTAGACATTTTTTATACTATTATACATTTTTTAGGATTTGGAAGCCCATAACTCGTTTTTCTTACACCGATTGTATTAGATAATGATTTATTTAGAATAAAATCACATTGCAGAATACAATAAAAGTGATTTCGTGTCTTTATGTCTAAAAACAAAAAAGTTATGACCATTTAAAGGTGAGATTTTCGGTAATTTAAAAAAAAAACTTAAAAATATCATATCTCAGTTACCGTGAGACTTAAGACATCGATTCCATGGGATAAAAGCTTCCAAATGACCCCCTAATCTGCCATAAAACGTTGTCGGTCCACCTGCCAAACACCCTGTATATAGACGATGTTTCAATGTAATAATACAACGTCAGTCGTCGCGACCTGATGAGAAGACTGATATTTTTAAATCAATATTCTCGTCTGTTCGAAACTGATTGTTGTGATTCTTACACATTAGCCATCTATAAGTCAAAAATTTAAATCTCTTATTTTGGCTAAACTTCATAAGCAGTGGATAACAGGCGACTTGAAGAAGGTAAATCGAATTTTTAAGCACTCAGTATATATTTTCTAAAATTAAATAAAAAAAATCCCAAATTAAAGAGTTTTTTAAAATTTATTGGTTATGTATGTTTAGTGACGAATGCAAGCTAGAAGACGTTATTGAATCGGCCCAGTTCGTCAGAAGGAAACCAGGAGAGAGGTTTAGGGAGAGCTGTGTAGGAAATAGTAGTTTTACATCCCTGGATTACAAACATTTAGAAAATATCTTTTATTGTATTGACCAAATAAATGTAATATGAATTTATTACTCATAAATAATAAAATTGTAAATTGACTAGAAAAATGATAAAAAGATCAGTCTGTTGTGTACCTGAAAATTATAAACATTAAAACAATAAAAACTATGAAGTAATTATAAAAATATTACGTTTTATTTAAATTAATAAAGTTCAGATAATCACATTAAAATAAAAATCTGCCTTGACCGTAAGGCACGCAACAAAGGTGGCAGCGGCGAAATAGTTTTTTTTAAACAGTTTTCTAAAAAAAAGTCTGTTGCATTCATTCGTGATACAAAAAAGCTGTACTCAATCCAGCTCATTAAATTAAAATGAAGTACGGAAAAAAAATCAATTGATTAAAAAAATAAAAAAAACGATTCTAAATCATATTTAATCATGAAGTCGTGAAAGTGTTAATTGCGGAAATGAAATGAAAATCATAAGGTATTAGATAGTGCGTGCACAAAAACCATTTTTTTTTTGCTAAAAACGTGTGATCAAAAGTATCGTGTGAATTAAACCTAACAAAAGTTCCGTGATAAATTAAACCGTAGTTAAATACGGACGGTCGTACGAACACAACAATCTTCATAATACGTTAAAATCAAATCATAAATCTAATAATGAAATTTTGTGATTATGAACTGAATTAGAACAAAATAAAAATTATAAAAATCAATATAATGTGCAATATTACTCGTATGTATATACATAAGTGATACCGTTGAGGTTCGAACTGTACTAAAATCCGTTAAAATCTTTAAAGAATAATAAAAAAAAATTTGTTCTTAAAAATAAATAAATAATTGGTGCTGAATGAATAATAACGAATTTAAAACAAAGTCTAAGCTAATAAATCTTATGTTAAGACATTAGAGCAAAATTTTACGTTACTGATGAAAAAAATTGCGATGGTTAAGCAATTAAGACGAAATGGGGATAAACGGTCTACGACGACGCCAAGGTTGGAACATTCAAACGGATTAATTTATACAATGCATGGATTACGGATTACACCTACTAGCTACAAGGACGAGATTCAAGGCTAATCATGGTTTAAACTGGTAAATTAATTTTCATAAAATTTCAAAATATTAATAGTTCTAAACGAAAAAAAAATATTATTTAAACTAATTTCTTAATCCTAATTCATTTTATAAATGTTTCTAAAAAAACCTTTAAATAAGTAATTGAAACTTAAAATTAGAAAATTGGTAAATTATTAAAATTAAATTTATTGAATTAAATACGTTTTCATAATTAGTACATACTCGTACGATTATATATTATGCTCGTGCTTATGAAAAATCCTGTAGACTAAGATTTATAATTTTTACACTTAGACAATAAGTTTTTTTTTCAAAATTACGTAACTTGAATTTTATAATTTCTTCTTTGAAAAAAATATAACATTATACATATAAGTATTTATATTATATTTTTATATACCTACATTAAATTACAATTCAACAATATTTCACATACTCGTAAAATATGTACATACGAGTACATATATCCATATTGATATGTCAGGAAGCGAATCACCACAAGAAGGTACTGATGATTCAACAAATTTTTAGAATTACGTAATGTACAGATAGAGGTTTCGTGACCCAAACCTGCCAAATCTAATCCGTTAAAATTACAAACACATAATCTTAATCAATCCCCTGAAATTGGTATAAAAATTGAACTGGGTTCGGACAACGAAGATTGATTTAGATCTTAATACAATAACTCCCACTGAAACAGTTAATAATTTAGAAATAATGATTTCATCCTTAGATCCAAAGTATGTACTCAGGTTAGTACCTAGTTTTTCTGGAAATTCAAATGAACTGCATACATTTATTTCATCGTGCGAATGTATCCATAAAACCCTTCCTCAACAAGATCATGGTCAATTTTTAGAATTAATTAGACTTAAGCTTGATGGAAAAGCTTATCATTTAATGAAGTACAAAACACTTGATACATGGTAAAATTTTAAAAAACTTCTCGAAAATGATGTTCTGACACCAGATCTATTGGACATCTTCAGATGGAACTTTCCTCTAATCGACAAATGAAAAATGAAAGTGTCAAAACCTATGCGAATCGTGTCGAGTCCTTACTTCATGACTTAAATGAAGCTTGTATTGCTTCTGTAGGGACTAATGAAGCCAAAACCATAAAAAAAAATTAAGTGTGCTTTAGACCACACTACTGAAGTAAAACTTCTAATATATATTTAATATTTATAATATAATATAGAAAAATTATAATATTGGAAAAAAAATTGGTCACCCTTTGCTTTCTCGAGTGTCACCTAGCCGTTTATGTCTGATGCCACAAGAGGTAACCTTGTAACTTGGTAACTTTTTCAAGGCCAACTGTCGTAATAGACAATGTTTATGTATGTGTCACAAAATGGACAAAAAAACCATTTTTTAAATCTCTTCGCATAGTAAAAATGGCCTTGAAATATTTTTTATTTCATTTATGTATAACCACAGTACATCATGTGGTTTCATCGAAAATATGTTTAAGTCGCATTAAAACCTGTATCATAGGCAATCGGGGAAAGAAACGAAGAAAGAATCGGTTTCTGTGATACCTCGTGTGAAATGGAGCTATAATATAGAAAAAATACATATATAAAATATATCACACGGACGAATTTTTTTTGGTCACCCTGTGCGTTCTGGAGTGAGTAAGTTAGTGAGTGACATAGATGTTATAATATAGAAAAAAAAAATTTTTGGTCACCCTGTGCGTTCTCGAGTGAGTCAGTCAGTGACATAGAAGTCTATATTATGACTTTCCAATTTTCATATTTTTCAATTTTCCAATTTACCAACTTTCAAAATTTCCTATTTTCATATTTTTTATTTTCCTATTTTGCAATTTTGCAATTTTTCAATTTTTAAATTTTTCAATTTTTCAATTTTTCAATTTTCCAATTGTCCAATTTTCCAATTTTCGAATTTTCCAATTTTTCAATTTTCCAATTTTCAAATTTACCAGTTTTCCAATTTACCAATTTTCCAATTTTCATATTTTCATATTTTCATATCATCATATTTTCATATTTTCATATTTTTATATTTTCATATTTTCATATTTTCATATTTTCATATTTTCATATTTTCATATTTTCATATTTTCATATTTTCATATTTTCATATTTTCATATTTTCATATTTTCATATTTTCATATTTTCATATTTTCATATTTTCATATTTTCATATTTTCATATTTTCATATTTTCATATTTTCATATTTTCATATTTTCATATTTTCATATTTTCATATTTTCATATTTTCATATTTTCATATTTTCATATTTTCATATTTTCATATTTTCATATTTTCATATTTTCATATTTTCATATTTTCATATTTTCATATTTTCATATTTTCATATTTTCATATTTTCATATTTTCATATTTTCATATTTTCATATTTTCATATTTTCATATTTTCATATTTTCATATTTTCATATTTTCATATTTTCATATTTTCATATTTTCATATTTTCATATTTTCATATTTTCATATTTTCATATTTTCATATTTTCATATTTTCATATTTTCATATTTTCATATTTTCATATTTTCATATTTTCATATTTTCATATTTTCATATTTTCATATTTTCATATTTTCATATTTTCATATTTTCATATTTTCATATTTTCATATTTTCATATTTTCATATTTTCATATTTTCATATATTCCTATTTTCATATTTTCATATTTTCATATTTTCATTTTTTCATATTTTCATATATTCCTATTTTCCAATTTTCCATTTACCTGTTTTCCAATTTTCTAATTTTCCAATTTTCCAATTTACAAATTTTCAAATTTTCCAATTTTGCAAATTTCGAAATTTCCAATTTTCCAATTTTTCCAATTTTCCATTTAGCAATTTTCCAATTTTCTTATTATCCCATTTTTTTAACCAATGATTAAAATAAAATGGTATCAACTAATGTTCCACCTAGGGATTTATGAATTGTCATGGCACATCCTGATACTAAAGGAAAATGATTTCGTTTTGCGTCTATTGTTTCGTTCGCCTCGTTCGATTACACTTTTCGTAACGCATTTGCCAGCTTAGTCCCCAAGTCAAGCGTGCCTAAAGAAGTTTTACTTCAAAAACTTAATGCTAATACAGCTTTGAAATCATTTCAAGAAGGCCTCGATGGTTCTATTAAGTTAATAGTTAAAGCATGTCGTTTTGCAAAAATTTCTGAAGCGATCAATAGAGCAGTGGAAGAAGAGGCTACTCTCAACCAAACATTAAAATTTTCTAATGACAAATTTGATATCCGGAAAAAATCAGAATTTTGTAAAATTTGCAGAAGATCTGGCCACTCAATAGAAAAATGTTTTAAAAATGTTGCCATCAGTCCAAATCATAATAATGCATCAACATCAAACTTAAACGTAAGGTCTATTAATTCAGTTTCAGCTATTCCTTGTGCCTATTGCAAAAAATACGGTCATCACATTAAAGAATGTTTCTTTAAAAAGCGAAGTGACGAAATGAAAGATCGTTCAAATACCCTATCATCGTCAAGCGCAATTAAATCGGGAAACGCTGTAGGATTTTCGAGCCTAGAAAGGGGCACTCCTTCGAAAGTCCGAGATCTAACGAGTGCCTCCAGATCAAATATCAATCTGCAATAAATGAAACCCAAACCGCAAATCCTTCATTAACCACTTTAGAAAATAAACTTTCGACAGTAGAATTGAACAAAATCACTAATCATTCTAATAATTTTAATAAATATATTCATTTAAATCTCGACATTTGCAAGTTCAAAAATGTTCCTTTAATGGTAGATACTGGAGCTGAAATATGTCTGATAAAGAAGTCAGTCCTGTACGAAGATACAACAGTTTATAAGAGATCTAAATGCCATTTGAAGGGTATATCAAACGAAACGCATGAAACTCTTGCTGAATGCGATGCGATAATCAAATTACCTAATGACAGTGAAATAAAAATGAATTTCCAAATCGTAGATGATATGTTTCTAATTAGCGCTTGCGGTATAATTGGACAAAACTACCTAAATCATTACAAATGCAACATAAATTTTCAAAATCTTAGAGTCGAAATTCTTACTAATCGTGAATTAGTATACCTTTACCTTTATCTTCTGATATGGAAGTTGAGGTTTTACAATTTATAGAAATCTTTCCTCGGTGTGAACAACACATTTCAATCCCAATTAAGCTAACTAATGAATTTGAATTTGTTTGTTCTGCACAAGAGCTTCGTGTATATTTATAGCAAGTTCAATTCACAAAGTTCATAGTAACTATATCACTCTACCTATTTTGAGCTTATCAGATGAGATTTTTAGAACCGAACGACTTAAATTTAAAATAGAAACAATCAATAATTATGAAGTTTTTACTTTAAAAAAAAATTGATAATGATATCATAATCGAATGAATATACTTCAATCCGCTATCGAGTGTAATCACCTCCATTCAGAAGAAAATGAAGCTTTAAAAGAAATTCTTTATGAATGTAATTGCTGTGTTTTAATATTGGAGCACTATCCGGCGCCAAATGGCAATTTTCTATTGAAACTACAGCTATTATTCACTGGTGTCGCTGTACTATAAAAATTAAAACTAAATTCATCAATAAAACAAACAATTATCACCTGAAATATATTAATTGACATTTATTTTGACATGACGTTATAAACAAGAATTCATTTTGCTGCGTTTTAAATTTTTATTGTAAGATTTAGTTTCTAATGGTTTCAGGGGTTTACAAAATTAAAAGCCTTTTCAAATTTCCTATTGAAATGGATAGCGCACCCGATAGCGGCTCCCGATAAATAAGAGAGCAAGATATTTTTTTATCGAATTTTACCTAAAAAGTTGAATGAAAAATCTTAGTTTAGAGTTAAATAAATTAATTATATGCAATAATAGCGCGCTAAATATAAGTTTTGACATAGAAAATTGGCTGCTCCGGATACAGCTATCGGGCGCTAATAAAAAAACACAGCAAATGATGTATTCTTTGTAGATGGTGATATACTTAGTACAACAGACCTTGTGCAACACGAAATTCGTACCATTGCAAATCCATTGCCTATTCATGTTCGTCCTTTTAGACAACTTCATTCAACTAAAGACGAGATTCAAAGGCAAGTTAACGACATGATTTCTCAAGAAATAGTCCAAAATAGTATGAGTCCCTCGAATTCCCCTCTTTTAGTTGTGCCAAAAAAATCCGAAACGTCAGAAAGAGAATGGAGAGTTGTTGTGGATTATCGGAAACTTAATCAAATTACTATTAATGATACCTACCTTTTGCCTAACATTTCCGATATCCTCGACAAATTAGGAAAGGCTCAATATTCTTCAACCCTGGATTTACAGAGTGGTTACCACCAGATTAAATTGATACCTCATGACCGGCCCAAAACTAAATGAGCACTAAATGAGCATAATAACAATGTTAAAGAAGTTTTCAAACGTCTTCATCGGTTTAATTTAAAATTAAACCATAGAAAGTGTCAATTTTTGAAACAAGAAATTAGATATCTTGGACATATTGTAACATCAAACGGTATTAAACCTGACGAGATTAAAATTTTAACCGTTAAAAATTTTCCTGTACCTCATAACCTAACGAAAATAAAATCATTTTTAGGGTTAGCCGGATATTACCGAAAATGTATCCCCCAATTCTCAGGAATAGCAAAACCTATGACATATCTCTTAAAGAAAAATGCTCTTTTCACATGGACTTCAGAGTGTCAAGAGTCTTTTGAATCGCTTAATAAATCGCTTACTACCCCTCCTATTCTTCAAATGCCTAATTTTAGTAAGCCGTTTATTTTGACTTGTGATGCTATAGCGATATTGCAATTGGTTCTGTTTTGTCCCAAGAAGTTAATGATTGTGAACTCCCAATCGCGTACGCTACTTAGTCGCGTCCTAAATAAATCGGAATCTAATTATTCCCCGACTAATAAAGAATTATTGGCAGTAATATGGTTAATGTCGAATTTTTGACCATACTTATATAGCCATAAATTCCGTCTTGTAACTGATCACAGAGCACTTATATGGATGCATAATTTAGAATCGCCGAAATCTCGTGAAATTTGTTGGCAAATTTGTCTTGAAGATTATGATTTTACAATTGAACATAGGCCTGGCAGACTTATACAAAATGCAGATTCTCTAAGTCGAATAAAATTGCCTACTGAGCCAACCTCATCTATTAAGTCAAATGATCAGCGTGAAATTGAAAGTGAAGATACTTCTCAGGAAATTACATTTCAAAACAAAAATAATGATACCTTAATAAATCAGGGAAATACTAAAATTAAATATAATATAATATATTAAATTAAATATATATAATATATATTATATAACAGACGAACCTGAAGTTAATCAACTGATTAACGAATTTCATACATCACCTCTTAGTGGACACCAAGGTGTGTATCTCACTTTTATTCGAATGCGGCAATATTATAACTTCCCGAATATGCACTCGAAAATTAAACAATTTATATTAAATTGCAAACTTTGCCAAATTAATAAACATAGCAGACTTACTAAAGAAGCTCTAAAAATAACAACAACGTCCTCCAAATCCTTCCAAAAAATTTTCCTAGACATCGTTGGCCCTATGTCATCTTCATATAAAAATAACAAATATATACTTACTCTTGAAGATGACCTTACAAAATACTCCCTTGCTTTTCCTATCCCTTCACAAGACGCAAATATTGTAGCTCAGATTTGTTGAACAATTTATATGTGTGTATGGTATTGCTGATGAGATCTTAACTGATCAGGGTACCAACTTCATGAGTAAATTGTTCACACAAGTTTGCAAGTTACTGAAAATCAAAAAAAATGTGTGCTTACCACCCTCAGAGTAATGGTGCTCTAGAAAGATTTCACAGAACTCTTGGTGAGTACTTGCGTAATTTTTCTCAAACTGATGTTTTGAATTGGGACTTGTGGTTACCTTACTTTTCATTTTCGTATAACACTACACCACACAGTTCAATTGGATTTATGCCCTATGAGCTAGTATTTGGATTTAAACCCAATATTCCTTCGTCAATTTCCAAAGAATCTGATCCTGTTTATACTTTTGATGATTATTATGATGACCTTAAATATCGTCTGCAAACTTCCTTTACAATTGCAAAACAGAACTTAGAAGAAAAAAAATTAAAAACTAAATCCTATTATGATGATACCATTAACCCTGTTCAATTTCAAAAGGGAAATTACGTATTACTAAAAAACGAGAACTTTCGTGCAGTTTACAAGCTCCATGCCAGCCTATACTGGGATGGAAGATGAGTCGGCCCATAGGTTTTACACTCCGACAGGGGGTCATAGATGTGTTACGTTTCATCACAGATCGCAATCTATTGATAAAATTTCATTTTGCATTTTGGCCCTATCAGGATTCAAACCCGGTACCTCTCGATCCAAACGCCAAAGCTTTAACCACTGTACCACTTGGTTGGTGTACTTGTATTTAAAAAAAAAATTCAATTAATAAATAAAATATTTAGAGCATATAGCTCTAAGTTTTGAAAAAATTAACCTTTTATAGGTGCAAGTAAATAACTCCCTCTCCTCCTACCCCGCCCCCCAAAACACTAATAATGGTTTACGCTGCTCTATGTAGACTATTGGAAACCAACTGTTTCTAATTGCGTTTCAAATTCATTGCATTTCGATTTAATTGAAATATCTCGCTTATTAATAACTACCGTAATAAATTTAAGTTGTGCATAAGCAGATTTTTAAAGTGTTGCAATAAAATTTATAAAATGAAATTATTTGTTTTGAAAATCATTCTACTAATTCTTAATATTAATAATATCTTATCCGGAAAGAGCTACCTTAAAAAATTTAAAAAAATTTGCGGCAAAGAATCAAGTAACGTGAGACGAATCATTAACGGTATAGACGCAGCGGTGGGTGAATTTCCATGGTTTGCGCGTATCAATTTGAGAAATGAAACTTTAAACACAACAACAGTTTTCTGTGGTGGTTCATTAATCACCGATCTTCATATACTAACCGCTGACCATTGTTTTTACGAGATAACCTATAATCATACACTACACAACTTGTAAAGTGAACTCGCAATTTTGAAACAAACGATCAATAAGCATTAATCAAACGTTTCTGTCATTTAGAATTGTAACCCTAGGGAACCATAATGTAAAAACTGATGACATTTGCAACGATTACCAATGTTCGAAGCGAGTGATGTCTTATAGTGTTGCAAAATTAATTCCTAGTCATTTAGATGAAACCATGCAGACTGATGACGTTGCCATTATGAAATTAGAAACTAAAGTTGAATTTACTAGTAATTGTGATAATACATCAAAATATCTTAAATTATATTTCTAGCCTAATGCTATTTTTACAGGATTTATATCGCCTATTTGTCTGCCCGATAGTGATTTTCCAAAATCCCTAATTGGTAAAACTGCAACAGTTATAGGCTACGGATATCTTGACAGCGACTCTAAAAAGACGCCCGATATTCTACAAAAAGTCGATGTATGTTGCATGTCTGATTAGTTTTGAGAAAAGCTAACAATACTCATATTTTTAGATTACAATAAAGGAGCTGAACGAGTGCAAAGCACTGGATCCTGAACCTGGGGAAATATGTGCTGGGCACGAGAGTAAAGATTCGTGTACTGGAGACAGTGGAGGTCCCCTTTTTTTAAAATTACATGGAAAGAGAGGGTCACAATATACTCAAGTGGGGATCGTGTCACTTGGACCAGGGGTTTGTGGAAATTCGCATCCAGCTATATACTCGGATGTTAATTATTATATAAAATGGATTGATGGCCTCTTGTCAATGTAATCTCGTTAATTTTTAATTTTCATAAAAATTAATTTAAATATTCAATTACATATATTATGATGTAAAATTAAAACGTCCTTTCATTAAAAAGTAAAACGGATGAAGCTTTTAATAACTTTCAACGTAAGCGGACATAACCTTATGTGAAATAAGTTAACTTTGTTTAATTTAGATCTATCTTCATGACCAATCATGAATACACTGAATTTGATTAAAGTAAGTTTATTAGTGAAATACATTTTGTCAAAAAAGTAACTAGAATTGGACAATAAAACGTAAAACATTCATAGTTCTTTCAAATTTATTGTAAGCCTTCGAAGTAGACCACTTCCGAAACAATTCACTTAATACTTATGCCAACGAATAATCCAACAATTAATAATAAAATAATAAGTAATAAAAATAATATAATTAATAGAAATTGTCATAGTGTAAGAATATTTATATAGTAATACCTTAGAAAATCAAATTAGATTTTTCATTTGAACTAAAAAATGAAAACAAAACAAACTTCTGATAATTCCAATGTCATCGTTGTATCTGTGATTTTTCGATAAACTGCGTATACGTATACGCAAAAAACAAAATATTTTTGATTGTATGCGGCTATTTACAGAAAATTGAATCGCAGTTTAAATTTTTACGTTTATATAGGATGAAATATCTGTTTTAGGTTGTCTCAGGTAATACAATGGTGGTTTTCTACATGAAATTTTACACTCCCCGACAATGAAATACGTTCATTTTAAATTATCAGATAGTGGCAACAGTAAACATATTTTGACTGTATAATAACGGTACTTTAACTAAACACAATTATGCGTAGCACCGCGAACATTCGTTTTGAAAACGAAATTGGGAAGAAAACAAAAAAATAGAAATAGTTAACGAAAAGAGTGCGCCAATAGAATACGTTCGGTAATCTTTTGTTATTTTATTTATTGAAATTTATCGTCTTATTGCAAAGTTAATTTTATTATAATTTTTGTAAGTATTTTAGATACGTTTTTTTTATCTGCATTAAATAATATTAATTCAACCTTAGGAAATGGGTCGTGGAAAAAAATTGAATATTACGAAGTTCAGACAGTGTTGGCTTTGCATATATACAAGATATACATATACAGTGCTGTGCAAAAAAAATTGGGCAAACATATTTTATTGCAAATTGGATTATTTTTTTGCTAAAATTACAAAACTTTTGAACGCAATTTGCTTATTTTTTCATTTTAAATTCATGTATGACGTAATTTTTAGAAAAAAAATTTACCTGCAATTTAGAGGAAAAACCCCGAAAAATGCAATAATATTCAAAATACGGTGATTGGAGTTAAAGTAATGGAATAAATTAAACACTTATTTTTAAATTTTTTTTTTGTTTTTTATTGATTTATAGAAGTTCTATCTTTAATATTAAAGTTTTAGTGGACCGCCATTTGCTTTCATTACAGCGATACACCTCCGATTCATTGAATTTGATAAATTTTTCAAAGTCGTAGGAAGTATGGATTCCCAAATCGCCATCAACAAACTTTTCAAAGCTTTAATCGATCTGGGCCCTTTGTTGCTACTTTTAGCTACATTATAGACTAAATATTTTCAATGGGATTTAAGTCTGGACTATACGGGGGCCAGCTCAATACATCGATACTTCTTTCTTCGAAGTACTTTTTTACATTTAAATGAAGAGATAAGAAAAAAAAACAAATTTTTAACAAATTATTTATGTTTATCTGAAAGCCAATCTTTTTATCTACAATTCAAATTTAATAACTCGCAACGTTGGCGGTATGGCACGGAGCGCTGTCCTTTTGAAAAATAAATTTGCAAGTCTCGCCAAAAAGCTTTAAAACAGAAGGCTCAAATTCGTTGTGTAGGACCTGCAGATGAATAGCTGCTGTAATGCTGGAACTAAGGAAGCACAATCGACTGGTTTAATTTCCAGAAAAGCATTCCTAGACCATAATTCCTTCATTTTTCGGTGGAAGTCTTAAAAGACATTCGTTGCCAAGTCTCTCGCCCGGTTTTCTTCTAACCAGAATTCTTCAATCTCCAACATACAGCTTGAATTTTGATTCATCGAGGAAAATAACATCATTCCACATCTCTGGAGTCCAAGAAATATGCTCCTGAGCCCATATCAAAAATTGTTTTTTCACTAGTAATGTGAACGCAGGCTTCTGGACTGGTTTAAGTGCTCTCAAACCAGCTTTAACAAGTTTTTTTCTCACTAAGCTGGCTGAAATTTCTTTTTCTGTTGCTTGCTCAACATCCCATCTTATGTCCGATGAAGTTTTAAAACGGTTCCGACGACATTGTAATATTATGAAACGATCTTCCACTGCCGTTGTCTTTCTGGGCCTTCCAGAGCCTTTCTTTCTTTGTGTACTGCCCATCTCTCGCAATTTTTTAATTTTCCACGTGGCAGTACTTGTAGGAATGTTTAATCTTTCAGCTATTTCACGCGTGGTTAAAATTTCTCGCGCCCAAATCAACATATTGCTTTTATAATGCTTACTAACTTTCCCCATTTTTTAACTAAGCTTGCCTTTATTCGTTATTTGACTAGGATCACTTACAGAATAACTTAATCTTACAAAATATGCACTATTTATACTCAAACAAAAAAAAAATACACGCAATAAAACATCTGAACCCTAATCTCGGCCAAGAACGGTAGGCGTAAAATAAAGTAATTGCTTGACCAATTTTTTTGCACATCGGTTGCGGGGTTATACCGATGTAAAAAAAAACAAAAGGCAAACAATTTATAATTAAAATTGAAATTTTCCAGAGCTATTTATTAATCCTTTGAGTGCCAACGTGATTTTTAGAGAATAAGCTAAAAGTGTCACGCTGCTATATAGAGAGACATAGCAATTTTAAAATATATTTCATTTTTCGAAGCATTTTATTTACGAAAAGTATTTCTGTGGCACTATTATGACTTTCCCTGATAATAGAGAATTGGGCAAAATATTTTCATATTATTTTTGTCTAAATTGTTTTTTCTGCCCAACTGAGGTGATAAGTTCAGTGCAAAAAGTTACAAAACAAAGTTGATTGGGAAACTTTTGTTCCCAAAAATTTTTATAGGGAAAAATATTTTCCCATTTAACTTTGTTTCGAAAATATTTACACCAAACTTATCACCTCAGTTGGCCACAAAAAGAAACTTATTCCCAGGGAAAGCCAGAATAGTGTCACTTTGGTGATGGACGCAAAGAACACTAATCTGAACAAAGTTTTTTTTGAATTTTCGAATTTCGTTACCACCAAATAAATAATGCCTTTTACTGGTGGCATTGCCATCTGTTCTCGAGCATTGACACTACATTTTTTTTGTATGAATGTGAATTGGCCTTTACATTCTGTTTTACGTTTTGCTCACCTTTGCTGTATCGCGTAAACGTCGAATAATTTTGAGAGTGAGACCAATGTGTAGTGCGTGTGTGCAACGAGTGTAGATATAGAAGAATATTTTTGCGGTACGTTTTTCTTTTTGGCGGGTGGATTGATGTGCGATGTGAAGAAGTAGGCGAGTGACGCGTATGGCAGAAACGAAAATGTTCTTCTAGATAGAATGTTGGGTGAGAGAAATTTTGGTTAGTCTAGTTTGGAATTTATTAAAGAAATAGTCATCGTTTGATACTCATTTTTGATTGTTAGTATTTCGGTAATTATTCGGTAATTATTACAAGTGTATTTCGGTAATTATTACAAGTGTATTAAGTATAAAGTTGGTGTATAATAGTATATTATACAGTGGTTACGAACAATAAATTCTAAAAACTGATTGGGTGTGCTTGCTAATTGATAAAAGCCGAAAACACATTTATGGATAAAATTAAAATTTTATAATTATATTTGGTGTATTATTTGGTGCATTCTACGTGCACTACGTTTTTTGCTATGAGTACACCCTTCTTTAAGTATATTCAGTGAAACCTGGTGATCAAAATATCGTTCACTGTTAAATAAAATAACAGACATATCGCATTCAAAAGCATATGTATCGGTGGGAGGATATCGCATTGGTTACGGGCGGCCAGCAGAGGCCAGTCGTTTTATTTTGGTTATCGGTGAAAGGCACTATTTGTGAATTTACGGTTCGCCCTCAATGCGGTCAAAAGGTACCGATTTTTATTTTTTATTCATCCAATTTTATATTTTTTTATTTTTTAATTTTCTATTTTTTTGAATTTTTCGTTTTTCTATTATATTGTAATTGAACGTCCAAGTCGCAGGCGTTTGTCGTGCACAGCGGGCGGGGGCACATTGGTTCCGCCTCTAAATTTTTGGGTTGTTCGATTTCTTATTTTTGGTTTTTTTTATTATTTCCTGTTATTTTACTTTTGTCGTTCTCGGTCGGTAATTTCGTCTTTTCTCTCCTTCTTCCTTTTGTCTATTTTTTTTGATTATTTCGTCATTTCACATATTTTTTTTGTTGTTGTTTTATTTTATTTTCGTTTTTTTGGTTATAATAAGATGAATTAGTAATTTTTCGGATTGGTATGATAGAAGGGGAGGTCTCATTTCATGTCGAGATCCTGTAGAGGTTTCTCTGGGTAAAAAGACGCTTTATTGTCTCTTGGATAAACGTCCCTACCCTATTATTCTGCTGCGTTGTTGCTGGGCCTCGGCCTCTAGGGGTCGATGGGTCATTCGGGGGTTTCTTCGGCAGACATTGTACTTGTCATTCGGAGTGATCCGGTCGTCCTAGGTGGGTACACCTGGTGGTTACAATATTTATCTTATTGTTCCTCAAATTTCGGTCGACACAATTTCGGTGTAATTTTATAATTTAGTATCAGTTCTTTAGTTTGCTTTTATTTTTGTTCTGTGACACGGTGTAGGCCAGGAGCATGCAAGCCTCAACTTCCCCACGATCCAAAACTGTGAGATTTAGTCGGCAAAATTATTATCAATTTACATTATTACTGGCTCTGCGTCTAATAAACTAATAAGTTTGCGATAAGAAAACGTTCGAAACTATAAGTTACTAATTTTAAAGTGGAACCTTAATTATAACTATAACGATTACAGATGGGATATGTGCTGTCATATAATTTTTTTGTTCAGATTAGTGTCCGCCATCAGCTCCCGAATTTATTGTACTTACTTAAGGGTCACCCAGCATAATCTGTTTTAGTAGCATAAATCCCATCTGATAAATCCCATTTGCAATTAAACCCCTATACGTTCTGATTTTTCCAAAATTTTATTAAGTTTTTCTAGCACGTATTTACTAAAGTTCATCACCGCTGTATAAAATCATCTTACCCACACGAAATCGTTGGTTAATTAGCTAAGGCAAAATTTAATTTAATTTAATCAAACTCATCGAAATACTTAATTAATAAAGAATTCAACGTAAAACATTTTTTGATGCAGATATTTCAAAATTATAATTTTTTATCACTCAAAGTTTATGTTCAAAACAGCCAGAAGCCACATGGTAAATAAATCGATACCATTTTCTACCTGCAACACAATATCATTCTGATGTATATTGCTTAAAATTTAACATTTACTACTACATTGATTGAATACCTATATAGCAGGATGTTGTGATAACACAAAACATGTTAATTATGTCAAAAATATCCTTTTCTTTAAATAAATTTTATTGTTAAAAGTAAATAAATAAAATCATCCGCAAGGATGGTAAATACAATAACTCTTGTTAAATTTAATAATGTACGACGAAATAATTTCATTAGGCTCATCTCACAACAAAAGGATATTCATGTCATTTTTAATTTAATCATTATTATGAAGTTTAAGGATACAACAACAGTTCTTCGCTATTTATGGAATCCTTTAATTTATTTTATGAGTATATAGATCTTGGGCTGAATATGATGTACATGAGATTTTCATCAATTCCTCACAATAATGTTGGTCCTTTATCCTTTCCCTTGTCTGGGGGTGCCGACAGGAAGTTTATTGAATTTAAAATAGACTTTTCGTTTTATTTATTTGTATATCCTTGTTTTTAATTATTATTGTCGTCGTGTTATTTTCTGATTTTGTGAAAGGAAAATCCCCTCCCAAAAAAAGGATTTCTGTTTTGTCATCAGTAACAATTCTGGTGTCATTGTTAAATAATAAAAATGGAAAAATGAAACGATTTCATTTTGGTTTAAATGATAAGGAAGTGAAAATTTAATTGATCCTTATTTATGGATAATTTGGATGAATATTTATCGTACTTATATTAGGATGACCGCTTCTCTTTTAAGGTTCAATGAATTTTATTGTTGCTAGCAAATAGCTAAAAACGTATAATGCTCGTAAATACTGGGGATTTCTTTGGTAGAAAAATGTTTCCTAATTGTTTAACTATAGGTGTAATAACCCCACCTCTGGGTCAAATTCTTGAATTCGGTGGAAAATTCGTCAATCGGAATACAATTTGATTTGAAATTCTCTAGGAAAAAATATAGAAAAAATATTGGGTCAATCGAAGATGGTTTAGAGGTCGCGAGTTGAGCGCCAAGTTCCAAAACATCAAAGATATCGAAAATCTGTTAACAAATAGCGAATTTATTACCAATTTCCGAACCGATACTAATAAATAACCCAGATAATAAAGTTTTTTTTAAATCCTGAAATTTACATTCAAAATTACAAAAAAATAAACAAATAAATAAAAATGATGTACAGGGTGTGCCAAAAGCATCATGGGGTTTAAAAATTTAATAACGTCTTCGTTTATATATTTTTAAAATTTTTTTTTTCAGATTATAAAATATATAAAATGGGCTGATGGGCTCGTTTTAGTGCATTTTCCATAACATCTTTCAAAATTTGTACAAAATATTTATACATGTAATGCCACACCATTCTGTACACCTAATGGGGTGCAATTGGCGTTGATGAATGGCTCTTGGATTTTATTAATTTTAATTTATTAATTTAAAATTTAACTGCAAAATTTATACGTTGCCGATGATCTCTAGGTTTTAGTTCTTGCACCAATTGCACCATATATAGGAATAACAGTAAATCATTTTTTTAATGCGCCGTAGTGACGTACGAGACATTCCTAGCTGAGCAGAACGACTTCTGGTAGATGTGTTTGGTGTTTCGTTAACACTTTGTTCAGTATTTTCCGCAGTGCTAATTAAACGTTCTCTACCGGTTCGAGGCAAATCTCTTCCGGTGCCATGTTGGTGGTGACGATCAACTAAGCAACGAATCATTGCTTCAGAGGGCGAAATTCTGACATTAAAATGGCGACGATATGTTTTTTTGGGTTAAGATTAATGATCGCTGATTTAAATAATAAAATTCTATTATTCTGGTATTTTGTTCAGTTGTGAATTTTTACATTATTTATTCTCCTGGTGTTATTTACATAATCTGAAAAAAGAAAACTAAAAAAAAAAATATATAAAAACGAGAAAGTTATTAAATTTTCTCCTGCCTCGTTTTTTAGAAAATTTAGAAGAAAATCGTTCACTGGCAACTTTGTGAAATTGGGCCCTGGGCCAGATATATCCATACAACTTGTGTGTGAAGAAAAATTCGCTTTAAGGCTATGTGGTTCTGAGATTAAGGCTATGTGGTTTTGAGATCGTCACTCTCCTGCCTTACTTTTAGAAAAGTAAGAAAAAATTGTTCTGTGGAAACTTTGTGAAATTAGGCCCTCATCCAACAAATTTATACTGTTAACTTGCTAACTGTTTACTGTTAACGTTTTCAATGACTTAATAAATGTCGTAAACATTGCGAATATTATTAATATGTTCTTCGGAGCGATGAATGATATTGATTATGTAACCCAACGCCGCATTCTTGCCGACATACGACTTTAGGTGTTTCAAAAGTGATCACTTCTAGTTTACGCTTCTTCTTGTTTAACCGGCCAGAACCCAAACTATGATCGAGTGAACCGATTCCGAAGAAATTTGGTTCTCGAAAATATTTAGGCAATTAGACCACACAGTTTCGGTAAGGATTAATTTAGATCACTGGGGAAAGGTCTGGAGCACGTATGTTATAACATACATTGGGCAGACGTCGATAAAATAAAACCCATTGAGTAATTCAAGTAATTAACTAATTTAATTATTATGTTTATAAATAAAATTGTGATACAATTCATGTACATAATTAACATTGTACTTAGTTGGGAACTTAGTTCGGCACCTAGGTCGGCACTTAGTTCGGAACTTAGTTCGGCACTTAGTTCGGACCTTAGTTCGGCACTTACTTCGGCATTAATTATGGCCCTTAGTTCGGTACTCATTGCGGCACTTAGTTCGGCACTTAGTTCGGTACTCATTGCGGCACTTAGTTCGGCACTTAGCTCACGACAAATGTGCAGTTTTCGTATGTAAGTTTTCTGACAACAAAGCAATTATAGTTTGGAACTTAGTTCGGAACTTAGTTCGGCACTTAGTTCGGCACTTAGTTCGGCACTTAGTTCGGCACTTAGTTCGGCACTTAGTTCGGCACTAAGTTCTTCTTAGTTCTTCTTAGTTATTTATTGGACCACGTGAGTCCCATTAGCTTCTTAAATGGTTTACTAGTTTGAAAGTTGTAATCTGAACCTTTCAGAAAATCATACAGAACTAAGCTAATAATTCTCGAGATATTAAATTTATTATAATGTAAGTCTTCCGGTTTATGTTAGTGATGTGTTACAAAACTTATCCCAAAATAGTTCACCACTAAAAAAAATGTATTCAAATATTTTTAAAATTCGCCAAATGCCATTTTAATTTTTATTTTACCAATGCATTCTCATTTTTTTTTATAGTTTAGGACCAATTTAGTTTTAACTTCAAAAGCGTGTACAGGCGTGTGAAGTTTGTGCTAAACTATTCCTATTATTAGTTCTACTCTAGTTAGGTCTAACTTCACACGCATAGTAAATTAAAAGAGGTGAAAAAGTTGTCCATAAAATTGTGGAATTTGGCTGAACAATTCAATTAGCCAATTCCTGCACAACATGTTGCCCCAATGGTATCCCGTCGGCTCGCTCGGTTTTACCTTATAATAAAAGAAAGTAAGAAATTGAAATATAATTTCATAAATTTATTTTATCTTTACCGGTGTATGGTATGAATTTTAAGATATATCCATTGCTCGATGTAATGCACCACAACTTGAATCCAAAGCGAATTGGCTTGCCTCTGATAAACTGTTTCATAGTGATTCTGCTAAAATATGGTTCCATGGCTTCATCAATTGAATAGTTTGCACATAAAGGTTGGCCAAGCTCCAAAAAATTTTCATTAAAATGGCTGATTAATGGTTTAATTTTATATAACTTGTCCTTTGGATCAATATTTGAATTATCATTAAAATGAATAAATCGTAAAATCCTTTCAAATTTATTTCGAGACATTGCGTTTGTAACTAGGAAGTTAAATGCGTCTTCTTGTTGCTCCCAGTACATTCGCTTTGATGGCAGTTTGGAATATCCTGAGATTAACAATATTGCAATGAATTTGTACATATCATCTGTCGAGACAGTAAAATTCATTCCGCCTTTTAAATTAGCATATTATATGGTTTGTGCACAAATTTGATTAAAAAATTGTTCAGTAAAAATCATTTTAAATAACTGCACAGGCTGTAGATCTTGGTTTATAAACTGTTCGACAATTGCTGGGCGAAAATCACAGCGAAAGTCGTTTCCTCCGTCCAGTTCCTAATTTTTCTTCGTTTAGATATTTTGGTACGGTTTTCAAGCTGTGGTTCCGTTTCACTTACAAGAAATGCTACTGGTTCAAGTTCAGTCATTTAGTCTTGCACATTTTCGTTAAAGCATAAAGGCAAAATATCTGGCAATTCGTAATTTTCACTTTCGACTGTCACATGAAGCTCGCCCTTACCCGCCAGAATTTTTTTCCCTAAAGATTCAAACTTCTCGCTAAATTCATCGTCACTGGTGGCATCATCTTTATCGCTGTCATCAACATCATTGGGTGGTACTAATACAACTTCGAAGTTTTCAACATTTTATAGATTTACAGATTCTAAATCAATGTCGGTTGACTCTTCAAAATATTTCAGAAGTTGTTCGGTATCGCGCTCGCAATTAAATCTAAAAAAACGATCACAAAACTGTATTTTCTAACATACGCTGGGCACATTTATAATAAAGTTTCACTTATTTGTGAAATATTACAACAGCCCAATGTATGATTTATCATACACTGATATAATAAGCTTATTAATTATTATACTAAAATACACAATAAACTAATGTTTACATTAATTGAAAGAATACACATTTATCATTAAACTAAATCACCAAACATTTACAAAAATCATCTTTATATAATTAATAATAATTAAATTTGTAACTTACCTTCGCGGATACATTTTTCAACGTGTTTAGTACCTTAATTAATACACTGAACTAATTTAATTTTTGACAGTGGTTGTTTTATAGGTTAGTTAATGGTTTTTACAATGCGTAATAAGTCACCAACACAAATAAAACTTTCTATCTATTAAAGAAAACGATTAAACAAAAATTGCGTTCGACGTATGATTAAACATACGTTGGGTTCTAGCCGGTTAACCTTTATTTACAAAACTTAAACATCGTTATCTTTCTCTTTTTAAAAGTTCGTCACAGGATGAGAATTGGCTTGCTTTCATTATATTTCGTTGTTTTTCCGTAGAGATAAAGTGCAGTATCTTTGATTGTCGCAAAATCATCGCCATAAAATGTCCAGAGAGTGTTTTGTCTATGCCCTCCTATGAACTATTTTGATTATTAAGTAAAGGAGTTGTCAGAACATGGAGAGGAGTTTCCAGAACATTAAGCTCAAACATCAAAAGTTTCACTGTAGTAAAAATATTCCGAAAAATATTACAAAAAAAAAAAAAAACTCGCCAATGCAAATCGTTGATACTATGCCTAGCCGAACTTAAGACCTGTGTATCCACTCTTCCAATGACATGGCTGTCATTATATTTTAATAAGAATCGACCAATCAACTCGTTGTGCAACCTCTTATTCAATTCGAAAGCGAAAAACAGTAAATAGATCTTGAACAATGATTAAACTGTAGGTATGATGAATCTTCGCGGCCTTATCGTTTTCGAACAACAGCGTACACTTCAAGAACAAATCATTTTGTCGAACCTAAATCCTTTGCAATCTATATTCACATAAACAGCTCGATTTAGATTTTTTTAGTTCAAAAATTCTCAACGCTTTATTGGCTATTAAAACTTCTGTCGAGGAAGATCTTAACCGCACCCAAGTAGAGCAGCGGATTTTGTGTCTATTCAAATCATGAAGATAGCTCTCGCCTATATTTGACATCACCCTTTGCAGAATCGTGTTTATTCTCAATGCTTTATTACTAGCGTAGATGACGAGTTCTTAGAACGATAGTCTCGTCTTATTCATTTTCAGCGAGACCTCTTATTTTTTTCTATAGCACTTAAAATATATCGCTGATGATCCTTTAAGCAGACAGATTAGGCAATAAGCAGACGGATCTTCGAATTAGCATAAAGTTTTTTTTATCTAGATATTTGAGAAAACTGAAGGCATTGAGTATACACGTCAATGAAAACCAACGTTCTAGCATGGACTGCCACTTTAAAGGCAATGTTCATTAATAAATCGGACGTGGTGCCTTGTTATTCCTAACCCTGCAAGTAGCCATGAGTAGTTCCAAAAAAGGTTCCAGCTCGACGTTCTTCTGTTGTGGACATAAAGTTCTGACATATTCTCTATTTGCTTTCATAGAGTGTTTAAGCGCTTCCCGCTTTGTAAAGCTGTGTTGCTAGCAATAAGAAAACTGCTTCTAATTTAGTTAACGGTGGTATTCGTACATGGCAATGTCTACGTATTTAACTGATGTTACCAATTAAATGAAGGAAATGGTGACGAAAAATCATCATTTAAGTTTAACAGAGACAGCCGCTGAACTTTCTGTGACTCCTCACGAATCAATTCGTCCCATTGTAAACTATTGTTTGTGCATGAAACGCGTCGCCGCTCGACTAGTTCCGAAAGACCTGAATTTTCCTCAAAAACTCAATTGCGCAAAAGTCGCTGTAGACATGTTAGAATGAGTCAATTCCGACCACACATTCATAAAATGTATTATAACTGGTGGTGAGACGTGAGTTTACGAGTTTGACATGCAAACCAGTCAATGATAAGCTTGGGAATGACACCTTCCAAGCCAACTGAGCCGCAACCAAAAAACCACGTCAAAGTTGATCACTCAGTATTGTGCACTCAGCATTCTTACCAGAAGGTATTCACATGATATGGCTCCTGCTGACTTTTTTCTCTTTCTAAAACTTAAATTACCCCTTCGAGTTATCCATTTTTTGTCGATAGAAGACATAAAAGAGAATTTGCACCGAGAACTGAAGTCGATTAAGTAAAATACGTTTAAAAAATGTTTTTATGATTGGATTTTTCGTTGGCAAGTCTTCCGGATCGCAAGTTTAGGGTTGGCTATTCATTCAATCAATCAACTTCCAGACGATCTCCTAAATATGTATTAACTGTAGCGATTGTTACAAGACGTGACGTGGTGATGAAGTTGTTTCGCCTTTTATTTTGGTTGGCTGACCATGATCAAAGCCCTTTCGGTTTCACAGTATCCAGCTCAAATTTTGTTGACGTTGTATCTAGTAGTATGATGTTCGAATCTCATCTGCACTTACTCTGTTATTTTATTTATATATCTGACATCGCCCCAAGCTTCATAAGTAAGAGACCTTGAAATATGCATACGCGTGTCTGTGTGGTCTCATAAGGACTGAAAGTTTATTTTCCCTTTTCGACCCAAGCCAATTGACTCGATCGGACTTAAGATCTATTTACAAAAATTTATCAAAAGTATAATTCATTGTGAGTTCATTGTGAGTAAATGGCCTCGTTGTTTTCAATGACTTAATAAATGTCGTAAACATTGCGAATGTCATTAAAAATAATATTTTAGATTAAGACGAATTTAAAATCTTCCTAATAATAATAATAGTTAGGTTAATTCGCAGGTCCGATACGCAATATTATGCGCTCATCGAATATTTAAATCAATGAATCGATTGAGGCGGGCGCCGTGTGGGTCTTCTTGTTGAACCGACTGCTCCTTTACATTAATGCCAATCAATTGAGGAGCGCGTAAGTAAGTTATCGACATTTTTAGTAAAAAGCTCAATTGAGTCGCTAGGAAAAATCAACAAAAGGTTTCTGATCATCGCATCCATATGTTGGTAGAATCGTTCGATGAGGCAATTTCTAAGCTAACAACCCTCATAGTATACCACATTTCCGAAACAATTCTGTGAGCTGGCTAATATTATTTTAGTTGACCGCATAATGTTTCAAAATTTTTGTGTGTTCACACATGTCAAAAAAGCTTTCTGTGCGTGTGTTTTTGTGGATTTTGGTTTTGATTGCAAACTTCATATCCGTAGATTATGTAATTCTTCGGAAAAGAAATCTCATAAATAATACTTACAACATCAACAACGTTGTATTGCAGAGTGTTTATGAAACAACAGATCAACAACAAAGGGCGAGTAACTGCAACGATTTATCTACATTACTTACGCTATATTTAGCGGATTTTAGATCCCAAGCAGTAACTGTCTGGAGCTCTTACTATTCTGATCTTGGTTTTATTAAAGTAAACAGATTGGGAGTATTACAACACTATTCCTGTCCATAAGAATATGGAGCGACTACCTCCATAAATGACCACTCTGTGCCCTAATTCTCTAAAAACCAAGATAAATTGTAAAGTGTAAAAGTGATAACTTTTACACACGAAAAAAATTATCGTAGAAGTCTAGATATATATTGGATATCGTGATGTTTTAGTAATTTCGCATTCACTAAATTTTTTTCAAGATAAAATGTAAAGTGGCAAGATAAGTTTATGTCAAAAAGTAACACAAGTAATTTATCGCGGAATAACTTTGCTTGAATGTGTAAAACGCTTTCGTTTGGATATTATTAATAGTTAATTGCAATTTTTGATATTTTAGTTTATAGTTTTATTTTAGAATTAAATAAGATCAAGCTCTAATTATTAATTAAACTCTTTTATTATTTAAATTTGTGTACTTCTAAAAATGGACCATTATCGTTGGAATTAAAATATTCTTTCAGTAAAGTTAAACATCCGAATATGTTCATCGACCGTCTTCACTATTACCTATACTTTTACTTAGGTTTATTTCCAGTCGTTCCACAAATACAACAAAACAAATAAATTTATTATTAATAACTAGCTGACCCGGCGAACTTCGTACCGCCTCAAAATCAATAAATGTTGCTAAAGTTATTATAGCTTAATTAAATTGAGTTTTTTTATTAAGATAAAATGAATTTCTCTCTCACTCTCGCTCTGGCACTATACCCCATTAAGAGATTTGGCCGTCTTAAATGAGGTTTAATAATCATATTTTCATTTCGGATAATGACTAATGAGTGATTAATTCATTGATCCTAAACCAGCCGTCCAATTTTTTCCTTGTCACTACCGGGAATTGAACCCGAGACCTCCGGGGCGGATAAAATGAATACTAAAAATTAATTAAATTCAATCAAAATGAAATATATTTTAATTACATTGAAATGAATGTAATTCACGTGGCAGCAAGGAATTCGTTTTATTGAATTGATTCGAAATGATTCCCGTAGCATTGTTGCACTACTTTCTTTTAAACTATTTCCTGAGTAGGTTGCAATAGGGTCGATTCCCTTCAGTAAAACATCTTGTGATATACGACATTTTTTGTTTTATTGTCAGGTGCGAGAACGAAGAAATCGGATGGTTTGCCGACACGTGAACATGCTACGTACAATTGGCCGTGAGAGAAACATTCATTTTCTAGATTCAGGCCACACACACTCAAGGATGGGCCTTGTGATTTGTTGATCGTCATGGCGAATGCAAGACGAATCGGAAATTGAATTCGTTTAAACTCGATTGGCATATCGGTTGGGTTAATCAGAATTCTCGGAATGAGAACTTCCTCACCTTTGAACTTTCCTTGAGATTTCTCAAAATAAAACGCGTTCCGTTATATAGTTTTGGTTGATTCAGGTTTCGTAGCATGATGATTCCCGGCAACACACCAAATTTCAGTTGTAAATTGTGCGGGGGCAAGCCAGCCAGATCCAATGAGTTTAAAAATTCAGTTGGACAGTTGGTTGATTCGTCTTTGTTTGTCACACAGTCGATAGATTTGAAGCAATGAAGTGGACCGACGATTAGATTTTGAATTGTGAAATTTAAGTGATCCCCATTTTTGTTCTTTGCCGCAAGAATTACTCGTTCACTCACCCAATTGTGATTTTTGTGGTTAGTAATATTGTTCGGGAAAACTTTGTTGATGAGCTCGTCCTTCGTTGAGACAAAATTGCAAAAGTTCAGAGAAAACGATAAAAATAAAATAAAGTAGAAATGTGCATGCAGCCTCCAGTCGGATTCGTATCCAGTACCTTGCAGTCCAAGCGCCGAAGCTTTAACCACTGCACCACTCGTCACATACAAACTACACCTACAAAATTCATATAAAAAAAAAGATTTTTTTATTAGATTTTTGGGGCTTCCCTTTTGAGTTTTTCCGACTTTTCTTTTTTCCTAAACCACCACTGTATTGAGACGAACAAAATAAATAAAAACAAAATGAACTAAATGTATGAGAAAATGAATTTTCTTGATAAATTTTTATTTGGTGAATTTTTCCGATGTTTTAATAGTTATTATGCTATTCGGAACGGAGTCAAATCCAACAAAACAAAAATCATAAAAATCGGTCCAGCCGTTCTTGAGTTATAAATGGTGTAACTAACACGACTTTGTTTTATTTATATAGATTTTATGTTTAAAGTAGGGAATATATAATGCACCTATTTATATAAGAAGAAGACTTAAGGGGTAGAATATCCTAGAACAAGATGGTCTGTGGATTACAGCCAAAGCAATTTTAGTTGCTCAATTTTCAAATATAAATGTCAAGTGTTTCAAGTGTCTGATTTGACAACATCTAAAATGGACCCGCTCTCCACATAGCAAGCAAAGTTTTCAAGTTTGTGTGCACTTGCAATATTTTAGTTGATCATTACACTTGCACAGTTAAAAAATTGACGAGCACAATAAATATGAAGGCCTATAGAAAACCAAAATTAGTCAACAAATTTCAGTTTGTTGTTGTTTAATATTTCATTTAGAGACACTAAGAGCTCTCAACAGTTTATAAGATCTTACAATGATTTAACTCTAAACTATTTATTAACTTATGTTTGAGAAAAGTAACAATTAGGACAAATTTCGAAAAATAATGAACGACAACAATATTTAATTATATTATGCATTAAAATTAGCTTTTAACTAGCACTAAGGCAAACAAGATGTATATTGCATAAAATCGATTTCTAAAGTGCAGGTAATTGATCAAAGTCTCACCTCCTACTCGTTACCGATCCTTAAGATTAACCCAAACATTTTACAAAGATTAAAAATTAACTCATGGTAAAAAAACAAATCGTAACACTAAAACGTCCCTCCATAACTAGACCTACATCAAATACTAGAAATGGGTCCGATTAACAAATTTTCGGGATTATTGGGGAGGCACATAAAAAAATTTTGGATGAGGAACTCGTGGAGTTTGGAAAGCTCGCAGTGACTAACCAAATTTGATGGTTAAATGAGTTTCGTTGCTTAAAACGCATAGCTTTTTGTAGTTTACTCGAAATTCTAAAATTTTAATAAGACAATCCCGGGCTTTCCGAGATCCGACTATTATACTTAGGTATTGTCAAGTCGCATGTGCGGAAAGAACTAAATATGGCATCGGAAAGAGCTAAACATGTCTTCAACAACGAAATACACTGAAATTATGATCTACTTAAGACAGATTTGATTGAATTTCAAAACAATATCGCAAATAATAATTATGTACATAATAATGCGATTTTGTATGTAGTATAAAGAATAACCTTTAAACAGATTAGAATACACAACATTAATCAAAATTCAACTATTCGATCAATTGTAAATAAGACTTATATTATACACGCCTTTACCATACGAAGTAAAGAAATTTTTGGCTGTTGTAATGCTCTTTTCAAACATTTGGTTTGTTTTATAAGTCTATCTAACCGTATCTTGATTTGAATTTCAAATAACTCCCGACTCCGATCATTTTTCAATATGATTTTGGGGGCTATGTGTGATTCTAGATGGCTTTGATGTATATGCAACAATTTACGTCTCTAGAGATTATATTTTTTGAGTTATTAAGGATATAAAATAATTAAAATTTCGTTTTGACGTTTAATGTTATCTTGCTCGCTTGCTGTCAATAGGTTTATCTTGGGTAAAAAAACTGTTTAGAGAATGCGATTTAAAAATGCCAAGATAATATATTGTATACAATTTTCACCTGTAAAATTACCCTTACCACAACCCGTAACAACTTGAACTATAGATTGTGAACAAATGCTATTTAGAGTAACTTATATCCATATAAGAATAATGTTGAAATTCAAATGGGAACGGTAGTTATAGGCCCTCAAAGTCTAAATATGAACCTACATACATCATAAGAGTGTGTTAAGTTTTGACATTTATTTATCGTAACCGTATTAAATTTTATCTTGGAGTGCAATTACAGAATGCAAATATTGTAAAAAGGCAAGATAAATTATCGTTTACACGTTTACAAATTATCTTACTGCTTAGAGAATTAGAGCACAGGTTCACTTTGAAAGCTTAATGGCGGCAGCAAAATTATTAATAGCGATCGCATTTTAGCGTCGAATACCAAAGTATGCATAATTCGTTGAAACATCTCATTAAAAAAGGTCTTGTTTTTTTATATATTGACACTTATGCAAATGCACTACAATATTCTAGAAGATACTTCGTGAAATTTAGAAATTATAGTTGAAACTTATCAAAAGTTACAGTGCATCCCAATAGAATTCCTTTTACTTTTTCCTTACAGAAAAGTATGAAAAAAAAATTTGAGAATTTTTTTTTTCTCAAATTTTTTATCTGTAAGGAAAAAGTCGTAAGGAATTCTATTGCGCTATTGCATGATTAAATCGAATGACAAGAAAATTAGTTACACACAAAAGTTAAAATAATAAGATCAGACCGTGGACTTGAATTCATAAATTACAAAATAGAAACATACATCGGGATGAAAGGTAGCATGAAAACACGATGTATATTCATCGCGCAGTAATGGAATAGGAGAAAGAGTCAATAGAACATTATTAGACAAATCCAGATGTTTGTTGATTGATGGAAATCTATGGAAATCTACCAATGAATTTTTGGGGAGAAGTGATAACAAGGGCACCTTATATCCATAATACAACACCTATTAATAAAGTTGAAGCGGAAATAAAAATCATTATACTCAGTCCTGGGCTGGGATGTTCTAACATCACCATGTTTCGATAATTTATCGAAGTTTATTTCTCGTTTCTGTAGAATAAAATTTATCTCTGTTTCAATTTTTTTATCGTTTATCAGCCTGCTAGATTGCAATATTATGATGTTTCTACTGTGTTTCTATCACCAAATATTTTTTTTTCGATTGTAGAATGAAAATAATTGAAACAGATATTGTTCAAATATATTCTAGTAGGTTGTGATAGCAATAGAGAAGAAATAATTGATAAACGAAACAGAAGTCAAATTAATTCTAGCGGAAAGAGACGTAGACTTTGATAAAATATCGCAAAATGGTGATGTTAGAACATCCCAGCCCTGCATTCAAAACTAATCAAATTTCGAGAAAAGCTCTATGCCCAGCCTACTAGTGCCACAGCCGAGTTGAAATATTATTTACTATGAGCAAATGAATATCGTAGGCTTGCCAACTAAAAACTACAAATATATCTAAATTTAGTGCTCATTGAAAGCCGCCATTTTTTTTTTACTATATACATATTTGACAGCTTCATATACAATTTTTTTTCATTTGTGATTGTGTGTGCAGATTTGCGGTAAAATATAAATAATATTAATTTCACTCGAGAACACCATTTTTCATATATTTTACGGCAGTGCAGTAATGTTCGTCAAGATTCAAAATACCAAGTGATTCCATTTTCCAATTAATTGTGGCCCATAGTAGATTTAGATAGTAAATTTTCTGCTGTAAATTTGATTGACCTTGCCAAGGTCACCTTGGTCTAAGGTTGAATATTTTTATATAGTAAATTAAATAAAGAATTCATGGTATTTTATAGTAAAATTACCTCTAACAATATTCGCCATAATTATTTAATTATTTTTAACTCTCTCTCCATTCCGACATGATATCAGCCTGTCGCTTGGTGATTTTTTAACTCCAATTGTTTGTAGTTCACTAACTCTAGTGCCGTACCGTTCTCCTCGTCATGCACGAAGTAATTCGACTTTAGAAAATAAAATCCTGATGAAAATGAGTTACATTCAGTTCCAGTTCCAATAACATTACTTTAAATTACCTGCTTGAGTTGGTCGGCCAATTCAACTTCATCGATACCTTCCAGCTCTGACAAATCACAAGCATTCAGTTCTACTTATGAATCACCTACTATTATTTCAAATTAGTTAGTTTATCAAACACAGGGTAATAAGGTAAATTTATAAAAAGTACGCGAACCAATTTTATAAATTAGTGTGAAATATATTTATAGTGTGAAAGTGTGAAATATGTTTAATAGCACTTTACCTTATCATTGACGTTTGAAAAACTAATAATTTTGTGGCAAGAAAATGTTTGAAACTGGATGAAATTGAAAGTTAATAATTTTACAGAAGAACCTCGATTAACTCTGTAACGGTTACAGATAGGATATGTGTTGTCATATATTTTTTTTTGTTCAGATTGGTGTCCTCCATCACCTCCCCGAATTTATTGTACTTACTTAAGGGTCGCCCAGTTTAATATATTTTCGTAGTATAAATCCCACCTGATAAATCCCATTTGCAATTAAACCCCTATACGTTCTGATTTTTCCAAAATTTTATTAAGTGTTTATAGCATGTATTTACTAAAGTTCATCATCGTTGTATAAAATCATCTTACCCCCGTACAATATAAAAACTCATCGAATTACTTAATTAATAAAAAATTCAACATCACACATTTGTGATGCACAGCTTTCAAAAATATAATTCTTTTATCACTCAAAGTTTATGTCCAAAAGCAGCCTGAAGCCACATGGTAAATAAATCGATACCATTTTCTATCTACAACACAATATCGTTCTCATGTGTTTTTCTTAAAAATTTATCATTGATTGAATACCTATATAGGATATTATGTGTAATCCGTCATAATATGATAACACAAGACATGTTAATTATGTCAAAAATATCCTTTTCTTTAAATAAATTTCATTGTTAAAAGTAAATAAATAAAATCATCCGCAAGGATGGTAAATATAACAACTCTTGTTAAATTTAATAATGTACGACGAGATAATTTCATTAGGCTCATCTCACAACAAAAGGATATTCATGTCATTTTTAATTTAATCATTATTATGAAGTATAAGGATACAACAATAGTTCATCGCTATTTATGGACTCGAATATATGAATCCTTTAATTTATATTACGAGTATATAGATCTTAGGCTGAGTATGATGTAAATGAGATTTTCATCAATTCTTCTCAAGAATATTCGTCCTTTATCCTTTCCCTTGTCTGGGGTTCCGACAGGAAGTTTATTGAATTTAAAATAGACTTCGTTTTATTTATTTGTATATCCTTGTTTTTACTTATTATTGTCGTCGTGTTATTTTCTGATTTTGTGAAAGGAAAATCCCCTCCCAAAAAAAGGATTTCTGTTTTGTCATCAGTAACAATTCTGGTGTCATTGTTAAATAATTAAAATGGAAAAAATGAAACGATTTCATTTTGGTTTAAATGATAAGGAAGTTGAAAAATTTAATTGAAAAAGATCCTTATTTATGGAAATTTGGATGGATAGTTATCGTACTTATATTAGGATGACCGCTCCTATTTTGAGGTTCAATGAATTTTATTATTTTTAGCTTATTAGGGTTTTCATTGGTTAAAAAACGTTTCCTTATTATTTAACTAGGGTAATAACCCGTCATAGGAAAGTTTCATTAGTAAATACACTGGCACTCTAGGTGTTATTGTATATTTTAATAAGTTTTGTAATATTCAACATTATGAGCTGATTTCAAAAATGCGTTTTTTCAATGTCCATATCAATGTTCAACTGCAAAACGATTTCCTTTTCCTCTGAATTAGGTCGTCAGACGTGTGTAAAATAACGTTTCTCCTGAGCTGCCACATGTTCGTTACTGCTATCATTATCTTGAAAAAATGCGTTGGTTTCAGCCTCATTCAAAGTATGTGAGTCTAGCCCAGTTTTGCATCTCTAACAAAATAAAATTGTTTATAAGGCAATATTAATTTCACCCATCCCAGATATATTAAAATCATTCTATCAGGATTTTTAAAATCATTCTATCCCATAATTTCTAAATCATCGAATCAATTAGGACCGTTAATAAAGTACTTGTAAAAGCTCGCAAAACATTTAGTTAAAACCGTTAGACAGACGCCCAAAATTTATATATAATAAAAAAATTAATGCGTGCACAATCAATATGGCCTACCACAGCACATGGAATTTGAAGAAAATAAATAATAAAAAAATTATTATTTTTCTGGGACCTCTTTGGTCTAATTTGTCTGTAGTACAACTTCAAGCTTCAGTACAATCTTTGCTTATTACGAATACTCGAACTTTAGATTAAACAGCACAGGCGCGAGCGCATCTCCCAGATACTGCCTCATTCACTACGATTCTAAATATATTGTTAGATTATCCACAGAGAGACAAATCAGTGGTTGATCAGTTGAGGCGAAGAACACATTGATTGTCACCGATGATATTTTCAGCAAGGAAAATGATTCTGGCAAGTACATCATTAACACGCATTTTGTAGGCGGTGTTTAACAGAGCTATGCCACAGTAATTTTTACACTTGAGACGGTCATACACATAAGAAAGGTTTATGTCGTGAACAAATGAGTGCGGTTTTACATTTTTCGGGTAGTTTCCTTTGGCCCAAGATCATCATGATCAGATTATAAAGATAAGATGCAAGAGTAGCTCCTCTGTGTTTGTCTAATAATTCTGAGGGGTTTTTCATTTTTTAATCTACTAATAGCTGCACCTTCTTCCTTTATTGTCGCTACTGATCAGCATTTAAATCTCTAATGCATGCAATGAATTTGGTTTAAAAAAATTTCAGAAGGAAGGAAGGAACGAAGGAACGAAACACTAAATCCGTCTTTAATTGGTATTTTACGCAAAACGCTTGGGTTTCCGAATTTTGACCGAAATAATGGAAGTTGAATTTTATTTTCTGTTGGGTGAATTCGGTGATATAGTATATAAGCATTCACCATAGCTAAAATACGGTTCGTCCATTACCGAGTTTTCATCCTAATGTGGTAGCGTCCGAGCAGTCCATCCATTAAACCGACTCCCCCCATATGACGGTTGTATTATTTAATAATGTACGGGCACTCGATTTCATAGTGTTGTCTTTTCTTTTTATCTCAATTTATCCTCTTACCTACCGAAAATTTTGCTAGTTCACTACGGTGTTTAAAAATCTAGTTTTTGAAAATGACACACAATTACGGAATAATTTATAATCTCTTCTACTTGAAATATTGATTCCAACTGCAGTTTTTTCACAAATGTGCATTGAACCGTGGCATTCGAGATATTCCGTTGTAAAGAGAAGAGAATAACGAAGCATATTTAATAAATAATACGACCAGAAAAAAATGTCACGAGTCGATACTAACAGTTTAAATAAAATCCGCCTTTAGGCGGGTATATACATTTGAGGGATTTTGAAAGTAGGTTTGCCATACTGACATCAGCCTCGTTTTCTATCCGTGTATATGATGGCTGTGGATCTTGGATGGAAGTCTTTATTAAGATTTTGACGTTTGCAAAACAGTCTCGCAAGTTTTCGTTTCCCGCTTGCATGGTTATGTTTTCGAGGCATTTTTTTATAACTTCGCGCTTCTTTTTCTCATTTTTTAATGCCTCAATATATCAGCGCACGGTCTTGTTTGCTTGTTGAAGAAATGAGAATGGTTATGCTTGTAGAATACGGATACGACTTCAATAATTTGATTTTCCGTTCTTCCGTCATTCGTTTGCCAAGAAACATGAATTTTCTTATGTTGAAAGAACGTACTCAGACTATAGGCGTTATACATACATTATAGCAAGTTCAGCGAAGCGTTGTATTTTTGCATGAAAGTTACCCATGATGATTTTGATATAATGGTCCGGGATACTACTAATAATGTCTTCCAGCTAGACAAAGAATAAATCTTTCACATCATCTGGTTTATCTTTAGTTGGTGTATTTCCATTGACAATCGTGATATCAAATTTTTTAGTGTGTAATCTGCATTTTGAGAGCATGCTCCAAGCTCTCGCTTTAATAGCTTTGTCCGTGTACATTTTCCGAGATAGTTTTTGTGTTGTGAAGCATATCCGATAAATTAATCCGAGGCCTTTGTATAGGGAACATAACTTGATGGCTTTTGTGAGAGTAAGTAGTTAGCCACCGCCCAACCCACTCTTCACGTGTTTGGGTTACGTTTATATATCGAGCCGCTTGCTACAAAGCAGACACTTGCTTCAACCGGTGCTAACCACGTAAAAAAAGTTATCCCACACTTTCATTAAAAATCAAATATACGGTTGAGGCAATACTACCTAAATAATCATGATGTCATGTTAGATATATTATTCTATCACGACATAATAATAGAAATTTAAAATAAACCGAAATATTTGAATATAATAATTTCAGCAAAAGTTAGTTAGTCTAAGTGACGTAATTAAATATAAAGTTCCGAAAATCAATAAATTACTCAATCTTTTGATGCTCAATCGCTCCCATCGCCCATTCTATAAAAGTGCCGGATTAGGACGAATGCTTTTTAGATGCGGCACACTATGTTCTTTATACTGGATCAGTTTCATGAAACTCTATGCGTCCAAGCGGCGCAAATGAATTTTAAACTTTGAAAATCATTAAGATTCTCAATATTTTAATACTTACTTGCTTCCACAGCAAGTAACAGTTTGACGAGGTTCCAGAAGCTCGTAGTAAAAGACTCCTTTCCAAATTCTAATCCCACCACACACGGAGTAATACTTTCTTGGCATAAATATTCATTTTTGTAACTGATGTTGATGGGTCGCCTGGATCAACCCAGGGAATGACTCACAGAATGTTCACTCAAAGTCGAGTTAATCAATTCCAAAGCTTGAGTAGCACTTTTTTCGTTTGAAAACAGAATGTGTTGAAGATGCGATGTTGTACCTAAAATAAAACCAAAATACAACAATAATTAAAAGCTGAACTATTGTAAACAACTTAAATTCAAACTTATCTTTTCTCTTAAATGTAAAATCACTTTAATATTTGAAATTGCTATACAATTATCACCACTAAGCGCTATGCAATTTAATCCGCGATATGCATAGGCTATTCGTAATTTATGTTTACGTATTGTACAAACAAAATGATATTTCGTTTTGTTTGTCAACAATCTAACATTACTACGCGCGCAACTTATCAAGCTGTCAGGTTGATTGTACGAACATATAAACCGCTATAAATAGTACTGCAATTTTTAGTACTTGTGCACTTTTGTCAATATTACTTCCCGAGTTCAAACACAGATGACGTGTTAATGGTTTATTCAAATTTTGCTCTAATGAATTTCTTATTGTCAATGGGGAGCTTTATTAGCTCAAAATTTGAAAATTCTAACGTTCGGAACAGCTTAATAAAAATCTTTCTCTTTTTCCTGCGACTTTCGAAGCGACAACATCAAAAGGGAAAACAAAGCGAGTATACAACAAGCGATTATTATATTAAGGTGATTAAAATTTATTTATTTTCAATAATAAACACAAATAATAAAATAATTTTGTAAATAAAGGATTGTGAAATAAAATAAGTAAAATTTTGAGTTTTTATTTAAAATTAAATTCCCAACATCCCGCGACTACTACAAAATTATACAGAATGCATCCGCCTAATGTTGGAAGAGGAAATTATGTGGAAATTGATGATGACGTCACCAAGACTATGGACGAATTAGAAGAAAATTATTTCTCTTTAAAGGCGAAATTGCTGAAATTGGAGCGCAAAATGAAGGAACCAACTAATGACTGCACTATGCAAGAATTGCTCGCTAACCAAAGGTCAGTTTTAGAAGAAGTAATTCATAATAAACGAGACGACGAAATTCGACTACCACGAATAAATATACCGGTGTTTTCAGGGATTTACTCAGAATTTCCCTCATTTAGAGATTTATTTCAAGCTTCATTCGGAAGAAAAACTAATATAAGTGGAGCCCAGAAGCTGCAATATCTAAAAGGCTTGTTAGTGGGCGATGCTGCGGCTTTAATCAGACACATTGAAATGACAGACGCGAATTACGAAGAAGCTTGGTGTATAATTAAGGAGCGGTTTGATAATAAACGATATGCCGTTGCTAATTTATTGAAAAGGTTCACGGACCAACCGTCTATAGTACAACCCTCGGCTAGGGCGTTGCACCACATGTCTGATGTGATGGAGGAAGTTTTGAGAGGACTTAAAGCGGTTGGACCGCAAGCTGAAACCCGGGATCCATGGTTAATTTCAAAATGTGATTCTGTGTCCAAAATGTGATTCTGAACATAATTTATATATATGTGACAAATTTTTAGAGTTAGATGTATCGAGCAGAAGAGGTTTCGTTGCAGAGCAAAGGTTATGCTTTAATTGTTTACGATCTAACCACCAAGCTTCTATGTGTAGATCCCGTTTTAGATGTAATAAATGTAAGTCAAAGCACCACACCGTACTGCATCAAAATGTAACGCAAACAGAAAATGAAAATGAGGAGACGTCTAATACAAAGGATGAGGAATCCCAAAATTTTCAAGCGAACATTTGTAATGAACTACAATTAAAGGTAAACGCGCATACAACTAATAATTTCCAGGCGTTACTTCCCACAGCGGTTGTTAAAATTCGAGACAATTCCGGAAAATACCAAAATTGCAGACTCTTATTGGATTCTGGCGCACAAGCATCCTTTATTTCAGAAAATTGTATCCAGCGACTAAAACTTCCTAGGAAAAACGCAAATTTTTCAATCAAAGGCTTAACTTCAGATGCAGTACATACGAGAGGAATGGCTTCGATTACCCTATTTTCCTGCTATGATGATCAACAAGTAGGGATGGACGTGCTGATATTGAATAAACTACCAACTAGATTGCCAAGTCAATACATCAACGTAAGTAATTATAATGAACTAAACCATTTACAGCTTGCAGATCCGGATTATCACAAACCTAGTCATATCGACATCATGATTGGAGCGGATAGGTTTTCCAATGTTTTGAGTGAAGGTCGCGTTGAAATTAATGATAAAAAACTAGTCGCGCAAAATACCATGTTTGGATGGGTTATAGCAGGAGATTTAAGTTATTGTACTACTGGTGAGGAACAAAACTGCAACCTGAGCTACAATTTCCATGCGAATGTGAATATTGACGAAAAATTAAGAAATTTTTGGGAATTGGAGGAAATTCAAAGCTGCGAACTATTGACCAATGATGAGAAACGATGCGAGATCACTTCAAAGCAAATAGCAGGCGTGATTCAGAGGGTAGATATATTGTTAAAATCCCATTTAAACACGAAACTCCAAAATTGGGAAATTCGCTCTACATTGCAACGAAGCGCTTTCAAAATTTGGAGCGAAAACTAAATGCCAATCCACACTTGAAATGCGAATATGTGAAGGTTATACAAGAATATATCGAGTTAGGGCATATGCGCGAAATTTCCGTTACTGATAAATCTAACAGTGACACTATGAGCTTTTATCTACCACATCATTGCGTAGTAAAAGAGTCCAGCAAGACAACTAAAATTCGAGTAGTGTTTGATGGGTCTTGCAAGTCTAGTAATGGTTTGTCGATTAACGATAATATGCTTGTTGGTCCATCAATTCAACCCACTCTTTGGACAACATTACTTAATTTTCGTTATCATAAAATTGCTCTAGCCGCCGATATCGAAAAGATGTATAGACAGGTGAAAGTGGCTGAGGAGAATCAAGATTACCAAAGAGTCTTGTGGCGAGAAAATGATCACGAACCTCTAAAACACTACGTGCTTACCACAGTAACCTTCGGGTTAGCAAGTTCAGCTTTCCTAGCGATTAGAGCTCTACATCAATCAGCCTATGACATGGAACATCAATTCCCGGATGTAGCTCAGGTAATTAAAAATGATTTTTATGTTGATGACCTAATTACAGGAGCAGACTCATTAGAAAGGGCAATGGATCTAAAAACCAAAATTCAGCACGTAATTGGACAGTCGAAGTTCAAGTTGAGAAAATGGATGTCAAACGCAAAGGAATTGGCAGATACATCGGACTTTTTGGAAATAGAGGAAACCGAAACAAGTACAAATGTTCTTGGCATACAATGGAACCCCTTGAAGGATACTTTCACTTTTACGGTGAAGTTGCCAAAACCCTTAATTTCAACGAAACGTTCTTTAATCTCCAATGCCTCTAAAATATTTGACCCGTTAGGCTGGGTGTCGCCTTCGACGATAATCACAAAAATGTTGTTTCAAACGCTTTGGCTACGAAAATTAGAATGAGACGAAGAACTTCCGGAAGACATTGCAAGGATATGGAATCAGCTGAAGAAAGAGTTCATGGAGCTAACACAACTACAAATTGAGAGGTACATTCCCAAAGAGAAAGCAGAACTACACGGATTCTCAGACGCAAGTGAGCGAGCATATTCTGCAGTAGTATATTGCCGATCTACAAAGGATGATGGAACAACTCATGTAACCCTGGTTGCATCCAAGACTAAAGTTGCTCCCATCAAACAAGTTAGTCTTCCAAGATTAGAGTTGTGTGGAGCTTGTCTTTTAACCAAATTACTCGTTTCGATTAAAAATACAATGGCATCATCAACCAAGTTATATGCATGGACAGATTCATCGATAGTTTTAGCATGGTTGTCAGATCACCCCGTGAAATGGAAAACTTTTGTAGGTAATCGGACAGCGGAGATATTGAATGCATTACCAAGGCAGCACTGGAATCACGTGAAATCAAATCAAAACCCAGCTGATTATGCATCAAGAGGAGTATTTCCATCAGCACTATTGAATCTGCGACAATGGTGGAAAGGTGCTGCCTGGTTAGAGCTGGAAAGTGAATATTGGCCCAAATGCGATGAAATATATGGCAATTCTGACACAAACTTAGAAAGGCGCAGTGAAAAACTATCTACGATGCACGCATTTCATTGCAAAAGTGACGGTCACGTAATCGAAGAGCTAATAGCCAAAACCTCTGGTTTTAATAAAGTAATAAGAATTTTAAGTTTCGTTAACAGGTTCTTAAAAAATACTAAATCGATCGAAAGCGAACGAAAATATTCCCCGCTAACGGTAAAGGAATTGGAAGATTCAACCAGGCAGGTAATAAGATACGTCCAAAGTATAGAATTCGTTGACGAAATAAACGAGCTAAGAAGAAACATGACACTAAAAAGAAATACTAATCTTCTTCCACTCACACCGTTTATCAGTGAGGATGGTGTACTCAGAGTTGGTGGAAGATTACAAAATTCAATGAGTCAATACGACTCGAAGTACCCCATCATTCTACCCAAATCCCATATCCTGAGTAGAATGATAATTTCCTATGTCCATAATAAATATCTGCATCCTGGCCCTTCCTTAACATCCCATCTTATCCGCCAAAAATATTGGATTGTCAGAGGCAGAAGTCTGGTGAGAGAAGAGCTGAAAAAATGTGTAAAATGCTTCCGAAAAAGGGCGACAACTGCAAAACAGCTTATGGGTAATTTACCTGCAGTCAGAATCACGCCAGCGAGACCCTCCAGTAAATGTGGAGTGGACTATGCTGGTCCAATTTCAATTGCAAACAAAAGAGGTCGAGGAGCTAGAATGACAAAGGGTTACATAGCTGTATTTGTTTGTATGGTTACAAAAGCCATTCATTTGGAAGCAGTAACAGATCTTACTAGTGATGCGTTTATTGCTGCGTTGAAACGTTTTTCATCCAGAAGAGGAGTACCGAACGAAATATACTGTGACAATGGCACGAATTTTATTGGGGCGAAACGACAACTAAAAGAGGTATTTAAAATGTTAAGATCTAAAGTTTTTAATGATATAATTGCAGAATATGTTTCACAAAACTCGATTCAATGGCATTCAATACCACCAGCTGCTCCTCACTTTGGGGACCTATGGGAGGCTGCAGTGAAATCGGTGTAATCACACTTAAACAAGGCCACAAACAATTGTAATTTGAACTTCGAAGAGATATCTACGCTGTTAATCCAAATAGAAGCAATTTTAAATTCCAGGCCACTTTGTCCTTTATCTGAAGATGACACAACAATTGAAGCACTAACACCCGCTCACTTTTTAATCGGATCAACATTATCAGCAATCCCGGAAATTGATCCGGAAAACATACCAATATCACGAATATCCCGTTGGTAGTCAATACAACAACGAGCCAGAGGTTTCTGGAATCGTTTCAGCAAGGAGTACTTAAATTCCCTTCAGCAGCGAAATAAATGGCCTAAAAGAATGGAGAATTTAAAAATCAACGACCTAGTATTAGTTAAAGAGGATAATTTACCGTCATGTAAATGGGCATTAGGCAGAATTGTTGAGGTTCACCCAGACGATAAAGGATTAATACGGGTTGTATCCATTAAAACTCAAACCACATTAATGAAGCGCCCAATCACAAAGGTATGTAAACTTCCAATTAGTTAACAACTGGAGTTGTTAACGGGGCGGTCTATGTTGAAGATGCGATGTTGTACCTAAAATAAAACCAAAATACAACAATAATTAAAAGCTGAACTATTGTAAACAACTTAAATTCAAACTTATCTTTTCTCTTAAATGTAAAATCACTTTAATATTTGAAATTGCTATACAATTATCACCACTAAGCGCTATGCAATTTAATCCGCGATATGCATAGGCTATTCGTAATTTATGTTTACGTATTGTACAAACAAAATGATATTTCGTTTTGTTTGTCAACAATCTAACATTACTACGCGCGCAACTTATCAAGCTGTCAGGTTGATTGTACGAACATATAAACCGCTATAAATAGTACTGCAATTTTTAGTACTTGTGCAATTTTGTCAATATTACTTCCCGAGTTCAAACACAGATGACGTGTTAATGGTTTATTCAAATTTTGCTCTAATGAATTTCTTATTGTCAATGGGGAGCTTTATTAGCTCAAAATTTGAAAATTCTAACGTTCGGAACAGCTTAATAAAAATCTTTCTCTTTTTCCTGCGACTTTCGAGGCGACAACATCAAAAGGGAAAACAAAGCGAGTATACAACAAGCGATTATTATATTAAGGTGATTACAATTTATTTATTTTCAATAATAAACACAAATAATAAAAATAATTTTGTAAATAAAGGATTGTGAAATAAAATAAGTAAAATTTTGAGTTTTTATTTAAAATTAAATTTCCAACATCCCGCGACTACTACAAAATTATACAGAATGCATCCGCCTAATGTTGGAAGAGGAAATTATGTGGAAATTACGCGATTTCGAGATCGACAGAAGAACTTAATAAATAAAACCGAAGGTGTGATATCACAACCTTTCGAGATAATACCTAACGGATTGCTGGTCGATGCTTGGCTGTTGTTTTTAGTCGCTAAGTGTCCGGTATAATCATATATGTACGGGCATATGGTAGATTTATATTTTTTAACACCTTCCCACGTAAGAAACAAGATAAATCTCTAGAAAAAATAAAATAAATTTTTGTGTCGAATCGGACCAATTACAACCCTTATATATTTCACTTACCCAACGGCAGGATGAAAGTTTCAGTTTACTTGTCCCACCTAAACAAATAAAGACATGCATTATTCGTTTGCGTTTATTATTTTTTTACAGAAGCAAGACAGACATCTTATCCCAGATAAAACTTTTATGGTTCTGTTCATATCCATACATTCATAAAATTGTCCTCTAAGATTATAAAATGAACGAAACGCAACAAAGAACTTTATTTGATTATGTAAGTAAAATAATGTAAGTTCGGCATAATACACACACCATAGATAGATGCATAATGTATTCTAAATAAGAGTGGACCCCTCGCCTCCCAACAAAAAAGTATCTGGAAGATGGAAAATTTCATTTTCCTCTATATTTTTTTTGGCACATTCATTTATTTTACTCCTACATCTTTGGTATACGTACACCAAGGTTTTTTTCTTGGTTCTTGATTTGATGCTTTAATTCAATTTTATTGTCATTCTGAATTAAATTTCACGTTTTCGTTTCTTACAGGTACGCAACCTCGTCTTACTCGTTCCCCTAGCACGTTTTCCATTTCATGTAATTTTTTGGGGACCCCAACAAAAACAAAATAACAAAAAATAAAATAACTTTTTACTTTTTATTGACATTTTGTGCTTTTGTTTTACTTTAAGCTTATAAAATTCGAAGTAATCTCATCTTAGGACAATATTGAGAGGATGGAATAAGGGTACAGATGATATTAGGGCGCATTGACAAGGGAGACATTGGGGGATGGATTTTGTTTGTTTTTGAGGTTGATTTTGTGTATAAACATATTGTTGGTATGGAAAATCTTGAGAACCATCGTAGTCATGGCGGGAAAATTATGTTGATTTGATAATTGCTTAAAAAATTTTCCTTCATTTTTGGTATTCGGAAAAATTATGTTATTTTTTGGTTGGTGTTAATTAAATTTTAATGGTGTGCCGCAAGGAATTTTTAAATAGGTGCGTACATACAATATGCATACCTCCCCATCTACATTATACACTAATTAATTTTGCGCGACTGTATCACCAGATGTACACTGTGTATTTGGAATTTAATGAGCTCCCATTAAAATGCTGATAACTTTGGAAAATTTCAGGTAAATTATGTCGGTTCGGTAATTAATTTAGGTTTTATGTTTTTCTATTTAATGTGATTGGATTTTTTTATAGGCTCGGTGCACGCTTATAAGCGTATATATATTATTACAAGCATGGAAAAATATTCCATCGAAATGTTGCTACGGTCATCAATCGATTAACGCTTAGCCAGCACAATATTAATAAGACAGTTACAGTTCTCTATTTTTGATATTATAGTGTGGTATTTAATCATGGCGCTGCCTCAATCCCATTTTGCTAAATTATATGAATTGGGTTGAGTCAACCTCAACCTTTATTTGAAATTAATATAGTAACATTTTTTAAACCTACTGCTGGTACGTTCATAATCAAGCGGAATACAAGCCTTCACTTTGCCATTACATCATCTATGTCTAACTGTGCCTAATCTATGTCTAACTGTGCTTAGATAGTTTAATGGGAAAATTCCGATAGAAAATTCCCAGTAGAACTCCCGGATGTAATGCACTTTGTGACTTGTTACGACTCCACGGTCACAACATTGCTTTTTTCCGTTTTTATTCCGATTTTTTTTAATTTCAAATTTTAGTCGTTTGATGCATTTGACGGATGGCATTGCCATCTGTAGTATGATATTAATATTAAAATTGTTATGCAGTGTGCATGGGCTTTTGTATTATGTTTTACCCACCTCTATTGTATTACGTAAACCGCGAGAGATATGCACTTTGTGCGTGTGTGCGAACGGCTAAAGTATAGAAGGATATGTTTTTTTGTGTGTTTCTCGTTTTGGCGTGTGCGACTGATGCGCGGTAGGAATGGGTAGAGAAGAGACGCGTACAAAAAAACAAAACGAAAGGCACAACGGAAACATATTCTTCTAGATTATTTGAGAATTTTTTTTGTTAGTCATTTCAGTTTGGAAGGTAAAAAATAAAAAAATAAAGTAGTGTTAAGACTTTTGAATGTGATAAATTTTTTTTGTAAAGTAGACATTAAATTATAAAAAAAATCTGTAATAAATTTTGTGATAAATGAGAAAAAATAAATAAACTATTTTTGCTTGTGAAAGGCTAATTTTTTTTTCGAAATTTTTCCTGTTACTTCTGTTCAATAATAGTATACTTAGGTGGTCAGTGTGATATGTAAAAAGTAAAATAGTCGGATGTGATACGACAAAGGAAAGTTTATTGGATGGTCTAATTACGAATATATCTATTTTTGCGGATTTCGGTGACACAATAAAAATAAAATTATAACAAAAAGTTCAGTGTTCTCAAGGGTCTTAGCTGCGACTATCTACCGGCGCCGTATTTCAACAGGTATCACAAGTTTGTTTGAGGGTGGCCAGTTCAGGCCACTTTATTTTTCTTCTACGGTTTTTGGCGAGACGACGCTTAAAAAATTATTTACGGGTAGCCAAGCTAAGGTCACTTCATTTTTCTACGGTTTTGCCGAAACAAGCACAACGTTATATTTTACGGTTTTTTAGCAAGCCAACGCACAACAATACGGGTGGCCAACACCGCAACATCCGGGTGGTCAAATAAGGCCATCCCATCTGATATACCGGCGGACGTGCCGCAACGTTGGATTTAGTGTGCAGGTGGCCAGTTGAGGCCACTTTACATTCGATGAATCCGGCGGCGAGTTAAGGCCAGCCGTAATATTATTTCTACCAAAGGCGGGAAGACGCCTAACATTTACCGCGACCAGTTGAGTCGAATCGTATCATCATTTTCACCAAAGGTGGAAAAATACCTAACCCTTTTCGGTGGGACCTTGCCGAAAGTCAACAAAGGTAAATTTTTTTTTATTTCATTCAAAATTTTATTTTTTTTTTGGTTAAAGTAAATTCGAGATTATTTTAATTTTTCAATTTTTATTAAATATACTGTGTAATCAAGTGCCGAATAACGGTTGCGTGGCGAGCACCTAATGCACGTTGGTTTCGCTCAAAATTGATCCCGTTTACAGACCATTTTTTTGTTGTTCAATTTATTTTTCAGCCTCAACATTTTTTACGTTCGATCGGTCCGATCGTTTATCGGTCCGATTTATTTTTATTTGCCCGTTGGGCTAAATTTTTTTTTACGATTATATTTGAATAATAAAATAAAACTGAACGCCATCTAAATTTTTGCATTCGACCTTATTTTCTATTCTGTTGGTTATTTTGTTTATTTTTTTGTGTGTTGTTAAATACACTCAACGAAATATGTATAATGCCACTTTTAAAGTTTCTATTTTGTATGACGAATAACGGATTTTGTTTCCATTGTTTTAAACATGATTGACGTGTTCTAAACAAACATATTTAGTTCACTGTCTCTCGTGATATGTGTTGTTAGTAAAATTAGAAAATCAATTCTTTGCTTGGGAAATAATTATAGTGACAAATAATTAACAGTAATAATTTATATTAAAACATAGAGGATAATAAAAGTAAAACCATAAACATTGAAAATAATGCATAATGTAGGTTTTATTGGTAATATCCCTTTTTCAACCAAGAAAACAAAAAAAATGGCTCAGTTTTGGTCCAACCCACACAAATGTGTGAGTCAAAAACCATAGTATGTAATGGCGTAGTTGATAAAAAATTTCGCTTTATTTGTAGTAAAACCAACACAATTGTGTGTAACGATATAGTGTTTTTTTCGGACGAAAATAAGTTAAAAAGGAATTCACAAATGTGTAAGTTGGTTCAAAAAACATACAAAACTAAATTTTTGACATGGTACTTTTGCCATACCCGCACAATTGTGTTAGTAAATCACTAAAGGGATATAAAATATAAATTACACTGATTTTGCTTTTTTAGACAATATGCCACGGGACAAAGGGCTATCAGAATAAGAAAGGGGAAAGCGACGAAAAAAAATTTAATCTGCATGGCCCCGATGGCTGTCAATAGCTGTATTTCATTGGGAAATAAAGCAATCTAGGCCAGTTTTGAATTTAACTGTGTTTGTTTATAGAATTCTCATAGCAAAAAATAATTATTCATCATAGTCGGCCTTTTTATCAGTAGTAACTAAATTCGCGTTGAATTTATGTAAATTTAAAAAAATTAATTAAATTAAATCGAATTCAAGTTACAATTACTACCAGAGAAAACCGCCAACTATGATGAATAATTTCTTTTTGGTATGATATATTCATAAGCAAACAAAGCTAAATTCAAAACTGTCCTAGATTATTTTATTTCTCAATGAAATACAGCTAATATCATCGGCAGGATATTTGACGAAATTTAGAAACAAGAAAGTCTAGAAATTTTGGAGGCGGCAGCTTGATGGTATGGGGTGCTTTCGGATATTACAGTAAATCCCAAATTTGCTTCATTTCTTGTAAAATGAATGCTGAAAAGTACACAGAGCTTTTAGATGAAGCACAGCTTTTAGATGATAAATTGTGCAGACGATATGGCAGGTACAAATTGGACTGTCCAACAAGACAATGCCGCTATTCATTCTGCTAAAAAGACAAAAGACTTTCTTGAGTCTCGAAATATACCACAATTATCATGGCCAGCATGTAGCCCCGATATTAACCCCATAGAAAATGTATGGGCATATATTTCGCAACGGGTTTACAGTAAAGGCCGTCAATTTCACTCAACCAAAGAGCTCAAGGTGGCAATCCAGGAAGCATGGATTAACATTAATCAGGAATACTTACAAAACCGTATTAATTCGATGACTCGTCGCCTATTGCAAGTTATTGTTAATAACATAAAGGTAAATACTGAAGAGTGAATGTTTGCAGCTGTCAAGTGAGTCAAATTCGGAGGGTAAAAGAGAAAGCATCTATATCAATGGGATTACAAAAACAAGAAACCAATCTAAAAACCCCACGCCAACAACCAAAATTGTTTTCTTAATTTTTTCTGATTTATAACATAAAGTAAGGATAAATTTATCACAAATCACTTGTTTCTTAGCACAATTTACATTTTACTTTATACAAACACTTATAGATGGTAAAATATTCTTTTTCGAATTTTTCGATGCGCATTTAGCAATATTTCACAAGACACTTCATTTTATTTAAAATTGTTTATAATTTTAATTATCAAATGATGCACTAGCACGCACTATTACATAAACCACTAATTATTTTATAATTTTTTTATTATTTTAGTGAATTTTAATTAATAATTTTATAACCACAAAATTAAGTCGTCAACATACGTTGTCACTGCGCATAAAAACAAACATCTGATTTGGGGTTTTTCATTTTGAGATATGAGTAAGCCACATGCTTTTTTATATAACCATCCTGTTCCCACGTGACTCAAAAGAGATAGCAAATATTATATTGATTTTTATATGGGAAAAAAATAGTTGCCGCTCTGCAGTATTTTCCTCTAAGGTTAATAAAGGAGGAAATACAACATATTAAAACGCCTACTTTGTTGAACAATGCATATGTATGTGCTCCAAGAAAAGAATTGTTGGTTTTGGCATTATAAATATTTCCTATGGAGTAATTCTATTTTATCAAATATTTTGTGTAAGGCATCTTAAATTTATAAATTTAATTATTGCGGTTATCATAGCCTTTTTTATATAATTTAATGAAATAAATACGGTTTTATTATTACCTGATATTTTGTAATTATTCAAGAAAAGAAAATGGCATTATGACTATTTCGTTGAGTGTAAATAAAATGAAATGCTAAATCTTTTCGGTTCGGAATGATGGGAGGGGTTTCTCATTCCTTGTTGGTTCCATAATTACAGGCTGGGCTTGTCACTCCCGTCATCCACTTGGTAGCACATGGGTTAGAGTGGTGAGTTCAGCGTATGTGTCGTTCAATCTGGGACGACCGGTGACCGTAAAATCTACACGGTCTCCCCATGGCACTTCGGTGGCTGTTGAAATGTGAATTGTGGGGATTAGCTGGAGATGTTTTCGGGTGCAGAGAGGCCTGGTCTGTTGAAGAGATGTCCTTAATCTCTAATGCCGCTTCGTTGTGGCTGGGCATTGGCCTTTCGGGGTTGAACGGTCATTTGGGAGGTCTCTTCAGCAGACTGGGTACTAGTCACTCGGGAAGAACCGGTCGTCTCTGGGTGAGCATACCCGGTAATCATTAAATTTATTACGGATCCTCTAGTTTCGGTCGATGAAACCTGGTGTGTTTAATTCAATTTCAGTTCCTTTAGTTTGCTTTATTTTTGTTTGTTCTATTCCACGGTGTAGGCCAGGAGCACGTAAGCCTCAACTATACCAAAACCCTGAGATCTAGTTGGCAAAATCACCGTGATAGAGGCTTTTGCGTGTTTAGTTAAAAGTGCGGAATGGAGTTGAACCATTCCGTAACAAACTCAATAACCCTTAAGTGCCATTCTCACTTTTAGAATACTGCTTCCGTTTTCAAGACCTTACCTTTTTTTGAATATAATTTCCGCTTTGATGATCTTAACCCTACGGGTGCTATTTTACTACCTGTCTCTTCTGTAGATAAACACTAGATAGAAAGACATGTATTCCGTGGATGAATATATGATGTGTTTCATAAGACACACATAATCAGACTTAAATGATCATAACATGTGAGTTGATCCTCTTTCACATAGGCGCGGATTGTGGCCAACACTGACCTATTCACACGCTCTGAGGTGTTGGTCTATTCTGAATAAACTAGTGTGAACATCATGTGTCAGATTCCTAACTTGGACAAACAAACTTCAAAAAGTAGAATTTGAATTGTTTTTCTTTAGTGAATACCATTCTGTGCTTGTTTGCGGTATTCGGTCCAGAGTTGTAACTTTGGAGTTTAAAACTAGAACGCGCTAACCAACCAGAGAGATCTAACTGATTAATTTGTCACTGGAGACTAAAGTGGTCAGTTATAAGGACTAACTCATATCCTTCCACATATAGAGTTGGAGTTTTCGGATACTAAGCTGGCGAGACATTTCAGCTCCCCTACGCTATAGTTCCGTTGCACTCCATTCAGCTTATGTGAAAAGAAGGTAAATGGATGTTTTCCTCTCTTTCAGACATCTACTTTGATGTAAAGATTTCGTCTGGCTAATAGGCAGGACTTTCGTTGCTAGAAGGCTTTTTTGCTGGCCCTTTCCATATGATACCTCCCTTGATGAACTTGCGATAACACCCATACATCCCTTGGAATTGTCTGACAAGCTTAAACGTTAGGGAGTCGGGAAATTCTAAGCCAATACTTTATTTGGATCTATCTTGAAGGGCTCTTACTGGAATTAGTTTGTAAACAGTGCGGTATATGGTGCGAACAGACCGAAAGGCGTTATGGTGTACTAACTGAAAGGCGTTATGGTGTACTAGTTAGTCTACCCGGCACAGTAAACTCAATCTTACCTCGTGCCGCAGGTTCTTCTAGAAAGCATCTTTAAGATTCGTTAAGATCCAGCCTAGGGCTGTACTTGGTGTTTTCCAATCGAATACGCAATCCATCGATTATCGGCAGAGGATATGCAACTTTTACTGTCACTTTGTAGTGGAAGGGAGAGGAGAAGTAGGGCTGGATGATTCTTTTATCACACCTAGTTCGAGCATACGCTTTCTCGTGAACCACGTCTTTTTGAATAGCGAGCGAAATAGTATAATACCTTTGTTTGATGGTTTTGGCGTTGCTGGTGTCAAATATTCGTGTTCAACAAAATGCATTTTGCCCAAACCAAGTTGAACCGATGAGGGAAATTTAGCTTTGACTTTATCTTGGATATCTTGTTATCCTTCAAATAAATTATAACGGCTCTGGTCTCTCTTGGTTATTTCAGATATAGAAATTTGGAGATCAATTGTACTCCAGGAATGTGTTCCTAGGTATACCGCTAACTAGTTGTGTACTAAATCGTACCACCGGTTGTGGCAGCTATTTTAGGAGCTTTTTCGTTGTTTGCAAATATTTGGAAGTGTGTATCATTTACAAGAAAATTGATTAAACAACAAACTATTCTAAATTAAATTTGCACGTTATTGGTGCAGTATAATTTTACAAAATCACACCAGAAATTACGTTTTTTACCAACAAATTCCTTTTCAACGAAAATTCGGCCATACCCTGTACTACCCAGATGAATTGATTGGTAGGGATACAACCTCATTTTTAGCTTTTCCATAAACTGTCAGATATCCCTGTGACTTTTGATCTAATTTGACCAACCGGAAGTGACAGCAAGGTACATTCCAGTGAATTAGGTCGAAATCGGTTAACCGGAAGTAGCAGCTTCCATACAAGCTTTTTCGTCTTCTGCAAATATTTTGAAAAGTATATCTTTTACGAGAAAAACGTCTATGTACTGAAGCATTCTAAACCCAGTTTTCAGCAATATCGGTTCAACTTAGTTTTCCAAAATTTAAGCGGAAATGACGATTTTTGAAAAAAAAAAATTCTTTTTTTTGTATAGTGTGGTGTCGTTCAAATGGTGTTGATTCTGACTGATCTGAGTGAAACATCATGCTTTAGGTTTTCCTACAAATTACGAGATCCTTACAAATTCCATCCCACAAATTAGGAGATTTTGAAACGTATATAGCGTTTACGAAAATACGAAAACATAAAATGGTAGATAAGGTTTCAAACAAAATGTGTACAGATATTTTTTTTGAATTTTACCGGAAATGACGAGTTTTAATCAAACCACTTTATTTGACCGAAACTCGGCATCTCAACCAGTCGGATTAACTATTCGGAATCAAACTTCATGCTAAATTTTTCTCAATAAATTGGAAGATCGATGTGAAATGTAGGAGCTTTTCAATTTTTGCAGTAAGGTTCAATTTTCGACAATGGTTGGCCTTGTTAGTTTTCTGAAATTTAAGCAGGAATAATGACTTTTATGATGCAAATTAGTAAAAAAGACAGCTAAATACCAATCTTATTTACCCATCAGGAACCCGCGTTTTGTTCTATTGCAAATTATATTTTATAGAGGTTGAAACACTGATAATTATCACGTCTGTTGTGCTGGCCATTCACCTTAAAAAATTGGAAAATAAATTAATGCAGAATTTTTTGACCTCAAATTTGACCTTCCATCAGGTGTAGAAAAATTTAAATAAATGTAGTGGTGGGGCTGAATAAACGTTAACTTAACCCCCAACTCACACCACTAAAACAGAAAATTTTGAATTCATTTTTGATTGTAGAATTTGGAGCTGTTTTGATTTGATTTTTAGCTCACCCTTAAAACTATAAATAACCACTTAATTAGTTTAATAACAGAATTTAATATTATTTCTTTTATTGAATCACAAATAATTTTAAAATTGCAAAAGTTAAATATTTCAATGGTGGATAAAATTAGGTAAGCCTCTGGCTAAACTTGTTTCATAAATGTTCATGGATAATAATAGATTGTACATATTATTTGTGATTTCTCGGCTCATCTGTGTTGGCATTAAAATAAGTGTATGGATAACTCCTTAGAGTAGAGACATTAACACCTCCCAAAGTTGGCCTCCATCTTAAAAAATTGGAAAATAAATTAATGCAAAATTATGATCTTTTTATGAACTTTCAAAAGCATTTGTAGTTTGTACTTAAAAAATTGGGCGTGGTGCTAATGTGTAGCTGTTTAAAAGCAAACTGCACGTATTTCGTGAGCTCATTGTCATTTACACTTGATAAATTGTGGCGGTATTCGTGCTAAGGGATATCTCATATATACCGGTACATTGTTTCCAACATTGAAATGGGGGGGGGGGGGGGGGATACAGACAGAATCAATTGTCGTTTTCGGGGTCCATTGTCGTGTTCTGTAATACAGACGTCCCTCGTATAACACGATTTATTCGTACAGTTCTATGTCGAAACCGCGTTATACGAAACCTTGTGCTATATCGAAACCAAGTCTTAAGGTGTAAAATTTTATGATAGCTGAAACTTCGTTTCAAGTACTACATAAATGACAAAGTAAGTTAACTTCAGATTTTTATTAAAAGACAATAAAATTCGACATTTTGATGAAATACGAAAATTAAAAATTATTGAAAAAATAATACATAATTTTAATTATTATAAAACAAATAGAAACAGCTTGTTACGAAAAAAATCAGTTTTCTTCATCACCTCATCAAAAATTACAGGTTATTTTTTTTGTCTTAGGGTTGGTTTTTCTTAGGAGTTTCACTCTTCAATAGTTATTGCTCCATCATTACAAAAGATATCTGACGTAGTTCGATTTTGCAATTCTTTCAGGAGATCTTTGGAGCTGAATAACTTTTCATTTCTCCGTTCAATTTTCCGCTACGTACCACTGAAGGATCTTTTCAACGAAAAAGTTTTCTAATTTTTTAGTTAAAGCTATTCCTTCTTGGTTCTTGCAGATCAACTAAATTTAAATGGGGAACCGTTCTTATGTTACAAACGTTTCCGGAATCATCATAGTCCCCGAACATCATCATTGTTCATATCTGAAAATCCGTGCCCTTTTCAATTAGAACCCACACAAAATAAAATAAAATAATTCCTTGCAAGCCAAACCTATAATTTCGAAACAATCTAAAATGGAAAACTCTTTCCAAGCTTGAGTAAGCATTACATTTTTATCGTGTTTCAATCTTTCGAAGTTTTTTTGTAATATTATAGTCTTATGTAGTATACCTTTTTTGTTGCAATGATTCCGTGATCCAATGGTTGGATCGATGATGTACATTTTAAAGGAAAAAATGTAATTTTTGCGTTACGATGTTTCAACTCTCTACTATGGCTACCTGCATTATCAATGAGCAATGAAACTTTAAAGCTCATTTTTTTTCTTCAAAAACTTTTCCACTTCTAGAATAAAACAATTTTTAAATCAGTGTTCAAACAAAGAGTAACCGCAAAAAACACCATTTTTTCGCCCGTTTTTGCATAGTCTGTAGCAAGAACGGGGAAGGTCATACAGAGGTCCCCGTGGGCTTAAACTGACCGTCATAAAATTTCGATTTTTTCAATATTGAGATATTGATATTTAAAACTCGATTTTTTCAATATTGAGTCAATTTACCCCTACTTGAGGGGTGGAAACCTTAGAATTATTCATTAAAGGAATATCATTTCCTGCCGTTTTCGGTAGTAGGGGTGGTTTCCCCCCCCCCCCCCCCCCCCCCCCACCCAGGGGGTGTGTTTCACCCTGAGGATATTTGGAAGACCATTTCTGATGTCACTCTTGCCATGAAATTCCAAGCATTTTTATCAAGAACTTCCCGACCGTTTTCCCATTTCTTGCGTCTGGGGGTGGTTTCCACCCTCAAGTAGGGGTAAATTGACTCAATATTGAAAAAACCGAGTTATGCTCACCCACATTTTTTATGACGGTCAATTTAAGCCCACGGGGACCTCTGTACGACCTTCCCCGTTCTTGCTTCAGGCTATACAAAAACGGGAGAATATTGCGGTCACTCTTTGCGTCATCCAGCCCCTTTTATTTACTCACCAGAGGACTGGTAGAGTCTCATCTACCTATCGAGTTTTTTCAATGCTGTGAGAATCAAGGAACGATGTATTATCATTGGTTTTACTACAAAAATTTTCTCGATTGGTTACTACACGTGTGAAGGGTAACACGATCTTTACCTTATAATCTGGTACTTGCTTCTCATTTTTTGAAATAAAAGTTCGAGACGACAGTCTCTGCTGAATATTCTTCCTCTTCAATAATTCGCGATATTTCCACGATTCCAGTATACATTTTAGGCAGGGTTCATTTTAGGCAGGGTTTATAAACCTGGAATTAAAATTTAAGTTTTATGAAAATCAAAAATTGAATTGTAAATTAATTAATTCACTTAGCTTGTATTATGTAATTGTAGTAGAATTGAATTGTTTCATAGAGCTGTTGTTATTTAGCTAAAATTAATTTAATGTTATTATTATAGTTTAATTGAATTACATATTTTGAATTTAACTTAAAAAATGTATTTACTATATTGTTAGCTTACCTGGTGTTATCACTCCATTGGCAGTTAGTATGTTGTATAATATTATCGCTATCGGTCTTTGTTTACCACTCTTCCATCTTCTGTGTAATTGATAGAGTGATAAACAAATACACTGCCATCTCGGTTTTAATAGTTTAATATGAATTTCAAGCAGTTTAATATGGAGAGATTTCGCCGTGTTATTTTTTGCTAGTCAAACTTGTATAATAAAATTATAAAATTTTTCTCTGTCACTTTGATGGAACATTTCCAGCTGAGCGCATTAAATAAAATTAAATAAAAGTTTTTATATTGGAATTTTTTTTAAATAATTACATTACCAAAAATAAAACGTTAAGTAAGCGTTGTAAGGAAACATTATTTTTTATTGGAACGGGAATTTTGGAACAGAATCCCATCACAGCCTCTATATCTGCTGAAGCTTGTTCTCCTTAAAATTTTACATTGCGCAAAGAAAATCTTTTTTTAAAATTCCCCAACCACCCTTTACTTGCCAAAAATGATAGGTTTGGTTGTTCTTTAGAAGAAATTTTTTTTTTTTAAATGTGTGTAAATTCTGAACGCTTTTGGTTTAATAATATTGAACAACCAAACGCAACATTTTTTCTAATTTTCAATTAAATGTTGCCTTTGGTTGTTCTCTGCAATTTATAGGAACAATTCAATTTTCTGTTCGAGTGAAATAAATTTTCGTTTAAATTTTTACTTCTTGATTTTGTCAGTCAATATTGAAATTTAGGGTACAAATTTAGATTTATGTACTATAATCGTTACAACTTAATTTTTACGTACCTCAAATTAAAATTATTATGCATTTATAAAATTGCAAAAGAAGGCTATTATTCACTTTTTTCACTTTTCACTATTTACTTTTCAAAATATTAAAAACAAAGCAATCAAAATCTTTATCAATTTCATTTACCAAGAACAAAACGCATACTATCACTTCTCAAAATGAAATGAGAGATTTTTATGCAGCAATAAATTTGGGGGATTCCCCTTATTGAAAGCAATTGAAAAAAAAACATTAAAATTTCAATGCATATTCGATTTTTCGAAATCGTGTTGTATCAAAACCGTGTTTTACAAGTACCGTGTTATACGAGGGTCGCCTGTATATCATTTTCGTCGAATTCTTTTTTGGGTGGTTTTACGGGAACTTAAGGATTTCGTTGAATTGTAGTTTTTGGTGAATGGTTTACTGTAATTTAGTTAAATAGAGTGGTATTCGTTACGATATAATTGATAATGTAAAATTTTAGGATCTCTTGGTTTTATGTCATAAAAAACCAGTGATAGACTATTTATGATATTGATGTATAAAAATTATCTTTAAGGTAACCAACAGATTGCGATAATATTGTATATTTGCGGCAAATTCGTTTTAAAAATGCAAACTTCTGTTCCACAACGACATATAACAAAAATTGTAATTTTTTGGCATCGAAACATGTTGTGGTTATGTTATCTTTTAATTCAAAATGAATCAAGTGGTTAATATCACCAATCTTTTTGGGAAGCAAAAAATATTTAAATTGTATTACCTACATTTCCATAATCCTCTTAGATAATATCACACATCTACTATACACTGAATGTTTCGTAATATAATATCTATTCAAATCTTTGAGTCAGGACTGGGCAGAGTTGTTATTGTGCCGAACTGTTTCTTCTGCCTGTCAATTTTAAGTATACATTGAACGATTAGGCTAAGGTTGTAAAATATCTCGGTGGACTGGTAATGGCCCGTATCCCACCGTTTGCACTCCTCTGTGTATATTCATGTAATGTACACAAAAATTCAATGTGAACATTTTATTTTTTCTGATAAGGAAAATCCTTATTTACTATAAATTCTCGATTAGATTCTCATAAATTTCGAAATATTACAGTATTTTGTTACGTACAGAAATAGATTTTATATTTAGATAATCGACATCATGTTAACCAATTTGACTTAAAAGCTGCTTAATTTCCATAATAACTAAATCTTCTAAAAATTATTGTGCGTAGCAACTATAGCACCTAACCATTTACTAAACAAAATTGAAATAAAGCTTTTAAGTATTTTCAAATTAAGGGTTATTAACGTAACACAAGCAGGTTTAATATTAGGGTATGTATTTTGAGATGATCCTTTTGTAACAAATTATTCATTCACTCCTTTTTAAATTTAACTGAAAAAAAAAGTTTTTTGTGCCGAAACTACTTCTAGTGTGAGTCATGTTATGTATACCTATCTCCGAGTATGGTATCAAGTAGTAATGAAATTTTGTTTCTGCTTGTGAAAATTATGATGGGAATATTGTGAACTGAACAACTGGTACCTAAGCAAACTTTTCTAATGCATCGCAAAGAGTAAACGCTTTGGGTATTTTGAAAAGGGTTTCCCCGGGTAAATTTAAATACCTTATTTGGACTTTTAACACGAAAAAATGTTTTATTGAGTTGACACAAAAAACATGAAATATGTTCTTTATACCCGTGATTATCCCTAAAATATATCTTAATATCGCAAAAAATAATCCCCAACCCTTCGTGAAGTATAAAAAATTCCGAAACAAAGCAAAATTGGACAAATTAAATTATAAAAATAATTCCGTATCTCGCACTTTTTGCCTTTAAGTTGGCGATATCCAAATAAAGACATTTTTGGTACATAGGAAAGGAAATAGGAGTAAAATTGATGGAGCGAGACAAAAAGAACAAATTATAAATGAAAATAGCAATTCTATTCCGTTTTGTGCCAACGGTATAGTTTTTTTCGCCAAAGTTGTTTTCCTAATTTTTTCCTGCTCGAATGTTTATAGGCACAGGGTGCCTGTGGTTAAAACTGTATATACGTCATGTGAAATTAAATGTTTTTCACAAACTAAATATATTTATATTGGTCACTCACTTACAAATTGGAGCGGGTAGCTTACAGATGTATTTGAAAACATCCACTTTTCAGTTAAATTTTATTTATTTTACACAATCAGCAGTAAACTTCCTATTTGAACTCATGGCCATATAAAATTATTTTGTGCTTGACACTTATATTTCTTTGATTCAACATTCTTTGTATTATTTGAATAGTGGAGATGCTTTGTTGAAGTCTTTCAAGTTTCGAAGCTTTTGCTATTTGCTCATAAAGGATTTGCGATAAATTTGTCCTAGTGTAAAGTAACAACAAATTTTAGAGCAAACTTTATACGACTACATCTTATACATTAATAAGCTTAATTTTTAGTTTGTGCTCCCTTTTTAACCTATTTCCTGTGCGCGTATCTTAATGAAACATATATCAGGTGAAAGGTATTTTTTCATAGATGTGCAGAATATATGTTTTTTTAAGGTACGTGCATCAGTGGTTAAAGCTTTGGCGTTTGGATCGGGAGGTACCGGGTTCGAATCCCGATAGGGGCAGGATGCAAAAGGGATTTTTCATCATTTGATTACGATCGATGATGGAAATGAACACAACTATGACCCCCTGTCGGAGTGCACAACTCATGGGCCGACCCATCTTCCATGTCAGTACTATAGGCTGGCATGGAGCAATGCAATGTGCAGATGGTTCTACGTAAATCGGACCTATAGCCGTACGTCCTCGATTTGGCAAGCAATGCGTAAAGTAGGACGGTAAAAGTAAACTGCGAAAGAGTTGGGAGTGCTTCGGTCCCAGAACAGATTGCATAGATTAAAACATAAAAAAAAAAAAAAAAGGTACGTGCACGGGAAATAGGTATTAACGCCAAGTAACATTTTTCCTATACTGTGCATCTAATAAATTCATCACGACGCCAGAATGTCATGACAAAATATGTTTGTATTGAACCGTCATTACACCGTGACAATACAGAACAAAACAGAAAACATAAAATGATTTTACATACATACAAACATTTTGGTGTTCTGTCAGTGTAAAAATACAATTTTGTCATGGCACTCTATCATCATGACAAAATTTTGCGAGTGAAGATTGACCATAGTACTTACACAAACATAATATCTATGGAAAGTTTGGAATAATCAATTTCGTCCGATTTCAGGTGAAAGTCATTGGATCTCTTAATTTATGCGAAAGGTTAAGTGGGAAGTTTCGTCCCGATATGCGGTTGATTTGTGTCCCAGTATATTTCGTAACTGGATAATTTATTAAGCTCTCAATTAAAGCTCATGCTTGAACTAGCGTGACGTGTTTCTGCTTTTTGTGTGGTGGTTAATCGACTATCGACTATATAATCTACATAAGTACATTAGTTTAGTACGTCACAATTATTCATATACAAATGAAAATAACACACAATTACAGCGGTCCTTTTGTACATTTCTTATTAAATATTTAGATTAAAGTTGCGCGCTACGGCAATTGTGTGCTTTTCCTTCTTGAGATTGTAATATTTGGAAATGGCGCGTTTCGACAACATGTATGCGAGTGCAAATGAAGACCTGTCAGCAAAGGTCTTTTACGTTGACGCTCCCGACGGGTGTGGCAAGACATTTGTATTGCAATCACTCATTGCATTTGCCAAGGGGCGTGGCTTGGAGTCCATTTGCTCCGTCTTCACAGGATTTGCCACGAGCTTGATGGGAGGTGGACGTACGCTATATAACATTTTCAAACTGCCGGTTCCAATAATTCCAACATTTTCAAACTGCCGGTTCATCAATGAAGCCAAACTCCTCTCACGCTACCAAGTTGAAAAGCGCGCGACTCATCATGATAGATGAGGCCAGTATCATGCCAGAGGCCGCGCTTATAATCAAAGACAGACATGTAATCGATTTCGTGTATGGTGACATCAACACAACACTAGCCGAGGGCACCATAGAGGAGCGCGCCACCCTTGCACCCAAGAATGATCATTGTGCGCTAATCAATCAGCAGGTGCTTGACCTCCTGCCCGGCGGACAAGAAGTCAAACTTAGTGTTGATAAAGTTGAGAGTGACGACATGAATGAGGAACTCGGCCTACATGTCGAGGTCCACAACAAGAAAGGATCCGGACTTCCGCGTCAAGCCATCCCGCTAAAGGTAAACGAGTTCGTTCTTTTGATGAGGAATTTAAACACTAGCAAAGGTCTTATCAATGGAACAAGCATGCGAGTCGCAAAAATAAACCGTTACAGTCTGGAATGTGATTTGCTGACTGGTTTCTCAAAAGGCGAGCGCGTTCTCTTGCCACGCATAAAGCTCTCACCCTCAGAAGGCACCTTCTCATTTAAAATTTCTCGCCTCCAATTTCCCGTCCAGCTCGCGTTCGCCATAACCATCAACAAGAGTTAGGGCCAAAGCTTGAAGAAGGTAGAAGTGTACTTTCCGGCCTCCGTATTTACACACTGTATGTGGCCTTTTCACAATGCCGCTCATTTGACGGACTCAAGGTGTTTATGGTTGAGACAAGCGATCAATCAGCTGATCGGGGCGGGCGCATCACAACAAAGAATGTTGTTTTGTAGAGATTCTACGCATGTAAATTCATATTTTATTATCCTTTTGTACATTTCTTATTAAATATTTAATAGCGTATATATGAATTTACTTTATTTTTAATAAAAGTGCACCAAATTTACATCTTAATAAATCTTCTTAATCATTTCTTAATCAAAAATATAATAAAATGTAATCACGTGACTGATTATTCAGTCACAGGCCCGCTAGCATATATAATCAAGTGAAGTTTGTTCTAAACGGTCTTAAACATAAAATTTCTGTTTAAACGTAATTTAACAGTGTAAAAAATTATTATTAAATTTTCTGTATTATCAGTTCAGTTTAGACCAAGATGATCTGCATCAAGCGGATTACATTTTAAATTCAATGATTTCAAAAATTTTAAATGTTAATTTTCTTTTGAATTGTACGAATAATAAATCATTTTATTTAATTTTCACACATATACAATCCAACTAAAAACAACGTGAATCTTCCGGAAAATCTAGGGGAGCACTGAGTATAATATTCAAAAGTTATATAGCTTAAAATTGCTTTGTGCTAAGATATTATTAAGAGGTTACAACAGCTGGAATGGGAACATTAAAAATCGAATTGAAATTTTACACCCAGTACTTCCCTGCATTTTCCAGAAAACTCATTTTTTATTTGTGTGAGTCTAGTACAAAGTGAAAACACCCATTTCAGCCGTAGTACTCCATTTAATGCGATTGCCAGCCATATAACTTGAGCCATATAACCCCAGTGAGGCGTCCTAATCTATCCAATCTATTTATTTTATCTATTTATTTTCACTATTTATTATTTTTCTATGTATCTATCTATCTACATATATAAAAATCAATTGCCGTGCGTTAGTCTTTCAAAAACTCGAGAACGACGCGATCGAACGACGAGATCAATAAGATTGGTACGTATTAAATGAAATAACGGAAAATTTTATTCAAAATTTTTTTAGTTTTTCAACATTATCGCATTACCCACACTAATGCACTTATTACTTTTAAAATACACTTCTACAGGGGGCATTGCTTCACTGTCATTTAAAAAAAATGAGCCTCCTTAATTTTTGTTCTTAAATTTGTAAAAAGGAAATAATCACTTGGGGTCAGATCTGTACTGTAAGGCGGGTTCGCTATTTCATTAGATCCACAATCTCGTACTGTTTGTTGCGCAACATTTGCTTTACGTATAGTAGTGTGTGGTCCTGTAAAAGGAATATTTTGTGCTTGATTTGACCTAGTGTTTTGTTTTTTCTTTTATAAGCCCCTAATATTGTGCTTTTATGAGGTATCTTAAGTTAGGTTATGTTAAGGTGTTTTTCCTAAAGAAGTACCATGAACACAATCGAGTCCATAGCCGTGTGGCATCATCGCAGCTATGACAGTCATCATGTAAGGAGATTGTCATTTTGCTCGCATGCTTATCTAAGAGACACTGCCCCGTAATAGCACCCACCACCATATTGACATGTCGCCATCGGAGCGATCCCAACTGTCTGGATCTTTACAGATCCAGTTTTGGCCAGATCCGCCTAGTTATTACGCATGAGATACTATTGAACCATTTGTCGTTCGTTGTACTTCTAGCTTGGTGAAATGGGACAGATCAGGTGGATGTGGATCTGATCTGCCATCTCGTTAAGAGATGATAGACGTTTCTGGGCTATTTTGGATGTAAGTAAATATTATTTGAGCTTCATAATTGAAGCCTGCCAGACCGTAAAAATGCGAATATCCCTTGCAGATATTTATTATACCTCGACCAGTCGGTGGCTTTCCTTTTCGAAATTAAAGAAATTAACACCTTGGGTATTCGGAAACGTTTCTCTCAACCTGTACTCTCTCGTGGGAGAATCAGTCCTACACATCTGATCAAAAGGGATGACGATCACTTTATCGTAAACAATTTAAAGAGTGTCAATTTTGCGGAACGTTAAACTATACAACAGGTTGTCTTGGACCCAATTTACCGTGGAAAATATTTTCGTGTGGACAATTTATTTTACGACAGTTTATCATAGTTTGTAACATGGGCCGTATAACAATTATGTGTCAATAAAAAATTTAAGTGGGAATGAAATGAAGCTTTATTTCATCCAAATCGATTACATTTCCTTGTTCCTATTCCTTGTTTGACCCAAGCAGTGGATATTTTGACTTTCACATCGTAGCGATGGTGGAATTGACTGTGGTTGTTGCTGTTTGATTTTAATTTAAAATGGGATATTTTTTTCTTTAGATTAGGTCTGTTTAGGTTAGGAAATATGGTTTTTAAATATGGGTATATCCTACTTATTTAAGTGGAGATGAGTTGATGATAGAATTTGAATTAAGAGGAATTTACACAGAGGATCGTCAACAAGCGATAACCGGTCTTGATGAAATATTTAAATTATAGAGCAAAATGACTACTGTCTTCGTGCTCTGCTATTTGCACATAAGGCACCGAGAGATTGCCCGCTCCAAGAGGCAATAACGTGTTTTAATAAATTGGACGAGTTTGGAAAATTGCTGAGAGCGTGGAGATGGGGTGGTTTAACCGTATAGACGAGCTGAAACCAGTTTTATACACCAAACTATTTCATGTCATAGGTCAAATCGACCGAAACCGTCATTCTGAAATATTCGACGATACAATCGGCGTAGTGAAACAATGCAGCTATAAACTAGGGGATATCGGGAGGTCCTTAATAAAACACTAGATAGAACTGCGAGATACCGATAAACAATTAAAAGAATTAGTGGTAATGTTACACGAAACCAGAGTTCTAGTGGGAATTAGTGAAGATGTTCAAGATCAGCAGCTCTGATGCCACCAAATAATGCGTTAACTGACTTAGCATCATGTGCGCATTATACAAATGATCGCGCGCAGCGACAACATCTCAGGCTATTGCGAAAATTGCACAAGAAGCAATGTCTGCCAAAAAAACCAATAATGATTTCACCGCCAGTCACACGAATAACTTATCCAACCCATTCATATAGTTCGATTAAAATAACATCAGCAAGACCACTACTGAAACGCACGCAGGTAACAGTAGATGATCAGGTAGTTCAAAATATAGATATTACCGAACCATCACCCATCACAAATAACGTTACAATCAACGTTAAATTCAAATGGCGTAGGTGGTCCTGCTAACATAACATCAAGTGGCTCACCGTCAATCTGCATCTTAGAAGAAGATGAAAATCCTTTGGGAGGTGTGGTTGATCAAGTTAGTGAACAGTGGTTAGCACACCAATTTCCTGAAGAACTATCATCTCACGACTCTGAATTTTTGTCATTGCAATCTACATCACAGCTAGAAATTGCTAATGACATAGATCCAGATGACCATTTGGTTGTCAATGCGCTACCACCAACTGATCGAGACTATAATAGCTTCAACATGTGATAAAGCTGTAGAATCTAACTTTAGGAAGTTATCTATCAAATTAAGTAATGAAAATAAAATCCGAGCCTTTTAAAACAAAAAAAGTTCACCTCGCAGAAAGAAGAAGAGATGTAAAACTTACAAGCCATGACCATATGCATATCGCAAGAGGCAATTAAGGATCGTACAAACATCGAGGCGATTCATAGTCCAATGTATTGATACTAAAGCAATACGTGGTACGACACAATATAATAGTAGGGAGTTCTTAAATTATTTAAAACATACACACGGATACAAAGTGTATAACAATCGAAAATTTCTAATGAAGATCTTCCACAGAAATTGGAAGCGACGCCGTAGAAAACGTGGACGCGTACTCATCCACTTTCGTATTGGACCATATATGTACTTATAGGCGGGCATTTACGTAGGTGATGTAATGGGAAAGTGAAGCCTGGTACAACGCGTGCGCAATTATGGATACACCAGCGTCATTAGTTAAGACAATAGGATTATGGAAGTATAAAATTAAGTTAATGGATGCAATTTCACTTTGCATCCTGCCCCTATCGGGATTCGAACCCGGTACCTCCCGATTCAAACGCCAAAGCTTTAACCACTGTGCCATTTGGTACACAAGTGCCCTGGGGTTAAAGGTTTGGGGAGGGGAGTGCATTTTTTCTACTTTTGTAATAGAAATATTGTTAGTAAATGGCCTCTTTGTTTTTCTGAAACAAAAACTGTTGTAAATATTGTATGGGTGTCCATTAAAATAATATTTTGTCCGAAAAGCCGAAAAAATCTTAAAACAAATTAAATTCACGGACGGTTTTATTAATTCTTCTTAAGTGTTAATTTTAGTTAAAACAACATAAGTTGCCGCATATTGTATCCGAACATACGAAAGGGTACCAGCGGTTATGTGATGGGGAGGTTTTTTTATGCAGTCAAAGAACATTCAAAAACTTTTCATCAAGGATGCGAACCACCAAGAGTGTGCTGGTCTATAAAAGAACTTTCATGAAATGAAGCAGATGCATGTCATGCTGAACCATTGGGGAACCAAGAAGCACACGACTAGCAAATTGAACAAGACTAAGCTTTTGCTCAGTAATCGTATATGTTACTGAGTTACGAGGACCTACAGAAATTCAAGTTGTATAATGGGTCTCAATTTGTGACAATTTGAAACAACATGCAACTGATGAAATCTGGGAAAATACTGATACCATTTTATCCAGCACCGTACTTTTCCACGAGGGGCATTTTGTGTTTTTTTTAGACCAAAGATATAGAACAGCAATTTTATAGCAAAGCATATCAAAAGATGACGAAGTACCATCAATAATTCAAAAGCCAGATGTCATTAAAAATTCTTGTTGTTTTTGTGTTGCTGCAATACTGCCAGAGAGGATTTGATTATCAAGTTAAACGCTTGTTGCTGGTTATATTATCTATGGGATCGAAACGCGAGTCAGAATTAGATTGCCAACACGAGAAATTCAACCAAGGGGGCAACAAATACAGTTATGATCTTTCTACTGCCTGCAGAAATTCCAAACCAAGCATTAAGTGTCATTAAGTGTCTTGATACTATATTATGATTCATTTGATTTTAAACATTGTCAAGGTCCAGTAAATCATCTTGGAATAAGATTTAAGTATTAAGAATTGTAAAGTAAGATGAAAATTGTATAAAATCGCTTCCACACTAATCGATAATTACACAATAAATTTAATTATAAAATAAATACAAGAAAAATCCAAGTGGCACTTTTCTTTTCGCAGACTTAGATAGCATACCACTATCAACCCTTTTACTAACCCTACCTCCCATTAGGGCCTATAGGCCAACCTAAGTTAGTTAGTTTAGGGTGAGATGTTTACGTAAGCATAAATTTTTTTGAAAAGATTTTTTTTTTATCAAAACTCGTAATTTCCAGTAAGATTTAAAATACGATCTGAACTACATAATTTTGTTTGAAATTTAATTTAGAATCTTTTTATTTTAATCGCTTTTGGAAAACGAAAATGCTCTTTTGCAAGCTGTCACTTTCGGTGGGCGGAGTTTGACTAAAATTAAAAATCCCGATCAATCATCCCGATCAATCAGTCCATGTAGGCTGTACAGGCGTCAAATTTTTGTCAAAAAAAAACTTTTTTTTGACAAAACTCGTCATTTCCGCTTAATTTTTCGAAAACTTATCTGGAACTAGTTTTAGGTCATACTGTACTTTGCTGTACTAAAATATTTACAAAAAACGAAAGTGGTCCAATCGAAGCTTCCACTTCCGGTGAACCAATTTAGCAGAAAATCACTGAATTCTCTCATTTAGTTGACCATTTAATCCGTCTGTGCTGTAGGTAGAGTACCAACAAATATTTATTCAACATGCACACACTGAGATTTTCTAAAAACTATTTAGGTAAGCGCACAATTTATATTTTTGGAGTGACTATCGTACATTTATTTTGTATCACTTAGTGACTTAGCTTTCTATATTTTGTTTTTTTTTTGGATTTTCTTAAAACAACTGATTAGTTTTGCTTTCAACTAATTAACATTTGGATAGTAATTGTTATTTTAATTTTAAATCCCACAAGATGGATATTAATTAAATTGAATGTTCTCTGCGCTCCATTGAAGGTTCACCTTTGGATCGTTTAAATAAACTTAAGGAACAATTGATAATTGAGAACGATCATCCAGTATTAGCTCCCAACATTCCTCATGAAAATGCAAACAAACAATCCCGAAGAGGAGTTGCATAGTTTAAAAATTAAACTAAAATATATTTATTCTTTAATTAAAAACTCGTATTCTGTAGAATTTGAAGAATCTTCATTAACTTGTATCTCTTCTCGTTTACACCATCTCAATGATCGCGTTAAACGTCTTAGATCTATAAATTCTCTACCACCAGGGGAAGTCGAAGACCTCCTAAGTACGGCAAACACAATTTTTGATCTCCACCAAAAACAATTAAAAAATAAATCGATCTAAATGTTTCATTAGCTCAGTTAGAACTTGTAACAATTCCTAAGCAGGATAATGATGAAGGTTCTGATACCTCTAGTGAAACGATTTGTTTTTAAGTTTGAACACTGGGCAAAGGCAAATAAATTGCCGGTTGCTCAACTGGTCAATGATATCAGTTATGTATTAAAAGGAACTGCACAGGAATGGTACTGGATATATATCGAAAAGAATCCAGTTGTAAATTGGTCAAAATTGAAAGACGACTTCATTAAACGATTTCAAAATCGTCAAACGGACGATGACCTTAGACATGTGTTAGATTTGCGGAAGCAACGGTTTAATGAATCGTTTCAAGATTTTTACAGTGATATGCTATCAATATCACTTAAATTCGAAGTTCCATTATCTGACACGCAGCTCATGTATACAATCCGTAGGAATATGAGGGCCGGACTACAGGATAGACTGGTAGACAAACATTTCCCGACATTAGAATAGATGTTACAGTTGTGTGTGACTTACGAAGATACTTGGGTCAGGATAGGATTTGTTCCTGAAATGATGTGTCAAGGACGACGAATAAATGGACTAGACGGATTGAATGAACAAAACCGTAATGTCTCGTTACCCACAATATATGAGGGGGAAGTGTGTGCCTTTAAATCGGATCAAAGGATTTGCCGGCCAATTACCAACATGTTTACGAATAAGAATAATTGATGTTGGAACTGCTATCAATCGGATCACCTTTTTAAAAATTGTAATATTCCATTAAAACACAAATTTTGTCTCGGCTGTGGTTCTTCGGGAGTACTTAAACCTCATTGTACGACGTGCAAACTGAATTCGGGAAATGGCAACAAGGGGACAGAGACAGACTGCACCTGGCCTCCAATAATTTCGGCAGCCAAATTAGATCAGCTGAAACCAGCAAATATGACACAGTAAGAACCATTTTCCAATACTGTAGAGATGAAGACCAAGACCAACACAAAATAATTAAATCAAATCTTAATCTAACACTCCCGACTCCAACTATGCGTGCTTCTAAATTCATCGACAAACGACCTGGCACAATTCAAACTTATTAGCAAACTAGGAAAAAGTATAGGAAATTTTTAGTAAATTCCTTGATTAATAACTCTACCGATGGACGCCCTTATGCTGAGGTTCAATTATTTAACGAAACACTTGTTGTTTTACTATACGATAGTGGAGCTAACGTTTCCGTCTTAGGCTGCGGTAGTGAAAAATTTATTAACAGCCCTGCAGTAAAATTTCGACCATTATGCTCATCGGTTAAAACCGCCAGTGAATCATCGGAGACTATTCTAGGCCATATAAGAGTACCTATCACTTTCATGAACCAGACACGCCGTGTTACATTACACATTGTACCAATACTTAGCCAACCGCTTTATCTAGGAGTTGATTTCTTGATAGCGTTCGGATTGAAGATCCATGTTCCCCAAACTTTGTCAATTCAAAAATCCGAAATCAATGAAATCGGCTTGATCTGGTCATTAATGAATTTCCACCTTGTGAAAATCTCGGTTTAGGGAAAACGTATATCCTTTCACACTCTATCGACGTAGGGGAAGCTACCCCTATCAAGCAACGACACTTTCCTATTTCTCCCGCAATTCAGAAATAACTTTATTTCGGCGATATAGCGAATGGTAAATCTTCAGAAACATTTATTCTACGTAAAAGAAAGTAAAATTAAGAATAAGTTTTTTCCATCAAGACTGTTTATACCAATTAACATTACATTTCAAAACATGTTTGATAACCTTATCATTTGAGACACCCTGTTGGTGTATACAATCAAATTTAAAAGAAGTTCACATGTACAGAAAATAACAATAAAAATAACAGGATTTACACAAAAATGAAAAATGGTAAGAGATTGAGGAACGAAACAATTTAGAAAAAGTATCCAACAATTTTATATTTATTTGCACTCTGCACAAGCACAACATATACAAGACATTTTCCTTGTAAGTAAAACAAAAAAACCAAAAAACAATTCGAAACAATTTTACAACGAAAATCGAGCCGACTGTTTAAGGTGTGCTTGGGAATGGGGGAGGGACAGGTTAACACAAGAGCACAATTCATCAAAAATTTATAAAATAAAATGAAAAACTTCTTTTCTTCTTGTTTTGATCTTTAAATTTTCTTTTCAAAACAATATAAGTAAAACAAAACAATGTTGGAACAAAAAAAAGTTTTTGTTGCCATTTCTTATCAGAGATTTATATAATTTTCTTTTGTTTGGGTTTTCAAAATTATGTAAAAACGAAAACTTTAAATAGATTTTTGTTTTTATTGTGTTACGGCTATAAGTGCGGTGTTTGAAGATTTAAGGGTATTATTATAGATATAACTGTGATCCTAAAGATAAATGTTGTGGTAGCCTTAATGCTGCTAGATACCTAGGTTCTACTAACAATTTCTTGTTTACCATTTATTTTTATGGTTTTGCGTGGGATTCTATATGCTTTACCTGAAGTTATTTACTTAGCCGTAAGGCATCTAATCTCTGTTATGTAATATTTACGCGTATAAAGCAATATTTTGTTTTTGGATTTGTTGGTTAAAAATTCTTTAAGATCAAATATCGAAAATTCTTTAAATTGTGGTTTCAAGATTTTTGTAATAAACAAGAAATACCATGCGCTACAATTGTTTTTTTGATTGCAGCCATTTATTTTCTTCACACGAAAAATCGCAAAGTGTATCTGTCATGTACATCGTATTACCACAAAAAAAAAATTATAATTGAAATTCTGTCAATCAGCTATAAAATTGACACAATCGAGTTATCAAATTTTATTATCACACAATATTTTATTTGGAGCTGTGTGGAGATAATAAAAAAAAGAAAATCTTCATCTCTGTTTCCCCGTGTGTTATAAATTTTTGAGACGTGTGTGAAAAATTTTGTGACAACATAAAATCGATTGCCGATGTTCGACTTTTTTTTTTTGTATTTAATATTTGTGGTGATATATTTTTTATCTGTTTAAAAATGTAACAGGCCCCAAATGTATTTTTCGCTATAGTACAACCGATTTAGAAGTGTTGATAAATAAAAAAGGAAATTCAAGAAGACGTTCGATAAATTTATAAAATTTAGCTGCTTACAAAATTAATAAATTACCTCGAGTTTATCAAGTTGTGAAGTTAATGGTCTAGTTCACAAACTGTATGTGTACTAAAATGGTATCGGCTCCGTAAACGTATTGATTTTTTCTCTTCAATTACGCGTGCACGTTTTAATGAACTGAATGCCGATTTGTTCCGTCTGACTCTGGGGCACTGCACGATGCTTAGTTTGACAAGTGTAGTATTGACGATATTGAATTAAACAAAATGATTAACCCAGATGAGGCTGTTGCATATGGTGCAGCTATTCAAGCATCAATTTTACATGGCATCCAAGCCAACCCAATTCTAAATTTGCTCCTATTCGATGTCAGACCTTTGTCTTTGGGCATTGAATTGGATAGCAAAAAATTTGCAACTATTGTTAAATGTAACTTCCTTTAAAACAAACTTAAACCTTCAGAACTGCTGAAGACAACCAGACTAGTAGAATCTTTGAAAGAGCACGACCTTTGCCACCTGACAATCATTTTCTTGGAAGATTCACGCTTTCTGGATTCGCATAAAAACCAAAAGGTGTAATCATTGGTAACAATTACGTTGTGTAACATTCGAAATTAATGAAGATGGTATCGTGAATGTGACTGCTATGGAGAAATCTACTAAAAACACAAACCACATTGTAATCAGTAATCACCAATGACCAACACTTGCTTAGCAAAAACGACATCGCCCGTATGATTTACGTTGGTCAGAAATACCGTATTGAGGATGAAAAAACACCACTATCTCTGCCAAAAATACACTTGAATATTACTGCACAGACAATCAAATTAGATTTTTCATTTGAACTAAAAAATGAAAACAAAACAAATTTCTGATAATTCCAATATCATCGTTGTATTTGTGATTTTTCGTTAAACTGCGTATACGTATACGCAAAAAAAACAAAATATTTTTGATTGTATGCGAACAGAAAATGAAACCCAAGTATAACAAGATTCGACTTTTTTGTCATATTTCGAAGTAAAAACTTATATTTAGTTTCGACTTTGTCATAGTTTTGCTTTCGACTTAGAATAAGATCCTGTATGAAAAGTGTCGCGATTATTCGAAACTGAACGAAACTCAATAAATAGAATTGTATACATGTATGTGTGAACAATAACAACAAAAAACAATATGGCGGGAACGATCTTGTGCAACGCATATGTAAAACGCTATAATTGAAAATACATTTTAGAGGAAAAAGATGGCGTCCAAATGTAAAGCAAAACAAAATATTTAGGTTTAGCACAATGAATATTTTATTGTATAAAAAAATATATACATATATACACATCTAAATTATATTATATATTATAATTAATTTTTTAATAAATTTTTATTATTAAACAATGATTTGATATTTTTCATTATTTCGCATTTGATATGATTTATTATTTCGCATTTGTTTTCCACTTAATAATTAAAAACTGAACTATAAATTAATTAATTTATACAAAAAAATTTTGAATAGATATAAAAATAAATGTTGGTGTAATTTTATTTAAATTAATGCACATCTTTAAATTTTTGTAAGAAAATCACTTTTATAAAATTACCAAACTCATGTCGTGAACATGTATAATAAATACGATACGCAGCTCTATTTTGTTTCGTCTTGTTATACTTGGGACAGTATACATATACGCACCAATACTAAAGTATTGATTCTTCGACTTTTTTCTAATATTTCGAAGGCAAATACGATAGCTCAATTTTGAGATTCGTCTTGTTATACTTGGGAATCGCAGTTTACATTTTTACGTTTACAAAGGATGAAATATCTCTTTTAGGTTGTCTCTGGTTACTGTTTCAAAATGAAAGCAATAGCAACTGGTGAAAAGATAAACGAAAAGATTTTGACTCAATGTAAGGAAGCTATCAAATAGTTGGATCAATATGAAGAGCAAGAGGAGCACGAGCAGAAAAAAAGAACTCGAAACAATTTGTATCATTAAACAGTACATGTCAAACCAGTAAAAATGGATTATTAGTATGGATAATATAAGTGTTCAGAGATTTGTCTTCATTTAAAGTGATGTGATGAAAGATTGTCTTAAATTTAAATTAATAAAATTAATTTGAATAATTAAATCAATTATAGTAGAGGTATGATTTGTGTATAACAATCGCACGCTAGGTATCCTTTTTGGTGTCTAAATTTGCGACTAAGGCACTATTTCGGAACATTTAAATAATTGTATCTATACATGTAAAAATGAATTCTTGATCCAGGGCAGACTTCCGGATTGGAGCATGTCACTAATTTCATATAACCTAGACCCCGGGGTCCAGCCCTTTCAAAAGTATCGTAAGATTGGTCCTGAACATGTAACATATACATGGTAAAAATTTCATGGCGATCGGTAAAGCGGCTAAGGCGTTATTTCAGAACAATCAAATAATTGTATCTTTACATGTAAAAATGAGTTTTTGATCCAGGGGCTAACCCCCCGAATTCGAACATGTCTCTTATTTCATATAACCCGTTTCCAAAACTCATTATCGTAAAAAAATTTAAATTTTTGAAAAAAATTGTACCATGGCCCCTAGACCCCGGGGTTCAGCACTTTTCACAATATCGTAAGATTGGTCCTGAACATGCAACATTTGCATGGTAAACATTTCATGGCGATTGGTTGAGCGACTGAGAAGTCATTTTGGAATAATCAAATATTTGTATCTATACATGTAAAAATTAATTTTTGATCCAGGGCTGGGCCGCTCGGATTCAAAGATGTCAATAATTTCATATAACCAGCCCCATAAACTGACTTTCGTGGAAAAATTTAAAGAAAATTAAAATTTTCGAAAAAATTTGTACCGCAGCCCCTAGACCCTGGGGTCCAGCCCCTCCCAAAATATCGTAAGGTTGGTTCTCGATATACAACTTGTATATGGTAAACATTTCATGGCGATCGGTTTAGCGGCTGAGAAGTCATTTTGGAATAATCAAATATTTGTATCTATACATGTAAAAATTAATTTTTGATCCTGGGCTGGGCCCCTCGGATTCAAAGATGTCAATAATTTTATATAACCAGCCCCATAAACTGACTTTCGTGGAAAAATTTAAAGAAAATTAAAATTTTCGAAAATTTTGTACTGCAACCCCTAGACCCCGGGGTCCAGCTCCTTCCAAAATATCGTAAGGTTGGTTCTGGATATGCAACTTGTACATGGTAAAAATTTCATGGCGATCGGTTGAGCGGCTGAGACGCCCATTCGGAACAAACAAACAAACAGGAATTCATTTTTATATACAGTGACTCACAGCTTATTTGATCCAGTCGCATTTTATGAACACAATTGTAAATATTTCGGGATATCTTATTTTGATGGTTTTTCTTTTTTTTCTTGTTTTTTGTTTTTTGTTACACGGAACTAATCAACAAATATAAATTTAGAAAATATAGGAACTTCGATTGCAGGGTGTAATCGCATTAGAGTGTAATCGCATTATTGTGTTACGTCGCAAGATCTTTGTAGCATCAAAGTCGTTTGTGTATGTCTAGGAATATGATGGAGGTTCGCACAACAATTTCGATAAATTGGAAGCATCGACTACCTATATCACCATTAGTACATTTAGCGACGGATGCTCAGAAACTTTCCTTGTACACTGTATGCAATTTGTTTAACTGTATCGTGAAACCAAAATTTGTTATTTTTGTTGTACTCGTAGTGGAAATATTTTTCTTGGTTTTTATTTTTGTTTTGTTTTACTACGTTTTGTTTCCTATGCATTATATCGATACCAACAACAATAATGCCAAATGCCATAAAAACGCAATACTAACAAAAGTAATTTGACGAAATTTGATGGTATTAGTATGTTTGTGGCAGTGGATCATTTAAGCTGTGAGTTGGATTTGGGTAGAAATAATGAACTTTTTAATGTAATTTTGATATGCATTAGAATTTTTATTATATTTTTTGTGTTTTATAATAAAAATAAATATAGCTTTCATATTACATTTAGTTTTTTTCAAAAAAATAAGACATCGCGAGATATTTACAATTTTGTTCATAAAATGCGATTGGATCAAATAAGCTGTGAGTCACTGTATATAGATAATTAATAATTTTAAAAATTTATAAATTGTAATTTTAAAGCGCAAAATTAAAACGTCACTTCGTACAACAACAAAAACTGGTTTGACGGGTTCTTATAGCGAGATCCTATTCTGGCTTGTGACAGATCAAATAGCAAGTTTTATATGGGTAAAATATTGCCACCTATTCTCCAGTATTTTAACTTCTTTGATATTACGATTTGGGGATATCATTGTTTGAAGAAAACTGCTGCAGAATCACATAGAATGTTTGTCAAAACTTACACTGAGCATGCTCTTGGTTTAATAAATTCAAAATTGGTGATTTTGACGTGAGAAAATGGGTTTCTCATAAACTGAATGATAGGCCAGAGGAAAATAGAAAAACCACTTGCGAAATGTTGCTCGTATCTGGCGAGCGAAAAGAAAGCTATTTCTCCATCGAATTGTGACTGGCGATGAAAAATAGATCTATTTTGAGAATTCAAAGCGCAAAATGTCTTGGGTTGATCCAGGACAACCATCGACTGCACGACCAAATCGCTTCGGACGGAAGACAATGCTCTGTATTTGGTGGGATCAGAAGAGTGTGATTAATTTTGAGCTACTAAAACCTCCCGAAACCGTAAATATTGAAATCTACCAACAACAAATGATCAATTTGAATCGATCTTTTAGTGAAAAACGACCAGAATATGATAAAAGACAACACAAAGTGATTTTGCTTCATAATAATGCACCAACACACAAAGCAAAACCGGTTATGGAAACGTTGAAACCTCTTAATTGGGAAATACTTTCACATGCGGCTTACTTGCCAGACTTGTCTCCGTCCGATTATTACTTATTTGCATCGATGGCACAAGGGCTTGCTGAGGAGCACTTTACTTCCTACGAAAATATACGAAAATGGCTCGATAACTATGGTTTGCCTCAGAAGAAGAACAGTTTTTTTGGCGTGCCAAAAAATGTATAACTAATAATGGACAATACTTTGAATACAATACTCTTAATCATCATCATTAGGAAAGTCGTAAGGCTTGTGATATAAAAGATAAAAATCTCTTTTTATTTAGGCGAAATTGGAAAAAAAATAGATTTCGTAGGCGGAGACACAAGCAAAATTCAATCATTGATTGACAATGAAACAACAAGGAAAATCAAGTATTGAATTGCATTGTGGATAATGATAATTGATACGTCTTGTGGATAATTGGTACGTCTTTACGATGATCTTGATTTGATCAATGTTCCTGAATCCCAAATTACATACAGTGCCAATTAAAAATATTACTAATCAAAACAATAACATAACGCAGCAACCAGGTTGCTCTTATTTGTCGTTTAAGGAGGATTTTCCCACCCCATTCAAAAAATCTTTTTATTATCAGGAGTCTCGACTAGAAAAGAAGAAAATTGTCAAAAGGAAAACTACTCCTGATGCAATTACATCAAATAAATATTTTGAACACTTAACGAGAATTGAAATGGATAAACAATAGGCGTGGGCGAGAAAGAGAGAAAAAAAGAAGAACCTGAAAGAAGCAAAAGAGAAAAGAACGGAACAGTTTATAAAATGAAATTTCACCAATGATCATTTAACTAATTTTCAAACAGGTAACGGATCGAGTGTAAAAGAAATTAAAAAAACATTTCCTGGCGATTATGTCATAGTTGCATACGAAGGAGATATTTCCTTGTGTCTGTACTGGAAGTAAAAGAAAATGAAATATATAATGCAAATGAGTGATTAAAACTGGAAATGGCTGAGAAAGGACGACGCTATTTGGTATAAAGAGGAAGAAGTATGTGGTTTTATCAGCCCACCTTCTCTATTAAAAGCCAAAGAAATTTATGAGGTTCCTGAAATCGAAGATTTCCAAAAGAATAATTTTAAAAATTTTAGTAAAATTATTACTTATCTAGTACCTGAATTATTTTTGTTATCGTCTAATTTTATTATTTTTTGATTGATTTTTTAAAGTTAATATCCTAGCTGTGAATTAGAAGGACATAATTTGTTTATAACACTTAACGTTTAATAAAAACTATGAAAAATAAAAGTTTCTTTTATTGAAAATTAAGTTTTTGTAGTTTCAGCAATAATACGTATAACAGCTACCGGAAATTAATAAGAACATATACTTTATGCAATGAAATTATTTAATTTTTATGATTAATATGAAAGAGTAACATTGAAATTTAACTTTTAGAATACTATTCATGTTAGTAACTATATATATACTATACATAAAATAATATAAAAAAAAACTGGGTCGGACCAGACCGTGGAAGTTATTCTTCTTTGGCCATTTGCACACGCCCACTCACACACACAGACAGATAGGATATGTAAATGAAATATAAGACATTTTCCTCTGTTATTCAATATATTTCTCTTCAATATATTATTATAAATGACTTCAATATTATACTATACACCTATACATTATCATTATCAGTAATTTCTTCTATAATCATTCTTTCATCTTGGTTATTTTCTGGTTGCTCATTAGAAATCGTATTATATTCCAAGAAAGACACAATCGGTTTATGATAACTAAAGTAACTAACAAATATTCTAGATTCAAACTTCTCAAGATATCTACTAAATACAGCATCAATGGTCGTTCCGTACTTGGTCGTACTTTGACTCTTATCATTCGACATTACCAAGTCTAGCTTGTCTTTTAGGAAATGTATCAATGGCTCTGTTTTTGCATCGGAAAAATTTATGTTGAAATCGCCGCTCATTATCATTGGGATTTCATGAAAATTTTCCTCGAGCAGTGCGGAACCTTCTCTAGTATACATTAATAAGTTTTGGTGTATAAACTTCATGATCTGGTTAACAGTTTTACCAGGGGAGATGTATATCGCCACAACTACAAATTCTCGACCACTTTCTGGAACGCATTTACTGATACAAATTTCACCAATAGCAGACTGTGCTGCAACAAGAGATTCTGATGCCCCCGAATGAACATTCATGTCAGAAGTGACTGTATTATTATGGTCACTTGCATTGTGATAAATAGCTACTCCCCCAGCACGAACATTTTCCCGTTTGTACTTTGCTATGCAATGAAAATTCGGAATGTCGATGTTTTGCCCATCTCTTACATGTGTTTCCGATAGTATAATTATTGTACATTTTTTGAATACGCTGTCATTCAGATCGAGTGCATGTGTAGTGAGACTTTGGCTATTTATTGAATAGAAACTTATTCCTCTACTATTAGAAATGAAACTTCCTAAAGACTCAATAATTGTTGGTAGTCTATTGAGTGATAATCTTTGAAATTCTCTTTGTATATCTGTCGTACTTGAAGAATTTCTTTTGCCATGGTGAAAAATCATGGTGTCATCTTTTGTAGTGATATATAGACCATTAATACTCGTCACTCTCGGCTTTTGTCGTATTCATAGACAATTTCATCAAAAGTCCCACCCTGCGATTTATGTATGGTAATTGAACACGATGAGACCAATGGGAAATGGTTTCTTCGAACGTTAATTGTTTTATTATTATTCATTGGTATTGCGGAAGACCTTCGCAAGATAGGTACAGCATTGCGGTCAATATGGTGTTGTGCAATGTATTCTGCACATTTTTGCGCAACTTCTGCTCAATTTTATTTGGGAAAACAAGCCACACTTTTGAAACTTCCCCATCATCGTTCAATTCTATATGGCATAATTTTCCGACTGCACCATTTGCCAGACCATCCGAAACATCGATGTTCGTGGTTATAATATAATATGTTCCTTTAACAAATGTGAGTTCGTACGGTAGCCCACCAGTATCTATTTTCGACAAAAGCCTCCTGTTCTTTAGTCTGACATCCAGTGTAAATATCAACGGCGAGCGAAACGACTTTATCCTCGGCATTTTTCAAAATAGATTTATTATATTTATTAACAGAATCATTTGAGTGGAATAATCGTACTCCGTGTGGACATAATCTATTTGTTTCCTCTTTTGTAAAAAAACGTGATTCAATAAGTTGGAGTTCTTCTTCGGCCAATTTTTCCCCATTCCCAATTTTTGTCAACGCTGATGAGAACTGAAAATTAGCTTGCCTCATTTTGTAATATTATTTGTTCATTTTCTTCATAGATCGTTAAAAATCTCATATCCGCTAATACATCTTGTTCTTCATTTCTAAATGGTACATGTAATGTCACCATTTCCCTTCTATATTCATTGAAATCCGACCGAATGTCATAATTCCGATATCTTATTATCTTCTTTTCATCTCTCTTAACATATATGCCTTTATTATTTTTGTAATATTGGGAAACGAACTGAGCTAACGAAATGTCTTCTAATTCATTCGGTCTGTGTTCGTACTTGTCGAACCAGTTCTCCTTCCATATATCTGTTGATTCACCGTCTAATGCAGAGAGTTCTTTCATTGTTTTTTTGATCGTTTGACGTTTAACGGGCCAAACTGTTGGCATATAAACTATTTGAGTAGTAGCTTTGGACATCGGCTCTCTCATGAGGTACCAAGAAGCTTCTTGGCTAGTCATTTCCGTATTGTTTAATAGATTAACACTTAAACTCCTCGTGATATCATATCTATTATATCAAATTCGGGATTCTCATTCATAGTTTCTATAATTTTCCTCTGCAAATTACTCACGCCGCGATTTGTTTTATTAACATACTCAACAACATATATACTTTTTACGCTATTGGCCGTAGGCACTTGGCGAAACACACTAATACTTAATAAAGACATTTTTATTAATCACTTGTTTTTTGTTTCGCAGTTATTTTGAATAATTTTCAAAAAGTTTAAAAAATCACTCGATCGATTTCGACTTGTTAGGTCCTGATGATGACCTAACAAGTCGAAATTGATCGAGTGATTTTTTAAACTTTTTGAAAATTATTCAAAATAACTGCGAAACAAAAAACAAGTGATTAATAAAAATGTCTTTATTAAGTATCAACAACATATGCTGCACAAGAATACTCTTCCGTAATAAATTGAATGTCGGTATTTGACTTCACCACATTAAATATAAAGGGATTGAAGGGGTTATACGGAAATGAGTGCATCAATCAAACCAATAGCCTGTTGATAGTCTCTGCCTAGTGGATCATTGGGAGCATTATCACACCAAGCTATTATGTGAGCATGCGGGCTTCCTCGATGTTATGAAACTCAATTCTCTTAAAGTAATGTAGAATTCTGTATTTCTTGAATGGGCTGGATCTTTTTGATTGTAATATATTCATAACAACATTTACTAATTTGTTGAAGTACAGTGCACATGTAACAGCGTCTTCATTAATTAGAGTACTTTATAATGAGTAATTTGTAAATGAGTAGTAATTTGTAAATGAGTTGAAATAAATTTGGCCATCCAATCTCATTTGCGCTTATCGTGAAGAATAGCGTTGGTTTCCCCAATTGACGAATCATAGCAAATAAATCTTTCTTCTTCTCAGACCAATACCAAGCTGAATTATGTATAGATCTCAAAAAAGCTAGGTTACTTTCGATACATCCTTGAATGTAATCTTCCGATTGTATCTGTTCCTTAGTGATGTTGGTATTCTTCCCAACATGTTTAAAGGCTATACTGAGAGAGTCTTTGACTCTGATTCTCATTATTTTCATGGCCATATATAATAAGTGATATGGAGTTACACCACGTCTGTCTGATCTTCTTAATTCGCTCGTTGCCATCATAAAAGGCATGACATTAACTCCTTCTCTAAATTGTCTGAAGTGCCCTAGGTATATGCCAGGGAAAGAAAGTTCTTCAGCATGCTCATCGAACAATAGTCTTATTGGCACGTTATGTTCTCCTGGCGCGATTCTAAGGTAGAAATCCTCGTTTCAAATCAATGATTGTTGGTGTGCAACCAAACTCTCCTCATTATCATCGTGAAAGTTAAGAACTTGTTCGTTGTAACAGTCATTACCTTCGTCACAGTTTAAAAAACTATCATCAATTGTAATTTGGTACGTGGTATATAACGGCGTCTGTATTAAATATCTTAGCCATATTTTTATCACCCTCTTATTGACTAATCCCTGTACGAAACTCGGTTTCTGAATTTTTTTTCTTTTGATATGCACATTAATACAATAATCATCATCCACATCACGGGGTAACTTCTTAACCATATTATCAACCTCTACTGGGACGTTTATAACTTGTCCATAAATTCCATACTGGCCATTGATATGTCGAAGGCGTCTTATTTGCATAAACGGAATATAAGGAGATATTAATCATTCAGTTACCAAATCCAATGGGTGATTACGTAAATCATCCGGGTATTCTGGATATTTGAAGCCATTATAAACGGATAATTGTGGAATATGATTTTTTTGAATGCTTCTGAAGCAGGTAGAACATATTTCGAATTTTTCATTATGAACCGTAATAATTCTCCTAATGAGTGCAATATTTAGTGTATCATTTTGATTAAGCACTGTTTTCAAATCCTTCTTAAACCAGAGCCGATCACACACGTGACAAGGATATCCCAATGGGTTATTGATAAATTTATTTAAAAACTCTTTATGTCCATAAATATGGTCATTGTACGATGTATAAACATTACCCTGCATTGATTGTTGATACTCTTCGATCTGAACATTGTTTATGGCGTTTTCTCTGTCTTCACTATCGCTATTGTCAAGATTATCACAATCAATTTCTTGACCATGGTCTTCATAATCGTTTTCTCTAGAAGTCATATCTGCCTTTTCATTTTCTACCCTTTCAATTTCAGCATTAGAAATTGGTACGGCCGATGGTTCATTTCTATTATTCCCGTGACACTCTCCAGTAGTAATTCTTGGAACTTCTTTTGTAGACGGACCCGCTATCTGCGAATCATGGATTGGATTTTTTCGGACAAGTGGCACCTGTCTATGTGAGGGCCCTGCTATTTGCGAGCAATGAATTTTTTTTTGGGTCGTGGTACATCTTTACTTGTAAATTCAGTTGATTGCGAATCGTTGTCTACAATTTGATCAATTTTCTGTACCGTCCTTCTATCGCGGTAGTTTTTCGCGCGGATGGCGGCTAATTTTCTCTTATGACTTCTGTCATCCTGTGACTGTTGTTTCTTTTCGGTCAACAACATTTTTTTCGCCCGATATTTTCTGTTGGTCTCTGCTTTCTTCCTTTTCCTCTCCAGAGTTTTGTCATCAATGGCCATTTGTGGAGTTTCTTCATTACGGTCATTGTTCTCGAACTCGGAATCTGTACCATTATCTGTATTTTCATCCATTTTTGGAGATTTCTAAAAAAGAATGAAAAAGAATAAAAAACAATAACGAACTTTAACGAACAAGCCTACTGCCTATACAAAAACGTACAATCATCGAATTGTCTTATTTTTTAGCGTGACGCGGTTTCTCGACCAGCACCCCATCCCAAAAGTCTCCAATGGGCGCAAAGAAGTATAACTTCAAAAAAAATTAAGCCGAAAATAATATCTTAACAAAACGTCAACGGGATTCTTAAACTGACGGTAATTGGTACATTTACCTACCTTATATATCAATTTTTTTTTATATTCTGCAGTAAATTTTATAAACTTTGGCGGCCCCCTTGCAAACTTCTTACGGACCCCCAGGGGGCCGTAGCCACCCTCTTAAGAATCACTGATATAGACAACTAGTTATGTCCCACGAGAACTCACCATAAATCAAGCTCAGCATAATGCAGTTAATAATGCATTAATTCTAAGAACGGAAATCGAATTTAACATAAAATCTAAAAATTCATGCTCCATGAAGAGATAAAATAAAAAATAAAATAAATTAAATGTAATCTGAATCTATATTCCACAAAAATCTTAATTTAAATTAAATTTGTATGTAACTGTTTTCCTGATGCACCAGGAATTTATATTTTCACAGTATTAGAGATCACCGGGTAATTGGATAAATAACTTAACATAAATTCACACCTTTATATAAACTGATTTAATTTATTACAATAATTTCGCTTTATAAATTCTGATGATGTTTGCTTGTTTACGGTCAATGCAAAAGTCATCAGAATTTATAAAGCGAAATTATTGTAATAAATCAAATCAGTTTATATAAAGGTGTGAATTTATGTTAAGTTATTTATCCAATTACCCGGTGATCTCTAATACTTGTGAAAATATAAATTCCTGGTGCATCAGGAAAACATTGGTCCTTCGAGCCGGATTGTCAGTACATTATAAAGTTAAGTAGATTTTATATTTTACTTTAATAATTAATTAATCAAATTTTATTTATTACAGATATTAAATTAGCTCGTAGCTTGAATGGAATCCGGCCAACTAGCAATGTATATAAAGGTAAGTAACAATAATATAATAACGGGTGATTTTTTAAGAGCTTGAGAACTTTTTTTTAAAAAAAAACGCATAAAATTTGCAAAATCTCATCGGTTCTTTATTTGAAACGTTAGATTGGTCCATGACATTTACTTTTTGAAGATAATTTCATTTAAATGTTGACCGCGGCTGCGTCTTAGGTGGTCCATTCGGAAAGTCCAATTTTGGGCAACTTTTTCGAGCATTTCGGCCGGAATAGCCCGAATTTCTTCGGAAATGTTGTCTTCCAAAACTGGAATAGTTGCTGGCTTATTTTTGTAGACTTTAGACTTGACGTAGCCCCACAAAAAATAGTCTAAAGGCGTCAAATCGCATGATCTTGGTGGCCAACTTACCGGGCCATTTCTTGAGATGAATTGTTCTCCGAAGTTTTCCCTCAAAATGGCCATAGAATCGCGAGCTGTGTGGCATGTAGCGCCATCTTGTTGAAACCACATGTCAACTAAGTTCAGTTCTTCCATTTTTGGCAACAAAAAGTTTGTTAGCATCGAACGATAGCGATCGCCATTCACCGTAACGTTGCGTCCAACAGCATCTTTGAAAAAATACGGTCCAATGATTCCACCAGCGTACAAACCACACCAAACAGTGCATTTTTCGGGATGCATGGGCAGTTCTTGAACGGCTTCTGGTTGCTCTTCACTCCAAATGCGGCAATTTTGCTTATTTACGTAGCCATTCAACCAGAAATGAGCCTCATCGCTGAACAAAATTTGTCGATAAAAAAGCGGATTTTCTGCCAACTTTTCTAGGGCCCATTCACTGAAAATTCGACGTTGTGGCAGATCGTTCGGCTTCAGTTCTTGCAGGAGCTGTATTTTATACGGTTTTACACCAAGATCTTTGCGTAAAATCTTCCATGTCGTCGAATAACACAAACCCAATTGCTGCGAACGGCGACGAATCGACATTTCACGGTCTTCAGCAACACTCTCAGAAACAGACGCAATATTCTCTTCTGTACGCACTGTACGCATTCGTGTGGTTGGTTTAATGTCCAATAAAGTAAACTGAGTGCGAAACTTGGTCACAATCGCATTAATTGTTTGCTCACTTGGTCGATTATGTAGACCATAAATCGGACGTAAATCGCGAAACACTTTTCGAACCGAACACTGATTTTTGTAATATAATTCAATTATTTGCAAGCGTTGCTCGTTAGTAAGTCTATTCATTATGAAATGTCAAAGCATACTGAGCATCTTTCTCTTTGACACCTTGTCTGAAATCCCGCGTGATCTGTCAAATACTAATGCATGAAAATCCTAACCACAAAAAAATCACCCTTTATAAATATTTCTAATGTTTAATACAGAGTTTTCTTCATTTCAGGTGTTGTTTGTTTTGGTTATGCATCGTTACCAAAACATTCCGCCGGCATTAAAACGTGGTTTTAACATACTGGAAGGATGCATAACTTATGAACTGGACGTTTGTAGATTCCGCTTGCTGTCTTTATCGTAGCTACTCGCACGATACCATCATTACCGGGATGCACTTCTATAACACGGCCGATTGTCCATCGAGTACAAGGTAAGTTTTCATCCTTTATTATGACAATGTCGTTGACCTTGATATTTACACATTTGCTAATCCATTTACTTCTTCTTTGCAGGCTGGTTAGGTAATCACGATGCCAACGTACCCAAATATGTCGCTTAAGTTTTTTAATTAACTCCCATCTGGCATTAGTTGATAAAGGTTTGTTTAGCAGATCATCTTCTGGCAACGTATGGAGTGGTCGCCCAATAATAAAGTGTGCTGGTGTTAGGATCATCTCATCAATATCGTCGGATGCTGAATCTGCTGCACATAACGGACGTGAATTTAGAATGCTTTCGATGCCTGTCATCAGTGTATTAAATTCTTCGAGTGATAAAATGGAATCACCGACGACCCGTTTAAGATGTGTTTTGGCCGACTTCACAGCTGCTTCCCATAGCCCAATCATGTGAAGAGCCCCTGGTGGATTGAAATACCATATGATTTCTTGCCTTAAAAGATAAGAATTAATATTAGATTTGCGTGTTTTTAAAAATTGATACAATTCTTTCAGTAATTTGTTAGCGCCCAGAAAATTTGAGCGGTTATCGCTAAACATCGCTCTACAGAGACCCCGCCGTGTAGTCATAAGACTTAAAGCAGCCAGAAAACTTGAAGTGGACAATTCTCCAACAACCTCTATATGCACGGCTTTTGTACTAAGGCACACGACTATGCATATGTATGCTTTGACTGATTGCTGTCCTCTTCGTTTTATGGGAGTAATTTTAAATGGCCCAGCGTAATCGACTCCAACATTGACAAATGAATCTGCATATGTGACTCTTTCTGCTGGTAAGTCACCCATCAACTGAGACTCTAAGGTTGGTTTTTGTTTTATACATTGCAGGCACTTGTGGACAATTTCACGTACGACATCTTTGGCATGTAAAATCCAATATTTATCACGCAATAGGTTGCTTGTTAAGAAATCGAACTATGATCCCAGCTGCTTCTTCGATGTTCATTGGTAGTAATGAATTGGTGATTCTCCGTGACTTTGGATGTCAGGTTCCGCGAAAATCGTTATTTCGCGAAAATCGTAACATAGGTGATAATATTTTGCACATTTCTCGATGATGTGGAGTATTTCTCGATGATGTGTTGGACGACATGATTTTCTACAGACACTTTAAATGCGAATGTCTCACGAATTTTTTCCTCTTCATTGGTTTCATATGATACAAGTTGAGGTGGCCAAAATTCACTCGGTTTTTCTAACCAAGAAGGACCATTCCACCACTGTTGATTTCCAATCAACTCATTGGAACTCACTCCGCGAGACGCAAAATCGGCAGGATTGTCGGCTGAGCTTACATGTTTCCATTGCTCTCTGCTAAAAGATGTCAAAATTTCTGATGTTCGATTGGCGATGAATGTTGACCATTTTCGGGGATGGGATGACAACCAATCAAGCACGATTTTCGAAACTGTCCATAACGTCGTTTTCTCGATGTTCAGGTTCAAAGTATTTTGCACTACCAACATTAATTTAGTGAGCAAAAATGCACCATTAAGCTCCAATCGAGGTATACTAAGCTGATTAATTGGTGCTACTTTGGTTTTTGCTGCTATAAGACTCGTTACGATTTTGTCTCCGGAACCACTACGACAATATACGGCTGCTGCATATGCCCACTGACTTGCGTCGCAAAACCCATGCAATTCGATATTCGTACGTGATCCAACCCATCGCGGAATTTGTACGTGCTGTATATTCTTCAAATCACTGCGTATATTTTCCCATTCTTGTCGCGTTGCTGCTGGCAATTCGTCATCCCAATCAATGCTTTGCAACCAAGTACTTTGAAATAATATTTTTACGCGTACGATCGTAGGCGCCAACCATCCCAAGGGGTCGAAGATCATGCTCGATTCCGATAACAACGATCGTTTGGTATGTCTCACTCGCTCTTCAAAATTAGTGGCAAAGTAAAAGCGATCGGTTTTAGGGCTCCACTCTAAACCCAGCAGCTTGGTTTCCTCTGGATATACCGCGATTTTTAGGCTGCTTGCTGTATCTCGATTTCCGCATATTATTCGCCGAATTTCCTCATCATTTGATGCCCACTTTCGCATATTAAATTTAGCTGAATCTAGAATTTTGGAAATGTCGGTTTTTAGCTTGATAACCTCTTCCTTTGAATCCGCTCCTGTTATCAAATCATCTACGTAGATGTCTCGGTCTATCGCTAATGCTGCTGCTTCATGCTGCTCTCGGTTTAATGTGGCTAATTCTTTAAGACATCTCGTCGCCAGGAAGGATGCTGATGCGGTGCCATATGTTACTGTCTTCAAGCGATAGTGTCTTATTGGGTTATCTTTGTTGCTTCTCCAGACAATATTTTGTGATTTAGAGCTTTCTGAATCGACCAACACTTGCCTGTACATCTTCTCTATGTCACCAGTCAAAACAAATTTTTGCTGGCGAAAGCGCAAAATAATATCCATTAGCGATGATTGTACTACCGGGCCCACTCGTAATATGTTGTTTAACGATTTTGCAGTATTTGACTTGGCTGACGCGTCAAATACGACCCGCAATTTCGAGGTTGAGCTGGAAGCTTTAAGGACACCATGATGCGGTAGATAATACGTTTGCTTTGGTAATTGGTCGCTTGCTAATTCTTCCATCCACCCAATTCTTCGTATTCCTTCATAAATGTGAAGGGTGGTGGTCATTCTTAAAAAACGAATCTATATGCATTCGCGCACTCAGCATTTCTCGAATGCATAAAAGTAATAATGAAAAACCACGCGGTGAGCTCTATTTATAAGCAGTTGTTGTGCACGATTCAAGCAATAAACATTATAACGTAATAAAAAAGATATTTTATTTAAAACGCTTCCCCGCGAAACAAAAATCGGTAGACAAAACTACGTAGACAAATTCGCGTAGATAAAACCAGTAGACAAAACCATGTAGGCAAATCCACATAGACAAAACCCAATAGACCACGGAGATAAAACCAAGTAGACAAAGCCACGTTGGTAAATCCACATAGACAAAACCACGTAAACGAATCCGCGTAGACAAAACCAGTTGTTTACGTGTTTTCAGAAAAAAATTTAGGTCAATTTTCATGTGGGGAGTTTGGTAAAACTCCTCATATGAAAATTGCACTCGTACATTTTAAACGGCCAATTTTTAGAAATGATCAAATGTTCGGTACGAAATATATTCAATCGAGTTTTCCCAAACTCCCCACATGAAAATGGACCTGAGATTTTTCCCAGTGACCATTATTAAAACAATTGGAAACATGTGAATATATTTCCAGCCATGACACTTTAAATAGTAAATTTTTAGAAATTCTCAAATTTTGATTGAATGAAATATTTATATACAAGTTTTCCTACAGGAAAATTAATTTTCTAAATAATTAATAATGCTATTAAAATTTTTTGTTTATTGTAACGGTTTCGGTTGAATTTTGTTGTTGTTGTAGAGAACAAATATTTTTGGTATAAAAAAAAAATACTTTCGGCTGAAAAATATCGGCTGTGAAATGTCGGCTGATGACTTTCGTTTCGGCTGAAGCATTAATATTTGACATTACATATTATAGTTTCGGCTGCGATAGCAAAGGCACTATCTGTAAACTATCGGATCACTTTAACAGGGTATTAAGGTTAGCTCCAGCCGAAAAATGCCGATAATCCACTTTTTATTGCCCGTAGCATGTTCATCAAAAATTCCAGCTGAAAAATGTCGATAATGAAGATACGTGTCATGGCTGGAAATAGATCAAATGAAAAGTTTTATTGATGCTCACATAATTTTTCCAGACTCCCTACATCAAAATTGACCTAAAATTTTTGGTGAACACCATTAAGACCTTTCATTTGAATCTTTTTCCAACCATGACACTTTAAACGGTAATTTGTTAGAAATTTCTAATTTTATATGTACGTGTATTCAATTGAGTTTTCTCCGGGTTTCCACATGAAATGAGTTCTAAAATGTATTGGAGATATAACTGTTATTAAGACTTATATTTGATTCTATTGCCCGCCATGTCATTTAAAACGTCTAACTTTTAGAATTAGGCTATTTCTACGTATCTATACAGTACCGAACTTTACAAGTGGAAATTTCATGTTGCTTTGGGAATCTGTCTTATTGACATTTGGCGGCTGGGAAGTACAACCGAATCTGCATCGATTTTTTTTTGTTACAACCGAATCAGCATCATCGACATTTTTCGGCTGGGTCGTATCGGCTAACTTTAACATATGCATTTTTTAAGCTTTTTTCTTTCTTTTCAACATACTTTGGGACACTTGCTTCGTGTTTTTCATTCTTCTGTAGACCCAATCTTGTTTACTTTAGATATTTTGAGATTGTGGTTAAATTTTGCTACAGTTTAGTATAATCTTTAGGGAACAGGCATTTCCGAATTTCAGTTTGGGAAGCTCGACCCGCGAAATGTCGGTGGTAGTATGATTGGATGAGGCTAAATTTGACGTCTTTCGTTTGGATCTTCATCGTAAAGTGTAGGAAACCGTCCAAGAACACGATTAATTCGTTCCGTGTTTTTTGAGTTGTTTAAGACTATGGAAAACGCGAGTGTGAAAAAAACCTCTGCTAGTAAACACTTGGATTAACCATCCGCGGGAGAAGCAACAAGCAACTATATTCAGGGTTGATCACAGTCTTTGAGACCGCTACAGGTTCCATATATTCTTTGCAGCACGGCCCTCAGGTTATGCACTTCTGTTTATTTCCTTTGTTCTCTGCTGACAAATTGTTATTTGCTTGATCCAGGAACCATACCTTTTTGATGGTGTTGTTTAGGGATCGAATGTTTAAAATTTCTCCAGAATTTCTAGTTCTTTTTTGAGATCCCTTCTAGTAACCGGCATCGAGTTAGAGATCTTCGATATGATTAATGTTGATGGGTTCAACTCGCGTTCTTCTTAGGGTCTAGATTATGAAGGGGCTTTGCTACTTCCATGAGAACATCTTCTGTTGGGTTATTTCAGGGACATAGTTCATTCATTATCTCATGTTTGAACTGAAACAGATCTACTTTGATCATATAACATTTTTGAGCTTAAGCTGCTGCTTGCTGCATCTCAAACAGCCACATGTCTAATCTAGGAACCATACCTTCTCGTTGAGTGTGGTTTCTAAATTAAATCCAATCTTTGGCTATCCTCTGTAATAGATCGACTTTAAGGTTAGAGCGTTAGTTTCTATTTCCCATAATATAAGTGCGACTCTTATTGTGCTTGACACTCTTGAATAGGCCAATTTTGTAAATACCTTATGATTTGGTGTCACCCCCGCACCGACCTGGTACCTTTCATGTGATAGGGTAGCTCGAATATTAATAACAGTGGTTTGTCACATTGATTTTGTGGAATGTCTTTGACGCGCACAATCACATAAACTATCGAAAAATCCGGTCTCTTACTACCAAACAAAACACATAAAATAAGCCTTTTTGAGGTTTTGATCTTTAAAAGCTTAGAAATTAAAAGTGTTTCTGTAATTGTCAGGTCTCTGGTTAAAAATAAATTTAGCAGACTTGATGTGCTTTATTGATGAAGTACAGCAAGGGTTCCATCCTATTCAGGATTACTTACTTCTACGCTTTCAAGCTTTGCTTATTTAACTGTTTCACAACCTTGGAACAGGAGTAGAGTTGTTTTTATCGCGAAAACTGGCAGGTTGGCCGATTAAACCGACCCTAGGGCATTTCGTCCTATTAGTCTTTCTTCAATTATCCATAAAGCTTAGAAAAGAATTGTTTGCAGATATATTGGAGACCGTATATATATCTATCGACTCACTCAGCAGCTGAGATTGAAAGACCGCTTAAGTATTAAGGAGTTTCTTGTGGGCACTTTCCTGGATGTTGCGGGTGTCTTTGACAGTACATCCTTTTCTTATTACCTCCCTTGTGGTTATTGTTTATTGATGAATTATCTGTTAAACTGCAGGCATCTGGTTTTACTGCTCTGAGCCATGCTGAGACTTAGTCGTTTTGGTTGCGAGTAAACACCTTAATATACTGTCTGACAGTATAAACTGGTTGCTATGGGTTATGATTGTGTAAGAATTGGTTTAGGAGATTATTGGATGGGACCCGGGTCCCGCTTTTATTATTTTGGTTCGCATGATTTTATTAAAATTTTCATTCGTTTTCATTTGCCAAAAATCGATTGCAATTTATCCATATTTTTTGAAAAGTAGTTTAAAGGGAGGGACAGTAGGCCTAGGATCTCTTTCTTTAATAATTTTCGGCTCGCACGATTTTTATAAAAATTGGTGAGCGAGAGGTTTAGAGTGCCAGGAATCGTTTACAATGGGCGCTTATTTCGGGAAAATCCTTTCATAGGACCGTCTGATTTTTATAAAAATGCTAAACGAGCGTTTTCGAGTATCAAAAACCGATTGTGATGGGTTCAGATTTCGGGAATTTTTTTTGGTAGTCATTCGGTGGGGTCGGGTCCTGTTTTTAATTTTGGGGAATTTTCAATTGTTAGAAGTCGATTGAGATTGGTCCGGATTTTGGAATAATTCGTTCAGATGATCGTCAAACTTTTGGCCCTGGGTCAATTTCTGTAATGTTTTTGGCTAGTTCGATTGCGTCGATTGAATGCCAATTTTGGAAAAATCCGTTTAGAGAGTCGGTCGGTGGGGCCCTTAAATTTTTCTCGGTTCGCATGATTTTTTTTTTGCTGGAGCAACATTTTCGATTTCCAGAATCCGATTTTGATGCGTTTGTATCTTGGGAAAGTTTATTTAGAGCAGTTTGGAATCTTATTTTACCTGTTTATTTGGCTAGAATGGTTTTAACGAAATTTAGCAGGACTGAGTTTACGAATGCAAGGAAACGATTAAAAGGAGTTCTAATTACTGGATAGTTTATTTTTATTATTCCCCAGATACTTCGTCATCTTTCACTGCATCATATTGCGTGATGATGCACCATGTTGCGAGCTGTTGCAACATATTGCTTGATGTTGCATGTTGTTAAGGGATGTTACGCTTTTAGATGTCACGTTTATTTGCCTCATGTCGGCTTAGGGCCTTCTTTTAACGTTTTATTGATCTTGCACGATTTTGATACAATTTGGTCGGACAGAGTTTTCAAATGCTAGAAAACGATTACAAGTTCTGATTTCTGGATAATTCATTTAGTTATCCTTTGGATGAACCGTCATGTTTCACCATGTTGTGTAATGTTTCACCATGTGGCATGCTGTTGCACTATGTTGCGTGATGTTGCACCATGTCTCTTTATCATAATGTTGCTTCATATTCCACATATTCCATCATGTTATTTAATGTTGCATCAAGTGGTGGAATCTTGTTCGATATTGCACCATTTTGCACTATGTTGCTCATGTGTTGTGTCTCGCGTTTTTCTTTAATTAGATATCTAGCGTTGTAATTCATCATATTTCGGAATATTGCACCATGTTATGTTGGTTGCGTTATGGTGATATTATATGGATTTTGTGTTAAATAAATTATTATACTTGAGTCAGTGGCCCTGAGATAATCATAACAAATATAGACAAAAAGTTCTTTGCTCGCCAACCATAATATATTTCTGCTTCCTTATTTGATTTACATTTAAATTGAATTATGTACGGTACGAGTATGTTTATTATGCTTACCTTTATGTACATCAGTTACAGCTTATTTATTATTATTGCACAGGTATGTATTTTTTGAAAAATTTCCAATTTTTTTTTTTAAAGAAAACAATGAAAAATAATTGTTGGTGGATTTTCTATCTATCTATACGAGTATCTGAATGTTTACATTGTACATCATCCTATTATATTTACTGTTTACAGTTTACAGTTTACACATGTATTATGTCTATGTACATTTTTCATTTTAATTGATATTGAATTTCATTAAAATTAGATTGAAATTCCTATCGAGTAATATAAAATTAAATTATGAGAATATTTTTGTTAGTTTAACTCATTATTGGATATTACTGTTTAGCTATTTCGGCCGATATAAGTTTTATATCAAAGTTTGGCCTTTTGGACTGGTCTACAAGACATAGGTGATCAACCTCGGACTTTGGTCATCGAAGTCGGCAAGACGTATGAAGAAAACTGGAACAACATATGACTATGGCTGTTAGGCCTGACGACCTCACATGCAATCTCTATTGACATGAACACAAGCAAGAATGGCTATATATCGTATCAATTTACAAGATCAGGAGAGCCTGGAAAGCTCTAGCAAATCTCAATAAGATTCCGTTGGTGGAGGGAACGGACAAAGATATGGAAAGTTCTCATGGATTAAAAAGATTACTGAATTGATGCTGGAGGATTCGCCTGAAGGCTCTCCAGCCCAAAAGACAGAGATTGAGTAGGAATCGCAAAAGAATATAAAGAGAAATAGAATCCAGAAAACTGTAACTAGGCTCATATCTGGGCTGTATATAGGCTGAATTTTTTGCTAAAAAACAGTTTTTGCCCCTAAATTTAGGAAAATTGATATGAATCGATATTGTTGAAAAGTTTATTTAGAATCTTCCCGTTCATAGTTGATTTTACTCATTGAATCCGTTTTATGTTTTATGGACTGTATTTTCGTGGTGTTTATTTTTTGTTGTTTAATGAATTTTATTAATAAAATAAATTCTAGTACGACTATGTCGTTCTGATTTCATTCGGTAACTAATTAATAAAATGAAAAATGGAAATGAAGAAAATATATAACAAATGAAAAAAAAAACTAAAACAATACGTTTGCCAATATTTCTTTTGATGCCAAAATAATGAAATGATTACTTGATTATATTTAGCACTTCACAAAAACGCTGAAAATTCAAAATTGAAAACCGTTATCAAATCTTAACACGCCGCACCTCTTGAAAGAATGTGCTTTCAATGAAAATAATTCAATGAACAACACCATCAAACAAATAATGCTTGTTCCTTATATTAATTCGTTTTTAACTGGAAGCGCACAAATTTTGGAGATAGGTCGCTTAAAAATTCCATTTTTAGTGTGCGCTTCAACTACTCGGACTTAATTATCTTTTCCTGGAATAATTGTAATAATTCTCCCTAGCAGCCATCTTATGGACGGTATATTTTCATCCACTAAAATAACGATATCATTTATTCTCATGTTAGGAACTTCCTGTTTCCATTTAGTTCTGATTTGAAGCGTGTGCAAATACTCCATTGAATAACGATTCCAAAACGAATCAACCATTTTTGTAACTCTTTGCCATTTCCAAAGGAAAGTATCGGGTACGTCCTTCAATGTTGGTTCATAAAGTTTTGAATTTGGACCCCCGGTTAAAAAATGATTAGTAGCTAAAGGTCACTAAAGGTCATTAGGATTATCTGATAAACATGTCAGAGGTCGTGTGTTAAGAAATCCTACAATTTGAACCATGAGTGTCTGAAACTCTTCCAATGATAGAACTGTGCCCTTTGTCACTCGTTTAAGATAGGATTTGAAAGATTTTATTGAGGCTTCCTCATTGAATGAAATACCAGGTAATATGTTCAGTTGCACAGAAGGAAGTAATTTTATTTTGTTCATTCTGCGAGAAGAAATCACTTTGCAATTTTTTAGTTCTTTATTCGCACCACTAAAATTAGTTGCATTGTCGGACCATATGCTGTCAACCTTACCACGACGAGACAGAAATCTTTTGAGACATGCCATAAAAGATTCGGCAGTCAAATCACCTACTACTTCAAGATGTATGGCCTTAATAGAGAAACATACAAAAGAAGCAACATATACTTTATAAGGTGCAAGTTTACGTTGAAATCGATTTCGAATTAAAAAAGGACCACAGAAATCTACGCCTGTGTTAAGGAATGATTTTGTCTGTGCAACTCGTTGTTCGGGTAAATCACCCATTATTTGTTTTAAAATCAATGGATTTGTTCGTGCACAAATTACACAATTTCGCACAGTTTGTTATGCTGTTTTTTATGTTCGTGTTCGTACAAAAAGTTAACTAAATCATGATTAGCTGGTAAAAGCATCTGATGTTTTGAGTCATAGTCTATGTTTATATTTTTTAATCTAATAATCCATTTTTTTAATCCATTTTTGTCCATAAATAGATTGAGCGATTTGATATTACTATTATTTGGTAGATGTTTATTTGTTGTTAAATGTTTGATTTCTGTTTGAAATGCACTTTGTTGTACATTCTTTATCAAAGATTTTAACGCATTATCCAATCCCTGAACAGTTAATTTGGAATTCTCCGCTGTATTCTTTTTACATTTATTCGCAAAACGCAAACATACGTTCAAACCAGAATAAGCTTATTAAATGAGCTGTACCGTTTAAATATCAAAGATTCTGTAAGAACTTTGCAATTGTGATTATTTGTGAATAAAACTTGTAAAAATATCGAATTTTGCAGATTTAAGTTCCAGATTTGTTGAAAAATCTTTGGTGTTAAAGATAGGAGTTTCAACAATAATTTCTGTTTTATGCAAAACGTTTGGACCATACCACCACATTGATGTATCCTTAAGCTCCTGTGGCATTAACCCACGTGATACGATGTCTGCAGGATTAGATTGAGATGGGATATGACGCCATGTAAAATTAATAGTGTGTTGCTGTATCTCACTAACTCTGTTGGCTAGAAAAGTCTTTAGTTTGTGCGGTGGTGTAGCTATCCAATATAAAGTAATTGATGAATGAGAGTAATTGAGTAATTGTCCACAGAATAACATGTTGAAAATTCATATTTAATGATTCAATTGTTGTTGTGATTAATTTTGATAAAAGCAACGCTGCACATAGCTCTAGATGTGGCAGTGTAATAGTTTTTAAGTGAGCGACCCGGGACTTGCTACAGAGCAAGTTTACACTAACATTGCTGTCAATATCTATTGTCCTTAAATATAAGCAAGCACCGTATATGCTTTTTCGGATGCGTCGGCGAATCCATGCAGTTCTGTCCGTTTTAATACTACGTTTCTAGCGATGACACTTCTTGGTAATTTAATTTCTGTTATTGCAGGTAAATTGTTACGAAAGGAGGTCTGCTAGCTGTTACTATTACGGGCGAAAGCAATCCTAAAAGATCGAACAGTTTTACTATATCCGATAACATTTTCTTTTCGTCATTGTCGTATTTTCGTCGAATTTTGGTATTTGAAATACAAAAAAATCTTCTTTAGGTTGCCAAAATAGACCGAGTGCCTTAATGCAATCACCGTCACTGAATTCATTAGGTTTAAGATTTTCGCGATGCTGTTCTGGAATTCAAAACATCCACGTTTAGTTAATTCGCACAATTGCGATTGATGTTCGAATGCTTCATGCAAAGTATCGGCACCTGTTACAATATCTTCAACATACGTGTTATTTAACAGTGCTTGTGATGCAATAAGGAATTTTGATCATTCGTCGAGAGCCGCAGTTGCTTTGTCGATCAAGTAGCTAGAAATGGAGCCGGTGCTGTTCCATATGTTACTGTTGCTAATTCATATGTCTTCAAAGTATCTTGGGGATTATTTCGCCAAAGAATACGCTGAAGACCTGTGCGCATAGAGTCAACATAAATTTGTCTATACATTTTTTGTATATCTGAAGTCAGCGTAGATATTTTCGAAACCGTAAAATAATACTAAACAAGTCCGATTGAACAGTTGCTCCAACCATTAAACATATCGTTTAATGAGTTACCATTTGAGCTCTTTGCCGAAGCGTCGAACACAACCCTAATTTTAGTTGAAGAACTATTCGGACGAAGTATTGCATGATGAGGAATATAGTAACATATATTATCGTTTTGTTCAGAATCAATAACTTCATTCATGTAACCTAATGTGAGATATTTGTTCAGAAACGTGATATATTGTTCTTTAAGTTTCGAGTCATGGGCCAGTTTTCGTTCCAAATATGAAAACCTCTTGGCGGCTATTTGTTATCACACATGACTACATTTTCTCGCAAGGTAGAAAAACATGATATCTTCTATGGGTATCTCTGTAATGCGTTTCTGCAAAATGTTTTTCACACATTTCTTCTTCATGTGACAAAAACCTTTTTGTGGGAATATTTTCTATTTCCCAAAATCTTGTGAGTAGAGGAGAAATTGCATCTTCCTGCTAAACGTATGAAACGTGAAAGTAGCAGTTTTGCTCAACGTCATGTTCGTGTTTTCCTGAAGAATAGGTAAATTTGGTTTTAGGGAATTTTATTTGGGAGCAAAATATTTGGGAATATTTCAGCCCCAAGCAAAATATCAATACGACGTGATTCATTAAAATCGGGATCCGCTAAATAAATTTTCGGAGGGATCGACCAGCAATTTATATTAAAGCTATGTTGTGGCAAATTATTAGAAATCTTTTCGATCATAAAGAAATCAACGTTAACTGTTGAATTACGATATCGTGATTTTAATTCAGTTGAAATCATTTCACTAACGTTTGTTGAAGTAGAGCTACTGCCGTTGACTCGAATTGACGTTACAAGATTTGTTTCGCAATCAAGGATTTTAGAAAACGATTTTGTGATGAAATTTGATTGACTCTCCGAGTCGAGTAAAGCTCGACACTCTACATATTTTCCATTGGGATGTTTCAATAATACAATTGCCTTAGGTAAAATGACAGTTTTTGTAATAGGAGATGTTTTATGTAAACTAAAGTTATGCCGTTTGTTCAAAATTATTATAAAATTTAACGTTTGATTTTTATTGCATAACCTGCAACCAGATGAACGACAGTCACTAACCATATGGTATGGGTTTAAACAATTTATCCGGTGTGAAGGACCATTATGAATCCGTTTTATGTTTTATGGACTGTATTTTCGTGGTGTTTATTTTTTGTTGTTTAATGAGTTTTATTAATAAAAGAAACATTAGTACGACTGTGTCGATCTTATTTCATTTGGCAACTAATTAATAAAATGAAAAATGGAAATGAAGAAAATATATAACAAATGAAAAAAAACTAAAACAATACGTTTGCCAATATTTCTTTTGATGCCAATGAAATGATTACTTGATTACATTTAGCACTTCACAAAAACGCTGAAAATTCAAAATTGAAAACCGTTCTCAAATCTTAGCACTCATAATTTTCATACTTTAGAAAGGAATACTAGAATTTTCGAAAGGAAAACGTCAGAATAGGAATCACGGAAATTGGAAAGAATACTGTAAGAAGCCTAATTTTATTTAGAGCGGGCTAATTGAAAACCGTTGGTTCGATGTGTGAAAGGAGAAAAAAGGAGAATATAATTGTCGTTTTGAAATTGAACCAAATAGCACGAAATTGTTGAGGACTTCCAAATAAATAAAATAATAAATAGGCCATGGCGAAAATAAAATTCTTGCGATTTAACGAGTACATGAAGGGTAAATTATTTAAAATTTTAACGCTATATAGTTTCACATTAAGGTTTGGATTACTACAAGTTATGCAAGTAACCCTACAAATGAATCTTTTAATATTCTACCTACCTTCACAAATAATTTTGTTCCATATTCATCGCAGTATAATCGAAAACAGGAAACCGGAAGCTTTTTCGTTCAACTTAGTTAAACGTCTTCATTTACTTTTATACAAAACATAATTGTAATTTTCCATTTTTACGCAAATGCTTCATATTGATGATTTGAGAACACAAAAAAAATCTGATAATTTAAATTTACATTGATGAGAGTGCAAAGAAGTAGAAAATATAACCAACCCTTGATCGCATACCGTATACGTCTTACCTACCTACCTTGGGGTGTGGTGTTATAAAAGTATAACAATCATAAAGTTTTAATGAATGTCATCCCAGTAATGAAGTGATGATAATAAATAAACAATTTAACAACAACACAACAAACTGAAAATGGGAAAACATCGAAAAGTTTTAGAAGTTGGAAAAGCTTTTGAGTTAAATTAGATTTTTGTTAGAAAATTATTTATTCATTTTTTTATCGTAATTAGTTATTAGAGTGAAAATTGAAAAAAGATGTAGAACATTTCCATCTTGCTGTGTTCTCGTGTCTCATATATATAACAGTTTCTAAGTAGAAGCATGAAGATGACAAATTTTCATAAAAATTTTGTTGCTGGAGTTAACCGAGGGTGAAACACATAATATGCGTATTTTAGTCATATAATTATAAACGGGAATCGTGTACCCAATGTTACAGAACGTATAAACATTTCCATACACTCAAAATGTTGCCATTACAACAAATCCTGATAAATATACACGTCCTCCTCATAAGAATATATAATAAATGGCACAACATTTTCCTTTTTAATAGTACAAATAATTTTAAGTTTTAGACAATAAGCACAAAATTGTTACACAGTGTGATGCCAACAAATAACGTACAATGAATTTGATAAATTATGAAAATTACGGAAATTCATTCTTTACACATGTGTGTGTACATTTGCAATTTTAGATATGAAGCTAAAAAGAAAATGCCGGAAAAATTATATTCCATTTTTCAAAGCGATTTAAACTAATAGCATATAAACGAGGAAAATTGGGAAATATAATTTGTGTATAACTGGTGATCTACGACCACCGAAATTATTTTTTAAGTAGTGTAACCCGAACAAGTAGAGGAGTGAATCCCTACGTTCACATCTCGCTACATAAACGTGTTACAGTAGGACTGGCTACCTTAAGATGCTTCACAAGTACGGGACCCATACACGTGACAAACGGGTTGAGCGGCAGGCTAACAACCTTCTCTCACTAAAACTATTATATTATGAACCCTAAACAAAGGCCTCGGATTACCATATCAAATTCATCCCAACTTCTACTAAGAAATCTACCGTCACAATCGTTAATGTGCATGCACCCACAGCAGATGAATCAAATCACGAAAAAATTTATTCTTCCCGCTCCACGAGATTAAAAATAATTAAATAATTAAAAATATCGTGCAAAAATCGGTAGAAACGCAGAAAATACATCGCATATCAGCACTTACATCTTGTAGATCATAACAACAATGGCCAGCGCGTCACTGAATTTGCAATAATATACAATTTAGATGTATCAAGTGTGTTCTTTCCTCATACGACAATTCACAAAATAACGTGCACATCGAAGACGGAAGAAATCAAATTAATTTCGTCATGATTTCTAACTAGATCTTATACAGATGTGCCGACATGAACAGCGATCACATGCTTGTCGATGCTTTAATGATCAAGTATCACTGCAGAGTTACCAATCAGCAGTCACTGGCTGTTTAGCGACAGATGCAGTAACGAGAATCAAGATGCATCAGGAATACGTAAAATTAGAGTCGTTGTCGACTACAGGAAACTAAACGAAAAGACGATAAATGACAAGTTTCCTATTTCGCAAATCGACGAAATTCTAGACAATCTTGGAAAATCAGAATATTTTACCACCCTCGGTTTAAAAACTGGGTTTCATCAGATTCCGATGGACGCTCAATCGCAAGAGAAAACAGCATTCTCATCCGGCAAGGGGCATTTCGAATTCTGCCGAATGCCATTCGGACTAAAAAATGCTCCAGCGACATTCCAACGGGCAATGAAGAACGTAGTACACGGTTTAATCGATAGAATATGTCATGTCTATTTAGACGACATAATTACGAGCTGCAAACTTAGACACCCATATAAAATCTCGATACAGTACTGAAAAGTTTAATCTAAAAGTTCAACTAGATAAATGTGAGTTTTTAAAGAAAGAAACAGAGTTCCTAGGGCACATTATTACACAAGACGGTGTAAAGCCTAACAAAGACAAAGTCAAAAAAATATTAGATTGGCCACTACCGAAAACGCCGAAGCAAATTAAACAATTTCTCGGACTGTCGGGGTACTACAGGCGGTTTATTAAAGACTACTCAAAGATAACAAAAAGTATGACCAAATTCTTAAAAAAGGATGTATCATTAAATCTCAACGATCAAGATTACATCAAAGCTTTCGAAAACTTAAAGAAAACAATTGCAACGTACCAAATATTAACCTACCCAGATTTCGCGAAACCATTTATTCTGACTACCGATGCATCAGATTACGCACTGGGTGCAGTTTTGTCTCAAGTTCAAAATGGCCTCGAGAACATTGAATAAAACAGATATTAATTATGCGGCAAACGAAAAAGAAGTGCTCGCCATAATATGGGCTGTGAAGAAATACCAGCCGTACCTTTACGGTATCAAATTTACTATTCATCCGAAAAAAACTTAAAAATCTTAAGATGGAGGTTAGAGTTAGAAAATCATGATTATGATGTATTATATAAAAGGGGAAAAGCAAATGTGGCTGCAGATGTACTAGGCAGAATGCCCACAACAAAAGAAATAAACAGTAACGAAGTATCTGAAAATACTTCACGTGAATCAGCAGATATCATAATAGAACAGCAACCAAGCGACAATACTGAGACCAGCACAATCCATTCCGCTGACACGTTGAACGAGTTTATCCAAATTACTACAGAAATCAATTGATATTTAGGCTTTCTAGTACGCTCGATACACTACCTAAGAGATTTCCACAATGGGAAAATAACAGCAATACTAGCCCCATAACCGTTATACGGGATAAAGCAAGGAAGCTTTCGAGAAAAATTTTTTCAGAACAGCCACCTCGTCTTCGTTATCGGAATGGTCGAAGAGGTAACAAATGAAAATAAACAAAGTGCTATTATCAGTAAAGAATATGAGAGCTAGCTTATAGAGGCATACAAGAAGTAGAAAAACAAATCGGGCGGGCATATTTCTTCTCAAATATGGGTAAGAAGATGAAGAATCTGATAAACACATGCAATACCTGCAACACACATAAGTACGAACGAAAACCATACAATATCAAAATCTCATATGGATCATATGGATATATTCAATAACAATCACACTAACTTCCTTTCCATAATTGATTCTCTCTCAAAACATCTACAAATGATCCAAATGAACACGAAAAACCTAATTGACGCAACTAAAGCACTAACCAGATATTTCACAATGTTCGGAATCCCCAAATCAATTATCTCAAATTAAGAGACAACCTTCCAGTCCCTCCAGTTTAAAGAGTATCTAGGAAAACTTAGCGCTAAATATAATAATCGAAATCCTTAATACTAACAAATTCCCCAATCCCGGCATCCAAACTGGCATAGAACTGTCTGTTGCACTATAAAATAACACAGTTCACTCGGCTACCAGATTCACGCAAAACGAAATCATTTTCAACCAACATGGTTAACCCAAATGAAATCCAAAGGGAAGCGAATGAGTTATTCAACAACTTGAACCTAAAACTAGAAGAAACTATTCAAAAAATGGAAATGCGAAACAGTAAAAAAGAAGAACCACCAACACTGGTCGAAAACCAAACGGTGTTCCTTAAACCAAATATTCGGACTAAAATTCAATCTAGGGGAATTAAACACAATGTAACAAACGTAGCTTTTAAGACATTCGAGACACAAAGAAAAATAAAGAGAAACAAGAACAAGATTAACAGAATTAAATCATTATACATAATTATAAATTATTAAATTACCATTATTATAAAAAAAATTTAATAATAAATTTTTTGTAATAAATAAATTCTTGTTTCAAACAATAAGAATAATGTTTAGAAAAATCTTAAAATTAGTCATAGTAATTAGTTTAACTCACTTCGGTAACACACAAAAATTAGAAATTAAAGACTTACATGTAGGTCCTATCTTATAAATCTAAATAGGAAGTATAAAAATCGTACCTCTATTGACTTAATTAACTAAGAAATATCTGTAGAATCAATTAGTAAAGTTGTTGAGAACAAATTAAACGATAAATTAGAATTGTATAGGATAATAGAACAAAAATATAAATAGTCAATAACTTTCACCAAATAAAACCAACCAAAAGCACAAGGCACAAACGTTGGGATGAATTAGGCTCAACTTGGAAATGGTTAGCAGGTAGCCCAAACGCCCAAGATTTGCGAATAATCAACAAAACAATGAACGATCTAATAAACGAAAATAACCAACATCTCAAAATAAACGCGCAGATTAATAAACCTATACAGCTTAACACGGATACATTGAACAGGGCACTGATGAACACCACTATAGCTAATAAAGTCATCTTAACAGAAATCGAGATGATTGCCACAATAATAAATTTGGACACGAATAATACGATATTGGATGATATCCAAGGTACAATTATCAACACAAAATTGGAACTTCCAAACAACAAAATTTTAACATTCAGGGAAATCATCATGATCAAAGACATTTTAACCAGCCAAGGTATAAATATCACGTTACCAGACGAAGCACTTCAATACGTAACCCCAAAGATCGCGATGAACAAGGACACACTTCTTTACGTTCTGCAAGTACCCAAGCTAGAAGAAGAAGAGTCTACAATGATGACGATCGTCCCATTAGTCATAAATAACACAATCATTGCGAACCCACAACACCTTATAAAATCCAGCCAGAAATTGTTCACAATATCAAATCACAATAATTTCGTTCAGAAACATTGAAATATAAAAGAATTCCGGGACGAATGCATAAAACCGTTAGTAACATATCAGAAGACAAAGTCTTAATAAACAATGCTAAGAACGAAATATTATATTCAGATTACGGGCCAAATAACAGAACTATAACGGGTAACTTTCTAATAAATTTCTGTAATTGTACGGTAGTATTTAAAAACAAAAAATTCCTCTCCTATGAGATAAGAAGTGAAATACAGAACACGTACACTAATTTAAAAACCTAAGTATTGATGTAATTAATAAAGAAAACATAGAGAATATAAAGTAAATAGAACACGTATATCTAAGACAGGTGATTCTTCAAACCTGGATCTGGACACTTACAGGGGGAATATCCGCATCGTCAATAAGCATCATACTGCTAATAATCTTCATTGGCCCTCGGATGAAAGGAACCAAATTAACAATTCATAATTCAAGCAATTCACCAGCGGAAAAACAACCCCGGAGCAAACTACAAGTTGTTCGGACACATTGAAGAAATATGGGGTTACACCAAAGACCGAGGATGCCCTTTCCTCACCTCTGGGATGAGTTACATTGTCATAGTCACTTTAACATCATTACACCAACATACATTGTTATAGTCATCTTATCATCATTAGACCAAACAACATTCCAATATCATGTTGTAGCTGCTCCCACACTTTAACGCGTGCATCATCATAAAATAAAAACCGCTGAAGGAACTTGAGCCGCATATAAAAGCGCACATGGAAAAACACGATAAGATCAGTAGTTAGCATAACAAAATTCGTATGTAATATTTAGCAAAGTAAGCATTATATGTAAAACAATGTTACATGTTAAGCATTACATGTTAAGCATAGAATTAAGATTATAAAATCAGTTGTATTTCATATTCTAAACGTGTAACCTAAAAAATAAAGTAATTAAAATAAAATAAAACTTTTTTGGTTTTTAAGTTGCGTAAAGGAACGACTCATAATTAATATAGGTTTTGCACTCCAAATTCAACCTTTTACAAATCATGTTCATCAATTTCCAAATAAAATTCACAGCGATTTTTGATAACAGAAAATTTTTGTCAGGTAACTGCGTAAGGTAGGACGTGAATAGCGAACCGCGAAAGAGTTGGGAGCGCGTCGTCCCCAGAACAGATTTCAAAGATTAAAAAACAAAAAAGTAAATAACTTGTTATTTTGAATTTTAAATTTAAATACAATACATTTAATAAATTAAATAGGTTCTGTTGGTTTTATAACTTCGCCGGTTAAATTTGAAATGTAAAGAATGAATATGATTTGCAGAAAGGTGAATATGATTTGAACAAAGGTGAATTTGATTTGGAAAAGGATGAATATGTTTTAAATAAAGGTGAATTTGATTTGAATAGAGTTGGATTTGATTTGGAAAAGGTTGAAAATCTTTTGGAAAAAGGTGAATTTTATTTGCAAATTGATGAACATGACTTGCAAAAGGTTGAATTTGGAGTGTAAAACCTATATATGTACGAAAAAAAAGGAAAGTTGTGTCACACAATTACAATCAAAATACAATAAGAATAGTGAAAAAGAATATAAAATAATTTATATTCGAACGAAATGGAAACGACAGTGCTGGGGAAAAACATTGGGCAAACATATTGTTGGGATTCTTCAGGAATGGCAATTACTCACCTACAACCGATGTCAGACAACCAGAACTAAGCCATAAAATAAAACACCATTAATTAATTTATGATCAGTAAATATTTATTTGTTACTGATTCAACTTCAAAATCACCCTATTGTAACACTGGAAATCTAAAAGTAAATCATATGTTAATTAAGGTTAAATTTGCATACTATAGTTATATAAACAATTATACTCGTCTTATTATCAATGTATTACATTTATATTCCTTATATTTAATTGATTCCCTGTAATGAAAGAAATTTAATGTTAAATTGTAATAATAATACTTACGTCAAAATACTATTGTCAACATTGACAATACTTCATTTAACTTAACACGAGCGACATCTGCAGAGCAGCACAGCACACCTTACATTATGCGCAACCAAATTGTGTAGGTGTACCAACTTAATTTCATCATGCAACATAAAAAGAAATTTGCTCTGTTGCTGTCACTTCACTTCTACTTTTACCATCGCTAACAACAATAAAATAACTTAAATTTAATATGTAATAAATGATAATAAATTTATAATAAATAAAATTAAAAACCAAAACTGCGTTCACCATTATCAATCAGCGAATCCAGATACAATCCGCTACCGTATCATTGGTCCTTCGAAGCCGGATCCCGATTTATTTAGACGAAACACGTGGAGGAAACAAAAAGAGCAACCATTACCAAATTTCATTGCCGCGTGGACCGCCATTGCTGGAGAAGTTTATCGGACTCAAACCTTGAGTATACTTTATAAATCTAAATATAGTTCATTTATTTAATTTGCAAATTTATCGTGGAACTAGTTGTTGATCGCTTGAATATAAGTTCTAGTCACGATAGCGTAATAAAATCCGCGTTGCGTATCCGTTCACACATAAACGAATTTAACAATAAATAATCATATCAATAAACTCGATTTATGGTTATATGTTCACATCGATAGAATTAAAATAATTTGAGGTGAAATTCGGTGCAATCACGTTAATTGTAAGTGGCAGAAGTGAAATTCAGTGCAATCACGTTAAGCGTACGTGGCAAAGGTGAAACTCGGTGCAAATACGTAGCACGCTAACGTCGTAAAGGTGAAATCCAGAATGGAGGCCTTACTTAAGCGAAGGTCAGTTGTCAAAGGCCAAATTACGAAACTGCACACCTATGCGAGATCCTGTAAGGATACCACATCCTATGATGACATGCATAGCCGTTTCGAGAAGTTAAAGGAACATTATACGAGTTTTGTAAATATTGAAGATCAGATGTTCTCAATCGACCCTGAGGTGGCCTCAGACATCGATACAGTTGATGACAATTATTATTCCTGCGTATCGACCTTACAAAAATTAATGAGAGCGAAAATTCAAACACCACCATGCAACCTCAATGAAACTACTCTAAATACATCTTCCTCAGGATTGCCTGGCGATTTCAAACTACCACGATTAAAGCTACCAATTTTCACTGGAAAGCCCAGAGACTGGCAATCATTCTATGATTTGTTCAAGAGTACCGTCCACGAAAATACAAGCCTGTCGCCGGCTCAAAAATTTCAGTACTTGATGGGTCAATTGCGAGGCCCACCCGAAGTTTTAGTACGCCATTTTCGAGTGGATGATTCAAGCTACATTGAAGCATTCCAAAAACTAGTCAAACGTTATGACAGGAAACGGAGTATCGTGAACGATTTTATAGAAACCTATATCAGTCAGCCACGAATAGTTAAACCTCCCGCTGACACTATAGGTAAACTATTCGATACGTGTGATGAAACTGTTCGAGGACTGAAGGCACTAGGACAAAGTGCAGAATCAAGGGATTGCTGGTTGGTTTACCTGGCTGAAAGAAAGTTGGACGACACCACGTTGCAGATGTGGAAGCACGAGTCCTCAGATCAAGATTTTCCGACGATCGACGAGTTGTTAGAGTTTTTAAACAAAAGAATGAACTCTCTCGAAGGATTGAAGCAACCAACAACTAAGGTTCAAGGTAAACAAGAGTCTCTTACCAAAACCTTCCACACCAACAATGAAACAAAGCCACTACCGAATTGTATGCTATGCAAGAATCAGCAACATCGTTTGTGTGACTGTCCTTCATTCATCGAAATGGATTTAGAAAAACGCAGACAATAAATAAACAACAGTTCCAGATGCTTCAACTGTCTAGCAGAAGGACATGTCGTATTCAAGTGTAGATCGAGAGGACGATGCCACCAGTGCCAAAGAAAACACCATACGTTGGTTCATACCGAGTTCAGCAATTCACAAGGTTCAACTGCAACAGAAGTAAACTCAAAATCACCTACGACTACGATGTTCATTACGTCGAAGGAAATCGATGTAAATGAAGTGAATGTTTTACACTCATCACAGCAACCCGTATGTTTTGATGCACTCTTACCAACTGCAATTGTCGAAGTGAGGGATAGATTTGGCGAATGGCGATCCTGTCGGGCATTGTTAGATTCCGCATCAACTCGATCGTACGTTACCGAAAACTGCGCTAGAAGGCTAAACGTCGTACGATCAAATGCAAGATTTAATATTAATACAATAAATGGCGGAAGAGCGGGCTGCTCAAGAGGAGTATCATCACTGTTGATAAGATCCAGAACAAACGAAGGGTTCACATTTGATGTAACTGCCTATATCCTACCCAAAATCACATCCAACCTTCCTCCTAAATCGATAGACCGAGACCGATTCGAATATCTAAGTCACCTAACCTTGGCTGATCCTGATTTCCACATACCGGGCAATATAGATCTCTTAATTGGCTGTGACAAATTTCTGCTACTTCTATCCGCGGGCCAAATAAAAAAAGATGAAAATCACCCCGTTTCTCAGAAGACTATATTAGGATGGATCATTGGAGGAAGCTACGAATCAACCGGTTTGCCACAACAAACCACTACCTGTCTGTCTGCCTCAGAAGAAATAAACATCGACCAAACATTAAGGAAGTTCTGGGAGACAGAAGACTTACCAGCTGTAACGCATTATACCGAAGAAGAAAGGTCTTTTATCGAACATTTCAACAACCATTTAACGATTGAAGGTTCAGGTAAATTCACAGTACGCCTACCTTTTAAGCCCAATAAACCTGCATTGGGGGAATCATTTAACCAAGCCATTAGGAGGTTCAAGTCGCTGGAACAAAGACTAACGAGGGATCCTGAACTTCGCCGAAACTACACGAAATTCCTAGAGGAGTATGAATCACTCGGTCATATGGAAGCAATACCAGAAAACGAAGTAGACTTGCCAAATGTGAAAAAATATTACCTGCCGCATCATCCTGTAACCAAAGAATCCAGTACAACGACCAAGCTCCGTGTCGTATTCGACGCGTCAGCTAAATCTACCTCAGGAGCATCACTTAATGACACGCTAATGGTTGGGCCGAACATACAGCAGACACTTCTGGAAATTTTAATAAGATTCCGAAAACATCGCTACATCTACACGGCAGACATCGAGAAAATGTTCCGTCAGCTATGGATTGATAAGGCTGATACAGACTATCAACGTATCATCTGGCGCGATTCTCCAGCAGCAAGGATAAAACACTACCGCCTCCTGACCAATACCTACGGCACGGCGTCAGCTTCGTTTTTGGCCACGCAAGCTCTTAGTAAATTAGCAGAGCTGCACCGAGATACTCACCCAAACGCCGCTAACATACTAATCAAGGATTTTTACATGGATGACTTAATGTCTGGAGCGAGTAAAATTGATGTCGCTGTGGCCAACCAAACCGAGTTAATTTCCCTAATGAAGCTTGGTGGGTACCACCTTAGAAAATGGGCATCCAATGACGTGAGGCTTCTACAAACCATACCCGCAGAAGATCGAGAAATCTCTATTCGTGATATTACCGAGGGAACTAAATTAATCTCAGTGCTAGGTATTAAATTTGACCCACAAGGAGATTGTTTTTCGTTTAAGGTCGTCCTGCCAGGATCCATCAAGTCTACTAAGAGGAACATGTTATCTGAAGCGTCGCGTGTATTCGACCCAATGGGATGGTTGTCACCTGTAACAGTCGCAATATAAATACTTTTTCAAGGCTTGTGGCTGCTGAAGATCGATTGGGATGATGAACTTCCTACAGATGTTCAAGATCGCTGGTTAAATATTCGAACCAAATTACAATTATTGGAAGGTATCAGAATACCGAGATGGCTTAGCTCCGACAACCAAGTGCACTTATGTGGATTTGCAGATGCCTCTAACGCCGCATATGCTGCTGTCATTTATGCACGCAGTGTAAATTCCCATGGAAAGGTGCAAACGAACATAATTGCTGCAAAAACCAAGGTCGCACCGATCAAGTACGTCTCCACCGCTAGGATGGAATTATGCGCGGCTTTGCTACTCGTCCGATTGCTTGCATCCGTAATCAAGTCGTTGGAACTTCCTGTACCTCCACAAGTCTCATTATGCTCGGACTCCCCTACCGTACTTGCTTGGCTGGCAAATCCACCTAGAAAGGGAAATATATTCGTGTTGAATCGAGTCACAGAAATATTAGATTCAACGAACGTTCAGCAATGGTCCTACGTTAAATCGAAACAAAACCCAGCGGACATTGCTTCCCGTGGCATTCTTCCAGATGAGCTTATCGAAAACCGAATGTGGTGGCAGGGACCAGATTGGCTACGAAACGAACCATTTAAGTTACCTGAAACACCATCAAAAAAGTGTTCTGTCACTACTCTAACATTAACCGATATCGCTAGTGAAGGTCCAGTACGTGAAGACGTCAACAAAATCGCTATAGTTGATCGAATCATCGAGAGATTCTCCAGAGCAACCAAAGCAGTTCGAGTTCTGGCTTGGGTTATACGAGCGAGTCACAATTTTCGCACCGCTAAATCTCGAATCCAAGGTTTTTTGACGGTAGCTGAGTTGTACGAGTCGTACAAAATAATACTGAAGGCAGCGCAACTCTCAAGTTTCCAGAATGATATTATCAACTTACGAAATAACTTACCATTGTCTAAATCTAATCATATTTCTTCTCTATCACCATACCTAGATAAGGCGGGAATTATGCGGGTGGGCGGTCGCCTTGCACACGCCAGGGAACAATACGATCTAAAACATCCGATAATTCTGGCAGGAAATCATCTAACAGCACGAAAAATCGTAAACGAGACACATGAACAACATTTGCACGCGGGACCAAATTTGTTGATGTCAATTCTTAAGCAGCAATACGCTATACTTCGATGCAAAGATTTGATCCGAAGCGTGATTTACAATTGCGTCAAATGCTTTCGACAAAGGAAGGTTACACAAGAACAACTAATGGGACAGCTACCACCTCCCCGAGTCAACCTAATCAGACCGTTCCTCCAAACCAGTGTGGACTGTGCCGGTCCTTACACCATAAAAGCAAGTAAGGCAAGGAAGGTTACAACCTACAAGGGGTATCTTGTAATATTCACCTGTATGGCAACCAAGGCCCTGCATCTCGAGTTAGCCTCCGACATGACAACGGATACGTTCCTTGCAGCACTCAAACAATTTCAAAGTTGTCGCGGGATTTGTTCGGACGTTTATAGTGACAACGGTACAAATTTCGTTGGGGCTGCAAATGAGTTGAAATATTTCCAACAGCTACTATCAAAGGAAGAAAAACACATCGCTGAGTGGGCAGCTTCCAATAACACTAGATGGCATTTTGTTCCGCCGGCGTCACCACACTTCAACGGGCTCTGTGAAGCAGCCGTAAAGTCGCTAAAATACCATTTACGACGTGTCATCGGACCGGCCATCCTAAGATATGAAGAACTGTACACCTTGCTGACACAGATTGAAGGCCTACTAAATTCTAGACCTATTTGTGAATCACTAGAAGAACACATCGACGCTCTTACACCCGCACATTTCATTATTGGACAGCCTATCACAACTGTGCCCGAGCCTGATATCACGCTATTAAAGGTTAACCGTCTTTCACGATGGCAGATGTCTCAACAGATGTTCCAGCATTTTGCGAAACGATGGCAATCTGAATATCTCACCACTCTAAACCGTTTGTCAAAATGGAGATGGAAGCAGAACAACATTAAGGTGGGCGACGTAGCGATCTTAAAGGATGAGAATCTTCCACCAGGACAATGGACATTGGGTCGCGTCGCAGAAACACATCCAGGCAAAGACGGATTCGTTCGTGTGGTAACCGTCAAGACATCGAAAGGTTTATTCAAGCGCCCAATAACGAAAGTAGCGCTTCTACCATTGATTGACTCACCTAATTCGTCAACGGGGGCGACATGTTGGGATTCTTCAGGAATGGCAATTACTCACCTACAACCGATGTCAGACAACCAGAACTAAGCCATAAAATAAAACACCATTAATTAATTTATGATCAGTAAATATTTATTTGTTACTGATTCAACTTCAAAATCACCCTATTGTAACACTGGAAATCTAAAAGTAAATCATATGTTAATTAAGGTTAAATTTGCATACTATAGTTATATAAACAATTATACTCGTCTTATTATCAATGTATTACATTTATATTCCTTATATTTAATTGATTCCCTGTAATGAAAGAAATTTAATGTTAAATTGTAATAATAATACTTACGTCAAAATACTATTGTCAACATTGACAATACTTCATTTAACTTAACACGAGCGACATCTGCAGAGCAGCACAGCACACCTTACATTATGCGCAACCAAATTGTGTAGGTGTACCAACTTAATTTCATCATGCAACATAAAAAGAAATTTGCTCTGTTGCTGTCACTTCACTTCTACTTTTACCATCGCTAACAACAATAAAATAACTTAAATTTAATATTTAATAAATGATAATAAATTTATAATAAATAAAATTAAAAACCAAACCTGCGTTCACCATTATCAATCAGCGAATCCAGATACAATCCGCTACCGTATCACATATTTTATTGCAAATTGGAGTCCTATTTTCCTAAAACTACAAAACTTTTGAACGCAATTGGCTTATTGTTTCATTTTAAATACATGTATGACGTAATTTTTTGGAAAAAAAATACCTACAATTTAGGAGAAAATACACCGAAAAATGCCAAAATATTCAAAATACGTTGGTTGGAGTTAAAGTAATTAACACTTTTTTTTTTTTTTTTTTTTTTATTGATTTCTAGAAGTTCTACTATATCTTTAATATTAATATTTTGGTGGACCGCCATTTGCTTTTATTACAGCGGTACACCTCCGATTAATTGAATTTGATAAATTTTTCAAAGTCGTAGGAGGTATGGATTCCCAAATCGTCAACAAACTTTTTAAAGCTTGAATCGATTCTGGGCGCTTTCTTACCGGAGGACACATTTTCCATCTATAAATCAAAATTCAAAAAAAATTATTTATGTTTATCTGAAAGCCAATTTTTCTATCTACAATTCAAATTTACTTTAACTCACAACTTTAGCGGTATGGCACGGAGCGTTGTTCTGTTGAAAAATAAATTTGCAAGTCTCGCTAAAAAGCTTTAACACAGAATGTTCAAATTCGTTGTGTAGGACTTGCAGATGAACAGCTGCTGTAATGCTGGAATTAAGGAAGCACAATCGACCAGTTTAATTTCCAGAAAAGCATCCCCAGACCATAACTCCTTCATTTTTCGGTGGAAGTCTTAAAAGACATTCGTTGCCAAGTCTCTTGCCCGGTTTTCTTCTTACGAAAATTCTTCAATTTCCAACATGCAGCTTGAATTTTGATTCATCGGGGAAAATCGCATCATTCCACATCTCTGGAGTCCAAGAAACATGCTCCTGAGCCCATAGCAAAAATTGTTTTTTCACTAGTAATGTGAACTCAGACTTCTGTAGGTAAATTTCTGTTCGACGGAATTATTTTGATTGGAACGAAATTTTTATTTTTCTCAAATTTCGTTTTCTCGTTGAATAATTCCGTTCCACAAATGTTATTCTCGTTTTCTTTCCGAGATAAATTTTTTAGTACTATTTGTAAACCGAGAACACTGTCAAAAGTTCGGCCAGTTTGGAATTTGTCTGTCATTTTATTTAGTTCGTGTTTTATTAAAATATATGTTTATATTATATATATTATATATATATATATATATATATATATATATATATATATATATATATATATATATATATATATATATATATATATATATATATATATATATATATATATATAAGTGTATTTAAAAAAGAAATTAATTATGAAATAAGTGTGTATACAATACTTTTAAAACGTTTTTTGTTTACGTCATCAAAATTAATATGGATATTTCACTAAAAATTCGCTTTATTGCAGCAAAATGGAAGCAAGAAAGGCTAGGGTTATTGAGACGCCGTTGAGAGTTGAGGGATTGCAGCAACCCATTTAATATTGCGAATGCTAGATTCCACGAATTATTTCGATTTCCGAAGCATTTGGCGAACGACTTCATTGCTGAATTATCTCCGCACATGAGCCAGGGTCAGAAAATACACGGGTTGCCAATTATTCTTAGAATATTGTTGCGGTACGATTTTATGCCACTGGTGAGAATTAAATTTTTTACTTATCCGAATTTTTCAAGTTTTATAAATTCGTTGTTGTCGTTTTAGGGTCATATCAGCGGATTGTTGGAGATGGTTTTTTGCTCTCAGTTAGCCAAACATCTGTTAGTCGATGCATTAAAGAGGTTAGCAATGCAATAAAGGAAAACCTTTTGGAAAAATACATATCGTTTCCCCAAACCTCTGCTCAATGAAACGAAAAAAAGTCTAAGTATGTATTAATATTATATGGACTTTACAAATAAAAATGATTATAATTATAATAATTTGTGTAATGTTTTTTAGATTTTATCACAAAGGCTTCACAGACGTTATAGGATGCATCGATGGAACACATCTAATTATAAAATAACCTGAAAAAAACATCGAACATGTGTACGTTTGTCGAAAAGGTGCGGTCATTCTAAAAACATCCAAATAGTAAATTAATTTATGTACATATTAGGACCTGTCCGAATACTGTAATAATTATTTCTATTGTAATAATTGTGACAGGATTCTGAATGCAACCAAATTATTACGACAGCTATGCGTAATAATTTTTGACGTAACTGAAATAATTTTTGTATTATTTCATTGTTGTTGTTGCAAATGCGCCATTTTTAGAATTACGAAATTTTATTTGCTTAAGTTATGAATGTAACAAATAATGGTTTGTTCAACTAAATTAATACAATTATTGAAATATTGGATCCAAAATAAGTTTCCGTTATCTTGTTTTCTGTATGCAATAACGAATATTACAATTTTTTAATAATGTCAAAAATATTTCAGTATTCGGACAGCAATCGAACTCTAACAAATTATGGAAGAGAAAATTATTTCAATAATGTCAAAATTATTACAGAAAATTAAATTATTACAGTATTCAGACACGTCCTTAGTAAACATGCGATAAGTTCAAAAGTTTCTATTATAGATATGCGATGCCGATTTATTAATTTTATCTTTAAATCCAAAATTTGGCGGAACCGCCCATGATGCCTTTGTTTGGAAATCATCTCTATTACAAACACATTTGTTCCAGTTATATCAAAAAGGCGAAAGAAACTTTTGGTTGCTCGGTAAATTTTTAAAAATATTTATGTTAAATTATACATTATGCATCTTTGGTTTTATTTTTAGGAGACAGTGGTTACCCTCAGCAACCATGGCTAATGACACCAATACTGAATTCAACGAACGAAAAGGAAGAGCATTACAATGTGGTTCATAAATCATCGTGTTGAACGATGCATTGGTGTCTTGACGGGACGATTGCGTTGCCTTTCACGGGAACGATTTTTATGTTACTCGCCGTCAGAATGGTGGGTCATTATAAACGCATGCAGTGTTCTACACGACATGTTTGTTAAAAACAGAATACCTTTAGATGAACATGAAATTGTTTTTGATGATAATATATGTGAACTTCTGTATGATGAAGAATATACCACACAACAATCTCATTATTTAACCGAAGGCAGACGAATCCGACAAAAATTAGTGGAAGAATATTTTTAAAACAAATTAAAATTTAAACTCATACATTATTAATATTCATCTAAATATTCTTCATTTAAAAATTATTTAGTATTAGTATTATTATTTTGACGGCTAATGGCTTCGGTTATTTCATTTAGTGCCACGAACTTTAATTGTTCTACAGCTACCTTCTGGATATCTATTTCAAGTTGTTTTTCTAACAAGTCATTTCTTCTTTTTTCTTGTATTCAAGAATCCTCCATTATATCTTCCAGAGATCGTTTTCTTCGTCGTGTCGGAAGTGTTGGTGGTTCTATGGCTTGCACTATAGTTACTATTGGGGACGTTGGAGCCGATATTACTGCATTTATGTTTATAGTTGCATCATATTCGGTTGGTCCAAACATTATTTCAATAGCTCTGTCTTTGCCCGTTGACGTTGATGGATGACGAGATGTATTCATATGAGATAAATTCTAAAGAAGAAAATAGTTGATCAATATTAATGTGAAGTTAAATTAATGCAAATTACTTTTGGCAACCTAGTTTCTGATGCTGCAATATGGTCTCACACTACAGTATTCCAACTCATAATGTTTATCATTCTCTCTTCAATGTCGCTTAATGCTTTTTGGCGGCTAACACCAGTAACTCCACTCTTATTGGCGACATTTTTAATTTCGGCAGCTCTATTTTTTACATACAGTCTAAATATGAACAGCAGTTTTTATGATCCAAAAATTCTTATAACATTGTTTCACATACCTCAAATCGATTCATGTTCTTTTCTATTTTTCTCCATCATTCTGCGCTCTACCGGCTGCATTTAACAATTCTGCCACCTCATCCCACTTATATTTCATTTCGCGATTGCCATCTACATCTTCAAATCTGAGGGAAATGATAAATAAATTATATTTATTTTTAAAATAATGCAATATAAAAATCATAACGCACCTTTCTCTTGTTAAATTCAAATTTTGCTCTAGGAATGTAACTAAGAGCTCTTTTTGGTTAATTGATACTTTTCTCCCCAATTTCTTTATGTTTTTTTTTCATTATTAATAATTTTCTTTCTAACTGAATTTGTTACTAATTTGAAATTGTTGAGTCCCACATTAAAATTCCACCACGAGAAAGTTTGACATTTCATTCCACAAAATTGCAATTTATTTTCTCGCCCCAATGAACCGGAGTATTAAAATCTTGTTTAGTCTAAAATTTCGTTACAAAAAATAATTCCGTTGAACCGGAACTTACCTACTAGACTGGTTTAAGTGCTCTCAAACCAGCTTAAACAAGTCTTTTTCTCACTAAACTGGCTGAAATTTCTTCTCCTGTTGACATCACTTCTTATGTCCCAACATCTCTTCTTATGACCGATGAAGTTTTAAACCGGTTCCGACGACGTTGTAATAATATGAAACGATCTTCCACTGGCGTAGTCTTTCTCGGTCTTCCAGAGCCTTTCTTTCTTTGTGTACTGCCCATCTCACGCAATTTTTTAATATTCCACGCGACAGTACTTTTAAGAATGTTTAATCTTTCTGCTATTTCACGCGTGGTTAAATTTCCTCGCACCCAAATCAACATATTGCTTTTACACTACTCACTAACTTTTCCCAATTTTTTAACTAAAATTGCATTTTGTTGTGTATTTGACTAGGAACACTAACAGAATAACTTAATCCATAATCTTACAAAATATGCACTATTTATAATCAAAAAAATAAAAAAGAAAAAAATACAGGCAATAAAACATCTGCACCCTAATGTCGGCCAAGAACGGTCGGCGTAAAATAAAATAATTGCTTGACCAATTTTTTTGCACATCAGTTGCGGGGTTGTACCGGAGTAATAAAAACAAAAAAGCGGGCCAACAAGATATTAATATTAAAGATAGAACTTCCATAAATCAATAAAAAACATAAAAGAATTAAAAAGTAAGTGTTTAATTTATTCCATTACTTTAACTCCAATAAACGTATTTTGAATATTTTGGCATTTTTCGGGGATTTTCCCCTAAATTGCAGGCACATTTTTTTTTTCAAAAAATTACGTCATACATGTATTTAAAATGAAACAATAAGCCAATTGCGTTCAAAAGTTTTGTAATTTTAGGAAAAAAAGACGAAAGTTTACAATAAAATATGTTTGCCCAATTTTTTTCCCCAGCACTGTATATGTGCCTCGACCTTTAACATTACCGAAGGAAGAACAATAAATTAAGAGCCAGGCGTTTTAAACTAATAACCAATTTATTGGGGACAAATCAAGCCAAGTGATAATATAACAATTTTTAATTGATCGATATTTCCAAAATTCGTCTATACGGCTCCAATTAACTGATTTATAATTCGATATAGTAAAGACAGCAAATCGCGAATAATTGATAAACCACTCTTGTATTAATTAATAGTTTAGTAAATTAATATTAGCAGATTTGTCTGCCAAAATTCATAAAAACGTCGCTCATTCGGAGATTTTGCGCCTTTCATAAATGGTAAGAGCTATAACTTTAAATCAACCTCCAAATACCCTTGATATCATTATACAACCATACTACTTGCCACACTTCCCTTTAAATTCCATAAATTACAACAGGTTTTTATCTGCCCAAGCAAAATTATATAAACAGCAGAAGAAAAAATTTCAAATCTAAATAAATTCGTTACAATGCAATAAAAAAAAACTTTTTGACGACTTTCAATCCCAAAAAGTAATAAAAATTTTTCCGCGTTCCTCAAAGTCGTAAAATACACACTCATCCTATTTATTCGTATCCGTGCAAAATGTATAAATATTTATATTACATCGTTTCGTATACGTCGCACACCACATCCAAAGACAATAATTGAATGGTAGGCCATTAAACGTTTATGCGATATCAGAAAATTCACAAATCAATGAGATATAGATAAAGAGCGTATGGGTATCAATAAAATAGCAATTACTCAAAATCAATCATGGTTTGCACAACCATTCCAAAAATCAATCAGCAATAAGTATAAAAAGCTTTCGGCCGTTACATTACATCTAGCTATAATAGCTTACAATTTTCATTCGGGAAACACAATAATCTTGAAGGCTCATTTTCGTATCAGTATACACCCTAAGCTTAGATTCGATATATGTATGGATTTGTATGTACTCGTGTGTGTTTGTGTAATAAAAAATACAAAACACTCAACAATCAAACACACCCACCCATAGTACATGATTTGGCAAATGTAATTTAGTTTTATGATTTACGTATGGGTTGTATTGCTCGCAAGTACAAACTATAGCACATATCGGTTGGTACCTCTTTCATACCGTCAATATGTACGAAATATGTGCGGTTAAGGTTTGTTTTCAAGATTGAGCAACGAAACATACAATTAAATTTTAATATGGTGACAGTGGAAAGCAACTGATTTCCGATGTTATGTGTATTCAGGCAGTGTTGTCTATGTTTTGAATGATCGACCAATTCAAAAAATTTTCCAATAAATCGTTAGAACTTTTTTATCTCCCTCTTTAGCTTTTACATCCCATGAAAGTATTTTGCCACCCGCACCTGTTTCGTCATCCTCTACGAACACATCAGCTGGTACTTGATGACCTTGCAACATAACCCATCGACCAAAGTGCATACGAATCCAATACTCGTTTGGTCAAAGATGGAACCAATGACCTTCTTTTCAAACAGAACTATGTATGTACTCATTAGAGGTCCGCGTGCACTTCTTGCTTCCGAAAGCCAGCACATATCTTCAGCCTACATATCATTTGAAAATGTTATTACTGGCCAGAGGTAATTTAAGTTGTCTACGCTATTAAAATTATGGCTTCTAAGTGTTGATAAGGATTTAGTTTTGCTGCTGTTCACTTTCAAACCAAGGTTTCCTGTGTAGCGATCGAGCCGTATATGAAACTGTCCTGTGGCACTATTCTGGTAATTCCCCGGGAATAGGGAACTAGAGAAAGAATTTACGTATAAATTATATTTAAATTCTGGCATACTGAGGTAAAAAGTTAGTGGAAATTTTTTTGAAAACAAAATAAAATTGAGAATAACTTTCCCTGATAATTTCGCTATGGAAAAATTATTGCCAATTTACAAATATTTATATCAAACTTTTTTTCTCAGTAGGCCAGAAAAAACTGATTTATAAATAACTAGTAGAAGCGGACAATTGAATTTGTCCGACAAGCGCTCGATAAAATAGGAAAAATGCAACAGACGGACGGACAGAGGTGTAAAACCTCTGAAACAACTAAGGTACTAATACAACAAATTAGCCCAATAGACAAAAAATGAATAGAATCTTAAGCAAATCAAAAAAAAAATTACAGAAACTAGTTTTGTAATAACACTCTTTTTATTATAGATAAAAGTAATATATATATATATATATATATATATATATATATATATATATATATATATATATATATTAAAGTTAAATAGTATAATTTTTTAGTAATATATATATTTATTAATATAGTATCTAATTAGATTAAAATCTATCAAATAGATCTGTTCTACTAGTTAAATGAAAATTTCGCCCATAAAGGGTCGTGCGATGATGTCATCGATCGGTGACTGCTGAATTTCAAAATCAGAGAAGATCGCGTCGATTTTGGTATTGTAAATGGTTGTTGGGATGGAAGGGGAAACAAGATGAAGCCCAATTTGCTCAAGTTGACGAACTACGTTTTGCGATGCAAGAAAGTCGACATTAAAATTAGCAGAGCAAATTGTACGATGACCAGATAGATGTTCTTTAACTACTCTCACACTATCCAGTAGTGTTTGGAATCTGCATGCGCCAATGATGTTCGTTTAGCATTCTCAATAATCTTCTTCAGAAGAAGTGTCACTCCTCTGTTACTCTTGTTGATGTAATCAATGATGTAACAGCAGCAGGCGTAGGCATCAAAGATGTACTGTATGTCCATATTCGCTTTCTGTAGAGAAAGTAATTTCTTGTTGTAGTTGTTGATGAAGATTTTGCACGGTCGGCGCTTAAGAAATACTTTTGCCCTCTTAAGTGAAGAGCGAATGGCACAAATGTAGTGAGCTGGAGTACAGTTGACTTGAACGAGTAAGTCTTCAAATGTTAAAGAGGAAGCTGAAGGATTATCAGATTTGAAATTATCAAGGTATGCTCGAATTCGTTTGTGAGAAAGTTTGTAGATTGGAAGATTTTCTTCATTACTTTGGGAAAAAATGAATTCCAAATCTGCACCCTGTATTTTTGCTTCTTCAATTTCTGCAGGTAAAGGAATGAGTATGAGTCTGAAGAGCAAGAAGACGTGTCATATTATTGGTAGTAGGATAGTCGGATGAGCAGGTAATGACTTCATCGATGAACTCGCAGACAGTCGGATCGGAGTCTGAATTGTCAGCATCGAATACAGGTGTGTTGGATAACCACAAGATTATGTGCACATGTGGACTTCCTCGTTGCTGAAATTCAATCCGATGATACTTGTGAAGAATCTTTCGACTACCGAGAGGCCCATTTGCAGACGAAAAAGTCTTCATCAATGCTTTGAAGCGATTGTCGAAATATCGAGCACAAGTGGTAGGATTTCGTTGAATTAATGTCAGCTTGTCAGGTTTTGGCAATTGCTCTGCGGCTTGCTCAGTAATGACTGTATTATCCAAAACTTTTGTAAGTATGACTAAAAGTTCGTTCCATTGGATTTCAGCAGCACTGACAGTGACAAATAGGTGAGGTAATCTAAACTGTTGGACCATTGCTCTGACATGCATTCCCTGTTGATGCCAGTAATGCGCGGAATTTCGAATCCCTTGAAATACTTGGAAAACGTTGTCATCTCGAACCATTGCATCAAGTACTTCGAGATCTCGGATTTCCCCGGCTGTAAGAATATTCGCTTCCCCAGTTCGTCTTCTCTTGCGAAGAACACAAGTTGAAACATTTGTGGCAAGTCTTTCAATTTCATTTTTCTTCGCCAAGTACAGAACGCACTGCACAGATTCGGCAACGCTTCTGTCAGAATTTCTTGCAAATGCTTTTGAAAGTGATGATGAGCTGACTTCTTTCTCGTCATGAAGAGGACTCATTCTATGGCGAGCGAAGAGTTTGGGAAAGCTGAGGAAGAGTGCATCATTGTCGAAAAGTACAGATATAGGGACATTCCCTGCAGCTGGAGCCATGCGAATGCCTTCCAAGCTTGTAAGCATAGTCTCCGTTCTCATTTCTTCGACGTCTTCCAATTCCTCAACAGGTTCTTCTTCTGGATTTAGTTCCCTAATTTGACTTTCTACAAATTGCGTTCATCTTTCTGATAAAGAGACATTGTGCTCATTGTATAAAGGAGAATCGGAAAGAATGCGTGCTGCCGTGTAGACAACATGTGGACGAATGTTTCGTGCAACGTATAGTCATGGTCGTAGTGCATTTGTCGAGCAATTCGAAGTGGTAACATGCAGGCGTCATTAAGCTGTCGTGGAAGTGAGGAGACTACAGTGTCGACAGACACTGGAACGTTGACGATTCTGCCTTTAGCATGCAATTGACCATGAACTCCGTGCACAGCTTTGATTTGCTGGAAGACATGACGTACTGAGACCAAACGACCTACGAGATCAGTGAGCCTTGAGACTTGAAATGGAATTTCTGGAAAGCGAAATCCATTAGAGAGACAATGCTGGGGAACTTTTCCAGACCGGACTGCGAGGAAGCATGTCAAACAAAGCGGAACATCTGTCTCTTCAGAAGCAAGACATATAACCTTGTTGATGAATTCTTGACTATATTTCTCAAGATGTCTAAGTTCAAGATTCCGAATTGACCTCTTGAAGAATAATTGAGAGCAACAGTGACAGACATGTACAGGTCCTTCGCGTGCTTCCTTCTCATATTCAGATTGAAGGTATTCCCAAGACATATTCCCTAGACGGTCTCGACGTCTGATATTGTTGTTTTCCTGATCAGCACGACGATATTCAGGATCAGAACATGCAAAACTTGTTCTGGACCGTCTGCGGGCTTCAGTGTCGCGCTGTTGTGCATCTGCTCTATATGAAGGATCTAATCTCTTTGCCTGCAATCGTAGTCTCTCTGTCTCTGGTTTATTGTTTGCCAAAATTGCACGCTGAGCTTTAGTTAATTGTGGAGGAGCCATCGTAAATGATTCTACAAATAATAAAACAATTATTAATATATGTTAACATTTAAATGTTATTTAAACTTACATAGTAAAAGTGTGTCAATTATACGTCATAGATATGGGAAATCTGGATCGTTTTGAATAAAAAGCTAAAAAAAGAAAAGAAGAGAAGTTGAATTATTAAGTTTATAAATTAAATTTAAATTTAAGTTACTTACAATGTAGTTGAAATTGACGATGATGATTGAATCCTAGAAGTGAGCGCTAAAAATATATCTTTCCGTTGTTTTTTCGAAACGAAAAGCTCATGATTCCAGTATGTTGTATTTGTTGCTAAGCAACAAGTAATAATAGTACAAGAATATTTTTTCTGGTCTAGAATAATAATTGAAAATTTAAAAAAAAGTAGACAGCCGCATCTGTGTGACCTCTATTTTTAGAAAAAGTTGAATATCTCGAAAACTACTTGACCTAGAGTTCCCAAATTTTATATGTGACCTTTTTAGAATAGTATCTATCTGTGTGCAAACTTTGAGCTCTCTGGTATGTATAGTTTTGCTGTGATAGTGCCAACAGACAGACGGCCTAAGTCTTTGTATAAGCTTGCTCGCAAGAGCAAGCGCTAAAAGCTATGCAAAATCTTTCCCCAGTTCCCTATTCCCGAGGAATTACCAGAATAGTGCCACTGGGGTCTATTATGAACCTAAAAAACAAAATCAAATCGGATTTTTCTCAGTACACTAGAAAAAATCCGACTGCTATTTGGTTGACGTATTTTGTATTCGATTAAACTTATTTTGACGTTTCCTCAAAATATAGTGAAAAGTGATTTATAATATTATTTAATTAACAAAATAAATAAATTAGTAATATTTTAATAATTCTAGATAATTAAAACCCAAAAATGTAAAATGTAATATTTTATTATAAGAAATTATTAATAAATAATAAATTTTGTTTTTTACCAATTCGATAATACAAGTTTCATAATAGGGTAAATCCGTGTTGAATCGAATATTTCCGTTAACGGAAAAATTCGAGAGGAACAAATTTTATAATAGACACCCTGAAGAAGTACGATTTAATCTGCATATTAAAGAATTTGGCCTATTACTTTTTCTTACTAAGTACTCGGGTGGCAAATTGAACAGCACAGGTGCGAGTGCATCTCCTTGTCGAATACTAGATGTATTTTCAAAGGAGTCTGGTACAGATGTTTCGATTTCAATTCAACTTATAAACTTAGACGTTGGTAATTTATAGAGATAAACGATTTTCTCCGGTGTTCCAAGGCATATGAGAAAAAAAAAAATTAACAGTGAGAGAACGTATAGTAAAACAAATAAAATATAGTTGAAAAATCAACTACAAATTGTCTCTCATCTTGATAAACTATGGACCTTTTTCGAGTTCAATTTCCGTGGAACTTCGTATCACAAGTTTCCGCTTTTGCATTTCGAAGAACAAATACTTCAGTTAATTTAGTCGAAGTATCTTCAACATTTAATATACATTTAATTCCATTTTATAACTGTGTGGTAATTTACCTAACAGATCAAAAGCCACAGCCACAGTTCTCATTAGACCTAACGGTTTTAAATTACATGGTTTATATTTTTGGCATGTCGAACACGTCTTAATATATAATGCGATATAGTCGCCCATTCCAGGCGAAAAATATTTTGCTCGAATTTTGTTAATTGAAATCCCTTGAATCATTGGATATAACCAGCTGAGCTTCGGAATCCGCGTCCGATAAATATTGATACAATACTCCCTGATCCATAAGGTTACCTAGGCCGGTCCAGTTTGCTCTATCTAGAAGATCGTTTTACTCAAACGTTTCCATTATCTTTCTTACGTCTTCATCGGCCAACTGGGTTCCCTTAGGCGGGCTAAATTACAAGTCGGAAAATCGATGATGAAGGACAGGTCACATATACATTTATCTTAATGTATTCAATCGGTGGCATTGGCCTTTCCTAGAGTAGAAGCACTGGCTTCTAATAATTTGAGTATTATCAACCATTTAGCGCTTGGTGATCTGTCTCTATAGTTACATCAGCCCATCAACGAGCCTCCATGAGAGCCCTATGTTATAAACATCTTGCATATTCTATGGGGTATTCGTTTGGGCGGATTACTGGTATATTTTACCAGATTTAAATTTTCTTTCGTTATTGAATACGGTGCGCTTTTGGGTCTGCACTGAGTTCACTTTTCCTTACATTGGGCACCTTAACCCAATTGTGACAAATGGTGCAGCACAACATCAGACATGCCTTCTATTTTTTTCTTTTGAAAAAAATACCATAGGGATTTTCCCGTTATACATGCATAACAGTTATTTTAGTAGGTATATATATACTAAAATAACTTATGCATGTATGGGAAAATCCCTTTGGTTTTTTGCCAACAGAAAAAAATTCAAGGCGTCTGATGTTGTGCAAACGCGCGTGGTTGGTCAAAAATGGGTCAAAAGTGACGATTGATGGCAATTTCATAACAAATACATTATTTTAGTTTATCTGTTTTATTTAGGCCACTGCTTCCCAAGCAGCTTCCGCGAATCTTTTATCTTTATATTTATTTGATCTCAAATCATACAAGCACGGCTTGTTCTCTACATGTTGTATGGGTAACTCAATTTCATTGCTGTTCCATCTGAAATTTTCAGGAATATTTTGCTGGAGAAACAAAAATACGCAACGGAGTACTTTTTATGGCAACAATCGAACACATCTACATAAATATTATGTTGCAATATGAACAAAATTATCCCACGCTATCAAACCTTTTTTGATTATAGTTCATTGATGGTTTGATTTGGTCATTCGTGTTGTGTACTCTTCGGTTTCAAACATTTTAAAAATATCTAAAAATATTAAAAATATTTAATGTGCGAGAAAGAAATAAATATACATATAAAGTAATGCCATACTTTTTTTATGACATTATTATTAGTTTTTTTAAATTAATTCGAATGCGAAATTTAAATTTTTGTCTATGGCGTCTGTTTTTATTATGAATCCTCAACATTTATAAATACGAACAAATTTTTTTTTTGATTATTTTACAATTGTTCCCATTAAATACTCGGATATATTTTATGGCAACATTTTATAGTGGTTTGGCGGTGTAGTGGCTTAAAATGTTTGTCGCATGTAAATCCGCCTTATGAAAATAAAAATGAAAAATTATATTTTGTTATTGTGCGTATTGCAAGATGCACCCTCATCAAATATGATATACCCGATGCAAATAAGTTTTATCGACAACCGCATTCTTTTTTTCGATTTTGCGTATCTTTAATAAACTTTTGAGTTCGATAAGTTAATTCTTTATCATTATTGAATACACAATGTTTTAAATATAAAACGGCGTATTTATGAAGTACTGCGGGCTATAGTGCAAAAAAAAATCGAATCACATAAGCCATTCTGGATCAGTTCATACATCCAGACTTTGGACAAAGACACTTTTTTTGCACTTTTCGAATAAGGGACCTTCAAAATCTCGAAAAAGTGGTGTTAGACGAAAATAATTTTTCAGGATTTCAATAACTTAGTATTACACTGGCACTAATACATCACTGACTGCAACACAGCACCTTTTCATTAATTCAGCATCTGAACGTGGTTTTAATCGTGGTTTTTCCACATTCGACATTTATACCTTTGAAGAAGCTTTTTGCATGGCTTCCACTATCCTTGATCTATGCAATTTACTCACACAAAGGTAATGGTTTGATTTGGATCTTCTACAGTGGATAATTTGACTGTTGAAATAAAATCTGGATCAGGTGTTGCGAGCCCGGAATATTTTTAGATGAGATTCCTAATGACACTGATACAAAAAACAAGCTATAGATGTTGGTGGCACTGTAGTTTGTAATATAGACGACGACGTTGACTTGTATGACTTTTTAATTGAAGTGGCACTGTAGTTTTAGTCTGGTTCGGTTGGTGGAGTATTTTTACAAAACTGTTAGTGGAGAATTCTTTCGTACCGAACACACACGACATAGTGTTCAACACATTTCCGACTAACTAAATTGATCGTTAGTTCACCCAGGTATTGTTAGATGTCTCTAATATTTATAAACCAAAACCTACCCGATATTTACTTCTAAACTGCAATCTTAGTTTCAATTTATCTATTACTGATTCGGCCACAATCTCGGCCACGTTTTAAGGTCCCCACAACAACGAATGATTCACAAAGTGTTCCATCAACAACCAGCCGGAGTACGTCGTAAAGGAAGTCGCCGACTGCGCTGGCGTGATGACGTCGAACAAGACCTACTCGTATTAGGATGTCGAAATTGGAGGACGAGAGCGATGGACCGAAACGGATGGAGGAGAGAGAGAGAGAGAGAGAGACAGATATTATAATTGTTTTGTAGAATGTTAAATTTTAGTCTATATAGCAAATTTAAATTAAATATTAGATACGGTTTGTTTTGTGCCATCTTCGAACGATTGATATGAATTAACCATCAATTTAGTTAATTGGAAATTTAGACAAAAAAATCGACATGAAGACACAGCACAGTAATCGACACAGCATAAGCCTTTGCACGCCGTCAAACATACATTTTAAACAGTTTTTGGCGTTAAGTGAAAAATTTGCTTTCCTATGTGGGGGTTTAAACTAGGAATAGTCCTGTCAGCAACCATCCCCAAAAACATAATCATCATCTGCAAAATGTTTTACGCCCTACGGATACATTGTGAATCACAGCTATTAAAAAATAATATAATTATAAGAATCTCGTTAGGGACCCACTCCACTGCAATCCATCACAAGTAAATAATTTCCACGCGGTCTCATATAATAAATAATTTCTTCCCTTAAGTTTTGCTCGCTGTGTACGTTGGTTGATTTTTGTGTTATCTGTCTTCTATCGTAACATCGTATCTATGGGGAAAAGTTTATTTTTCCGGTTTGGTGATAATTTACTGTTATCGGTATTGTAAATCTTTTATTAAGTACTGTTTGGGAAAACTTAAAATTTTTCTTCTACAATTTTTGGGGTTTGTGGTAATTTTCTTGTCGTTAAAACCATTTACACTTAATTTACAAACTGTTTGATTATAGATATGGACATGTGCCTAAAATTATGTTTATTAGGTTGTGTGAGTGAAAAGTTGCAAATGAGAGAATAAATTTCGAAGAAATCACAACGAATTATCAATAGCGGGCTTGAACTGGACATAAATTTTCCCGATGGCTCAATTACCGGAAACCATAGTCCATAAATACTTTATTGTAAAATATTAAACAATTTATGCAGATACTAAATTTACATAGTACTCGTAAAATATTTATGAATATTGTGAGTATCGCAAATTTGCATCATAACCGTAATCCTAAACTTATTCGTTTATATTCAAATCCATTAGTGTATAATGTAATGTAGGACGTGATGTAATTTGAATATCATTTATGTGCTACAACATCACCAAATCGATAAAATGTAACGAAGGGATTTCATGAACGGTTTACTTTACGTTGTACTATAAACATTTATCGAAATTATTTTACCAATACGTCATCCTCTAAAACTTGTAACACAAATAAAATTTGGTTGCCCGTAATTTGAGCTCCATTAATATTGTCTCCTTAAATAGTCTGAACTGGTAACCGGGATCATTGGAATATGAATTACCGAGTATTTAAAACTTTATTAACATATAGTACATTTTACAACTCAATAATTCACGAAATATTTTCCGTTATTAACCTTTCATAGACATATTTAATTAATACGCCTCAAACCACCAAATTCACGTTTCCCCCAATTCTAGTAATCGTTCAGCACAAAGGACCAATTTAACGGTTCACGCACACAAACCACTGTATTTTAATAATTTATTAATTTCGGAAAAATTATTGACGACAAACATAAGAAAATTGAAAAATTCACACATCACCGACACCCACATCTCAATCAAGCACATCGCCAACAAGAATTTTGGTCGAGAATCAAAATTATCACGCACACGGCACAACCTGATCGTTGACAAGCCACTTTACCGACATAACGGACAACCATCCACCCAATTAGATCGCCGACACTCACGACACCGAAAGCCACTTATGGTATGGATATGAGAATTGGCAAAGTGGAAGTATGCCATAGCGGTATTGTAATGTAACTATGAGCCATATAAATTGTTACGACTCCCTTCTGGGTCATAACGTTGCGCTCACATGCGATTTTTTTCACAGAATTTCGTTACCACCAAACAAATAATGCATTTTTCTGATGTGATTGGCATCTACCCTGTGGCATTGACATTAAAGTTTTAATTGTGTATGGGCCTTAATATGCTGTTAATGTTTTTACCCATACCTATTGTATTACCATAGAAATATCAGTTTACCATAGATTTCTCATTTTTATAAATCGAGAAACCAAAATGAGTTGAATGAAACAGTTCTGATATTGGAATTGTCAGAACATTTTTACTCAATTCATTTTTGTTTTTCGATTTATCAAAATGAGAAATCTATGGTAAACTGATTTTTATATGGTATTACGTAAACGTTGAGTGAATTGAGAGCGAGACAAATATGCACCTTGTGCGTGAGTGCGACGAGTAGAAGTATAGAAAAATATTTTTGAAATCCGTTTTTTTGTTTTGGCGTGTGGAATGTGTGTGATAAGAAAGGGTGGCCAAGTGGAGTGCACAAAAAGCGGGGAAAAAATATTTTTCTAAATTTTTTTTGTGAACATTGATAAAAAAATATAAATACTAATTCCGTAATGGTTTTTGTATTGTGAACAAAGTTTTGTGAGTCGATTTTTTTTATTGAGCGTTGGGTGAACAAATTTTCATTTTTTTATTATTACTTATTTATTATGACCTAAACATAACACATAAAAAGAAAATTATAAAGTGCACAAATCAGCAATGGTTCGCAAATTTAATTCTACGGGTGGCCAGTTGAGCCCTATCAATTCCAAATTTTTGGACAAAGGCGGAAAGAAGCCTAATTTTTTCGGTGGCCTATCCAGGTCAAATCTCCGGTTTTCGAGAAAAGACGTCCAACAAAATATTTTACGGGCTTGATGAAACAACGCCCAACATTTTTACGGTTTTTCGGCGAGACAACGCCCATCATTTTTGGCGTCCTATCAAGGCCAAACTTATGGTTTACGGCGGGAAGACGTAAACCGTTGCCTACGGTTTACGGAAGGTCAGTTGAGGCCATTCTAATTGATATTTTCGGCGAGACAACGCCTAACAGCGTATCTGGTCAAAGGCGTAAATACGCCCAACGTCTGTTTATTTATGGTTTATAACAGGAAGACGCCCAACAGATTTTTTTTGGTTAAAGGCTAAGAGACGCTCAACCCAGTTGCAGCAGGTGAAAAACCGGCCCTTTCTAAATTTGTTTGTAACGGTAAAAGGCAACGCAACCCACAGGTGGCAAGTTAGTCTCTGGGTACCGGCCAATAATCGATACGCAGTTAATGTGTAAATTCCATTTATTCTAAATTTGCAAAAATTGATCAAGTTCGGCGTCAATGGCAAATGGGTCTACCTCATCGTATTAAAATGGGGATAATTTTTATTTGCTAAGGATGTATTAAGCTAACTACACATATATACCATGTGCGTCGGAAATCTCTGGGTACTGGGCAATTATCGATACCAATTTTGAGACAACTACTTACACGACTGACGCAAGTTGATCACGCTATATACCGTAACTGAATTAGTGTGAACAATCTGAGTAAATAAAATTGTTGCCAATAACGATTCTGTCTAACTCGATTGAGTAAAAAACCCTGAAAATAAATAATTAATTCATTCAATCATAATTCAAATTGAAAAACTGTCTGTTAAAATAAAACTGTCTGCTCCCAGTGCATCACGCGCGTCTGTAGAAAAATATAAAAGTCTCAATCCATCATCATTAATGTTAACAGCAGCGCACATCCACAAAAATCCAAAGAAAATGAAAGCTATATTTTCGCCTCATTTCATACCTTTCATTACATCATCATACCGTTGTAAATAGTATAAAAGCGTACTACACAATAAATTTCGATAACTGTACATATAATATACAACAGTACACCTGTAAGATATGCCAAATCTTATTTCGGAAAAATTTCCATTTGATTCAGATGAATATTTTCAATTACATTAAAGGATCTTCAAATACGGTTTTGTGTGCATATACTAAAAATAATTGTCATTAAATACAATTTTGCCTTAAAATGAAAACGTCTTAGGGATAATTTAGTCATGCCAGAGAATATATTGACCGGATTTTTATTTTGGTTCGTATACAGATCACAACAAGCATTTTGACTTAATGAAATGGAACATGAATTATTTATTTTCTAGCCGTAATACTTTTTGCTGTATACCTTTGTCTTATTGCGTATTTTGTCTTGCAAATATGTTAAGAATTGATTTCATTACGAAGTAAGTGATTCCCGATACCGTATACTAAGATATCGAGTTATTTTAAAATATTAAGCAATTTGATTTAATCAGGGCTTTCATATTTCTACTTTCTGTATTCGTATACCCCATCATAATAATCATCCATCAAATTCACCTTTCACCGATGGATATAACACAGAGTGAATAAATCAGACTATTAAATTTCAAATATTTTCCAATCAATTTTGGATATCGATTTCATGTACATGGGGTATAAGAATGTTCACGATAATTCAACAACACTTTTCGCTGATATATGGGCGTTTTATTGGAGATTTTAAACTTTTATTTTCTTTGAGCTTATTCACGTGCGTAATAATGGGTACCTCAATAATCGATAAGTTTTAAAGAACACCGATAGTGAGGTTGTGGAAAATGTTATTCCTTTCTCTAAGTTGGTGAATTTATATACGATTGAAACTTAAGAACTTGGCAAAATGGCGATTATTCGGCCGATTGAAATATACAAAAAAAATCGCGGATTTAAAAGCTGGCAGTACTAATGCAAGGATCGTGAAAAAATGAAACCATCGTGATAGAAAATATTAAGATACAAATTTGCAATAATCTTACAATTTTAAATAAATTGATAAATCTTTAAAAAGGTTGTTGTGGTTCTTTATATGTATTTATGTTTGGGCCAAAAATTTACACCCCAAAAATATTAAGGTACTATAAAATATACGAACATTTACTGCATCAAGTATCTGCCAAATATTTTGTATTTCCATTCATGCGAAGGCTTTTATTTTTATTACGTTTCCAATTATCGATTTAGCTTTCCTTTGTCGCCGTACGAAATTTACTCCATCACTCAGACCCGTTTCATCTATCTCTTCCGTCTCTACATTTTCAGTTAAAAATAAATGAAAATACAATGTCCGCATCCGTAATATGAAGTGGTTTTTCACTACTGTTAGAATCATCAGTCATATCGTCTTCATAAAGCTCGATTTATGTTGTACGTTCCTTTCAGTTCCTGCACTTACCGTGTTCAGACACCATCAATTTATACTATCAGTGCTATCAGTTCAGACTTTTTCATCGTATGATTATCGTATATATTCGTATTTTTTGGTTACGTATAAAAGTAAAAGATAACTTATAAAAATTCAAAATGTTTTAGTAACAATTTAATTTTTGTGTATGCAAGTTTGGGAAATGAAGTTTATTACGCGAAAGATACATATAATTAAATAATAAATAGTTTATACCAAGAGAAAATTTTTTCGCATTTAAAATTTTGGAAATCTATTCCATAGGATAAGGCTCCCAAATGACCTACCCTTTCTGCCATAAAATTTTACCGTTTCATACACCAAACATCCTGTATAAACGTTAAATAACAAGAAAACGATTTAAAACGGATACAATAGAAAATATGAACACATGCTTTATTGCTCAGTTCATCAAATAATCTAAATACATACTCGTATGCTCAGTCCTTACTTTATTTTCCTTTAACAATTTTTTTTATATTTTATAATTTATTAGACTAAAACCACTATAAAATATGTGGGATAATTTAAAAGAGCATATAAGAAAAATTTAATTTAGTTGTGACAAACATTAGCATAAGATGAAGAATAAAAAAAATATTATTTCACACATGCTGCATATCCTCGTATCTTTGGTATGGTTACGTATAGACTTAATGATAACAAAAAATCCAAAAATGTTTTAGCAGCAATTTAATTTTATTTTGATTTTTGTGGTTGGAATATATATGAATCGCGTTCAGACTTCAGACAAAACATTCTTTTCAACAACATTTCTAAAAAACGGTACGGAAGGAACTGAGCGTAATGGATAATATAAATACTCATATAGAAAATATATGTAACAATGTTTTTTTTTGTCAGACACGGTACTTGAAGGAACTGAAAGGAACGTATAAATCGACCTTAAGCATTACTTTCCATTTCTAGCTCGTTCTGCTTTGATATATATTCAAAGTTCAAATCCGTAATCAAATTGTATTCACATTTAAATTATTGCTGTCACTCGGAATGTAAATATCAGGTCCCATCGCTGTAGGATCCAATTCAAAAGAAAATATCACGTCAAGGCTTTCAATTGGAATTACATACTGGTTCAGCAGCGATGAGGATCACGGTTGCCTGTTGCAATTTTTTTCGTGCCATATCTAACATTTTTTACCTACGTGACATTTTTTTTTACTAAACTAAACGTTTAACTAAATAGATATTTATTTATTGTGTGCAATTTGAAACAAAAATTAAATTTTTAAACTTTTCGATGAAGTCGTTTAGTATAAATTGGATGCAAAATCACCGATCTACATAAATAATGAAAATCTCCCACTCGCTTCAAAATCTCATAAATGGACCCGACAAACAATTTGAATTTTTGGTATTGTAAAATAACCGGTGTAGGACTGAAGGACCGACCCGTTTTTTGTCAGACTCAGCTTTCCTCAAGTACTATAAAAAAAACCGAGTTTTGGAACACCTTGGGCGATCCCTATTGCCTGAACAAAGACCGCAAGCGTAATTTACAGTCCAACTGTCAGTAATATGTAAGTCAACTTTTCCGACTTTTAAACAGCATGTTGTTTGTATTAGCTACCGTTTTATTACGGTCCAATTGCCGGTAACTGGAAAGGTGACTTTTACGACTATTAGCCACCAATTAGTTTGTATTAGCCACTATTTTTTACGGTCCAATGTCAGTAATCTATAAGTCTACTTTTCCGGATTTAAGCCACCGTGTTGTTTATATTTTCCACCGTTGATATACAGTACAATTGCCGGTAACTGGAAAGTTGACTTTTACGACTATTAACCACCAATTACATAGTTTGTATTAGCCACTGTTTTTTACAGTCCAATGTCGGTAACTTATAAATCTACTTTTCCGGATTTAAACTAACGTGTTATTTATGTTTTCCACCGTTGATATACAGTCCAATTGCTGGTATCTTTTACGTTTATTTTAACGATTATTACATGCCGTTTAGTTTGTATTAGCTACCGCTTCATTTCCATCTTTGAAGATTATTAACAGCCGTTCCGTTTGTATTATTAGTGACCGTTTTATGTTACTGTCCAATTGATCGTAAACTTTATTGACTAATCCACCGTGTTGTTTATATTAGCCACACTTTTATTGTACATACCAATTGTCAGATTCTCATTGGCCACTTTCCTTAATAATTTCTTATCATATTAAATTTAATATTTTAAAAATTATTAATAGTCTTGAAAGTGAAAATTATAAGTCACCGGCAATTTGACTATAAAACAATACCGTAACAAATATAATGTAAACGACCGCGGTCAATAGTCGTTAAAGAGGGATTACAAGTTACCGGCAATTGAACCATAAAACAAATTACAAACAACGCGGTGATCTAAAATCGGAAAAGTGGACTTACAAGTCAACGATAAATGAACTGTAACTCAACTAATACCCTAAACAGTGACTAATAGTCATTAACGTTGACTTACACAGTACTATCAAATGAACTGCAAGTAAGCTATGGTCCCACTTTGGGGGAGGGGGGGGGGGGAATCGCCAAAGATGTTGCAAAACATATTTTTTTATAGTATTTGAGGACAGATAAATTTGACAAAAAACCAGTTGAATCTTCAGTCCCACACCGGCTATTTTATAATTTAAACAATTCAATTGTTTGTCAGGAGAATAACTTTCAAATCAATTGTTTCAATCAATCGTTTAGTCAGCCCAACGAAGCTTTTTGGATACAATAAGTATTCATGTCCGCAGGTGAAACTATACGGACGAAGACAAAATTATCTGGTTATCGTTAAAAGTATATATTAATTAAGGTCATCAAGGAGAAATGATAAATTATGTATTAGAAAAAATTACTAACACATCTTATCTCTGATATAATACCGATCTTTAAACATTCGTGATCATTGCAGACTTTGTCATGGTTAGCTGAAATACTGCAAATACAGGGTGTGTATGCCCTGCAGAGAATCACCCTCGCGCCTCCCTAATAAGGTTCGTGGAAGTCAGTAGACAAAAAAATCATTATTACATCGTATTTATTTTCACGAAAACATTTCGTATTGCTTTATTTATTATAAAATTGATATTCATAACAAATAGAAAATTTCAAAATTAACGATATTTGTCAAATTTTTTAAATATACGTGTTATAAAATTCAGTTATTAAATTAATTCAATTCCTATAGTAAAATTCAGTCTTAATTAAAAAAAAAAAATATCAGTATTCATCAATAATTGGAAAGTAATACTAAAGTAGAGCTATCTATATTCACTGATTAATTAATTAAGATAAAATAAAATATGTAATTGTTTTTTGGTTAAACGCTACTGTGCAATATTTTATTTTGTCGATGATTGGTCCGCTTTAAGAATTCCTATATACTTAGATTTATTGCCTCGGTTGTGACAGCGTTACTCAATTTTAAATAATTATGGACGTTTCGGAGCAGCTCTATAATATTTGGAAGCTCCGCAAATATTTTCTTAGTGATAACTGAAATAAAAAACATTGAGGAAAAATCAGTTATAATATAGGGTTTTTAAATTATGTTAACATGAATACTGCTCTAAGCAATTTTTAACTGTTTTATTGCTTTTTTCAGTTGAAAACTTATGCAAGTAAAGAGTCTGAAATAAAATGAATCTAATTAATTATTATGGTTATATAGTGTATGGTAATAATTACCATTTGGTCCATGTAGGGTTGCGAAGATAACTTAGTATTCAATAAATTGAGATGTTGCTCACTCGTAATGGGTAGTTTCGGATATATAAATGATACGTCTTTTATAATCGGAGCCTGATTTTTCTTTGGTAGTGTGTTTACCATTACCTGTAACAATTCTTTTATATCGGTTTGGTTGCAATAAGTTTTTTGTTGATTTTCCAATAGAGTTGTTATATTTAATTTATTGTCTTTAATTATTGATTGGTTCTTTTTAATTTTTTCATCTAATTTGTTAATTTTGTCTAAAACTTTAAAGTTACTGCAATTTTCTGTATTATCTGAATCTTCCATGAAACAATTTTGCCGATATACCGGAGTGGCAAGAGTCACTATATTTGTTGTATCTAATTCGTGCAAACTCTCCTGTGTTGACTTGTTCCAATTTGCCGGCGTGAATCCTTTACTACTACATGGTAGTGGTACATCATTGCCAACACTTTTCTGTGGAAAATGTTCAACAATAATTGGAGTAAGCGGTGGCATTTCTACGTCGTTACATATTTGTTTGGGATTAAATTCGGAAGAATTATGTATTAAAGGCGGTAGCTGTTGATTTTTTTCGTTTGATTGTATAGCGTTGCTGATGTTTTTTACACTTTCATTTAAATTAGATGCTGGACCAATATAGGCACGTGTATTCTTATTGTGTGAATGCTCATCGCATTCAGAATTGAAAAAATCAGCTAGCAATTTTTCTTTCTCCTTGGCTTCGGCGTAGTCCACTATATCTGGTTTCAAGATTTCACAAAAATAATGTTTCCAATCTGGATTGGGCTCCTGTTTTTTTTATTGCTTGATTATAGTGATTAGGCCAAGCTACCATTCCATCCTTAATCCAACTTGTACATACGGCCTATACTTCTTTTTTGCCATCGTCACTTAATGTTTCTATTACCGAATACATGGTCGATCGAGCAACTGAAAATATGTGTAAAATAATTGTTAAGTAGGTAAAATGTTAAAGAATAAAATGAAGAAGCGGAAAGAAATTGTAAAAACCACCCTCATTATTCCACATTGCAAATAATTTTTTGTAAACATTATTAACGTCAAATTTTTCTACACGTTCCTCAGTATTCAACGAAGTTCGATAAATATCTAATTTACTCGACGATATTGGTAAATTGTAGAAATCCATATTCGTTTTCATTTTTTTACCCCAAATGACCATCGTATTTTCAATAATTTCAGCACAATCAAACTTTACAATTATTTTATCTTTTGTTAAGAACCATTGATTTCTTTCACTAGTATAAAATTCAGCGCATTCAAATTTAATCCGGTAATAATAAGTTTTTCCATTTTTACTTGCTTTTTTTTTAAGAATAGGATATGTTAACTTTGTTTTATTTTGGCCCAAGTTTATGTTTGTTATCTCACAAATTCGATTACACAATTGTGCTAACGGTTGATTTGGTTTTCTAAGTAGACATTTAATTTTATACATATAGGATTCAAACGCAAAAGCTGAAAAAGCATCCAGAGTACCAAATTCTTGTACGTCTGCGGCCAAATGAGACAAACTGTGCATATCCCTTTAGTGATTTACTAACACAATTGTGCGGGTAGGGCAAAAGTACCATGTCAAAAATTTAGTTTTGTATGTTTTTTGAACCAACTTACACATTTGTGAATTCCTTTTTAACTTATTTTCGTCCGAAAAAAAACACTATATCTATACACACAATTGTGTTGGTTTTACTTCAAATAATGCGAAATTTTTTATCAACAACGCCATTACATACTATGGTTTTTTACTCACACATTTGTGTGGGTTGGACTAAAACTGAGCCATTTTTTTTGTTTTCTTGGTTGAAAAAGGGATATTGTAGGTCAAATGATGCGCTCCATAGAGATATTTTACTCCTTCAATAAAATGTTTGAGGATATTATTTGCCAAATTATATTTCGTTTTACTTAACTCTGGGTGACATAATATTAGAATCGCGGTGTGAAGCGATAGAAAATTATTATATTTCTCTTCAGATTATATGTCTTTCAAAACAAACGGGCCACAATATAACAAAAACACTCTGAATTCTGTCGCTTTAAAACAAGACAGATCAGAAAGATTTCTAATTTTCCGTTGAAATTCACACGGCTGAGTAGCAGATATATCTATTAGTCTATCCGATATTTTTTGAACACTTATCGAAGGTAAACGTGAACGGGTATCTCGAAAAGTTTTCACCATATCAAATGAAAGTTCTTCCAATATTGTGTCGGTTCTATGATGCTCCAAATTTTCGCGATTTCTAAAAGAATTATCCGTTCTTAACCGTGCTGTTGTGTTAACTGGAAATGTCATTCTATTTTTGATGAAATCGCCCTCTACGTCACATTTCAGACGGCCAAAATATCCTGTGTGCGATTTTGTGCCAAGAACACTAGAACGTGCCGGCGCATCAAATATTATGCTCTAATTTTCACATTAATTTTGGAGTTTTTCCAAATATACCCATTTACCATATATTTTTTCAGTTCATCGACTAATGGTCTTAAATATTGATTGAAATCTTTTGGTTTATTATAACCAAGATAAATTCCAATTACAAACAGCGTGTTGCAAGAATTTGTAGAATTGTAAATTCTACCCAAAATTGGCCAAAAACAGCTTTAATTACTTCTTGTAATAGGTAATCCGACAATATTTATGTCAAAAATGATATCTGTTAACGGAATTTCATTATTATTCAAATACAACTTAAAGGCTGAAGTGCATCCTATATGTTCATATTTTCCCGGAGAACAATCTAAAGTGTCTCTAGTTTGTGGAGTTTTTAAAAGAGTTCGACTGTCGATCGGAATACTGTATCCTAGCGTCTTAATAAAAACTAAAAGTTCATTCAACGCGTTTGATTTGACACTATATTTAACCGCTCAAGTATGTAAAAAATCTAACATTTTTACATTATTTAACAGTTCAATATCTTCTCCTTTAAAACCCGATAATACTTCTCGGTCACTGCCGTCATCATTTAGATCAAAATTTAACAGTTTATCGGTAGAATCTTCATCAAGCGTGAGTGTAATCGGATTTGATAAGGATTGTTCTGAGTTACTCGAACATGGTTCATTTTTTTCAGCTTGGACTCTATGGCAGTTCTGAGATTTGTTCGGATTGGTAAGACGTCTTTTAATAGACTGTTTCGAGAGATCTCTCAACATTTTATATTTCGGTATTTTTACAAAAACTATAATATTTAAAATGAAAACAATGAATTTTTAAAAAACTAAAAATTTTATATTCTAATTTGAATCTATGATAATTAAAATTAAATTAAATGACGGTAAATGACAATTTAAGAGCTTTTAAATCCATTCAAAATGAATAAATTGATCAAAGATTTTATATATTAGTGTTGATTTTATATATTAAATTGTGCGAAAAACTAAGCAAAAACTTGATTAAATTTATTTTATTCCATGTAATTATTTATCTTGCGTTAAATATTTAACCGGCCAATTTTGATTTAACAACTTTTAACCGAACGTTAAATATTAACATAAAATAAATCTAGTTTTATCAAGGATACATAAAGTTTTGTCTGCCTGCGAAACAAATTTTCATATACAATTTTTGATTGGCGCACAACTAACCGGGTGGCACATTCTGTGCAACTGGACATAATTGAAGTATGTGTATATGTAGATTTGAAAGTGCATTAAACTCGATAATATATTATAAGTGAACGATATAATACATACTTTAGTAAAATAAAACTATATTTTATTATGCCTTTGATTTTTTAGCTCGACGGTAATTGAACAAAAAGCACAATAGACGAATTTAAACGAAATTTACGATTTAGTGAATCCCATTTGTCGCCATTGTTATTCGCACCACCAAAACATTTTTCACTTTATAACATTTATTCTAAATTAAAATATAATTATAAAATCTTACCTTGTTTTATTGTTAGTTTAACAATACGGGCAGATATAATCATCAATCGGTGCACTTTAATTATTCAATTCACTGTATTAAATTTTTTTTTGTTTATTACCAAAAACACACCATCACCACACAATAGTTTTCTTTTAATAAGAGCATTTTGGTATAGAATTCATTCGGTCGTTGTCGTATATATTTATTATAACAGAATTATTCGAAATGATTTATTATTTCGTTTTTTAATACAGACATTTTATGGTCACAAAACCATAAAATGTAAATAAATATTATTTCGTGCTACAATCGGCTTCACTTCAATTAGTTTTTGTTATTTTATTATTTTGTTTTTTTGCGACAGACCTTTTACAATCATCAAACTGCAATTTGGAATTACGTATTATATTATGCGCAATGAAAGATTGTTCGGGATAGTTTTATTAATTTTTTGTTCACGACAGACTTTTTAAGAACACAAAACCATAAAATATACGTACTATTTATTTCGTGCTACAATCGGGTTCTCTTCTTTTTTGTAAAACACGATGGTTTATGCTATAATCGGCTGCGGTCGATATATTTAACTTTTGTTTTAATATGATCGGGTAAATTTATATTTTGTTTTTCTGAGTATATCAACTCGGGAAAGCCTTCGTGATAATATTTTCAATTTTGCATTAATTTGACAACCGACTTTTTACGGTAACCAAACCATAAAGCCTATTGCGGTCCCAAATTGTTTGTCGGGGGAGTAATTATTTATTATTGTTTTACTATGTATTATTATACCACGTCAAAATTAATATTTCAATTTAACACTAGAACTACGAACCGGTCAAAATGACCGGTTGCATCATTTATTTATAACATTTCCTTTTTGTCTTATTTAATATTTTACGATAATGTCATGATTTTTTTAAAGAGGAAATGTAGGTTCGTCTGCCGGTTCGTAGTTCTAGTGTTAAGTACAAATACTTCCAATTTTTACCGACGATCCGCAAGCTGTCAAAACACAAGTAAACTGATCAGGATCACATAAGAGATTTTTACAATTTTTTTTTACTCTTTCCCTAGAGGAAGAATGGTTTTATTACCGTTATATTGTTTTTGTAGGTTTTAGTTGTATAGGTGCATGTATTATAGCTCCTAATCAATTGAAAAATCGCCAACAAAATGTACGTGTTTTTCTTAATATTCAAAATTAATTTTTTTTTTTAATAAAATTCATTAAAAACTAAAATACAAAACTATTTAATTACTGTTTGGAAAAATCCATTTTCGAACCGGGAAACATCGTTTCCAACATTTTTGAACACCGAATACCCACAAAACTTGAAAAATTCGGAAAATTATACAATTAAAGTGTCATGGCAGGTAAGTAGTTCAAATGAAAGGCTTTTTGGTGGTTACTTCTGAAAACACTGTAAGTCACTTCTTATGTGGAAATCGTGAGAAAATTCAGTTGAATATATCATACTACATACAAAACATTCTCAAAATTTGACGTTTTAAGTGTTCCATGATGGTTACTTTTGATCAAAGTTTACTTAAATTTTCATGAGGAAAGCCTGGGACACCTCGGTCAATTATTCCTTGGTTATAGAATATATATGTATCTCATATCATTGAAAAGGTTTTGTAGAATGTTGTAAAATAAGTTGAAGCGCGTTAGTACTCAAAATTATCGTTGTGGCGCTGGAAACAGTTACATTAAGCTCATTCTCGTCTTTAAAATGAAATAGTTTTATTATTAGCACTTTAGTTTCTCAAATTCACCGTTGTTCGATTGTTATTTTATGTGAATTTTCCGGCTTGGTGCAATGGTACTCGTAATATATTCTTGCATTTTCTAGTGAGTTTTTGGGTTTATCGTTTAGATAGACCGAAGCTCTGATTATCTATTAAAGTTTCAGCATCTAACACTTTAATAACACTGTTACTAATTAAACTTGCGGTAGGTGTTCTCATAGGTGCTTATATTTCCTATACGCTGGAAAAACTAAACTTCTGGTATTCCTACCTAAGTCAAATCCTTTAACTCGGGAATAATTTTTATTTTGCCCGTTCATATTAATTCGAAAGCTTGTTGAAGAACTAATGTAGAAATGATTTGTCGATTGGTCAAGCTGTCCCAAAGACAAATAAAAATAACTTAAAACTATTGAACAAAGTGTAGTTAAAGACATATAAGATTAAAGAATCCTTTCCTATTAAATTTACTGTTAACAAATAATGCTAAATCAACATAAATTGTGTAGCACATATAGATTTCCGGTCCTTTTTCCTGAACAAAAATATCCTAAAATCATAAAAAATATTTGATATCGAAAATTCTTAAGTAAAATCTGCGATGTAAATTCCGTTAGCATAAAAATTTGCGCTTGACTTGAGCCCACATGTTTAGCTAACATTTAACATTTGTGTGATTATTTAGCATTTACTTAAAAATGATTTGAATCCTATATCCCCATGCACACAATAACATCCTGCAAGGAATACACACACCCAAAAAAATATGAAGCAACCAAAATATGAAAAACACAAAAAAGGGTTTTCTGTCTATGAGCACCAACAAAGAAAATTGCCCATAGGAATACTGCTCTTATGCATATGATATTGTTATACTTGTTGATTTGAAATTCAAACATTTTTGGCCAACACAAAAAAAGGTTTTCTTATCATAACAATAAATTTATTTATTCCACTTCAGTAGTCATGGCCAGCATTTTTCGTTTTATTTGGTTAACTTTCATTTTGTGAGTACTGTCTGGATTCCATCCAAAGTGAATTGGTACACCAGCCGGCTCGAATTGGTGTAGGAATATATCGGCAAACAACATCCCATTTGATTTAACAAAAATATTTCGCAATTTTCGTTTGTACCGCTCTTTAAAAAGCTAAACAAATTTTTACGTGCAACCACCGCCCTATAAAAAATAATAAGAAAACAAATTGTTGCTATAAACATAACCAAAATTATGTTTAAGAGCAAACAACATCAGTGACATACTTTATCGAGTCTCAGAAGAAATGCTCAAAGTTCAAATCGCTTAATTTAGAAAACGACTTGTTATGTTTGGCTGAAAATTTACTGTTCCGTCAAGTATAATGCTTTATGCTGTTAAAAATCTTTGTTAGCTGTTGTTATTTTATATAATGGATTGTTCAGCGAGCAAGAACAACAAAGACACAACACACACACACACGTGTTTACATGATGCGATGAGATTAAAAGGTTTTTTTTCGGTTTAACGATACGTGTATGTAGAGATGTACTGTTCTGTTGACTCTGCAGTTGACATCTATAATACGAAAAAGTTTATTTTTTGCTGTGTGTATTATATCAAACGAATGTTCCGTTCCTTTCATCTGTGTATGTTTTGTTTATCAGCCAAATTGTGAAAAGGGTTGTTCGGTTTCATAATTGCTGGCATATTTTTTATATGACTGCAATATTCTAAACACAAGACAACACAAGGACTTTGGGACATGTTAATAAATAAAAATTTATATCTAAAACAATTATTTTGTAATTAAATTAAATTATTATAACCCGAAATGTCATGGGTGTCATACCCATACCAGGGTAAATTAATGTATGCTTGTTCCAACGTTAATATTGTACCAACAACACAATTCTCCGGTTGTTCTACTCGTAATGTTGTATACATACCTGCGAATACAGGAATTGGCGCAATCGTTCCCACAGTTTAAACCAATCGATTTCTTCAAGCTTGCCAACCAAAAACAACAAATAGAACCAAATTTTGTGCTCATTGTAAACCGCCATTTATATGTTTGATATATATTTGACAGATAACATAGATAATTTGACGTTCAACGATGAACAATTCCATGCTTTGAAAAAATAAAAATTTCTGAAACTGGAAAACGATTGAAATAATTATTGGTCGAAGATGTGAATCCAGCTATCGATATGGTACCAGCAAGTGTTGCGGACTGGTATAAAATGGGCCAAGCAATTTTCGTTCAAGCTCAAATACTTGAGAAGTATGTAACCAACTTTGAAAATAATTTGTATGAAATCAAGGAAACTCCCGAATCAAGAATGATCTAAAAGAGATAGAAAATTTGCGGAAGCAACGTAAAAACGCAAGGGGATTACAATGAATTCCGAATGGCAACACATGTTCGCTGACACCCTGGCACATCAACTAGACTAGTACTTCATCATCGGTTAGAATACAAATTTAACTAACTTCATCGTCGAATACAGTATACTTGAACGAAATTTTCTACAGGACTGAATGGCCATCATAGTATAAACCGTAAAAACTCAATTTTTTTTTGAAGTTATACTGCTTTGCGCCCGTTGGAGACTTTTGGGATGGGGTGCTGGTCGAGAAACCGCGTCACGCTAAAAAATAAGATAATTCGATGATTGTACGTTTTTGTATAAGCAGTAGGCTAGTTCGTTAATGTGCGTCATTGTGTTTTTTTTTCTTTTTCATTCTTTTTTAGAAATCTCCAATAATGGATGAAAATACAGATAATGGTACAGATTCCGAGTTCGAGAACAATGACCGTAATGAAGAAACTCCACAAATGACCATTTATGACAAAAGTCTGGAGAGGAAAAGGAAGAAAGCAGAGACCAACAGAAAATATCGGGCGAAAAAAATGTTGTTGACCGAAAAGAAACAACAGTCACAGGATGACAGAAGTCATAAGAGAAAATTAGCCGCCATCCGCGCGAAAAACTACTGGGATAGAAGGACTATACAGAAAATTGATCAAATTGCAGACAACGATTCGCAATCAACTGAATTTACAAGTAAAGATGTACCACGACCCAAAAAAAAATATTCATTGCTCGCAAATAGCAGGGCCCTCTCATAGACAGGTGCCATTTGTCCGAAAAAATCCAATCCATGATTCGCAGATAGCGGGTCCGTCTACAAAAGAAGTTCCAAGAATTACTACTGGAGAGTGTCACGGGAATAATAGAAATGAACCATCGGCCGTACCAATTTCTAATGCTGAAATTGAAAGGGTAGAAAATGAAAGGACAGATATGACTACTAGAGAAAGCGATTATGAAGACCATGGTCAGGTAATTGATTGTGATAATCTTGACAATAGCGATAGTGAAGACGGAGAAAACGCCATAAACAATGTTCAGATCGAAGAATATCAACAATCAATGCAGGGTAATGTTTATACATCGTACAATGACCATATTTATGCACATAAAGAGTTTTTAAATAAATTTATCAATAACCCATTGGACTATCCTTGTCACGGGTGTGATCGCCTCTGGTTTAAGAAGGATTTGAAAACAGTGCTTAATCAAAATAATACACTAAATATTGCACTCATTAAGAGAATTATTACGGTTCATAACGAAAAATTCGAAATATGTTCTACCTGCTTCAGAAGCATTCAAAAAAATCATATTCCACAATTATCCGTTTATAATGGCTTCAAATATCCCGAATACCCGGATGATTTACGTAATCACCCATTGGATTTGGTAACTGAACGATTAATATCTCCTCTCCAATACCGAAGATAACTTTCCAATTTTGAAAAAAAGTATAAGGAAATAAGAAAAAATTTAGCACAAGACGACCACCCTAATTTTGATGAATTATATACACAAAATAATATTGCTTCGGATGAGGAATATTTAAAAATATTACGAGCGGGAATAAAGCGTCCACGAGTGTTTGTGAAACGCCAACCTTCAGAAAAGTGGCATAACCCCTTCAATCCATTTATATTTAATGTGGTGAAGTCAAATACCGACATTCAATTTATTACGGAAGAGTATTCTTGTGCAGCATATGTTGTTGAGTATGTTAATAAAACAAATCGCGGTGTGAGTAATTTGCAGAGGAAAATTATAGAAACTATGAATGAGAATCCCGAATTTGATATAATAGATATCACGAGGAGTTTAAGTGTTAATCTATTAAACAATACGAAAATGACTAGCCAAGAATCTGCTTAGTACCTCATGAGAGAGCCGATGTCCAAAGCTTCTACTCAAATAGTTTATATACCAACAGTTTGGCCCGTTGAACGTCAAAGGATCAAAAAAACAATGAAAGAACTCTCTGCATTAGACGGTGAATCAACAGATATATAGAAGGAGAACTGGTTCGACAAGTACGAACACAGACCGAATGAATTAGAAGACATTTCGTTAGCTCAGTTCGTTTCCTAATATTACAAAAATAATAAAGGCATATATGTTAAGAGAGATGAAAAGAAGATAATAAGATATCGGAATTATGACATTGGGTCGGATTTTAATGAATATAGAAGGGAAATGGTGACATTACATGTACCATTTAGAAATGAAGAACAAGATATATTAGCGGATATGAGATTTTTAACGATCTATGAAGAAAATGAACAAATAATATTACAAAAGAGAAAAGAATTTGAACACAATATGGATATTGAAAAAACTATCCAGATATGCAGGGAACTTTGTAGAGAAGAAACACCTTGCGATGACGATGAAGTTCGAGACGTCAGAGGCAGATTTCCGGAAGCCAATCCATTTGAAAATTTATATGACAATCCGAATGTTGACGGTAATGCTGATTTACGACTATAGCTACTTTGAACAAATTAGGTGCCATAGCTAAAAGAAGGGAAAATGTTTTACCACATGCAGAGTTTTGTAAATCCATGTGTATGCATGGCTAATGAAAAACAACTAAACCTTCTTTTGCAAGTAATTCACCATTTAATGTCTAGTGAAGATAATCCTTTGCAGATATTTTTTACGGGTCCAGCTGGATGTGGTAAAACATTTGTAATAAAATTGATAATGGAAATATATAATAGATTTTCCGATAGCGATAGCTACTGTAATGGCTACATAACTTGTGCTTCCACTGGCAAAGCTGATGTTGCTATCGATGGAACAACCGTTCATACGGCCTTGAAAATATCTCTGTCAAAATTGTTACCATTGAGTATAGAAGTAGCTCATCAGTATCGGGCCTTGTTCAAATACGTTAGAGTTATTATAATTGACGAAGTGAGTATGATATCGGCGGAACTATTGGAACAAATTGATCAAAGATTGAAACAAATTACGGGAAAATTTAAGGACAATTCTGGAGGGCTCGATATAATATTGATAGGAGATTTGCGTCAATTACCCCCAGTAAGAGCAACGCGCATATATAAACAAATTAATAAAAATATTACTGGGAAGTCCTTGTAGCATTGTCTTCAATATTATGAATTAACAGAGGTTATGAGGCAAGCTAATGTTCAGTTCTCATCAGCGTTGACAAAAATTGGGAATGGGGAAAATTGGCCGAAGAAGAACTCCAACTTATTGAATCACGTTTTTTTTACAAAAGAGGAAGCAAATAGATTATGTCCACACGGAGTACGATTATTCCACTCAAATGATTCTGTTAATAAATATAATAAATCTATTTTGAAAAATGCCGAGGATAAAGTCGTTTCGCTCGCCGTTGATATTTACACTGGATGTCAGACTAAAGAACAGGAGGCTTTTGTCGACAATAGATACTGGTGGGCTACCGTACGAACTCACATTTGTTAAAGGAACATATTATATTATAACCACGAACATCGATGTTTCGGATGGTCTGGCAAATGGCACAGTCGGAAAATTATATAAGTGTGGCTATTATAAGTGTGGCTTTTTTCCTAAATAAAATTGGGCAGAAGTTGCGCAAAAAATGTGCAGAATGTATTCTTGCACAACACCATATTGACCGCAATGCTGTACCTATCTTGCGAAGGTCTTCCGCAATACCAATGAATAATAATAAAACAATTAACGTTCGAAGAAACCATTTCCCATTGGTCTCATCGTGTTCAATTACGATACATAAATCGCAGAGTGGGACTTTTGATGAAATTGTCTATGAATACGACAAAAGCCACTCCATAGAATTAGTATATATTGCCTTATCGAGAGTGACGAGTATTAATGGTCTATATATCACTACAAAAGATGACACCATGATTTTTCACCATGGCAGAAGAAATTCTTCAGGTACGACAGATATACAAAGAGAATTTGACAGATTATCACTCAATAGACTACCAACAATTATTGAGTCTTTGGGAAGTTTCATTTCTAATAGTAGAGGAATAAATTTCTATTCAATAAATAGCCAAAGTCTCACTGCACATGCACTCGATCTGAATGACAGCGTATTCAAAAAATGTACAGTAATTATATTATCGGAAACACATGTAAGAGATGGGCAAAACATCGACATTCCGAATTTTCATTGCATAGCAAAGTACAAACGGGAAAATGTTCGTGCTGGGGGAGTAGCTATTTATCACAATGCAAGTGACCATAATAATACAGTCACTTCTCACATGAATGTTCATTCGGGGGCATCAGAATCTCTTGTTGCAGCACAGTCTGCTATTGGTGAAATTTGTATCAGTAAATGAGTTCCAGAAACTGGTCGAGAATTTGTAGTTGTGGCGATATACATCTCCCCTGGTAAAACTGTTAACCAGATCATGAAGCTTATACACCAAAACTTATTAATGTATACTAGAGAAGGTTCCGCACTGCTCGAGGAAAATTTTCATGAAATCCCAATGATAATGAGTGGCGGTTTCAACATAAATTTTTCCGATGCAAAAACAGAGCCATTGATACATTTCCTAAAACACAAGCTAGACTTGGTAATGTCGAATGATAAGAATCAAAGTACGACCAAATACGGAACGACCATTGATGCTGTATTTAGTAGATATCTTGAGAAGTTTGAATCTAGAATATTTGTTAGTTACTTTAGTTATCATAAACCGATTGTGTCTTTCTTGGAATTTAATACGATTTCTAATGAGCAACCAGAAAATAACCAAGATGAAAGAATGATTATAGAAGAAATTACTGATAATGATAATGTATAGGTGTATAGTATAATATTGAAGTCATTTATAATAATATACTAGATGACCCGGCGAAATTCGTACCGCCTCAAAATCAATAAATGTTGTTTAAAGTTATTATAGCTTAATTAAATTGAGTTTTTAATTAAGATAAAATGAATTTATCTCTCTCTCTCTCTCTGGCACTATATTTATTTATTTATTTATTTATTTATTCAAAAAAATATAACGAATTTTGTGCCGAAAAAACGGCAGAAGCAAATTCGCGTAATACATAAAAATACAACATAATCCTAATATTTACAAAATTAAATGATTAAAATGAGAATAAAATGTGATAAAAGCTTACAATAAAATGACTAAGATACTAATACTATTACTACCATTACCAATACTACTACTTTTACTACTAAATTTCAACTTCATAATATGTGACTAAATACATCAAGTTTTATGTAATAACCCTGAATAAATAGGAGATATCAACAGTTTCAAATAGCCATTGTTTAACTCTAGGTAAAAAGGACTTCAAATGAATGTCCTTCCTAATGTAAATTGGTAGCGCATTAAAAAAGGTTGGTGCAGCGACCAGAATAGAGCGTCGGAAGTGGTCATTGAAGAATCTTGGGATGTTACAAAGAAATTGATGGTTACCGCGAAAATTGTAACGAAAATCGCTTCTCATTATTTGTTGACCACTTCGATTAAAAAAAACTCTCAATACCTTATAAACATACAAATGTTTCAACGGCAAAATATTCGTCGTAAAGAATAAATTCCATGATGGTTCAGTTCTTGGTTTCTTTAGATATATTCTCAAAATCATTTTCTGTAGAACATATAAAGGATACGAAGTTGCAGCATAACAACCACCCCAGCACGACAATCCATATTCCAATTTAGCCATAACTAGCGCACGGTAAGCTATTTTTAGAACCGACGGAGGACAATAATCACGAAGAAGGTAGAAAATTCTAGCAGTTGATGACAGATACTGGTGGACTGAATTAACATGCGTTTTCCAATTAAGGCAAGTATCCAAGTGAACACCAAGATATTTAAACGAGTCAACTTGTTCGATATCAAAGCACTCAGAGTGGCAACCACTAGACGCACATTCATACCTGCTGTGATTAGTCACCCGCGGCAAAATAGACGTATTAAAGCTACCAGACAATTTAAACAACATGAATTTAGTTTTCCGGCTTAAGATCAGGCGATGTTTGTCGAACCATGAGAGTAAAACTTTTAAATCAGAATTGATCATCGAAATAACGTTGCTGGGAGAATTCCCACAGTAAGCCAGAGCAATGTCATCAGCAAACCCGGTTGAATAACCATGAAGATTCAATTTAAATACGGAGTTTGTATAAATGAGAAACAGCAGAGGGCCTAATACTGAACCCTGGGGAACACCAACGTCAATAAATTTCGGATCGCTTAAATTATCATTTATCTTAACTCTCACCGATCTACCATCTAAATACGATGCTAACCACTTATTTGCCACTCCTCTAAACCCTATATCATACATAATAGATAGCAGAAGCTTGTGATCAACCATATCAAAGGCTTTAGCTGTATCAATAAATAAAGCACCGCAGCTATTACCTTTATTTAAACCAGTGTTGATTGTATTTAGAAAATCTAACAAGGCCGATTCGGTACTCATACCATGACGAAAACCATGTTGATGGATACTCAACACACCCGTCACTATATCCCATCAAGAGATTTGGCCGCCTTAAATGAGGTTTAATAATCATATTTTCATTTCGGATAATGAGTAATGAGTGATTAATTCATTGATCCTAAACCAGCCGTGCAATTTTTTCCTTGACACTACCGGGAATTGAACCCGAGACCTCCGGGGCGGATAAAATGAATACTCCAAATTAATTAAATTACAATCAAAATGAAATATATTTTAATAACATTGAAATGAATGTAATTCACGTGGCAGCAAGGATTTCAGTTTATTGAATTGATTCGAAATGATTCGCATAGCATTGTTGCACTACAGTATTGTGCAAATTAATGCGAACATAGCAATATTTTAATAAAATCATAATGAATACTCTAAAAACGCAATTGTAAACTCAAAATAAATGTATTTTTTTAGTTTATGTTCAAGGTTAACAATCAGTGTTTATATTACTATGCATATGCGATCTATTACTACGAGTTTCGTTAGTTGTGAAATAGACATTTCTTATACAAAATTTTCAGTCGATCATAACACATCAACAGTTCTACATTTAAAAATGGATTTAATGGCTAAAGTTCGTGAAAAAATTATCACATTGAGTAAATACACGTCTATGACTCAGAGACAAATTGCCCAAGAGTGCCAAGTGAGCCTGACATCCGTTAATAAGTTTGTACGGCTTTCATTACAAAACGTGTCTACATCACCGAAAAGAAAGGGTAAATGTGGGCGTAAGCGGAAGACCTCTCCAAAAGACGACAAAATATTGCTGAGAAATAGCATTATAAATCCTACAAAGACCAGTACCGAGCTAACTATTGAGTTACAACATGCTTTTGGAATTTGGAAGAACTGCACGAAGGCCCTACAAAAAACAGGTTCTAACAACAAAAATGAAGACCAAAAGATTGGAATGGGCTAAAATATTTAAAGACTGGACAGTTGATGATTGGAAAAATGTTTTGTTTTCTGATGAAAGTCATTTTGAAGTGCACGGTCAACGCTCACAATATGTGCGTCGCAGTAAAGGTGAATCGATTAAAGCAGTTCACCTTGTTCAAACCGTAAAACATCCTTTGAAAAAAATCTTTTAGGGATGCTTCAGTTTTAATGGTGTTGGTCCACTCCATGTCCAATTATTGGGATGATGAATTCTGCTCAGTATATCGATGTTTTGAAGGATTGTGCGGTTCCAACATTAAAAATGATGAAAAAACGAAACCACGCAATCCTTCAACAAGACTTGGCTCCTTGTCACACATCCAAGACTGTTAACAAATATTTTTCTGACAATTCCATTATAATATTGGATTGGCCTGGAAATTCGCCTGATGTTAACCCCATCGAGAATTTGTGGGCGATTATGAAAGCAAAATTGCAAAAGCTGGATTGCAGTACTCTACAAGCAATGGAGACCTCCATCAATAACATTTGGTATGATCCGAACGTTATGGATAAAATCTGCCAAAATTTGGTAGAATCAATGCCGAATCGAGTACATGACTTAATTCAGAAAAAAGGAGGGCATATAAAATATTAAACTAATGTAATTTCTTAAAATAAAATATAGATTAAAATACAAAAATATTGTTTCTTTGTTCGCATTAATTTGCACAATAATGTACTTTCTTTTAAACTATTTCCTGAGTAGGTTGCAATAGGGTCGATACCCTTCAGTAAAACATCTTGTGATATACGACATTTTTTGTTTTATTGTCAGGTGCGAGAACGAACAAAGCGGATGGTTTGCCGACACGTGAACATGCTATGTACAATTGGCCGTGAGAGAAACATTCATTTTCTAGATTCAGGCTACAAACACTCAAGGATGGGCCTTGTGATTTGTTGATCGTCATGGCGAATGCAAGACGAATCGGATATTGAATTCGTTTAAACTCGAATGGCATATTGGTTGGGATCATCAGAATTCTCGGAATGAGAACTTCCTCACCTTTGAACTTTCCTTGATACTTCTCAAAATAAAACGCGTTCCGTTATATAGTTTTGGTTGATTCAGGTTTCGTAGCATGATGATTACCGGCAACACACCAACTTTCAGTTGTAAATTGTGCGGTGGCAAGCCAGCTAGATCCAATGAGTTTAAAAATTCAGTTGGACAGTTGGTTGATTCGTCTTTGTTTGTCACACAGTCGATAGATTTGAAGGAATGAAGTGGACCGACGATTCGATTTTGAATTGTGAAATTTAAGTGATCCCCATTTTTGTTCTTTGCCGCAAGAATTACTCGTTCACTCATCCAATTGTGATTTTTGTGGTTAGTAATATTGTTCGGGAACACTTTGTTAATGAGCTCGTCCTTCGTTGAGACAAAATTGCAAAAGTTCTGAGGAAACGAAATCAATCCGTTCGATTCGTCGACCGGAGCACGGCCATTACCGATAGTCAGCAATTGCTTGGAGAAATCTTAGGCAGATGGATCGTTTAACCACAGACAATCAAATTAAATTTTTCGTTCGAGCTCAAAAATGATAACAAAATATATTTCTGACAATTTTAATGTCATCGTTGTATCTGTCATTTTTCGTTAAACTGCGTATACGTTTACGCAAAAAAACAAAATATTTTTGGTTGTTTGCGGCTATTTACAGAAAATGAACTCGCATTTTAAATTTTTTCGTTTACATAGAATGAAATATCTCTGTTAGGTTGTCTCTGGTTTAACAATGCAACTCGCATGTTTGTCGTCAGCTAAAGTTTCATCACATTTTGAGTCGATGATCTGAGGCAAGCGTTTATTTCATCGACAGCGGTCAATCTTGGAATCACTGGTATTTTTTGACGGAAATCTACGGACAGTTGAATCATAGCGCCTCCAAAACATCTCGAGTCATTGCGTAGATCTTTCGTAGTTCGATTGAATGCTTCAAACGCATATTTGTGCGCCATTGTACATTCATAATCGATGATGATTTTACTTGCTACCAAAACTTTCGCCATTGCTGAATGTTTCGCAATGATGCAAGTCGGGTTTTCAGCCGATTGAAGGTCTAACGACAATTTCAACACTGAGCAACTGCTACAGCAATATTCAATGTTATGAGGAATGCTTTCCCAGTTCCACCGGGCGCATCGAAGAAAAATAATCCACCATTTCCATCATGAATTATATAGCTAAGTAGATGAAATAAAAAAAATTGCATAGAAATAAAATAGAAATGTGCATGCAGTCTCCAGTCGGATTCGTATCCAGTACCTTGCGGTTCAAGCGCCGAATCTTTAACAACTGCACCACTCGTCACATACAAACTACACCTACAAAATTCATATAAAAAAATGTTTTTTTTAATAGATTTTTGGGGCTTCCCTTTTGAGTTTTTCCGACTTTTCTTTTTTTCCTAAACCACCACTGTATTGAGACGAACAAAATAAAAAAACCAAAATGTACTAAATGTATGAGAAAATGGATTTTCTTGATAACTTTTTTTTTTGGTGAATTTTTCCAATGTTTTAATAGTTATTATGCTATTCGGAGCGAAGACAAATCCAACAAAACAAAGATCATAAAATCGGTCCAGCCGTTCTCCAGTTATAAATGGTGTAACTAACCCGACTTTGTTTTATATATATAGATTGAAGAGAAATATATTGAATAACAGATGAAAATGTCTTATATTTCATTTACATATCCTATCTGTCTGTGTGTGTGAGTGGGCGTGTGCAAATGGCCAAAGAAGTATAACTTCCACCGTCTGGTCCTACTCAGACCCATTTTTTTTTTTTTTTTTACTTTGGTTTTTTCAATTGTAATGGTGTTACTGTGATTGTTCCGTATACTGTGCTGAACTTGGTTGTGTGTGATTTGCAATGTTTTTCGTATTTTTTGCCACACAGCTCAGCAAAGGTCAAATTTAAAACGAAAAATTTGACAAGCAAAATTATGCACCAAATATACTAATATTTTGAGCAATGTGTCATACAAGGAAAAAGATAAAAACTCTGTTTCAAGAGTATAGCATACCCCTTTTGCCATGGCCGGGAAACTCACCCGATCTAAATCCGATCGAAAATGTATGGAGTATGTTGAAAAAGGTTGTGTACTCATCCCCGAATCCAACAATAGTTCTTCTGAAAGATAATATTCACAGACAGTGGCAAGAAAACGCAAAACTGCATGAAATAGTAAAAACTTGTATTTCCAGTATGCCAGTTAAAATTAGTGCAGTCATTAAAGCCAAAGGGGGATTAACAAAAAAATGATTGAGGTCAAATCAGGGGATAGGGTCTGTATCACCACTTTTTGACATTATTCAGGATAAGCTGTGTGTGATGGGCACCTTCTTGTTAGAACCACATGATCTGTTAGCCTAATCTATCCAATTCGGGTGCAAATAGCACACCATAGTGTTGTGTTTGATTTGTGGGTTTTATGTGTCCTAATAGCGGCTTTTCTGATTATTAACAAAGTTGGCCAATTCGAAATGTTCTTCATCGCTCCATAATAAATTATTATCGACCACTCTTTACACCACTTCAGCACCACGCAATAAACTGTTAAAGCACAAAATCCTTTCGCAGACAAGTATGCATAATTCTGTAAGGCTGAACTCTATTTCCATGTGGAACTGTAACAATATACAGGACACTCATTTCTCAGGACTCTACCAACCAACCAAGAGGTTTAGGACTGAATACTGAAGATGTTACTTTCTTCACTGATGGTTCAAAGATGGATGTAAAGGTTGGGATGGCTTTTCCTGTGAGAAATAAATTTATTCCTCTCGGTTTCTCTCCCAGGCTACTGCAGCGTTTTTCAAACTAATCGCCATAAAGGAAACCGGTGACTGGTTGAGGTATATTGTTTTAATATCTGTGGATTATAATTATTGTACCAAATACTTCATTCTCGTATTTAATAATATTCATTTCAAATGGCAAATCATTCGGTTTTATTCGTTTATACGAAAGAATTAGGATTCAGGAGAAACTTCATGAATTTTCAAAGAACCGTGAAGTTTGTCCTAAACGAATCCTAATTTTTGCAAGACTAGGGCAAAAAAAATCAATCGAACTACGCCCCCGAGTCACGCTGGTTAAATATAGTTCTAATTCTTCTAAATGATGTGTTAATCCATTTGCATTCCATATGATAATTCTTAATGAGTAGTTTTTGATGTCTAGTTTCTGCTCTGGAATTATGAATTGAACTATGTATTGCATACATTATTTATTTTTAACTATTTTGGAACTTGGTATTTCCAGCAGATTAAGTCGACCCAGAATTAACTTATTTAGTTTATTCTGTTCCTCAAGGCTATTTAAAATTTTGTAACGCGCAGGTAATTTGCATTACCATACGGTTATAGAAAATATTTTTAATAACGAAGAATACTGAGCCAGAGCCTCTGAGCGGTCACCTTTAGCGCGGCTAAACTCAGGAGTAAAGGGGTGGGGTTTTCAGAGGATACCTCAGTCTGGATAAACCGCATAAATTAATGGAAAGACGATGAAAATTAGAAGGAAATTAATTAAACGAAATGAAATTAAAGGAAACTATTGTAATTAAGAATGATTGATGAGATTTTACTCTAATGATAAAATCTATAGGGGCGGAATGAAACAAATTAATGATGTATTAAATGAAAACTATGGAGTTTGCTGGGGATTCTGATCATAAAAGAACCGGAACTTAATTAATATAACCAAAAACTAATAGATGGAACACATCAGCTGTGAAATGAATTTTCCCAAAAATTTTAAATTAACACTGAAAACGGAACAATCGATGGAAATCACCTTTACCTCTCATTGTTTATCTTACCTCAGCCTCATCAATGATTAGCTTAAACAGCCATGTTACAAATTCTCAGGAAAAAATTAATTAAATGAAAAAAATAACAACTGGAGATTTTCATTTTCAAATATGTATAAATTATTAGCATACAACTATTATTTATTCAAAATAAAAACTAAAGAAATTGATACACAGTAAGATTAACTTCATAAGAAAAATTAGAAAAACGTTCGCGCGCTAATACGAATCATTCCGATAAGTTAATATAATCGACCATATGTATGCGAAAATAATTACGGACATTTAACCCTAAGCCTAGGCTAACCCCCTATCTTAAACTAAAAAGTAATTTAATATAATCTTAACTATATATATAACTTAACTAAGAAGAAAATGAATCATAATACAAAAAAAAATATATAATTATAAAATTTAAAAAAATTTTGCAAGATATTATAATTAATCAAAAACCTTTTTGTTTATGTTATCCATTTGATGTAAATGTAGCCTGTTGAATTTAAAGATGTATGTTGGAGGTAGAATTATTAATCCAAATTTGATAGATGGTAGTACATAAATACATTCATAGTATGTACTTGATGAGCGAGTATAAATTCGTCTTACACTGATATTTTATATCGTTAATCAGTATTTAGTATAGTATATACATACTTATAATTGTGTTTTATGTTTAATGAATTACGATGATATTATTATTTAAGCAAAATATTATGTCCCGCTAATGTATCTGAATCTTCGTAGTACAGCGGTATTTTATTTATAGTTATTTAATTAACCCAACTATGGGTGTGGCTCAACAGTTAGTTTTGAGTTAGTTATTTTTTTGGCCACAAAACGGTATATATTCGCATCATTTACAAAAAATGGTAAATGTCTTTAAGCCCACATATCGGTTATCACAATTATATGATAAAACATTCGATGGGTCAAATTTAATTTATTTTTAGTTAATTGATTTATTGCTTATTATTTAGTTTCGTTATTAGATTAAGATTATTTATTTTTATTTGGATGGAAACTGTATATTGTTCACATATCACTACACTATTACGTTGCCTTATCCCGGTTTGTTTTTGCATTTTCGCACATGCAGTTTACCAATTTGGGAAAGTTAAAAAAAAATACGGTCTCGGAATAATTCGAAATGTCCTAGAGACTTATATCGGCACGAATTTAATTATTTGTTTTTTTTTCACACAATATATTAACACTTCTTATATATATGTACTACTTAACAAGAATCACTATTAGTTTGTTTTAGTTGATTACCTTCGCATGATACAGCGGTTAATATTCAAAATCAAACACTTGAATTAAGAGTAGACGACTTTCCGATAATTAACATTAACGTACTCCACGACAAAAAAAAAAATATACAGAACCGACTTCTCTAACGTATTTGGTCCAGTTTTTTATTTTATGCAATTTTTTTTTTTTCACAATTGCAAATTTTTTTTTTCAAGAATTATTCGCACAATCACAATGCTAATCGCTTTTATCAAATTTTTTTTTTCGACCGACTGTCTCTCATGAATTTTTGTTTTCGCTTTTATAGCATCTTCGTAAAGCTGTGTGTGTGTTACTTCATATTCGTTGGATTTATTTATTTATTTATTTTTTTCCCAAAACCAAATTTTACATGATTGCCCGATGACACAGTGGAACATGTTAACGCTGTGGTGGACAGCGCGGCGTTACAATTTCTTGGACAGTGTTTTTGAAATTTTCGGTACCGTTGGTCTCATTTTCTTTCGAATTTGAAGAGGCCTTTGGATATGTATAATTCTCTCTACACATAGATGCATCATTTCTTGCTCGATCTTCGTTTGGATAACTTAGAGGGGGTTTGCGTGCCTGATCCCTCATTTTCGGTAGCTACTTGGCAACCTCACATCCTCGGTAGCTGGCTGGATGCTGCGCCCATTACAATTTATACATTTTGCTGCTTCTTCTTTAGATAGTTTGCAAGTTTGTGTTGTTGTGTTTGTGTTGTTGAGTATGCTAGGTAGTTATATTGTAAATTTTTTCTATTTTCTAGGATTTTTCAAACGTTAGCATGACCTCTGGTGAGGAGGAATAAGCGACATTTATTTGTACAGGGGATTTCTCTTTTGGTTTAGCTGGTTGTTGTTCTAGAGCTAGTTGTTTCTTGATGATTAACTGTTTTCTAGAAACCTATTTTGAAGTTGATGGTAAAGTTTCTGCCATTTCTGGTGAGTGTTGAGCTTTTTTTTCTTACTTGGTCTTTTACTCCGTTTCAACATCCAATTTTTTTCTCTTTGTAATTCTTCTTCATTCGTATGGAATGGATTAATGTCATCATCGATTGCAGGGCTAGGTATCGTCCCAAGTTCTGCACGTGTTTCAACTGCTTTTTTGAGTTCTTCATTCTCTTTCTTTATATTTGTAAATTCTTCTTTCAATTTACATAGTTGTAAATTCCTTTATTTCTCTTAGTTATTCACGGAGTTCAGCATTTCGTTCTCGTACTGAAACTCATTTTCAGTTGAAGAACTTGGTGGGCTTGGTACATTTTAATTTCGTCCAAATGGGTTAAACAATGATTGGCCCACTCCAGAATCTGTTGGGCCTGCCTCCGAAGAGTGTGGATTTGTCAGCATATCAGCTACTGTACCACCTTGAGTACTACATTGCGTATTTGTTGTACTCATTGTTTGTTTTAGCAAATTGATACCACTGAAATTTGGTCCCCGGTAGCACTTTGCTACTGTCGAAGCAGTACCCGCTCCCCGCGACGAGGACGCGGCTATCTTGGTGTTACCTAGCTGTCCACAGAGACAACCGAACCCTATTCTAAGGGGCAGTGATAAAATTGAATTTATTTATTAATTTTATTTTATCTTCCATTCCTTTGATCAAAATTTAAGATCAACCTTTATATCAACGCTTTTCTAGAAAATCTTTTTTTATAGAAAATCAGTTGTCGTGTTGTAAGCTCGTTTTATACAGTCGTATCAAAACGCTAAAAACAAAATTATTGTAAATGGAACATGTTGAATTATGACATATCTAGATTGGTCGTGGAGTGCATAAGCCACTTAAGAAATAAATTTAAACCTGATTCAACAAAAGGTGTAAAGCTCGCTTTATTCATTGTAAGATGTTTCTATTTTTACTAAGCGCCATTCTTCTGATGAAAGTTGGTTGTAATCTCAGAAAACGTATCTATGACCTGAAAATAACTTACCTTTATATCTACTTACAAATTTCAAAGTATTTCCGTTTAGTAGAATCTCTTTTCCTAGAAAACAAAAAACTATTTCCGGGAAATCAAAATACAAGTAGAACAACAAATTTCCTTCTTACATAATTAAGTTTAGGTATTTCATATTTTTAATATTTTTCACTTCTTCAATTTAATTATACAAATAATAAATTTTAATTATATTTTTTACAGTAAAAATATTTTAATTAAATATACCGTTTAATTATTTTATTTTGAATTAACTTCGCCTAAAAATTAACATCGATTTTAAAAATATTTTTTTTTAATTAATTTTAATTTAATTAATTTAGTTTTTATTAACAAACATATAAACATTTTTGTGTACATTTTATTTAAAAATTTCATTTAGTTGTTTTAGAATATTATTTATTAGGAGATATCGCGCGGTTCAAAATACAATGATGGAGGATTGTCAGCTCTTAGTTGGGTGAGAAGTGATAAGGTAGGTTAGCGAGGTATATATTTTTTATATAATTTAGGGTTTGGTTGTTTATTTTATTTAAATGGAGGAGTGTGCGCTTAACATAATATCACATGGTACATGTTTATTACTGATTTGCTACAAAACAAAATATAAATTAAAATTTTCATCTTTAATTTTAACTGCTTTTATTTTCGTTAAATTTGTTATTAAAAAAATATGCATTAAAAAACAGTATTTATTTAATAATACACGTAGGTAATATTTAAAATTAAATTTTATGGTTGTTCGATAATAAATACAAAAAAAAAATGTTTTTTGTTTTGTTGAATAATTTTTATTCAATATTTGGGTATCGATATCGATAAAATGGCAGATCAAAAATAAAATAAAACAAATGTTGGGTAAATAAAACTGAATAAATAAAGTTTATTATTAAATTCGTTAAATAAGGAACATTAAATGTCGCGTAATTTTTATATTAGGTGGGTGCGGTTTCCAAATTTGTTATTATTAACCATTATCCTTGTCTATATATTATTTATTAGGCATAATTGGTTGTGCATAAACTTGATGTTCAATTAAATATTTTTATTATCCACTTACACCTGCCTAGGCGTGTAAATAGCTTCTATGAGATGAATTTTGAAACTAGAGATAACAACTGAAACTGTACCAGATTTCTAAACCTCTCGCTATTTTAAATAGTGACTTGTCTGATAAATAAAATAAAAATGTTCAAATCAACTCTTTATTGTTAGATGCTCAGGTAAAAGTATTCAATGGCAGTTGCCAAGCAAAGTGCATTCTTCCGATTGCAAATAATTCTAGATCGTTAGCAATTAATAACTTTAGTCACAATAAATACTTTGCAAAAAATTTCAAATTTATTGATAATTTCGAAGTGATCCTTAAAATGGCAAATTGATTGATCTCCGAAGTAAAGGAACTCGGCAATGAAATCTTGAAATTTAACAATATTTCGTCTTTCTGCCATTTCTTCAAATTAGGATAGTAGTATTGGCACTGATTTTAAAGTAAGTCTTAACAAAAATATAGGATCTGTTCGTACTGGACCAAACTGGTCATTTCATAACCAGTCCTTATGAAACATGGAATCTATACATTTTACACGATATAAGTAAATTTTAAACTGGAGGGGACTCGGCTGCTTCTTAATTAAATTGCGGACAATTCGGAAAAAATTTATGGATTAGAATTTTCACGATAATTTTTTGTTTTTCAGCGGCCACAAAAGTTATTTTTAGTTGTTGGCCAATATCTCAAAAACTTCCACTAGTAACCAATACTTTTGGCTGTTTTTCTAAAGCCTAGGTAGGACCACTGAAAATCAAAACAATTATAGTGAAAATTCTAATCCATAACATTTTTCCGAATTGTCCTTGTATGCGATGGAAATTTTACAAAATTTAATTAAGAAGCAGCCGAGTCCCCTCCACGTTAAAATTTATTTATATCGTGTAAAATGTACTGATTCCATTTTTCACAAGGACTGGTTTTGAAATGGCCAATTTAATCCAGCACGAACTGATGCTAGATTTTTGTTTAAGACTTACTTTAAAATCCCTGACAATATTATTATCCAAATTTCATCGTAAATCGTTAAGCTATGCTGAAAAAACGGAATATTGTTAAATTTCAAGATTTCATTTACCGAGTTCCTTTACTTCGGAGATCAATCAATTTGTGTTTTTAGTGAAAAAATAGATACTTATTGTATAAAAAATGTCCGCTGGTAATTACATAACTAATTCATTTCTATTTAGTGATAGTGCTGCCACTTGCGGCGAGTAGTGTAATCTCTTATTTTCCGCTGTCAAATTTTCGGTAGCTTATACAGCTTATATATTCGGTAGCTTATAAATTTTAAGGGGAATATTTGACAACTACGAAATTATAACCAAAATTAGTTGAAAAATGAAAATTATTGTTAAATCAATTTTATTTACATCTCTAAATTATTGAAAAATTTAAGTATCATGAAAACGCGATTTATATCAACTCCACAAGTGATCACCATACAAATGATTCTAAACTAAAATTTGCGTGGGGAGTATTTTTCATTTTGGTTGCCATAAAAAATGCTTCGTTGTGTATTTTTATTTATATTTATGGGAACCAAACCGCAACAACAACAAAAAATTTAATTTTGAAAAATGTGTTGCAGTCTGGTTTTCTGCAACAAAAAACCGAAGTAATGGAATTCCGCCTTTACTCCAGTGGTTTCTGTATCCGATAATAGCTCCATTATCCCTGAAAATATCAGTAATATGGGTCTACCCTGCCGGCTCATAGCAGAGAACATACATATTTGTTTCCAGGCTCAACGCAAATATTCTTGCACATGTTAACTCCATTTTGAATCTGCCTGATATAACAGTTGGCTCGAACCAAGTTCAATGTAAAAATATATCTCGCTATAATGATTTCCTTCTTCAAAGTGACGGCCCCGGAAACTATGTTTGATCTCCGTCTAAGAATAATCAAATTCAAACCAATGCAAACCAAAATGAATGTAAGGGGACGGCGAACAAAATTCCGTACTCACCGAAACTAAGTTAACTAACGACTTTAACGGTAATGAATATTTTACGTCATATTAAAACGTTTTCTGCAAATATTGTTCAGTTTCTAATGGTGCACGAATGGACAAAATCCCGCAGAACAAAAACACGAGAGCCATAGTCCCGAGGATACACAAAATCCCGATGGCTTAAAATCCCAAGGCTACAAAATCCCGAAATTACATAATTCCGACGAACAAAATTCCAAAAGTACAAAATCCCGAGGAACAAAATCTCTAAAAGACAAAATCCCAGAAGCCCGAGATTACGAGAAATCAAAAATTTTCCGGATGCCACCCAAAATCCAAAATCAAAATATCCAGAAAGGACAAAACCCAATTTTTTTTAAAACCAAAGATTCCATATAGGACAAAATCCAAATGTGAAAAATCAAAAATTTTAAAAATCCAAAAACTGTATACATATTTAAAACTCTTTCAACTCGATTTTTTATGCCATTTCAGAGCCGATTTTGTTGAAATTCGACTTCAAAAGGGATTGATCTAAAGGCCAAAAATTTTATAAGCGAAAACAAAATCCCAAAATGCAATCCCGAAAATAATAATCCAAACAACCATTTGGTTCTATTTTCGGAAGATTTGAAAAAATGAAATCATTAGATAATTTTTTATATTACTATTATGTAGACTTATATTGCATTTGGGCCAAATTTGAAACGCGATATTTTAAAACGCGAATTATCAAAACGCGGTATTTCAAAACGCGATATGGTAGAAAACGCGATATTTTAAAAATTTAAAATTTAAAAATCGATAGGTGCGGGAGTATAGGACCGGGCTATATTAGGCGGGTCGCTGCGCTCCCGTCGCTTCGCAATACACATTCTGTACCATATCGCGTTTCGAGCGGACTTAAATAAATATAAAATTAAATGCAAATTTTGTTTTTTTGAGATTAATTTTTTCGCCCGAAAAATCAAAAATTTACAAAAGGTGATTTGGGATTTTTTTTCGGCATTTTTGTGCTTGGCAATTTGGTATTTGAGAAACTGCCTACTAGTACATTTTGATCTAGTCAAAAACATTATTTTGGTAATAAAATACTAGCTGACCTGTGACTGAATAATCAGTCACTTCAATACATTTTTTTGAATTTTTGGTTAAGAAATGATTAAGAAAATTTTTTAAGATGTAAATTTGATGCACTTATCAAAAATAAAGTAAATTCATATACGTGGTTAATTTTTAAATCTTAAACGGCAAGCACTCGCTCAAATGTACACAGCATTATGACTTACGGGTCAAGTCAAATATTCATATCTCAAACAGGAAGCGCGCGCTTGGGATCACATGATCATTTACGCACCCAAACTAAATATTAAAATCTCAAAAGGGAAAAGCACACAATTGCTGAGGCAAACTTTAATCTAAATATTTCATAAGAAATGTACAAAAGGATAATAAAATAGTAGTAGAAGGTAGATAATAAAATACATTCTTTGTTGTGATGTGTCCATCCCGATCAGCTGATTGATCGCTTGTCTCAACGATAAAAACCTTGAGTCCGTCAAATAAGCGGCATCGTGAAAAGGCCACATATATCTGATCATGCGTAAATACGGGGGCTGGCAAGTACACTCCTACCTTCTTCAAGCTTTAACCCTGACTCTTGTTGATGGTTATGGCGAACGCGAGCTGAACCGGAAATTGAAGGCGAGATATTTTAAATGAGAAGATGCCTTCCGATGGTGAGAGCTTAATGCGTGGGATGAGAACACGCTCGCCTTTTGAGAAGCCAGCCAGCACCTCACATTCCATGTTCCTGGTGCGTGTAAACTTATTTATCAGTTTCCAAAGCGGGTTCAACTTGATGGTCGATTCGCAAGTTCACGCGCGTCCCGTGCGTCACACATAAGGATGATTTTCCCAGCTAATGGAACACCCACTACCCATCTATGATTGTGAGCTCTGCTCATGACATGATTAACTTTGAATTTAAATCGCGCGTCAACCATTAAGCAACTTTGAAATTGATTCGCGCGCCGACAGTGTTGCTTTTCGAATCTGAATCGCGTACCAACTGTTTTACAACTTTGAATTTGAATCGCGTGCCACTAATTAGAACAAAATAATTTGCTTTTTGGTCGTCCCATAAAATTCTCAAATGCTGCAAGATTTTACGCGCACAAAAACTTGGAAATTTTCTGAAACCACCTGAGGTACCCATTTTGGGTACTTTCCGGTGGAATTTTTCCGATTTTTCTAGCCCACGCACAGCGCAATATTTTTATATCGATCTACCCTGAAAAAATCTAACGGATCGGATTATGTTTAGGACTCATTTTAGGGTTGAGTATGAAAAAATTAAGAATATTAATATAATAGATAGATAGAAGATAGATAGAAGCTGACATTCTACTGAATAATCAGTCACGTGAATACATTTTATTGAATTTTTGGTTAAGAAATAATTAAGAAGATTTTTTAAGATGTTAATTTGATGCACTTTTATCAAAAATAAAGTAAATTCATATAGGGTGAGGTGGGGCTAAAGTAAGCATTTTTCATAATCTCCATAACAACGGCTTAACAGATTCAATATTACGTATATTGCAATAAACGTACTATTTGTTACAGTTTTGCCTATGGAATAAGCCAATAGTCGCAAACAAAATGCTTTTGATGTACTCAAAGAACTGATTACCAAAAAAACATGTTGTCCGCTTACTTTTACCCCTATAGTGGGGTAAGTGTAAGCATAAGCACTTTTTCTATGGGGTAAAAATAAACAGGTTAAAAAATTGAAGTTTTTCTTAATGCAAACCAATTTATTCATAAAATTAATGTCACAAATAAAAAATACAACAGTTTCAGTGCAAAACATAAAAAAAATCTAATATTCCATTGGTTATGCTACCTAATCTTATAAATTAGCGTATTTATCTAATGCTGTATTCATTTAGATTGATATTAAAGTTGTAGTATCCCTTAGTTCGTAGAGTCCCAGTTTTATTGAGTTGGCACGGGTAATTTTGCGACAGTATCACTTCTATTGATCTGCGATATGTCATCAATTATTGGAAAAACATAATAATTATTTGCTTTCTTAAAAATTTATCAACAAAATCGTAAATATTGAATACACGTTCCATTTTAGCAATATAAAAACTGGCTTTCTTTAGGCTGCTCAGAATTTACTAATACAAAATCTTCAGCTTCAATACCGTCATTATCGACTAAAAGGTCTGAGGAGTTGAGGAATATCGTAGATCGTTATTAATTTTCCTGGATGTGTTAGCAAATAATCGTTGAATGCAACCTTAAGAGCGCTTTTAAAGGGCCAGAAAATTTGATTTACGAAATTTTCCGGAACCTGTTTATTTATTTATGGAACCTGTCTTTTACCTGTTTGTGATGGGCCGACTTTGGATTCGTTAAATTATCTTCACTCTCATTTCCCGAATCTTCTTGTTGCATCAGTGGATAATTTTTTGGCCAATTTATCCACTTTGTTATGTTACCCGCAGAGCGTTATGATTAATTAAATATTTTAAAGTAATTCCCCGAATCGACTGTTTCCTTATTAAAAAATCTCTCAAAGATGTTTAATTCAAGTTTAGTTATTCACATAAAGTATAGTGTTTGTATATACAATTTAATTATAATGTCTGGGGATTAAAATAAGCATGTTTATTTTTACCCCATGCTAAATGCTTAATTTAGCCCCGTGCCATTTTTTTTATTGGCAATCAGAAAATATGTGTAATCCATATCATAATTACAACTATGATTCGTAACAAAACAGTAAATTTTATATAGATAATAATGCCATAAATAATTAAATACCTGTAACAGATATAAATCGACAAATAAAAATTTTTGAAACACCAAAAAAATTACTTTTGTTTGTCAAAAACATATTTACACCTGTAAATCCAAACTGAAACTGAATATCGAAATCATTTTTTTAGCATAAAGATAATATTATTATTACCGTTATTCTTTGTTTTGTCTCTCTCTCCTTTCATACGGTTAGATCGAGAGATATTTGTCTGTTTTTTTACCCCGCGCTTAAAATAGCCCCACTTCCCCCTACGCGGTTAATTTTTAAATCTTAAATAGATAGAGTGTCATGACAAAATTGTATTTTTACACTCACAACTATAAACACCAAAATGTATGTAAAATCATTTTATGTTCTCTGTTTTGTTTAATTGAGATTCAATTACAAATTTTCTACTCATTTTGTCATCACAGTGTGTCATCACAAAAACATCGGCAATTTTAATAAATTTTGTCATTATCACGGTGTAATGCGCATGATCATAGATTCAATATAAACATCTTTTGTCATGGCATTCTGGCGTCGTGACAAAATTTTGCTGAAAACACCTGAGGTATCCGGTTCAGGTACTTCCCGGTGGAATTTTTCCGATTTTTCTAGCAAAGGCACACCGCTATATTTATGTCGACCTACCCTGAAAAATTTAAACGGATCGGATCATGTTTAGGGATCATTTTAGGGTTGAGTTTGAAAAAATTAAGCGTATTAATATAATAGATAGATTCGGGAATACGATGGTATCCCTTTCTCCCTTCACCTATTAAAGATAAAGATTCCGTCACATGATAGATTTAAACAATAAATCGAAAAAGTTTGGAATTTTTTTTTCATTTTGTCGTTTTTGAATTTTGTCTATTTTGGATTTTGGAAGTTTGGGTTTTGGATTTTGGTTTTTTGGATTCCGATACACATCCAAGTTTTTCCGAGGGTTGGTGACGTATTCCCGAAAGATAAAATCCCGCAGAACAAAAACACGAGAGTCATAATCCCAAGGATACAAAATCGCGATGGGTCAAAAAGTGGGTGCAAAATCCCATAGTTGCATAATTTCGAGTGGGAAAAATCCGAAAAGTACAAAATCCCGAGGGACAATATCCTGAAAAGACTAAATCCCGTAATCCTGAGAAAATCAAAAGGTTTCCTCAGAAGGTTCATTTCATTTAGTTAATGATGGTTATATAAAAGGTACCGTCTAAATGTAAATAAAAATGCTTTTTAAAATTCAAATCATTACTTAATTATAATTGTTAGTTATATGTAATTATTATTTTTCTATTTTGTTTTATTTTTTAATCAAATTAATACAATATGTTAATAATTTTTTAATAATTATGTTAAGTATTTATTATTATTTTAAAATTTTAAATCATAATTTTGCAAAAATCATAATTAAACTTGAATTTTTAACATAATTTTTTTTCTGTTGTCTTTTGTTGTGTGTAATTCATTAGACGAATGTATAACAATGTTGGGCCCAATACGTTGATGTAACTAAGCCGTTCTTAAAATTTGCAATAACAGCCTTACAATAAATGAATTTTGTCCCTTTCTCGATTTCCGAAGAGGGAGAGGGACAAAATCGCGATAATAATAATCCCGAAGTTACAAAATTTCGAAGGTTTATAAAGATCGTGAAGTTATAAATTCCCAAGGGTGCAAAATCCCAAGGATGCAAAATCCCGAAAATCCCGAGATTTCAAAATCTCGAGGTTCAAAATCTCCCGGGAACAAAATCCCGAGGTACAAAATCTCGAAAATCTATTAAAAGTTCGAAGTCTATTTGTTACAAAAACTATGGCTATTCAAAAAAAAAAATAAAAGCAAAGTTTTTTATTAAAAGTTTGTTCCGTAAGAACACATATTGGACATTATATTGAAAAAAAACGTACTAAACTAACGAACTGACGAAAACCAACTTCAATTTTTGAATATAAACTTTTGATGCTTGTTTATAAATTAATTGAGAGTTGCAATTAGTCTATTATATTAGTTTATTATAGAACACTAGAAAACAGTAAAACATAATTTTAAAAATTTAAGTTTAATTATGGTTTTTGCAATACACGATTTAAAATTTTAAAATTAACAATAAATACATAACATAATTATAAAATATTATTAACGTATAAAACAAAAATAATAAAACAAAATAGAAACAACATGATTTATTATCTCGTCGATTATAGAATTCGCGGGGGCGAATCGATCGGGGATTGAAAACTACAAATAACCACTACAAAATGTTAGATCATAGTGGGGAAGATTCAAATTTTAATTTCAAATCATGTTTTTTATAAAATTTTTGTTTATTTTTGCATTAAAATTCAAATTTCCTTGGTAAAATTGATTGAATAACCAGGTTTTGGCTAGCAAATTGCTTGCTTGCTAACCGATCTACCCCAGTATCATACAAATTCCTATTGATTTTCATGCATTAGTAATGTAAAATTTGTTTTAGATCCGCAAATATGCATTTTCCAATCCGCATAATCGACGTCAATGACTAATAATTATAATTAAGTGATGATTTGAATTCTAAATTTTTTTAAATGCATATTCAAAACCATCATTAACTAAATGAAACAAACCTTCTTTGGAAACCTTTTGATTTCTGTTAATCCTGAGAAAATCACGAACAAAATTGAATTCTGTGCGGAATGCGGGATTTTCTCGGGATTGTGGGACTTTGTCCTTTCGGGATTTTGTCCCTCGGGATTTTGTATTTTCAGGATTTTATCCTTCGCGATTTTTTACCTTCGGGATTTTGTACACTCGGGTATTTGTACCATTGGGATTTTGTATCCTCGGTACTATGACTCTCGGGTTTCTGTTCCAAGAGATTTTGTCTTTCGGGAATATGCCACTAACCCCATTATTAATTATATTTTGTTTTAGCTTTTAATCAATTTAATACGTTAATAATTTTTTTATAATTATTTTATGTATTTATTATTAATTTTAAAATTTATATCATATAGTTTTGTAAAAATCATAATTAAACTTAAATTTGTTGTCTAATAAATAAACTTTGAAATTTTCATAGGTTTTCGGGATTTTGTCCCTCGGGATTTTGTTCTCGGGAGATTTTGAACTTCAGGATTTTGAAATGACCGATTTTGAATTTTTAGGATTTTGTTTACTTGGGATTTTGCACCATCGAGGGTTTACTACTTTGGGATCTTTATAAACCTTCGGGGTTTGTACCTTCCGGATTATTAATATTGGGATTTTGTCCCTCTCAATTTTACAGATACACGATATTTTCTTTTTCATTTATTCGCACACAACAACCATGTACCACTGACCATCTGCACGGCGCAAGTTTCTGGTCCACCTGTAAACTGGTGTAATGTAGATGTTCTTAACGGAGACTTACCGACACGCCGCGGGGAAGTTCCCATCCGGTCACCTAAATTTATACTAACGAAAGCCACGGTTGCTTTACGTAGCTGGTGTAGTTGTTGTCGCATTACCTCCCACTGGCATCCGCCCGCAGTGCTGTAAGTACGTCTGGACAAAATAAACTAAATCAAGATAAGGCGTTGGTCGAATATACCGTAGGTTCCCAGAAACTTTGAATTTTATTAATAGCGAAAAAATTCTACAACCGTTATCATTTTTATTTGACAATCGTTAGTTTATCGGTGTAACAAATGTACAAAATTGTAGCGTTTCAAAAAAGATCTTAAACATAATCGTCAAAACAAAAATGGAACTAAATTTAAAATATTTAACATGGGTTTTTAATAGCTGGAAATAAATATCTGTTATTTATATTTTACACGGCAGCTTCAGGATAGAGGGACACCCTATTGTTTTCCTCACCTTTGGCCTATGAAAAACCCACAAAACAAAACTTTTTAATTTTATTTTCCAAACCAATTTACAGTTTTTTATCTAAACATTTGGTTTCTCATCATCAACATTCAACAACATCCTATCCAAATCCAATGGTGAGTGTTATTCTCCTATTTTTTCGGGTATGGACTATTATCGTATTTTCTTAATTTAAACTTTTACCCGCATGAACTTTTGATTTTACCAAACTTTTATGGTTTTTCAAATCCAACAAAAACAGAACATTAAATGTTATTCTTGTTTCAATATATGTATATGAAATTTTCACAAATTGAATTTGAATCCTGTTCTCGGTGGTCGGTTATATGTCTGTGGTGCACACAGCATCTTTATAGAAAGAAACATGATATAATTGAACACAATGAAATAATATTTTTTCATTTTTCTCGTAATTGTTGTTGGTAGCTTTTGGAATTATTATAAAACTGGAAATAATAACATCTCCATTGAATTGCAATTAGATCACGTAAAACCATTCATTGTTCCAATTTATAGCTAAAGAGATTATAAATTTTATTTTTCTCTACATGGGTGCATGGTTGGTTGATTGAGTATTGTTCTTGTGTAGAAGACTCTAATGCCGTTCTAGGATATTTACGACTATGTACCTCCACTTTCAAGTGAATGCTTTATAATTGCTTATTTATTTTCTATAATATTTTTTTAGCTTTTTGGTATACGAAGAGGTTAACTGTGCGGTTTTAATGCTTACCGACAACGAGTATTACTTTTGAAACGTATATTCAAATCATGCAGTTGGTGTGATGGTATGAGCAACTTTGCATATTAAGCCCCCCAATTTGTGCTATAAATGCTCACGATAAATAATTAGTGCTAGCCCTGGAGCCGAAAAAACCGAGAAAGAAAATTTAAATTTCGCCTTAAAGACGAAAAAATTAACCTCAATTTCTAGAAAAAACCAGAAATAATTTACGCTTAATTTTAAAATTTTCCAAAGGCGGCAACACTAAAAAAATCTATGCTTATCATACACATATGATTTTATTACATTTTCATTCATAAATTGAGGAAAACAAAGTAGCCCCTAAAAGATACTATATTTAACAAACAAAATACAGAGGTATACTGTTCAATAATATTTTGGTTGAACGACAAATTAAAAAATAGAAATAAAGTATTATGAAGAAGAAGTTCATCTTGGATGATCCAAGAAGTTCATCTTGGATGATCAGATTATGTGATAAAAAGTCATCAGCATCCACAAGTACGTATCGCAGTCGGACTACATGGACGTAGGAAGGCAGATACAATTAAAATGTTGTTACGATTCCTTTCGGGGTCATAACGTTGTGCTCACCTGCGATCATTTTTTTCTATTTATTTTTAAACAATTTTTTCGTTATCATCGAATAATTAATGCATTTCACTGATGGCATTGCCATCTTTTCTCGAGCATTTGACACTAAGTTTTTTTTTGTGAGTGTGAATTGGTTTTTATACTTTGCTTTACGTTTTGCTTACCTCTGCTATATCGCGTCAACGTATAGAAGAGTATTTTTGTGGTACGTTTTTCGTTTTGCCGTGTGGATTGATGTGCGGTGTGAAAGAATGCGCGAGTGACGCACACGAAAATAACGGAAATATTGTTCTAGATTTTTGGTTTTTGTTCGACAACTTTTTTTTGTTAAAACAGTCTAGTTTTCATTTTCATTTTGTCAGTCTAGTTTTGGAATTTGAATTGCAAAGCCGAGTTTGACTTGTGATATTGTAAAGTTGAGCTTTGACTTTTTGGTAATAAAATAAACTTTGTAAATTCTCCGAATTTTTGTGACAAAAAAAATAAAAGTTTAAAATTACATTTGACTTTGAGTTTGCTTTAGCTGCGTAAGCATTCGCAAAGCCGAAAAAGATTACAACATTAAGTGCATTGTATAAAGACGAATTGGCGTTAATGTAAGCCAAACAAAATTTAGGTTTAGGGGAAATAAAACCATTTTATGGTTAAGGTGTTTACCGCAAGGTGGTTATATTTTCTATTTTTTCGAAGGTTTGTTATCATGTTGTAAACAAAAACATTTGACATTTGTTGTTTGACAGCAAAATACCGAAATTAGTTTATTCTAGTTCATAAAATAAAAAAACCAAAATAAATATTAATAAAATGAAAAATTAAAATACATTAAAAAAATTAAAGCCAAAAGTTGTTGCTTTCAGATTCAAAAGTTAAGCTAAGCGGGATTAACAAAAGCAGCGCAGCTTTTGTTTGTGGCGTTAAAAAAGAAAATGTATAAAACCATATAATTGAGTTTGATTAGAGATGGAAATCACTTGACCACCCAGTACAATATTGGACATTTGACGTTTCAATGGTGTCTTGCTATGTACCACGTCAATTTAATAGTTGGTGGTTGGAAATGATATTTTTTGGTTGCTAGTCGCACAGAACGCCGCAACTATAGTTTTAATTGGCGGCCTTGATCATGTACTGCCTACATTTTTATGTTGAAATTTTCATAGGTGTGAAGATGCCACACCCAATGTTATTAAGTTCAAATAGGTGGCCCAACGACCAACATTTTTCATATTCGGTTTACGGTGAGCCAACGCCCAACGTTTTTGTTTTCGGTTAACGGCTGGAGGACGCACAACGTAATTACGGATACGGATGGCCAGTTGTGTCCATTCAAATTATTGGTTAACGGCGGGAAGACGCCCAACATATTATATACCGTACAGAGTGGCCAATTATAATTTTTTGTATGCCGGCGGTAGGGCTTAGGGCTGCACCGGTTGAAAACAACGTTCTTGGTGGGAAAACGCCGAACGTATATTGATTTTAGTTAACGGCGGGGAGACGGATTTGCGGTACGGCGAGCAATAACACTGCAATATCACAGGGTGACCTAACCAAAGGTGCAAAGGTACAATTTTGTATTTATTAATATTAAATTTTTTTTTATTTATTTTTTATTAATTTTTTGTTCATTTCAATTCATATTTTGCTTTTTTCAAAAATTCAATTTATTTTTTTCAATTATGTTAAATTTTTTCTTTTTAAATATACCTTTGCAATCGAGCGCCATAACGGTTGTTTGGCACGAGCAGGTGGGGGGGGGGGGGGGGGGGGGGTTGCAAATCATATTGGTTTCGTCCTCAAAATTATTCACATTCGGTGACCATATTTTAGTTCAATTTGTTTTTCTCTCTCGACCAGTTTCAGCTTGATTTATTTTTCTTTCGCTTCGAGATTTGTCACGTTTCACCCTTTTCATTAGATTTGTATTTTTCCCGTTGGACACAAATTTTTATTCGTGTTTGAATAAAATAAACAGCACTGCGTATGATTCCTGGCATTCGGTTTTATTTTTTTTTCTCATCTGACTCACTTTATTTTTGTTCCGTTACTGTTTTGTTTTGCAATAAGATGAAGTAGAAAATTTCTTTTCGGGTCGGTATGTTAGGAGGGGGATTTTCATTTCATGTCGGTTCCGTAGTTGCAGGCTGGGTATGTCACTCGCCATAAACCCCTTGGCAAGACATTCACAGAGTCGAAGTGACAAGAAGTTTCAAGCTGTCGGAGTGTGAATTGTGGGGGATCTTCTAGAGGTGTCTCCGGGTGAAGAGAGGATTTGTCTATTGAAGAAACGTTCCTACCCTATTATGCTGCTTCGTTGTGGCAGGGCATCGGCCTCTCGGGGTCAATGGGTCATTCGGGGGAGGGGGGATGAGGAGAGTTTTCTTCAACAGACATTGTACTTGTCATTCAGGGAGATCCAGTAGTCCCTGAGTAGGCACACCCGGTTATTATTATATTTATTCACGTTTCTCTAATTTTAGTCGACGGATTCTGGAGTAAATTCAATTTTATTTCTGTTTTTTTAGTTTGCTTTTATTTTTTAGCTGTGACACGGTGTATGCCAGGAGCATGCAAGTCTCAACTTCACCACGACCCAAAACCCTGAGATCTACTCGGCAAAATCACCGTCAGAGAGGCCTCTGCATGTTTAAATGAAATCTGCGGGTTGGCTTCGTGCCATCCTTAAACATTATTGCTGACCCCGACCCCGGTTTTTACCAATAAATAATACATAAGGCATTAAAACATCAACAATATAATCGTATACATCTATTTTTTAGATACTAGAATATTAAACGGCTAGATCCTATATGTGAACAGAACCTTGCTTCTCAAAGTTCGCGGCACAACGGTGCGTTCATCGTCAAAATGTTAAAATTTACTTTTTCTAGTACTCTTCCTGATATTATACGGACGTGGATAATATTGGGGGTACAAATAAGTTTTGAAGGATTTACAAAAGATGGCGTAACTAGTATTAAATCGCATCGGGCCATTTTTAACTACTGGTACTGGTTGTGCCGTTTTAAAAGTGGTGATTTTGACACCAATCACCAAAGACGCTGAGGTGGTGGCGTTATTTCGACTATGATTCTTGTCAAACTCAAGGGGAGCTCGCTGAAACTTTGGGAGTGACTCAATATCCTATTCAAAACCGTCTCAAGGCCATACTGTTAAAGTTAGCCGAAAGTTTCCAGCCGAAAGATAATGCAGATAGTGTCTTTGCTATCCCAGCCGTATGATGGTAATGCAACTATTGTTTTTGCTATCTCAGCCTAAAAATTATTTTATAGTCGAAAGATATATTTCTTTATCCGTTTTAGAACAGAACAATTTTTTTATCTTAAATTTAAGTCCACCGTACACAAATGTGTATGTTAATAACCATAGTTTGTAATGGCTTTTGTTTTTAACGTGATTCTCTTCCGTATCGTACACAATTGTGGTAGCAGACCAGAAAGGGGATATATACCTAGTTCTACTATCACCTCTGAATAATCAGATTGCAGCAAGAATGTGTCAAGTGCTATATAATTTTACCAAATTGTCCAAAGCCGTGTGTAAATTACAATAAATTTCGAAAATTTCGAAACTAAATTAATAAAATGTTCTGTAACTTTTGAGTAACCCACTTTCCCATCGATCCCACTATGTTTATTAGAAAGCGCATAGACCTAGGTAAACCCACGCGAAATTTGGAGCAAGTGTGAAGGGGATAGGGAGTGTAATTTGGTATAATGTACCAGAAAATCCGAAATTTTCAAAACTCCAGGTTCTTCGGTATAATTTTTAGACGAGCTAGATTGTTGGAGCTGGACAATGGTAATTCTCACGGTGGTCATACTTTAAGGGGTCCGCCTGTCTATTTGAGGTTGTATAAGGCTAAAAGCAAGATGCTTCGTAAATATTGACCTCTTTTTATAAGTTAGCGGTGGACAGTCTGTCAGCAACAAAATTATACGACCATTTATACTAGCCAAGTTCCTATCGGTTGAAAAAAATGTGGGAATTACGAGCAACATTATATGTAGCACATAGTTGATCTGTTGTATCAATGCCCCCTTTAGTTTTATTATAGAACTCTATAATTTCTGGAAATGTTTTTGGACCAGTTAATATATTGCCATTATTGCGTAGTAATGAAAGTCTGCACTACGACTTATTCTTCTTTGGTACGTAAGACAGTATCGTTACTTTCTTCTGATATCCGAATTGTAGATTTAATTGTCCGGTTTTTGGTAGTACAAAACTTTAATGGCAATACTCTTCCATTATTTCTTACTGTTTTGACCGAGTATATTTTTTAGCAAATCCGTAGCCAAAGAGTACGTCGTAAATCAATTGCCGGTGGTTATATTTTGACCCGCATTTTGCAATTGTTTTGTTAGGGGCCGATGATTGTTGGCCACAGTAAATTTCCAGTTGAGATGTGTAATAAGTTGTCGAATCCACAGCAGAAAATATTTTATTACCTTATTCTGCTGGTTATTTTGGTATATACTGACAAAAGCTGCAGCGCCCACGGAAATATTCTAATTTTTCATCATATTGTGACATAACCCCTCGCATTATAGCTATCTTTACAATTTTATTAAATTTTTCCAAAATTTCACTGATAGGCGCAAGTTTATCATACCAGTCGTCGATCTGCACGTGTTTCCTTACCATCAAAACGTTTACAGCGCATTAAAATTTAAAACCGATTATAAGTCACGCTTGCGGGAAATATGTCCAGTTCGGTCCCGTCTACAGTCCATAGGTCCCTTACATGAACGATTTCCCTTACTTGAAAAAAGGTTCTAACTTTCTAATGATGTTTGACATTTTTTGAGCAGTCCATTGTATTTCACACATTGAAAAACATATTGCCAACTATAGTTCTAGTTGGAGCAAAATGACTTCTTCCCCAAATCGTTTCATCTTTTCCAATAAAATTATCATCAATATTCTAATCATACGGGTCTTGTTCTTGTCACCAATATCCTCTTCATCGCTATACAATTCTGTCAAAAAATCTTAAAGTCTCTATTGCTCTCTTTGGTACATTATACCAAATTACACGACCTACCCCCTTCAGACTTGATCCAAATTTCGCGTGGGTTTACCTAGGCATATGACGTTTCTAATAAACATAGTGGAATTGATGGAAAAGTGGGTTACTCAAAAGTTACAGAACACTTTATTAATTAAGTTTTGAAAATTTCAGATTTTCTGGTACATTATACCAAATTACACTCCCATAATTTCGGGGATTAGGATTATGACCTTTCTAATAAACATAGCGTAAATAATATAGAACTAGGTACTCGTATATCAATTAATGTATCTTTCGGCTATAAATATATTTTCGGCTGGAATAGCACGGACACTATGTGCATTACCATCTTTCGGCTGGAAACTTTCGGCTAACTTTAATAGGGTCTCAAGATCATGGGTATGTTGCAAAAACAAGGAAATTGGGTTCCAAACGACATCGAACGCAGTTTTTACATGCGAACAACTGCTCCAAAGACAAAATCGAAAGGGGGACGAAAAATAGATCCATCGCACAACAACCTAAAGCGCAGAAAATCGTGGGGTAAGCCCGGTCATGCATCAAGTTCAACCGTCAAACCGAGTATTCATTGCAAAAAGATTTAGCTGTGCATCTGGTGGGATTAGTTCGAAGTGATCTACTATAAGCTACTCCAGCCCAACGAAACCATCGCTGGAGAACGTTATCAACAACAATTGTTGCAAATGACGAGCTTTGAAGTTTAAACACCCACAATATCATCGTATAGGAAACTTTGGAAGCGATTCAATGGGATGTTCTACCCCACTCACCGTATTCACCAGACATTGATCCTTCCGACTACCACTTGTTCTGAAAGAGTCGTAGCTAACGATGGACAATACTTTGAATGAAATACATTCTACCAATTTTTCTGAATACAGCATAGAAGTTATAAAAAACCCTCAAAACTTATTTGTACCCCCCAATACAAATAAAATTCATAGCACATCACCCAGAATTAAATTTGAATCAAAACGATTATGATTTACATTTAAATGAAATGCGATTTGAAACACTGTTCGCATCACATAAAGTTTTTTTTTAGCTCACTCCTTTGTCAAACTAGGGTGGTAGAATCCAATCAGTTGCAATTCATCTAACAACTTATTTACTCTCGTTCATAGCCAATTGAGATTTTAGTACCAAAAATGTTGCTGGATGTTTATGTGTCAGGGTACATCGTAATATTCTCGTTACACCATCGCAAAATAATGCAAAACAAAAATTGTTTGTTATTTTTTCACTACACTTTTGGGAAATTCATCTACTAAAATGGAAAATGGAGTTTTCTTCATTCCATGTATTATTATTAGCGTACTACAATACGCTAATAATAATACATGGAATGGTTTGTTCAGTTTTTGAATCGATTTTGTATTCTTCTGTGCGGAGCCATAAATTGACATTGTAAATTGGAATTTTAGGTATGGTGTTTGTCTTTATAGAGATTCAACGTACTCAAATCTGCATGCGACGTATACTACTTACTACATGGTAAGAAGGAGATTAAGATGAAATATTGTACCGTGTTGGGATGTACGGAGGTACTCGACTTTCGAATGGTAGTGGAATATTCAAAAAATTAGTTCAAAAATTGCATTTTAGAAAGGAGTCGACTTAATAATTCTCGTAAATTGTCTTGACATAGAATGGGGTAATTTTGTATACAGAAGCGAGTAATATTGAGAATGATAAATGAGATTTGTCATACGATGGTTTTACGTTCTGTGCATGTAAGCTTGACAATGAATATAATAAGTCATGATAATAACTTACCTTTTTATTGTGATTACATTCACAACAGCATAATTTGTTTTGATTTATTTCAAATGTTGGAGGTGAAATTTTATTGGAAAGGACGGAACGCAATTTCTATAAATGCAATTACAACGTATTGTTATTTTAGTAGTAGCTAATTTTTGAAATTGCTATTATTAGGAAATTAGGTAATTGGTTTACAGTTCCTAGTGGTTTGGTTTAGAGAAAGGGTACCCCAAATGTTTTGTTGTTTATGTATGTATTAAGTAGTACGTTAACTTAGGTCATTCCGAACTATAATTTCATAACGCTTTGTCCGATATGAATGTTGACCGCCTAAAACTACCCAGTTTATGTAAGCAAGGTTTTACAACGAACCATTTTAAAAGGGATGGTATGACCAAAATGTTACTTGGCCAATTAAATATATCGCAAAAGTTCTCGATATACTACGGACATTTTGGTTATCACCAAAGTTACCAAAACGATTGGAAGTTTGGTTTCGAATTAATGAAAATTTTGATTCTTTAAATTGTAAAATTCGTTCGTCTCATCAGACTGCAGTGACCAGCCTACAAAAACAATGAAAATAGCATTCTATTTCTTTCAGCAGCTCTGGGGACCTGGCTGGATCAATCACACATTAATCGGCAAAAAACATGGTTATGTAACTGATGAGTTTGGACCTCTGCGTCAAAGTTTGATGCAATGTAAAAAAATGTAATTCCGCAGGGGAACACATAAAATGTGAAGGGGAAGATTTGTTTACAAAATAAAGTATTTTGGTTGGGTGAGTTTACTCTCCTTCTATAATCTCGGTCAAATTTATGCGGAGAAATTTGACGAAGAGTAACAAAAACTCGCCTTGAGGCAGCCAAATCCCTCTAAAGGGTGTAGCTCTAGCAAAATAAAAGTATGTACTTTGAACTAATATTCAAAGTACAATCACAGCCTTAGCGAATTATTAAGCTAACCCGTTCGGAACCGCGAATTTGATTTTTTTTTTATATACAAATCACATGAAATCAGATGTATGCGTTAAATATAAAAAATCCGAGATTATAAAGGAGTTGACAAATGCATAGTGAAACATAATAATTCATTAAGACGTTGCGATATTTCTCTGCATATAAAGGTGGGTCCACATTTACAAAAATTTGTGCCGAACGCGTTCGGCGGAAACAGTTTCGTTGTGAATTATGAAGTATGTACACGAACCAGCACTTGTAGTTTTTTGATAAACATCAAAGAAATTTGAGCCGCATTATGCGCTAGTGTGGACGCTTTTTGAGATTTCGACATTCAATAAATACAAATATTTATCAAAATATCAAATTTTTCTAATTTTTTTGTATTAAATCAAATTGTGCGTGTTAAAAAATTATAAAAACAGTAATAAAAAAACATCAATTTGTTAGTGTCTCACGACGGTGACAACTTCATTTTTTCCACGCATGACTTGAACACCTTTTCAAAATGGTGTGTTTCAATGCCAAATTTTAGGTGAAATGAGTTATTCTCATTATTTAAAACAATGAAGGAAATAAAAATACACAATATATTCACATAAACGTATTGGTTAATAAATACATTAAAAGTTTGCAATCTTCTAGAATCTAGATTATCTAGGTCTGCGAGTAAATTAAGGTTTCGTACCTATTTGAAAATAAAATACTGTCATTATAAAAACTTTTTTTTTTTATGATTTAATCTATGCAATCTGTTCTGGAGCAGAAGCACTCCTTACTCTTTCGCGGTTCGCGTTTCACGTGCTTTTTTACGCTTGCTAAATCGAGAACGTACGGCTATAGGTCCGATTTTATCACCATCTGCACATTGCATAGCCCCGTGCCAGCCTATCCTGACATGGAAGATGGGTCGGTTCATTTGCCCAAGTTTTGCACTCCAATAAGGGGTCATAGCTATGTTCCATTTCATCACAGATCGTAATCCTGTTGATGAAAATTCCCTTTCGCAACCTGCCCCTATCAGGATTCGAATCCGGTGAAATTTAAAATTATATGCGGGCAATTAAGCCACTAGGAAAAATCTTTCGTTTGCCTTGTTTCATGGAATGCGAATTGACCTTCATGTGGTTGAAAAAATAACATTTAAACTGTGATTTTTGATATGAAATTTAGACAAAAAACTATTTAGCACTATTTCACACTATTTTGACTTCAATTTGCCACCCATCAAAATAATAGTTGGCAACACTGCCCAAAATTTTATTTCGGTTATCATTTAAAGAACTATTCGTGATTCGTGATTCCATCATCAAATCTAATTATTTTCTTGATAGATGGTGATTCACAGCTCTGACTTTTTAGCACCCCTCCAAAGGTGTTGATAAAAATGATGGTTGCGGTCGTTTGGTCACTGGTTTTCATCGTTTGATGTCATTGTAATGAAAGCAGACCGTTTTCATAAAAATTTCGTTCGGTAATTGTTAGGTCAGGATTGGTCACCAGATTTTGGTGTTTGGTCACCATGGATAGTGTTTTATTGCTAAAAAACGAAATCACAATCGTAGTATTTCACTAACAACCAGGTTCGTCGCTTATTTTGGAATTTCATTTTACAAAATTAACAACAAATCCAATTGGAATATACCATTTGTTAAAATCAATTCAATTTTTGTTGTTGTTCATAAGTTGCTAAAGGCGGATTCATTGTTGTAGTTCGTTGTGTTCGTTCCGTTCCTTTCGTTCGGTATTTTTTCTACAGTATTATTTTTTAGGTTCATTGTTGAAGAAAAAACAAAACATCAAAACACAAAATGAACAACGTACTTGACTACAAAATAAAAATATCGAAAATGTGTCTTGTTTGTTTCTACTGGTATACCATATATCATGTCGTTTCTTTCTTGCCATGTTCCTTCGGTAAAAAAGTTGAAGATAGACCAACTTGATGAAAAAAATACCGAAGAAATAAAACGTCGTTTGCGACAAATCCTATTGGTTTACAAAAAAGCATAATGAACGGAATGAACACAACGAGCTAGAACAATGAATCCGCCTTAAGTTATTTATAGAATAATATGCGGAAGCGCACTATGGATAATGTTTTTACTCTGTATAATCCTAATATTATCAGAAGATCTGAATCGTTTGGTCGTCGGTCATTGAGGAAAGATTACTACTGGTTTCAGTTTGACCATCCCTACGTAACGATTTGTTGCAAAAATTAGATTTGGGACCAAACGAAAACAAGAAGTGACGAATCCTCAATGATAGTTGACCAAACAATTCCGATCGTTGGATTTAAAAAATTATTACTATAGCCTAGTACGCAGCTGACGTGAAATGAAATTTTTCATACGAAAATGAAAAATTCGCTGCTATATTTTATTTTGCGGTACGCAGTTTAGCTAGTGAAATTGGTATGTTTCGTATTAAAATATATAGATGACTCTGTTTATCTCTACACATTTTTCATAGCGTTTTTATCTGCAAGTACTATAAAAGTAAGCTAAATTTTTGACATTTCATCAATTATTTTTATTTGTTGTTGTGCTGTGTTTCAAAAATTTTATTTCAAGAGTTTTAAAATATGATGGAGGGAAATTTTGTGTAATTGATGACAAAATTACAAGTAAAAAAAAATCGCTAGGCTATTACTTTACGTAATATATTTTATCGGTTGGTACAAAAATTTAATAAAATCAAACGAAGCATGCGATTTAATTTTAAGTCAAAACAAATATTTGAGAAAATATAAAATGCGTTTTCTACGTAGATATGGCTAATTTTTCAGATCAATTTAGCAACGGAGTTCATTTTTTGTATCGTTGATTTATGTCATTTAGGTTCTTTACCCTTTATGCGATAAAAGTGTAACATTACTCCCAGAGTGAAAGCTCATAAAAATAAAATTATTTTATTGATTAACCGGGCGGTGAACATTTGAACTACACGAAGAATGGTATAATTCTAATCCTACTTTTAGGTGGAATAAAATTATTCATTCCGGGTTGAAATTTATATGGAATTGTTGTTGCAAAACTCAATTCTTGCTCCTATCTCCGAAACCGTACAGTTTACGAAAAATTTCGTATGAAGAAAAATAATTTATTCATTTAGTTTTAATTACTTAATCCAAAAGTGCACTCAAAAATGTAGGTTCAAAGTTACAAAAAACTAACTTTGGTCAATTTCTCCAAAACTAATACGTTTCAATGTCATACAAGATCATCACTAAACGTCTCACTCAGACTGAACAATTTTTATTCTAAGTAATTTTCTCCTATCTTGCACCGTTCCTGTTACAGTTTTTGGAGACACCTTATTTGCGATCCTGTAATAAAAATTATATTATTTGCACTTACCTCATTAGAAAATGACGATGACTTATCCGTGGTAGGATGCTTATCAGGACTTATTGTCTCAGCTGTCGTTTCATAAATTCAGGTAGTTTTTCATCCCCCATCAAAGAGCTTAGCGACATGAGGGGTGCAATAACCTCCAGCGACCCGTCACAGTTAGTAAGGTTGCCCCTATACTATTCAAAATGACTTTGCTCTAATACCTTACCATAAAAAGTTGTACGTGAGGTAAAGGGTGAATGGTAGGAAAACGAAATCAGTTACCACATCCTCCCCTCCCAGAGGCATGCTTTTTCTAAGCCTCATCCAGCAGCATTATTTTTGGGGTTGGGGTGCGAACGATATAAACAAACGGACAACTACAACTAAACTTCAAGTAAAATAAAAAGTTTGCTATAATGGTAAAAGTTGTGCTCAAACTTTACTATATCCCGCGACATATGACGGCGAATGTAACACTCGCGATATTAACAAAAATATCACTGATAAAAAAACACAAGAAAGCGAAAATCGGTCGCCATCATGTGTCCGCCATATGCCCTCCTTGTCGTTTAGTATAAAATGCATGGACTCTCGTACTGTCATCTTAATTAACAAGGTTGGGGGTGCGCTCTTATGTGTAAGATCTCCAACATTTCTCGGTTGACGTATTTCGTTCAATGTTCAATATTTGAAGGATATCAAAGTTCAAGTTGTTTTGAAATTTGAGAGAATTATGTTGACAAAGACTTGCTCAATCTGGTGCTCTGGTGGCGGACCTGTGTATCCGACGTTGTAGCAATCACATTCTTGAAAATTGATTTGATACTCAACAAAACGCTGAAGTAAGCAGTCGATCCTGTATTTACAGTTAACGGATCTTTATAATCGGAACTTTACTTTCAATATATTTTTCGCAATCTCGTTGTAAATTCGATGTCTAATACTGTTAAAGGATCGGACGATATACTCCACGTTATCCTTGTCCGATGTGAAAAAAATGTCATAAACAAAATTGAAAATAAAACAGATATCTAAGCAATGATCATCCAGGACTGAGTGAATTACATTGTCCAGAACTCAGTTTGTTTATAAACCGTTTTGTTGTATTATACGAAAGCAGACGTATCAATACAGAACCGACCGCTTTCAAGTATAGAGTTGCGGTGGTGCGATACGACATCCAACGAGTAAATAATCTCTAAAGTACCTACCGTTGTAGTTGTGCCTTTTTTCGCAGAAACTTGGACAATTCTTGTTCTCTAACACTAAATAGAGAATCGAAAGCTTGCAGTCACGTATATTGTCCATCCTCACCAATATTGGACATTGAACGAAATACGTCTGAAATCGACATTTTTTAGGTCTTAAGAGCGCACACAACGTCGTCAATTTTAAAGTTGATAGTACGATAATCCATCCATCTTATCGTACCATTTAAAATATGGCTCGCTCCTCTTTTACTACTAAACTTCAGACAACAAAAAGGGAAAATGGCGTTATTATTGAAATAAATAAATAAAGACGGAACAAAGCCAACTCTATGGTGGTAGGCTTTACTAAGTACCGGAAATATATATCTACGACCTATGACTCAAGTTAACGAAATACTATATCCTGAAGCGCCTGTTTTGTGTCGGGCAGACTAACTGTTTGTAGCACTGTCTCTACACCCCAGAAAAATTGACTGGTCGGCTTCAAACTTGATACTTAAGATTTTCTCATAAGTTGAGAGATCGTTGAGCTTTTTCGTTTCTTGTAGATATTCTGAAAAATATTTTGCATTTACGAAAAAACGATTAAAAACAAAACAATTTTAAATTAAATTTCAAACATAATTAATCCTAATTAATCCTCCTATTAATCCTATTTAAGTTAAAAAATAACTTTATTACATCAAAATTCGGCATCTTTACAGTTCACGCTTTAGGTTTATTATTCGGAATTAAACTTCAAACTTGAATTTTGTTCATTAATTGGGAGATTCTTGTAAAATTTGGTTGAAATTTGTGTATTTCGTGGCAGCTTCAATAAAAGCTGTATGTTTGTAATAATTTTAAAAAGTTTAGCATTTACAATTTCTCTTCATTTCTTCAACCAACAAGGGTTGACCGTGCAGGCTAAAACATTCCTAAGCAGGAATGTTTTTTGATTATACAAGAAAAGTTTTACCGAAAGTTCGGTAAGTTTAATTTTTCACTTTGGGTATCAAGTGTGGTGAATTCGAGATCTATGTATTCATTCGTGGTAAAAGAAAGTAGGGTGTGGTCAAAAAATATTCCCGTTCTATTTTCCATATTATTCGCTCTCTAGCACTCGAATACCATCTGTCACCATAACTTTTATCAAATGCGAAATGCAAGTAGTTTTAAAAAATGGAGCCAGATTCAACCAGAAAACCTCCCAAATTATTTTGCCTAGGTTCGGAGCCATTGCAACCGATTGCTAGCTTTTTAAAATCTGCAACAGTTCTCGTTCTATATAAAGTGAAGCCCGGGTTTCTTTTTCAAATTATTTTCGAGACGAACGATTTTGATAATAAATATGTTTTGCATTAATTGGTTTTGCATTAATTATATGTCGTCGTAGCCACGTGTTGCTTTGGTTGAACTACGGTGACATGTTTTATGCACTATTGCGTTAATCGCATATTTTGGAATAATATTGGTTCTAATCTTTTTTTTAGTTTTTATCGATCTCCTATATTAAAAACATCTGGGAAGTTAGCGCGAAAAATTATCACGAAAAACCATTTTAGTTAAATATGGTAATACTATTATATATTTACAGAATATTTTAATACTATCCTGATAGTCAAGTATATTGCTGCAATTAATATTGCTGCATATAAAACAAATATATCACGAGATTAGCTATAATGTATAGTAAATTATTATATAGTTTTGTAATATTAAATTAGTATCACGAAATTTTCAATTAAAATTAATAGTACATATAATTTTAATTGAAAATTTCGTGACAGAGCAACGTTGGTATGAAATGTGTAGAGGAAAGATTCACCTTTTAAGTACATTGTTCAGTTATAATTTAAAATTATTATTGTTAAATCATTTTAAATAGTTCATATCAATATCATTAGGAGCACGTGTCCAATTCACAATTATTGAAAATCAATAAAACTGCGAAAAATTTTGGCATTTGAAACGTGTATCCTTCCTCTACAAATTCCATACTAAAGTTGCTGTGTTAATTAATATCTATTTCGACTTAGACGACTATATCTAAAATTTGACTCATACACTCGATTCACAATAATTGTTTTCTTTCTAATAACAAGAATGCTTGATTTTGCAATTTAGGATTAACCATGCCATTAAATTATTTGTTATTAAATTAATTTCCCGTCATATGAATTTCTGCGCTTCAATATTTTTTGGTTTCGGAATGGTTTGAACATCTGTCACTATTTTTTTACTGAAATTTTCTGTTTTGCAATTTTGTTCGGGATAACAAAAAAATAAAAAATGTCATGATAGTAAAAAAAATTCGGGATGACATTCAAAACTAGCGTAGTTTCTATACTTTTTTCGGGATGACACTGAAAAATGTCGTGATATTCGTTTAATAGTGTTGCCATCGCATTTCTTCAGGATATTTTTCGGGCTAATTTCACAGACATACATTAAAATAAGATATACTTGTATATTTGTGCCATGCATAAGGAAAATTATCCGGTGCGCCAGACGTCCTTATTGTTACCTTTATGTAGGGCTCAAATGGTTTTGACTAAATTTGGTGGAGGGTAAGGGTTTGTTACCAGAAATTGATTAAGTTAAAAAAAATTTGATTAAAGTTGCGTACATGACATCGGAAATAAAATACTCCATACTCGCTTCCGAACTCAAAACCAATCAAATTACGTGAAATGCTTTATAACACGCCTACTAGTTCCCAACTCGAGTTGAAATTGTTTTAACTGTGTTGTTGTTTTAATACATTTTGTGTGATACCATGGTATTATTTCCTATCTAACTTCCGATATCATTTACGCACCATAAGTGTCCCCGGTGAGGTCTCGCGTCATTCTTTAAAAAAAAATCTTATTTTAATTGCTGAGGAGTGTTACTTAAGTATAGAAGGAGTGTACAGAGGCAGGAATCGATTGCGATGAGCCTGTAGTTAAAAAAAATTCATTCAGAGGGACCTCCGGTCAAATATGCCACACCTTCTGCTTTTCATTAGATGCAGTGATAACAGCAGTGAAAACTCTATAAAATAAGCATAAGTTAATAGTAAATTTCGATTTTCTTAACTTTTTTGTGCACGTGGGCAGGATTTACATATGTATATGTAAAGGTTTTTTGTTTCTGTGTATTTTGTATGGAAAATTTTTAAGTTTTTTGTTTTTCTATATAAAATAATTTCTTGACGTAATTAGTCGATTATAGAATCCGCGGAAGCAAATCATTAATTAAAAATAAATTGTTCTATTTTTATATATGCAGTTTTCAATCAGCAATCAATTCGCTCCCGCGGATTCTATAATTGATTTAAATGATGGTAAAATTTTGCTATTCAATTTTGTTTTATTAAATGTAGCCAGAAGTCGTTTTTAATTATTACATATACATACATGCATTTAAAAAATAACAAAATAAAAAAAATAACTGTTATTAATTTTTTTATATAACAATTGTCGGTAGTGTGGTATTGATAAACAATATCAAAAAATAACGCTTTTCTATTGTTTTTTGTAATTTGTTGTTAATGTTTCGTTCAGTGTAGTATTGATATTTGAAAAATCATAATGTATATGTCCCGAATATTTTTTACTAAAGAAAAAAATTATAGAATGAGCAATTTTAAGTTTTTGGCTCCCTGCGAGATATCTAGGTAAGTGATTTTTATACTAATTGTTTTGATAATTGTTATAGAAATTCAGTATTTTATTTATATTTGATATATTAATTATTTTATTATTTAGGTTTAGCTATGAAAAAAGACAGGTTTTTTTTACGCCAAGTTATCGACATCGAAACAAACGATGAGGAAAGGGGTCACAGGGAGGGTGACGGTAAAAACGACGACGATGATAATTGGTTGTCGAACCCAAATGACTGTGAATGATGAAATTGAGGAGGTCAAAGTTGAAATTGGTGATTGTAGTGATAGCGATGATGAAAGTGACGGTGAGGCAAATACCTGGCGGATACTTCACTGGAAAAGATGGTACCCGATGGCAAAAACCCGGATAAGGCAAAACAATTATGGCGGGAAATGGACGAAGAGGAACTGTTTACATATAGTTCGGGATCCTGTTATACTTAAGAAGCCAAGGGTCGTATTACGAACATTATAGACTCCATCATGTCGATTCTGGCTACCATAGGAATTCGGATTTTTTTTCCTACATAAAAAAAAAATGTTGCATTTTTTTCCTATACAATATTTCCTATAGTTTATTCTAGCACACTCAGGGGAAAAAAATAGTAATTTTTATTTTTAGTTTTAGTACTCAACGACAAGGCGCTAATATCAGTTAAAAGTGGCTAAACGTTACGTATTATGTTTTTATTTACCAAAGTGATTTGCGTATAATATAATACATATGAGGCTGTGATTTGCAAAACTTGGTATATTCAAGACAATTGAAATTTGAGAAAATTCTAAAAAGTTATAACTCTTTATATCTGTCTTACTTTTATTAAACAAGCGTTTACATCGACAATGTTTTAATTCTTGATATGCCACACAAGAAACGGAATATTGCTGAACATTATTTACACACCGATTCTGAAGCACAGTCACTGATTGAAAAATGGTCTTAGGTAAGACTTTTTGTCTTTGTCTTGAGTTTAGTCTTAGTTATGAGAGTTATCGTACTCTGCGTGTAGTCTGTCAGCAATAAGACTACCAAATTAGTATGTCTTACGTAAGACTGTTGACTTTGTTTTGAGTTTTGGCTTAATTACGACACTTTTCGTATTCTGCGCATAATCTTAGTTGGCATTGGTCTTAAAAAAAAGTCTTGCATAAGACATACCAATTTGGTGGTCTTATTGCTCACAGACTACACGCAGAATACAATTATGGCGGAAAAAGAACGAAGAGGAACTGTTTACATATAGTTCGGGATCCTGTTATACTTAGGAAGCCAAGGGTCGTATTACGAACATTATAGACTCCATCATGTCGATTCTGGCTACCATAGGAATTCGGAATTTTTTTCCTACATAAAAAAAAAATATTGCAGTTTTTTCCTATACAATATTTCCTATAGTTTATTCTAGCATACTCAGGGGGAAAAAATAGTAATTTTTATTTTTAGTTTTAGTACTCAACGACAAGGCGCTAATATCAGTTAAAAGTGGCTAAACGTTACGTATTATGTTTTTATTTACCAAAGTGATTTGCGTATAATATAATACATATGAGGCTGTGATTTGCAAAACTTGGTATATTCAAGACAATTGAAATTTGAGAAAATTCTAAAAACTTATAACTCTTTATATCTGTCTTACTTTTATTAAACAAGCGTTTACATCGACAATGTTTTAATTCTTGATATGCCACACAAGAAACGGAATATTGCTGAACATTATTTACACACCGATTCTGAAGCACAGTCACTGATTGAAAAATGGTCTTAGGTAAGACTTTTTGTCTTTGTCTTGAGTTTAGTCTTAGTTATGAGAGTTATCGTACTCTGCGTGTAGTCTGTCAGCAATAAGACTACCAAATTAGTATGTCCTACGTAAGACTGTTGACTTTGTTTTGAGTTTTGGCTTAATTACGACACTTTTCGTATTCTGCGCATAATCTTAGTTGGCATTGGTCTTAAAAAAAAGTCTTGCATAAGACATACCAATTTGGTGGTCTTATTGCTCACAGACTACACGCAGAATACGAAAAGTCTCATAATTAAGACTAACCTCAAGACAAAGAAAAAATGTCTTACCTAAGATCATTTTTCAGTCAGTGACTGTACTTCAGAATCGGGATGTTAATATCTGAAAATAGTAATATAATTTGGATAAAACGAGTTTTGCAGAATAACTTTGGATATACAAAGTTTTGCAAGTTACCCCTTTGGATATGGAGAGTTTTGCAGAATGAAAAATAAAAGAAACATTGTGTTTCATTCGATGTTTAACTGTTTTTATTGTAAAAGTTACCTTACATCAAATAATAAGTAATTAAAATATTCATAATTCAAATGAAATAAGAGCAATTTAGGATATTACAAGTTTTGAAAAAAAAGATTGATGGATATAGAGTTTTGCAAATAATGTCAGTTTTCAACCTCAATTAAACCAAGGATATCGTGAGTTTTGCCACCACCGAAATCTAATAGATTTGTAAATTATCTTTTAGAAGTAACTGTCATCTTGCTTTTTATTAAAAATGGATATAACAAGTTTTGCAAATCACGGCCTCATATATAGTAACAACAAACGGTAAATAATTTATTAGATGATTGAGAGCAAGCAAGATATTACGGCTTTAGCCATAATGTTTACGGAACGAATCAGCTCTATTTTAAAAAATTATCTGATATTTTAATGGTGCAAAACTTTTCAAATGAAGGTGTATAATACGCAATTATATAACAATTTAAGATAGAATTTTATACTGTTATGGATAACTTCACAATTCTTAAGGCGTTTTTGTATTCTGGATGTATCTTCGATCATTTAGAAAAAATCTTAAGCGAAGGCTGCATTTTCATGGGAGTTTACGAAACACTTGGTTCTTTAATAATATTTCAGTAAACTTTAAGTTTTTTATTTAAATTATTAATTTTTAAATATCATGTAATAGTTATTTTAATTTATTAAATAATGTTAACATAAACCACATTTTAATATTATGTATTTAAATCTTAAAATTACTAATTCAAATATTATCTCGTTAACTTCTGCAATAAATGAATTATAATTATTTTCCGTACCTCAAATAGGTAAGGAATTTTAAATGTCACAACTGCTATAAATAGAAAAAATAAATTTCCGTATTGCCCGAATAAACATTTAGGAAAAAATTCAAAACTGCTAGAAAAATGTCAAAAATTTTTTCCTTTTCCTATTCCTAAGGAAAACCAGAATCGACATGCATGTAGAGAAAAATGCTTTTTTTTTTATAGGGCAACAATGTCGGCTAAAAGAGTTTGAAATATAATCTGGTTCATTTGGTTCGGCCAGCAAAATACTAGAGCAGATCGAACGGCTTCGGATAGAGCCGCTCCGATTCGTGTATTCGAAATGCTCAATAGCAATCTGCGTCGGACCTATTGGCCCTATAAAAATATTACCGTTGATGAACAATTATATCGATTCCGGTCAATTTACACTCATAAAGTTGGAGATACGAGGGACGCAAACCAGTAAGAGAGAGTCGTGAAGAATTCATCCGAATACTATAAAAATAGAGGAAGTAAATCCTGCCCAATCGATCCAAAAAAAATTCAACTTGTTTTAAAAGCTGTCAAAAATTTATAATCGTTTTTTGCATTTTCCGAACAAAATCAAAAAATTAGACGCTAGAAGAAATGATTACCAGATAGAAGAAAAAATGACGAAATTATTCAAAACGGAAAAATGAAATCTTTACATTTGTAAATTCTGCGCATGCGAAGGTTAATAGTATTCTGATAAAATTATACTGATTTCGAAAGTGACTGTGCCAAATCTTGAAAGTGACTTATTGATTATTTAGTTCCCGGCTGGGTGTTGTAAGAGATCTTCTTTATATTCATTTTAAGATTAGAACATGTATGTATATTGATATTTCAAATTTGCATTATCGGTATTTTTCGTTTTAAACCAAAACTGCATTGCCGACATTTTTCGGTTGGTTTTGAAATGGATCTTCTTTATCGAAAGCATTTATTGTATTGACTTGAACCGGAGATGTTTGATTTTCATAACGATAATATCGTGATGTATGCAGACGTTTGAAAACCAACTCATTTTGGGGGTATACTCATAAAAATAATTTGATTCTGCTTTACCAAATTTTTGGATTTCTCATTCCCTTCATTTTCACTCCTCTGTTTTTAGCGACATAACATTATCGTAGGTACTCGTATATGATGTCATTTACACATTTTATCATCTTAATTCCATTATACATATGATCCATAATGCTTGTTAATATTGCATCACATATAAGAATTAATTTTGTCTAGTTGAGTGTGAAGGACTTATATATAAGTATATCTCGTTTCTTAATGCGGTAAAATTAAATTAAGTGGAAAAACCTTTTAATATAACCTTAAGAAAAGCTATTAATGGTGCCGCCTCCGAAAAAAATTAAACGTAAAAAATTATGTCACATCCTTATTTTGCACATATTATAAGCCAAAATAAAAAATAATAATTCGAAATAGTTTTAGTTTTGTGTTGCACATGGATACATAATATATTTTTTATAAATCTGACAGAATGTATTATAAAATTTCATTTGGTGACGATGATGATGCGTTGCCGTTACTATTAAGGATTGCATTGTGTTTCGTCCATTCCATTTCTGAATGATGGTTGCTGCTGCTGCTGCTGTCGTTATATTGATTTGTGTTATCATTATGATTACTCTTACTATTAATATTATTACTATTATAACTACATGCTTCTTTACAATTATTATTATTAAATTTATTTATATTATTAGATTTATAATTATCACCACCATCGACAGTTGATTCTGCAATTCCAACGGCATCCTCGCGCAGTTTTATATGAATTGAATTCATATTTAATTCTTTTAGTCAAACTTTTTCTTCGCCAGGTGAGTATGGTGCACATCGTACGAACTGCAAGAAAGCGCAAAGATAAAAATAAAAAGATAAGAAGACAGAAATATAAAAATAAAATTGTTTATAAAATTCTCGTAACCATCCTCTACGCCATCGTTTGCATTTATACAAAGTTTGTTTACACATATTAAAATTAACGAGCTTTTGTGCTTTTACTTGCATACACATATTTTTATAAGTTTTAAACTCTATATAGAATAGCATTTAAATTAAATTATTATCGTATAAAACTATGTACATCTATTTTAAAGTAACATTGGCTTTCTCGCAAAAGCGCATACGAACTACAACATTGAACAATTCCAAAACTATAAATTATGTAGTGTATGCAAGTATTTTAATTAAACTCAACTAGATACATACAGATACGTCTAAAAAATTCGTACACATTTGGGGTACATATACGCTATGGGGGTAAAGTACAGTTAAAGCTACGTACATATATATGTATATATGTACACACATATTATCTCAATTTACTAATGATGACGGTAAATAATCACAAACAAAAATTCATAATTATTTTATGTATGGATTAAGCCAATTATAAAATTTACACGACATGAAAATAAAACTTTTAATCTTTTTATTTGATTCATAAAAATTTGGAGTGACAACAATTATAGTTAAATGGGTATGACAAATTGACAACAACAACATCAACATTTATAGGGATGTTTGTGTTTAATTTTTTATACATCACATTGAAAAACAATCAATTATAAGTAGAACACTTTGGCACTGGAGTGAGGGTTTAATAAATCAAAAGCGTTCGATTTGTTTGATAAATTTTTGGATATGACAAGCAAAGCAATTTGCCTTCTAACAGACGAGACTAATATCCACAGCCGTGGTGTGATCACAAACTTTATTTTCACGATTTTTTAAATACTTCCAGCAGCACGCAGAGATGAACGAATTTTTGTTCTCTGGGAATGAATTAGAAAATGATTGTAAACCGACTAAATTAGAATTTTTTGAAATATTACACATATGCATAAGTGACAATAATTATTTTAAATACCAACGTAACGTGAAAAAGTTATTATATATTTTTTTATATTTAAATTGTAAATATTCTTTGTTCTTATATTATTAATCTTAAATTTTTCTTGTTCCAACTTTTTTATTTTTATTATTTTTTAAAAAAATTGTAGAAGTTTTACGTCCCTAATGATGGTACACAATACCGAAAATTTGGACTAACATTTTTTTTAAATCGGATAAGTAGTTTTTGCTCAATCTTGCACGCCAACTTGAAAAACGTCATTTCGAAATAACCGCGTTTAAAGTTCGTCATTTCGAGATAACCGCGTAAAAAAACGACTATAAATAAAATAAAATTTAATTTGAGATTTTCATGTTTATATCATTAAAATCATGTTTTTAAACGGTCATTCGATTTTTTGAAAATTTGAAGGTGCTATATATGTCGCCTTAATTTAGCCAGTAATTTAGTCGAGAGAATTAATATCAGATGCCTGATTTCAGACCAAATTCTAAAGTTTTTCTAAAATTAATAAAATAAATTGATTCCTATATATGTTGCTGACAACTACTGACGTTTGGCCAAACCAAAAAAAATTACCAAAGTTTAATTGAGCAATAAATATTTTGATCATTGAACTGACATACACTCGTTGATCAAATTGACGGCTCCTCCTTTTTAGCTCCCCATCTAAAGGTTTTGACCACTAGTCACTAGTTTTTATCGTTTTGTCACTTGCGTGAAATGAATGAATCCTGGAATCATATCGTCTTCATCAAATTTCGTTATTTCAGGATTGGTCAACATATTTTGGCGTTTGGTCGCCAATGAGCCAGTTTTTATTGCGAAAAAAACAAAATCAAAATTGTAGTAATTCAATAAAATCAGGTTCGTCGCTTATTTGGGAATTTCATTTTAAAAAATTAATAAAAAATCCAATAAAAGCATTTTTTTTTTCAAAGAATTGTCATCTAAAGTGGAAGACATAAGATTTAATTTTTTGGTTCTTCATTTCGTTTCGCAAATTCGTTAAAACTCATCATTGCCGCACGTGAGTTGAATGTTACTGTGATCAACAATTTAAATTTTTATTTTTAACTGTCAGTTTGAAATTTAGATGTGTCATGGGTCCTGTTTTGGGAAAACTCATTAATACGGTTCTCTTATGAGGCCGGAGTTGCCAAAGAGAGGTTTCCCATGGAGTGATCGATTGCAATGCGTTTGAATTTCGTGAAACTCAATTTAGAGGATCCCACCGTTCATTTCTTATAAAAATTTCTAGTCGAACAATTTTGAAGAAACGTTGCTGAGAGAATTATCAAGTTTCAGTAATCGATTGTAATGCGTTCTGATTTGAGGAAATAGCGGATCCTTCTTTGGAACTCGGGTTCTTATTAAAAAATATTTCGGCCTTAGTGATTTAGATAATGATGAATTTTTTGACTTCCTGAGTGCTTTTTTGAAATGTGGAAAAAGTCAACTAGTAAGGTCGAATCCTTGTGACAGAAATTTGATAGAATTGTGACATTAATTTTTAAGGGAAAGTATCGAGTACCAAAACGATTTGTTGTGAGCTATGATTTTGAAAAAAAAAAAAAATAATAATTAAAAGGTTTGTCGGTGAGAAACTGCCACCTTAGAATGGTGTTCACTATTTATTTTTGACGCCGAACATTTTCCTACAGAAAGCAAAGGAAAAACAAGAAATAAATAATAAATGGAGTTACGAGGTTATTCAGATTGTGGTTTTGAAAATCGCTGTTATGAATTTCGAAACCGTTTGAAAACAGCAATCGAAAATGGTTGAAGCTCTGTTTGAATGTTCAAATTAGAATTAAACAATGAGTTTCGGATATTTTTCTTTTCTCTTATTCCTTACATAATAAAAACCTATTTGCACATTAAACCTCGCGAGTCCAAATACTAACATATAGTATAACGTTCTTGCTTTTTTGGACGTAGGGGTGATCAGAACGCCGAGAAAGTGATTTTCGACCTCGGTTATTTTTGCTAGGATTTTTAAACGTGGTCCTTCGATCCAGGGCGGGAAAATTAGTATGGGAATATTTCTTGTATTTTTATGGAATATTCTAGTAGTGGTAAGCGTTCAGTAAATATTAGGAAATTATTCAAAGATTATTATAGATATATTCGGGATTATTCTGGAAGCGGATTAACCACGCGGAATGGAAAACTGACAAAAACATGTTTTTAAAAATACAATTTAAATTTGTAATTGCAAATTTAAAGCTATAATTTATTTAATACTCAATTCGTTTTGAATGAGACTACATATTTTGAATCAAAAATCTGGCACTGGATCACAGTTTTGACGGATGTGAAGTTTTTAACAAAATGAAAAATTAACAAAAACTAAAATTTGTTAAATTAACAAAAATAAACAGTCGGTAAAAGCAATGTTAACAATGGAAACCTGACAACAGAAACATTTCTTTTAATTAAAAACTTTTATCAAAACTTAATTTTCATTGAAATACAAAAACTAAAATTACAATTTAAAGATATGTATTTACATAAGAAAGACAAAACATTTTATACAATTAAATAATGTAAATTGGAGTATCCACTACTAAATAATCAGTTACATATTATATGTACATTGCCACAGAACGGATATCAAATGATGGCATAAGAGGTGCTCTTTGAAATAAAATTGGTCTCATCAAAAAACTACGAGATTTTCCCATTTGTTAATGCGTTGGAAAATCGAATCGTATTGAATATTTTGGTGATTTTTGGGTTTCAGTGTATTAATTATTGGCCAGAACACAGAGATACTACCGAGAAGTGACTAGTATCAAATGATGGCATAAGAGGTGCCCTTTGAAATAAAATTGGTCTCATCAAAAAACTACGAGATTTTCCCATTTGTTAATGCGTTGGAAAATCGAATCGTAATCGTATTGAATATTTTGGTGATTTTTGGGTTTCAGTGTATTAATTATTGGCCAGAACACAGAGATACTACCGAGAAGTGACTAGTATCAAATGATGGCATAAGAGGTGCCCTTTGAAATAAAATTGGTCTCATCAAAAAACTACGAGATTTTCCCATTTGTTAATGCGTTGGAAAATCGAATCACATTGAATATTTTGGTGATGTTTGGGTTTCATTGTATTAATTATTGGCCAGATCACAGAGATTCTACCGAGAAGTTACTGGTATCAAATGATGGCATAAGAGGTGCCCTTTGAAATAAAATTGGTCTCATCAAAAAACTACGAGATTTTCCCATTTGTTAATGCGTTGGAAAATCGAATCGTATTGAATATTTTGGTGATTTTTGGGTTTCAGTGTATTAATTATTGGCCAGAACACAGAGATACTACCGAGAAATGACTAGTATCAAATGATGGCATAAGAGGTGCCCTTTGAAATAAAATTGGTCTCATCAAAAAACTACGAGATTTTCCCATTTGTTAATGCGTTGGAAAATCGAATCACATTGAATATTTTGGTGATGTTTGGGTTTCATTGTATTAATTATTGGCCAGATCACAGAGATTCTACCGAGAAGTTACTGGTATCAAATGATGGCATAAGAGGTGCCCTTTGAAATAAAATTGGTCTCATCAAAAAACTACGAGATTTTCCCATTTGTTAATGCGTTGGAAAATCGAATCGTATTGAATATTTTGGTGATTTTTGGGTTTCAGTGTATTAATTATTGGCCAGAACACAGAGATACTACCGAGAAGTGACTAGTATCAAATGATGGCATAAGAGGTGCCCTTTGAAATAAAATTGGTCTCATCAAAAAACTACGAGATTTTCCCATTTGTTAATGCGTTGGAAAATCGAATCGTAATCGTATTGAATATTTTGGTGATTTTTGGGTTTCAGTGTATTAATTATTGGCCAGAACACAGAGATACTACCGAGAAGTGACTAGTATCAAATGATGGCATAAGAGGTGCCCTTTGAAATAAAATTGGTCTCATCAAAAAACTACGAGATTTTCCCATTTGTTAATGCGTTGGAAAATCGAATCACATTGAATATTTTGGTGATGTTTGGGTTTCATTGTATTAATTATTGGCCAGATCACAGAGATTCTACCGAGAAGTTACTGGTATCAAATGATGGCATAAGAGGTGCCCTTTGAAATAAAATTGGTCTCATCAAAAAACTACGAGATTTTCCCATTTGTTAATGCGTTGGAAAATCGAATCGTATTGAATATTTTGGTGATTTTTGGGTTTCAGTGTATTAATTATTGGCCAGAACACAGAGATACTACCGAGAAATGACTAGTATCAAATGATGGCATAAGAGGTGCCCTTTGAAATAAAATTGGTCTCATCAAAAAACTACGAGATTTTCCCATTTGTTAATGCGTTGGAAAATCGAATCACATTGAATATTTTGGTGATGTTTGGGTTTCATTGTATTAATTATTGGCCAGATCACAGAGATTCTACCGAGAAGTTACTGGTATCAAATGATGGCATAAGAGGTGCCCTTTGAAATAAAATTGGTCTCATCAAAACACTACGAGATTTTCCCATTTGTTAATGCGTTGGAAAATCGAATCGCATTGCTCTTTGAAATAAAATTGATCTTTTCCAAAAACTGCACGACTTTCACGAGAAATCATTTTACTCTTTTTTCCCCGAAATCAGGATCCATCGCCTTCGGTTCGTGATACTCGAAAACCACCTTCTAGCAATGGTCATTAAAACCGTTTGAGTTGAACTAAAAAATTAAAAAAAAACCCGGGGCTCACCAGTAAACCCCTTACACGATTTTTTTTCGATATCAGAATCCATCGTAACCTGTTCTTGTCACTAGAAAACCTCCTTCTAGCAATTTTCATTAAAATCATTAGAGCAGAGAAAAAAATAAACCCGGGGCTCACCAGAAAACCCTTTACACGATTTTTTCCGATATCAGGATCCATCGTAATCGGTTCCTGGTATTCGAAAACCTCCTTCCAGTATTTTTCATTAAAATCGTTTGAGCTGAACAAAAAAATTAAATATAAACCCGGGGCTCACCAGAAAACCTCTTACATGATTTTTTTAAATGAGGCTCCATCGCAATTGATTTCTATTCTTCGACCAATTCTCAATAAAACCCCATTTCTTTGTTACAAACATAAATACAGACTAATCATTGAACCTATTAATATATTAGATTGTTTAAACATTTCATGTATACTTTTTTTTTTTGTTAAAAAATAATTTTGAAAGTAATAGTATACTCGAATATAGTAATTTAAAACACTATTTATCTGACTGAGTTAATTGAAAAATACATATATCAGGTCTTCGAATGTATTATATTTATATTAGTTTTCTGTTTTATTGCAGGGAGAATATTTTCAGATAAACTAGTGTAATGAATTCAAGCGGTTTGTTGTGTAGCCGTTTGTTGTGTTTTTATATTTTAAAGTGCATTAATTGTTGTAATTTATAATTTGTATGGTGATATTCTTTCCTTTTTAATTTAAATATTTTGTTTTTGTCTTGTTTTCGAATAGTTTGTCATTTTGAGTTAATAACATTAATAACCAATAAACCGTAACGGTCCGGTTCGTTTTTTGATAAAAAGACGAATTGTTAACTTTTAAATATTATTACATTACAAATTAAGTTGTATACTTTTTGTAAATTATATTTAAAATGGAAATCAATAAAAAAAGATATAACCATAGAAAACGTAAGAGTTCAATTAGAATTGAAACCATTTGTAGTGCTCTAAAAAGTGTAAGCGGAAATCCCAAAAATTTCAAATTTTCGCGTTTTAGGACACCAGAAATGGATAAACTTTGCAAAGAAATGCATATTAGGAACACACGTAAAAATTTGTACCACCTTTGCTATACCTGGCAAAACAGGAGAGAAAAGCTTGTGAAACAAAGGGCACCTCTTATGCCATCATTTGATATCCGTTCTGTGGCAATGTACATATAATATGTAACTGATTATTTAGTAGTGGATACTCCAATTTACATTATTTAATTGTATAAAATGTTTTGTCTTTCTTATGTAAATACATATCTTTAAATTATAATTTTAGTTTTTGTATTTCAATGAAAATTAAGTTTTGATAAAAGTTTTTAATTAAAAGAAATTTTTCTGTTGTCAGGTTTCCATTGTTAACATTGCTTTTACCGACTGTTTATTTTTGTTAATTTAACAAATTTTAGTTTTTGTTAATTTTTCATTTTGTTAAAAACTTCACATCCGTCAGTTTTGAGGGTTCACTGTAGAAACCAAAAATACAGCTTTAAAAGTTTAATTTTACGAGAATAAAGAAACCCCTTTACCTTTTGATAAATTGACTTTCTTCAGAAAATTGAAAATGAAAGTGTAATGACATCTTTATAAATTTTTCTCATTTTTACGAATACTAAGAATTTTATACAAATATAATGTAATCAATCCAAATCTGTTCAATTCAAGCAAATTAAAATCTTAATTATTTAACTTCAAAGTAAGTCAATGTTTAATTTTAGTTTCAAATTATTAAATTTGCTTCTGCTGTAATTCTATTTGAATTTTAATTAAGTTGTCAAATACGAGAATGAATATTATATAGCTTTTGAGGGTTAAAAAGAACTTGATTGCTTTGTGGGAGGAAAAATCGTTTTTACATATTAAATACTTTCTTTGAAATTTTTGATCGTCCTTTTCAAATTTTTACTTCCCACACTGCGTAAGGAAATGTTTGTAATGAAAAATTATCTCGATATTTGTAGATTTTAATTTTAATCAGTTTAAATTTTTCCCCATAAATGCCATATACATGTCTCTTGTTAGATTGTGTGTCCATTTTTAAGTAACGTCAGCTTTGTATACCTTACTAGGATGAGAAACTACAAATTACAGAATAACCAGATATGTTGAATCTGGAATCCTTCAATAACAAACTAATTTGGAAAAAGTGGACTGTTATGGAAGACTACAAAATATTTCAAAATTTTCATAAATTCCAGGAATCTCCTCCAGTTGATTTAGAAGCTCTCAAACCTTTCAAAATTATAGTGTATACTTATTCCATCCGTAAATAACATGACATTAAACATTTGCTTGTGCGGCTTCAGTTTAGCAGTATTCGTAATATTTTTGGATTCAATATTGCTTAAAATTACTAAATTATAACGCCACTATTTCAGGATCCATAAAGTATTAAGATTTTCTCTGCACATTTGAGTACCTCATTGGACTGCCTGATGTTGCTTTGCAGCTTTTTACTTTCCCACATTACACATTCAAGAATGGAATTAAAGAGTATGGGAGTAAATAATCTTCTTACAATCCTTCTGAGGTAACTACATTTATTCTCAATAACTTGCTCAAAGAGTTGACTTCGTATGATCACGTTATAGTCAAACTTCTTGGTCGTAACAGTTTTCATACTTCGGAAATATAAATTCGAAAAATAATGTTAACTGTTTCGATTCAGGCTCTTCAAGTCCTATTTGAATTTCTGGAAGGATGTGTGTCCGACAACCTTGAATATATAAAAAGGGGAGTATTACAGTGCCGATTTTCACTTCAGTGTTGTTAAATAAATATCTGTTCCGATCCCGAAAGGCAGTTAACTTAAAGCTGGAAGGAGGGTGAACTTTGTTAATTTTTTGAAGAACCTGTTTAGATTTAGTAAATTGCATCTGTAATTTTTGTTTAAACAAAACCGCACATTTCATCAAGCCAACCATTCTTGGACCTGACGCTTTTGTAACATCGAAGAAAAACATTCACAGAGTTGTAGCTGGTTATATGAAAAATATTGCAGACAAGTTCCCAAGAGATTCCAGTGACCCTATTTTGGTAATTCTCGGGGAATGGAAATTTTTTCTCCATAGTGAAAAATTGTTCCCCATTATAGCAGTTTGACGTTTATTATTCCATAACCATTTTAGGAAAGAATTAATTGGGAATAGACTAACGGAAATTTTTTGAAATATTTATTTAATAATTCGCACTTATGATTATGATAATTATTTTGGGTCGATAACCCTTAGCTTTTATAAAGAGGATGAAGTAGATGGAGGTTGTTTTGGAGAAGAGAGGAAGCGTTTATAATATTGTAGACTTAAGTAAACCTATCTTGTACCCTACTTTTCATATTTGCAAAAGGTTAAGAGTGTTGCAAAGGAAACCACTGCTACTTTAATCCAGACATTCACTCTGAAGCCTAAAATATCTTCAGGAAACATATGGGAAGTTTATATATAGGGAATACTAGAAATTTATCTTTTATCACCGGGGATTTATAAGCCCCCGAAGACCATAGATGAGCGGTGTTGCATGGTTGAAACCATTACGTGCGCCTACATCGTTTCTCTGCAAACGGCTTTTCCTGTAGTACAAGGGAACCTATAATAAAGCTAAAGGCCATGATGAATCATGAACAATCTGAAATCCGGTGCCCCTGGAGTCGGACTGGATTATTCCATTGGGGCTCGAGAACAACGAGGTAATTATTCTTCATTTTCCAACAATTTTCAAATGGATTTTGACAGTAACTTATATTCCAAGGAAGTGGATAGAAGTCGAGGTCTCAAAAGAAGACTAAGCAATGACAAGTTACCCTAGCAATGACATTCTTTAGTAGCATTCCCCGAAATTGAGAGACGTTTTGTAATTATCATTCTTGTATAATTAGAAAGCAGTTATCAAAGGAATAGTTCTGTCCTTGTCTGCTGTTGATGACGTTACATATAACAATTGTTAGAGAACCAAAAGATGATAGAAGCAGCCTCAAAAGCAGGGCAGTAGGTTAAAATCAAGTCTCTGTGAATTTCTATTTCAAAGAACATTTCTACTCATGTTAATGCAGACAAACTTGTGTGAAGTGGACCGTAGATTCTTTTCTACCAGTGTAGGACAACAACCTCAGTTTTGGCATATTTTTGTTAAAACTATTGGAAAAAGCGGAAAAAGAAGAGTGTGGCGTTAGTAACGAAGTTCTGGCTGGTTAACATTTGATGAGTTATTCTGGATTATGCGAAATAAAGTAGAAGATTTCAATTTGGTATCAAACTGGACAAACGAGGTTGGGTTAAGTAATGTACTTACTATCAGAAAGTGCTAGGGATGGATGATAAGGTGAACAAAACTTTGGTTTGAATCCCCCGATTCACCCAAAACTTTCACTTACAATTAGAAAATCTCCACTCACGAATCACAAAACGATATAGATTTTGAATTTATTGTGTGGTAATTACGAATAAATAAATAATTTGCCAGGGCCATTGCGAAAATTTTGAGCATTAATATACGTTAGCTAAATTCTTCGAGAACTTATAAATCGTTACTCAACCCTATTAATTTTATATTAACCCTGACCCGGGTGCCAATAGAAGTGGGATTATTTTTCAGTAACCAGAAGCCAAACATAATGTGAAATTGTTTAAACTTGTTTTGAATTAGAAATAATCAGAATATCAAAACAGACGAGTTTTGATAACGAACCACAACAAAGTGCATAGTCCTTTAGCGTTCGTCATATTTGGATCAAATTTTCTAATCGTATTGCCAAGTTTTTTTAATATTATTTTTGGCTTTGCTAATAATCTCCCACCAGCGTCAGCTGCTGAATTCATGAAATAAAATGCTGGTTACAAAATTATTCCTCGATCAAGACCTTTCAAGCGATACGCTACTGATTATAATGGAATACAAATATGCATACGCTGCCCACGCCAGCTGTGAGTACTAAAATGTTTCAGCCAAATTCGTGAAATTCTATAAGACCTTTCAATGACTATACAAATGCTAAAACGGTGCATTTTTAAACTAAAGTTCTTTTAATAAAATTTTTGCTTTTGAAAGATCTTTGAAACAATCCAATTCTTCAACTATTAATTTACCACTAGGCCTAGTTTTTACGGTTGATTTTGCAACTAAAATGCTAGTAACACAATTCTAGTATGTTCCTAGACTTTTCAAACGATATGATCTACAGCGCCATAGCGGTAGCTTTTAGAAGTTTGTGCTTCAATACATTTTTAACATTATTCGAGACATTTTTTTATGCGACACATTTACAATACAAAATAAACGAAGGAACGACCACCAGCGATAAAACGAAAGCTAGTTCGAAAACACGCCGTTCTGGCACAATATGCGCATTATTTGTTTATTATAAAAAATGTGTACGTGTACTATGTCATTGAAAAGGTATTGAAGAATGCCATAAAGTTAGCATAAAGCACCTTAGTACCAAAAACTTCTGCTCTGGCGCTAGTCGCATACACTTTTTATTTTTTCCATATAAACATGTGCTAATTTCGTAATAAGCACTTTAATCTACAAATCTGCCGGTGGAGAGCTGATAGCAAACTATTAGTTCATTATAGAATAATTTCTTGTCGCATATTATACGTATTAAAGAATCAATTTAAATGAAACACTGGAAGGAGATACATTTTATTTTATTGCAATTTCTGAAATAAAAAGTCGTCAAGAATATTGTAAATTTAACTGGAACATCTTAGTACTAAAAATCACCGCTTTGGCGCTAAAGGATCTTGCATTTTTTCATTCATATATAGTAAAGTGGCTCACTTAAATTATCAGTAGTTTAATCAAAAAATCGACCGGTCCGGCGCAGCTGGTAAATTATTCGTTTTTAATACCACGTGGTAAAATAAAACATTAAAAACTGGTCGGATTTTCTTGAAATTTCACAATTATTACGATTCACCCCACGTCTGAAAAACTATTTTTTTACGAAATCAATGTTTCACAATCAGGGGCGGCATGTTGTACCATCACATTTATCGACTTTCGACTTAGTTTATGTCTCATTTTGTGAAAGAGCAGGTCATTTTGTTTTAAAAAAAATAGACATAAACTAAGTCAAAAGTTGAAAAATGTGATAATACAACATATCGCCCCTGATCGTGAAACATTGATTTCGTAAATTACACAAAAAGTATCGCGATTTCAACCATTCAGTATAAATATGTTCTCTGTTCAAGTGATATATAAATAAACAAATTGAGTAACCGTATCCATCGTAAAATAGAGACCACAATAGAATAATAATAATTGGAAAGATGAAACAGTGTATCATTTAACACCTAAAACGTGAGACATAAAATAAGTCGAAAGTCGAAAAATACATAAATACAACATCCCCCCTTCGACATAATTTCTGAGTGGTTTTTAGATTTTTCCGATCTGGACCAAAATTTTGATTACCTCGTGAGGTTTCAACGCAACAACTTTAACTTTTTAACAAAGTTGATCATTATATTTTCTACATCATGTAAGGTGAATTGTTTGTTCCGGACTATTTAACGATAAACGCCACACTTGCTGTTGCTTATGGAAAGCAGCAACTAAAGAACCGGGAAAAATTATTATCTAAAATTCTAAACCAGTTCGAATTGTGGCAAGATTATTTAGTAAATCAAATTTTAAAGATAACTACGTTTTGATCTAAGGATTTGTAGCCTTACACTGTCGGTATAGAATTACCTCACATTTGAATTTTAATTATCACAAGGATAACTAAAACTTTTATAAATATACATACACTAAACTGCACAGGAATTTGATGGTTGGTGATTGTTCCTTGAGGAGTTTGAGTAGGATGGTTGACGACCTCACTGTTAAATCTGTAGAGTTCATAAAAAAATAATGATAAAACACAAGGTTAAATCAACCAAAAATCAATAAAATGAAGATTAGGAAATTAGAATTTTGTCTGCGCGGCACGCAATATTAGTTTTGTATTATTATATTTGAAGCAAATTAGAACTTTGATATTTGACTGTGCTGACCGAATATCAAAGGAGCGAATTTGCCCAATATGCTGAACGATTATATGTATATATAAAGTAACAATCAACATAGATAAAGAGAGTGAGAGAGGTACTAGGTCTAAAAATATGGTACTTTTATATTATGTTGTTATTATGTATGTAAGTATATACCTATATAGCATCCTAAATAAGAAAAGCTGGAAAATATACAAAAAGCATATATTCGCATGCATCAACACATTTTTTTTCACATATATTACACAATTTTAATACTACACTCATCTTACCGACACCTGAGTTGCTGTATATGAATTAGTACGTGGCCGAAAAAGTACTATGCCCCATTTTCGGCGTACCTGGGCTATCACCTCACCGTTAAAAAAACAAAATAGGGTCGCGACCCATAATCCCTGTAATGTTTAGAATTAACATTTAGAATTATTTATAGATTTTTTTACTTTTTTTTTAGTATTTACCTGAAACGAGGCCGTTAGGGCGGATATCACTTCGTACACCCGTTCATATGGATGACCGGGCGCTGGTCGAAATGGTGTAAGTATATACTGTAGGCCAAGCAACGGGACCAGAAGTAGTGTCGCCCGGAATGCTTGTAATATTGTTCGCGAAGGGGCGGTATGTCCAGGACCAGCCGGCGCTTTTAATTTTAATAACAATACCCTAACTATATTACAGAGAAAACATAAATTTAACATCATCGATATGCAGACGGGTGCGACTAGCACATTGGAATAGGAAACGGTTGCAGACCAACAACTGGAAATAAAAATAAAAATTATTAATTGTTATCGATTTGTGCGTTTTGGTGACTTAACTGTTTTGTGTCGTCTGCATCACCGTGCAATCCTCGAAGTAATCCATATAGGATGAGCAGGACGGCGGGCGTACTCCATCCAAGTAATATAAGCCATTTTACTAATTTTTGTTCGGAGACAAATGTGGTCACAAGCACGGTATGCAGATAAAATCCTTCGCACAGCATCCACGCATAATTTGTTAGTAGAAAGTAGTGTAAAATTAAATGCAGGAGTACACATCCGCGCTGCATGTAAACCATAAAAAATAAATAAATGGAGATTTTATTACAAAAAATTCCTTCCGCTTCACATTTATTTATTTTATGTATACACAGAAGGAAATGCAATAATTTTATCTGTGCATACATAAAAAAGCTTCCTATATTTTATCCTAGAGCTTTATATTAATATATATGTTTATATTAGAAACTATGTATGTGTAGCTATGAATATGCTAAAAGTTTGACATGGATTTGGTTTTCAAAAAAAAATAATAATATTGTGGTAAAAGCTTTTTATTATTCCGGGTATTTGGTCTACATAGACTTACCCGACTTTTGCTAATTAATTCAGCATCAGCAACAACAACACAATACCATAATAACCATAATGAATTATTTACGGCGAATGATGCAAATAAGTTCATGTGTAGCGTAATGCGAGCACATTTTAATGATCTGTAAGATGGAATACAACAAAGAAAAAAATTATTACAAAAAATGTACAATATTGTAGAGTACACAACCCCCCCGGCACCGTATGTAGTTTAACTGACCTGGATTTTATCTAATTACACACAACAAAATATAATAAACGGGGGGGGTACATTAAAAAATTTCCCGCAATATTTTTTTTTTTTTATTACATTCGACGTCCTTCATGCGGCTATAAATATTCGATATATTTTACGATTGTTTTAAGGCGAGAATAGCAATAAAAAATGCACACAAAATAATAATAATAATAATAAACTATAAAACCGACCTAGGAAGATGAGAAGAAAATCTTCACAGTTTTCCTTCATCTTTTCGGACATTTTGAACACTTGCCAAGAATTAATTTTCCATTACCTCGAAATAGTTTTTTTTTTTGAAGATTGATTTTATATTACTCTCCAGAAAGATGTTAATCTTAATAGATAGCGTCTAAAGTGTTTGTGTCGATGCGTCGAGGGGCTATGTACTCGCGCGTATGTACGATATAAGGATACTTACTTAAAATAAAATAAAATCGCTAATGATAATAAAATTGCTATTAACGATATTGAATATCCTATCTCATAAATTAAATTTATTTGTCGTGTCCACTGTAACGAGATATAAGAATAAAAAAATTCGGTTATGCGGTACGTGATTGCTACAAAACCTTACACACACACACATACCTGGAAACCGTCTACATCTATACAATTTGTGTAATTTGACCAAACTCGATTGTTTTCGGGATGTTTGAACCAATTTCCTGATTCATCACATTCTTTGTGCGCAAATCCTGTAAAATAACAAAAACAAAAATAAAGTAAATCAAATAAATGAATAAAGAGAATTTTTGGGGATAAAAGGAGATATTCGTTCAAATTTTTGTCTTGCACAAATTCAATTTTTTACGTTACTTTTACTCGTGTTTGCGTGTCTTTTATTCCGAGATAAAATTACGGATGACTTGGTTAAAATTTATTTTCGCCTTTTTGCGATATTTATTGTATTATCATTTGGGGAGATAATGGATTTATTTTATCAGTTTGGTGCAGCGACATAAGGTTTGTAGTATACATAGGAAAAATTTATTTTATAAATCGGCCTGCGCTTTCCTCGAATAAGAAATTCCATTTTAATTGTTTTTTGTTGTTTTAAAAATGTTTTCTAAATTTTATTTTGTTGATTTACAAAAACGCAGACATACACCAGGCAAGGAAAATACATTTGCTCATCGATATCCTTCACATTAACAATGGAGGCCAGCACCGCAATTTGGGGTGATATTGGCAACAAAACGTATTGAATTTTTATTGAACACGGTACTGAATCCAATATCCTTGTGAGAGATTCACGAAGCAATCACCCCGCGAATTCTTTGTAGAATTCTATCACCAAATATGGAGTACGGCGTTACAATGTAAAACTCCTTATACTGAGGAGAAACCAATCTAGGTCTTAATGCAAAAATTGGTCTTCAATACCAGTTACCTGATAGACGGTTTCAAACAATAAATGAACTAATCTCTAGCTGTACTGCATGGGAAGACACCTGGACTAGACTGCGAGTTGACCCTGAATCAACATTCTCTCTTAAGAAAGGGATCAAATGAACTAAGGATTAGTGGAATGGTACTTTACCCCATCCACGCAACACATACTTAAAAATTGTACTGGAACATCTGCGCCTGAGTATATAGTTAGCATTCAAAAATAGTAAAGATCCGAAAGAGATAAATACAGCAGGAGTGGCTCAGCCAAGATTCCAATTTCAACGAAATGAACTTGTCTGTTAGAATTGTGATGAGACAGGCCATACTTTTATCCATTGTCGTTTTCCACCACCCCGATGGTTTTGTCATACATGTGGTATGAAAGATACTGTTTTCACGAATTGTCCTAAATGTTCGGAAAACATTCACACAACGAATGGTCATACCGAGCGCGTTTTATCGGTGCGTCTGCAAATTATTCCTAGTTTAGACCAACCATTGTACTAAGGAATCGATTTTTTGAACTTGTTTCATATTACTCTTGTCTTGTGTTCTTTAAATTTAGAAACGTATTCTAAACCGGATAAGACGAACTCACATATTCTCTCATTAGAGAATCAACTAGAACTAAATGCAGTAATTGGTAATGCAGTATAGCAACCTTGGACTTGAAAAACTACCTTAGTTTCCCACGTAAGTCTTTCTTTATCCAATGTGATGCCACCTCAGTAGAGGTAGGCAGCGTAATATTCCAACTTAGAGCGTCCGATAGTTTTTGTGTCCCAAAAACTAAACGCCACGCAGAAAAACTACTCGGTTACCGAGTTGGAATGTTACGCTGCTGTTCTGAGTGTTAAGAAGTTTAGGCTGTATACTGAAGGGTATCCAATTACTATTTATACGGACCATGCTAGCTTGCAATGGTTAATGGCCCAGAAGGATTTCTTGGGACGGTTAGCTCGTTGGAGCTTAAAGCTTCAAACTTTCAATTTTTAAATGGCCCATCGGAAGGGATCGCAGAACGTTTTTCCGGGTACCCTGTCTCGTGCTTTCTCTCGCTGCAATTAAATTTAAACCCGTACATATAGATCTGTCAGATCCAGCATTTTTGCAAAGTGATTATTTGAGTAGTTCAGAAAATTGAAATGATGCCGGACGCTCATAGTAATTTCAGAGTACAAAAGGGATTTTTATCACCCCAACTATGGTTTGCGGTATGAAGATACAGACCTACCGATTTGGAAAATGGTGATACCGGACGTATTAACCAATTCACTTATCGAACAGGCTCATTGACCACTTTCGTCTGCTCACATGGGTGAGTCCAAGACGTTAGAAAGGATTCAGAAACAATTTTATTAAAAACGGATGGCGCAAGATGTAAAATTATTTATTAGAACTGAAAAGATTGTAAAATGAATAAAGCTGCCAATTATTCCATGCAATCTAAAATGGGACAACAATCTGAGTCGACTCGTCCATTTCAAAAGCTATATATCGACTTGCTCGGGCCTTACCCTCGATCTAAATGCGGAAACAAATTCATACTTATTATATTAGATAACTATTCAAAGTTTACCTTGCTTAAACCTCTCCAAGTTTTCTGTTCTCGACATAGTTGTTACAGACAACGGAAAACAATTTACATCTAAGCTATTCCAGGATCTGCTACATAAGTATGGAGTGACACATACGTACGTACGCCCTTTTGCTCCCTCAGAGTAATGAATCAGAACGTGTAAATCGTACGGTGTTAGCTTCAATGCGTTCATATTTGTCTGACAGTCGAACCGAATGGGACTTGCATTTGGCGGAAATCTGCGCTACACTACGAAAAATAAATCATTCCTCCACAACCTTTAGTCCCCTTTTCTTGGTATTCGGGCAACATATGGTTTTACATGGCACAGATTACCAAGTCCGAAGACTGCTTAGAGACGTAGATGTCAACTTTTTATACATCGAATCTAAACCGGATCGCCTGAATATTATTCGAGATAAAGTTTTGCATTATTTAAAGATAGCATACCAAAAATGCGCGCAACAATATAACCTGCGTAGCCGACCTAACATGTTCAAAGTAGGCGAAGCCGTATTTATCAGAAATTAGTAAAATTAGTTCCAAAGTTTGTTCCTGTCCTCATAGACGCCAAAGGACGTTAAAATTTAATACGATTGATGCTTGTTATCCGTTTAATTTAATTCTCCCTTGCTCTAACGTTTCTCGGGTGTGAGTCGTCCCCACGATTTGCAACGACAGTCAAATGGTTTTTCCTACCGTCGCAATTGAGGGTTAACTTTTCAATAATTATATATTTAAAAGCTAGAAGCGATTTTTGGCGCGAACTTTTTTGGTTGTGAGTAAACCATCGTTTGATATTAATACTGTTCGATAAAATACAAAACAAAATTCTCGATAGGCTGGTGGGAACGGGAAAGGCAGTCGATTTTAAAAAAGGACACTAGGTAGAAATAATTTGGTGCAATATATTAACGAAAAAAAAACAAACCGAGTTTGTTACTTGTTCTCAAAAATTTTTTTTACCACATATGTATAATAATTCCGGTCTGTGAAATATTTTTTTCTTGTTTGCTGATAGAAAAGTTAAAATGCATACAAATAATCAATAAACAATATTTAATTTAAGAAACAATTTGTTTGTGCAAAAAGTGCTCTTATGAAACAACAATGAAAACACATTGGTAGTCCGCTCAATTTTAAGTTGAATTGAAAAAGACAAACTTTTAAACTTTAAAATTTTGGATTTAATTTTTATTGTTAATAAATAAATAAATTCTAATTTGAAAATAAAATTTCGTACATCTCCAAATAAATTTTATGCCTTGAATGCCAAAAAAACGAACGGGGTTCTCCACCTGAACCGCAAATGTTTGGTAATACATAATGTCAAAAGTTAAAGATCACGTATATCATCGCTAATTATAAGCCGTCGATGGTTGTCCAAACACTGCAATTCCCTGCGAAGTTCGCGCATTTTGGGAGTGTGATTTTGGAGGCGATGGAAAAGTTTGAAATTGTTTTAGCGATATACAGTAAATCCTCGATTTAACGGACGCTCGATATAACGAACCCTCGATTTCACGGACCATTTTTTATTTTTTATTTTTCGGTTACCGATTATGTTGGATGGAAATAGGATTCTTAAACGATTTTTGGAATAAATTCTGGAATATGGCCATCTGAGGCTTGTTGGATAGAAATGGGATTCTTAAACGATTTATGAAAGATGTTTTGGAATATGGCCACCTTGGACGGAACTCAGGCAGTTTTTAACCGATTACGATGGGATTGTATTTGTTTAAGGGACATGAGATTCATTAATGATTTCTAGAAGTTTTTTAATATGGCCATCTGGGACAGGACACAGCTATTACTTAACCAATAAGGATGGAATTCGGTACGTTGGATAAATATTGGAATATAAAATGATGAACTGGAGTTAACTCTCAGACCATTTTTGCTCTTGTATTGCAAGTACCTCAAAAGTATAAATTTCCGCTTGGTTCGAATGGTTCTGGATATCTCTCATCTGACATAATATTCCATGTTCCCGTGAACATTTTCGAGGTTATTGTTGATAACAATACAATAAATTTATCCGAGCCGTTTGTGTAGGGCTGACATGCTGAATCAATGCAACTGGATATTAATGAGAATGGTGACATACCTGCGAAAGTAAGCGCGATACAAATACCGCAGTATATCGCACAGAATATATTAAAACAACAACAAAGTTAAAAAAAATTTAACCATAGTTTGGAACTAGTAGGCGGGGCATACAGCATTTCACAAAATTTGATTGGTTTAGAGTGCGAGAGCGATGCTGATGATTTTTTCCCGCAACTTCGTTTGGCTGGAGATCGTACCATGGAGAATAACGATTAACTTTAATGACAGCGTTATAGACAAATAAATCTATTCCGTTACAGAGTAATTATGGAACCTGCTATAACCATGACTAAAGATTTATGTTAACACTATTGCTGTTTATATCTGACCTTTGACGCATGAACAGTCACTTAATTTCCGAACACACATTGGTGGGTAAAATCTCGAGAATTTCGTATTTGTCCAATCATCGTATATGTCCAACTAATTGTTGGCAAAATAAAATTACCCGTTATTAGAATAGTGTCAGGTGGATTAGCTTTATGGAAGGCTTAATAGAAGGTCATGTGAAATATATGTAACTTAGATAAATACTGACATTTTGTTGATCGTTGCTTTAACACATCCTTCCATTCATTAGCAATTGATTCATCAATCGTAATGAGTGCTTCACCTTATTTTTTGTTGCTTGTTAGTGGCGGACAATCACATGTATACACCCCGTTTTTATTTTCTCTCTTTGTCCAAGGACGTCTCAATAGTATGTAAACTGGAAACAAAATCTGTTCCACAAGATTGTGGTGCTTTTGGTGAAAATGTTAAATTGTGGTATCTTCGTTAATTTTTCATAGCCATAATATTTGATATTAATTAATATTTAATATTTTGATCGTGAACTTTTGGCGATCTATCTAGCTTTGAAACATTTTTGTTATTTTGTTGAAGGTCGACAATTTGTAATTTATACTGGCCATAAACAGAGCCCACTAGATAAATAGAGCCACTAATTAAATAGGTCCTGTTGGTTTTATAACGACACCGGTTAAATTTGAAATGGAAAAGAATGAATATGATTTGGATAAAGCTGAATTTGATTTGAACAAAGATGAATTTGATTTGAATAGAGTTGGATTTGATTTGGAAAAGGTTCAAAATGTTTTGGATAAAGGTGAATTTTATTTCCAAATTGATGAACATGATTTGTAAAAGGTTGGGTGCTCTTTCAAAAGTTAACTCAATTTCAAAAACAAAACAAAAAATCTATTTTGCTTGCCAAACTTCGTTTTATTATCATTAGCACACGTTACATTGTTTTCGTATTTTTTTTTGAGTTTGTTTATGAAGTAAAGGAAATTTTGTTTCTCTTCTTTTTTATGGTGGTGTTTTTTGTTTGTTTACGAGATTATTTTTTTGCTATAGTTGTATTAGTTAGTTTTTGTTAATTATGTATTATTAACACACATTATTGTCAATCATTCGACAAGGTTTTGAAATGCACAACATTTTGAAATGCAATAATTGTAGAGGCTAACGGCTTCGATAACTCTCACGGGCAACCCTCCGAGGGGCTTTAGATTTGAACTTCGGGGGACGTAGGAGCCGGGATCAGCAAACATGTCGCACTGCGTGCCGCACGTAGGAGCCGATTATATAGAATCTATTAATGACGTCAAAAACCCAAACGTTTTTTTCAGGACGACCAAAAATATATTTTATTAAAAGAACGTATTTATATAATTCCAATGTTGAAAATTAAATTTTACAATTATTGATTGTGAAATGGTCAAATTCAATTGAGCAGGCCCAATTCCAAAAATTCTAGAAACAAAAAAACAGAAAAAAGAAAAAGAAAATAAAAAACGGGATTTGGCAAGCAAAATAGATTTTTTTTTTTGATTCTAAAATTGAGTTAACTTTTGAAGGAGCGCCAAAGGTTGAATTTGGAGTGCAAAACCTATAACTTGTTTAAAGTAACAACAATGTTTTCAAAAGTATACAAGCAATGAACGTTAAATACTTGCGTATTTGTCCCACGTATTTGTGAGACGCGACGTCTCTTAATGTTGTAAGCCATTCTTTCACCAAAAGTGCCAAACATTGATTTTCTTCGGTTCTCGTGTGTTATGTACGCGTCGAATACAAAAGCTCATTCAGGACACTCCTTTATTTTCGAATCACTGTCGATGGTCATTTATCATTCCTCCTCGAGTATCATTCATTGCAATGCATTTTAAAACGATTTCAATTGAATGTTCTATTTATCTGTGTACTTCCATTCAACTAAATCTCGAATAAACTTTTCACAAATTTCGTAACTATTCGGCGTTATTTACGCCACGTTGCGTACCTGATTTCAACATTTAGATTATTATTATTTATTATTTATTATTACATAATAATATACATGCATAAGCAATGAACCATAGTGATAATGTAGTAATAATCAGTATTAACGTTTTTTTTTGTACATTAAACTAATTTTGACCTCCAAAATATAACCGTGATCTGGTAAGGTTCCTACCAGATTTAACAATTTGTACCATATTTTTTGGACAACATTTTTGGTGGTACAACATCAGTCTTGAAATATTCAAGTAGCATATTTATCATAGCGCCAACAGTTCAATATTTTGAACACTCGATTGGATTTGTTTCGAAGCGTAATAAATTGTTTTCGATTTTAATAGTGACCATATTCGGGCTCAGTAGTGCGGATCGGCGAATGATCGTAGACCTACATCATTCCTATTATGTTGCTTCTTGCACTGTAAAATTTGATGATTTGATGGAAAAATGGATATTTCAAATATTTTTAGCCCGGTGGAGCGCTTAAAGTTATATGTTAGCGAAGCAAAAACGATGAACGAACAAACAAAAGACTTATTGAGACGCAGCTATACGGTAGGTATAACTCAACCATGTCTAAATTAAGGCTATAGGTGGAAGATAAAATTTGTAATATTATTATTTTGCTAATATTATAATCAATGCTTCTGTGGGGACATTGAATTTTAAAACTAAATATTTGGGGGAGCAATTTTGAAACGACTGTTCTGTTTGCAAAGGAGTCTTTTGATTCTTTTAGAACAGATTTTCGCTGAAGCGTAGTGCAACAATCGTTCAAAGGATCGGTTCTAAGCTGTCATCAAGATCTTCCCAGAAATAGCATCTCTTAGTAAGTGGTGAGTGATACTAAAAGTGTTTGATAAATTTAAACTTAAGTAAATATAAAGCTTTCACTGTGCTTGAATTTCAAACTTTTTTTGCGTGACAAGCTGGGCACCCGGGGGGTAAATCTAATTCGACTATGCTGAATTCATTGGTGCTAGTCCCATTTCAAAGTTAGTCCCCATTTTTGAAATATCGCTTTCGACATATTTTGCCTCTGAGACAAATATTTGTCAAAATATACACTCATATTCACGTTGATAGCTCCTGAACCATTAAGATTTTCGTTATGCTTTTTTCGGCAAAGTTGTTGCGCAAGCCAAGACCAACAACTTTGTTGAACATATCAAGGCCGAAAAATGACATCTACAAACACATTTTTGTGTTATTTTATTTTTTGAAACGCAAAAAAATAAAATAACACAAAAATGTGATTGTAGATGTCGTTTTTCGGTCTTGATAAGTTCAGCAAAGTTGTTAGTCTTGGCTTGCGCAACAACTTTACTGAACATATCAAGGCCGAAAAATGACATCTACAATCACATTTTTGTGTTATTTTATTTTTTGAAACACAAAAAAATAAAATAACACAAAAATGTGATTGTAGATGTCGTTTTTCGGCCTTGATATGTTCAGCATAGTTGTTGCGCAAGCCAAGACCAACAACTTTGCTGAACATATCAAGACCGAAAAACGACATCTACATTCGCATTTTTGTGTTATTTTTCCATATTTGTGTGTTTTACTTAGGCCAAGGTGAGCTTGGAGTGGCACTTCCGCACAATTAGACCAGGAGTGCCCCGTTGTGATACCACAGGAACCTATTTCCCCTTTACCCCTGTTCAAAACCATTCGGAGCTACGTACGTACCGCAAAATATCTCGCACTCCACATTCAGCGAGATCTGAAAGGCTGGTCACACTGGACACGCCCAAATACTTATGCCTTCTGTATGATAGTGCCGGACACGAGCATAGGAAGTTATCTAACGTCTCTTCTTCCTTTTCGTCCATGCAACTTCTACAAAATCATTCGTCTGTAGACCCAGCCTTCTCGCATGTTCCCCAAAAAGGCAGGGTCTTGTCAGTTTTGGCAAAAGCTTCTCACAGAAGACTCCGGCTCCACCTTGCCGTTTCGAGAAACATAAGTGCACAGGTAAGGCTAAATACAACTGGAATTCGGCATACTTAGGCCAAACAAGACACTCATCTCAGATAAGATACAAAGAACACATCACAAGTACATAAAATCAAGTTTCGTACAACACATAAAAACTGAAAACCATACACTAAATTCAATAAAAATGTAACCATTTTGCACAGAATCAAAAAAGGACTGAAATTAGACAGGTGTCCCAATTTGACTCATGAGTCATGAGACTTTTGTATTCTGCACGTATACGAATTACGGCCAAAATTCACACCCTGAAAATATACAAAAACAAAAACACCCACAATTTACTTCGCGACAAAATCAACACAAAACCCCAATAAAATTTACGACCTCCATTACTTAAAAACAAAGCAGGTACCAAACAGCAGCGCCTAGCTACAGTATATAAAGAGCTTCAAAATAGATTATGTAACAGTAGCAGAAAATAAACCGAAGAAGAAATTATTCTCGAAATTGATATTTCTAAAAAAGTTAAAAAATTGGCACAAGAAGTAAGAACTAAAAACTGTAATATAAAATTAAAAATAAAAAGTTATTCATCTAAATATATAAAGTGACAAAAGAATACAAAAAATAAAGTGAAAATCGTCTTGTGAATCTGGTGAAATCAATAATATGGATAGGTGTTATAAACTCAAGTGCTTTTGTTATGTGTGTGGAAAATTTACAATTATGAGCAATCGCCGCAAAATAAGTGATGAAACCGCTGATTTATATCGACTATATTTTTCACAAATAGTTATTACTGGTGTAAATTGGACGCCATCTTTTGTTTGTACAACATGCATTTTCCATCTCCATAGAAGGCAAAACACTGGAGCCGCAATGCCATTTGGTGTCCCGATGATATGGGTCGATCCACAAGGACATGATGCAGTTCAATGTTATGGGTGCATGAATTATATTCTCGTTACAAACAGAAACAAAAGTGGTTCTTTGAAATACACTGCAACGAGAAATACTCATCTACCGCTGCCGCATTCAGATGAAATGCCTGTTCCGGAAAGATCAAACCAAACCGAGGATTATTTACCAACAACATTTGAATCAGGTGAAACCGGAGAAACATCTGCATCAATATATCAACCATCAAATGTCACTGCGCCATGCAATCACATTGAAATCTCTCAAAGTCGTTTGGATATTATGGTACGACGCCTGAAACTATCTCAGCGGCAAGCCATTCTTTTGTCAAAGGATTTAAAACAAGTGAACATTTTGGCTCCAAATGTTCGGATATATGGAGCAATAAATCGTCATCGTCATTTTACGAAGTTTTTCAAATCAATTGATTTGAGGTACGAGGTTTGGTATTCACAATGCACAATGCATATAATCCAGAAGATTGGCGATTGTTCATCGATTCCTCTAAAAGCAGCTTGAAGGCAGTTCTCCTTCACGTTACCAACTCAAAGAATTCCATTCCAATTGCACTCAGCACAAACACAAAGGAAACCTATGCATCAATGAAAAAAATCATCGATTTGATTAAATACAATGACCATCAATGGAAAGTTTGTGCAGATTTAAAAGTGATAGCTCTTTTAAGTGGCATGCAATTGGGTTACACTAAAAACATGTGTTTTATGTGCTTATGGGATACTCGTTTTAAAGGCGAATAATACAACGAACGGAACTGGGCTTTACGTGAGAACATTAGATTGCGATACGACAGCATCGTTGAGGCTCCACTTGTGCCAATTAAAAAAATATTGCTACCACCACTTCATATCAAGCTTGGAGATTGCGTCGCATTTTTCCACGGTTAAATGGAATGAAAATAAAAGAAAGTTGGTGTTTAAATCTACCCGAATCTAAGTTTTGATCAAATGAAATTTCATCTCACATCTTGTTTTTTATTACAGGAATACTTAATGGACCAGATATTCGTCGTCTGATGAAAGATGATGCATTTGAAAATGCTCTTAGTGAACGAGAGGTTGTGGCATGGAAATGTGTAAAAGAAGTTATTAAGAATGTTCTCGGAATTAACCGAGCCGATGATTGGCGCAGATATATTGAAAATATGCTGACAGCTTTTCATAATATAAACGTTAGAATGTCACTGAAAATACATTTTTTGCATTGTCATGTGGAAAAGTTCGCCGAACAATCACCAGCCGAATCCGATGAGCACGGCGCGCGTTTTCACCAAGTGACGGCAAGGCTCGAACATTGGTACAGCGGCAAAAAGCTAGATGCACTCTTGGGTGACATTTGTTGGAATTTGCAAGAGGAAGAAGAACCCGAAGACGACACGAACAAATCAGAAAATTAAAATTAAAAGTTAAGAATAATGTAAATTATTTAGGAAAAAATTGAGAAAAATCACAATAAAATCAATTGAATCACTCTAATTTTCTGTTAAATATTTTCTATTGTATCTATATTTGTCGATGAGGTGTTTATTCGATCAATTTAAATTCAATAAATGGACAAAAAATGATAAAATACATGTTTTTCGTCGAGACAAATATTTGTCAAAATTTACACTCATATTCACGTTGATAGCTCCTGAACCATTAAGATTTTCGTTATGCTTTCTTCAGCAAAGTTGTTGCGCAAGCCAAGACTAACAACTTTGCTGAACTTATCAAGACCGAAAAACGATTAACGTTATTTTATTTTTTTGCGTTTCAAAAAATAAAATAACACAATAATGTGTTTGTAGATGTCGTTTTTCGGCCTTGATATGTTCAGCAAAGTTGTTGGTCTTGGCTTGCGCAACAACTTTGCCGAAGAAAGCATAACGAAAATCTTAATGGTTCAGGAGCTATCAACGTGAATATGAGTATATATTTTGACAAATATTTGTCTCAGAGGCAAAATATGTCGAAAGCGATATCTCAAAAATGGGGACTAACTTTGAAATGGGACTAGCACCAATGAATTCAGCATAGTCGAATTAGGTTTACCCCCCGGATGCCCAGCTTGTCACATTTTTCAACTAGCACAGTGTTATTTAATTATAATGATATAATAAATTAAATAATTACATTAGAAAAATCTCATTGGAGGTGGAGCTTAAATAAAAATTAATTATAAGATTGGTTGATGATAAAAATAGTATCCTTATAGAGTTGAAGCGCAAGATAAAGGTTAAAGTCGAAATTGATCGAGTGACTTTTTAAACTTTTTGAACAAATTCTTTAATTAAAATGTTCAAAAATCTAAATTTTCTGCGAAATAGAAAAACAAGTGTTTAACACAATATGTTTATTAAGTGGAAGTGTGTTTCGCCAAGTACCTACGGCAAATAGTGTAAAAAGTATAAATATTATCCTAAAAACATCTGATTTGGTCAAGTATTTATCAAATGTGTCTAAAAATGGACTAACTTCATGTTTTTTGATGTTGAAATTTATTATAAATGCCTAACCCTATATACAATTTTGTTTTATGATCCCGGTTTGTTCAGCAGGTATAAATATCACTCAGTTTCTGAAAATCAGAGAGGTAATACAATTTAAACCAATAATAATAATTTGGTCTAACACACTTCATCATTTAAGTATTCACAGCCGTTATTCTCGTTGAAGCCACCAAAAATTCTTTCGACAATCTTGAAACATCAAACGATTCGCATTATGGTTGTACTAGTCCATGTTCAACGTGCACATGGTTCATTGTTGCGTTTATGAAATAAAATCACAAATTATAAGTAAAGCAATTTACATTATAAAATTAGATTTCTTTGCAAACTTATATCCTAATTATATATGCAGAATGATCCTAAACTAAAAATTTAGCGAGGCTTCATACTGCATATTTAAATGATTGAAATTACACTTTCTACGACGATTTTACGACGACAATGGAATCTAGTGAACCTTTGACTGATCCCATAGGTGATCCATATAACATAATAGTATTATCGTATGATAATTTATGATTTGATTACGGATGGATTATGGATTAATTCCAATTCATAATCAATCTTTGCCAATTTTGAAACGATATTTATTTTCATTTTAAATATTTTAAAACATAATTGTTAGGCGATTTAAGTGTTATAACACAAATTTAAAGAGGGAACCGCAACGAAAAAGAAGGATGAATTGAACGTTTGAAAACTGCACTCCGGTTACGGTTAACGTTCTCTTTATAATTATAATCGTTACCGTTTTGGTTTTAAATTCGTTAAAAATATCGGGTAGTATCGGTTCAGTTCTAGAAGAGAGATAATGTCTACATGCGAGTAAGTTGAAACTCTAACATTTCATTAAATGGAAATGATAAATCTAAAATTATGAAAGCAAATTGTTACAACAGACACCAAGACCGGGAGAAAAATGCAATACGTTTTGTAATTTGGGGGATATTGATACATGCATGAGCAGGGTTGGTGACATATTCCCGAAAGACAAAATCCCGCGGAACAAAATCCCGAGAGTCATAACCCCGAGGATACAAAATCCCGATGGTACAAAATCCCGAGGGTACAAAATCCCGAAGATACATAATCCCGAGGGACAAAATCCCGAAAGTACAAAATCCCGAGAGACAAAATCCCGAAAAGACAAAATGACAATGCATTGTGCCATAGTTAGTTTGGCTGTAGAGGGTATGGTTCCGGCTGAATTTGTAAGGTTTTTTCCGAAAAATGTTATATCTATGGATTTATAAGGTTTCGGCTTAAAAACTATATAGTGTACAATGATGCACAATACATCATGCTACTAGTGCCCTAGTTGGTTTGGCTGTTGTATGGTTCTGTGTGGCTTTATCAGGTTCCGGTTGGAATTATAAGGTTCTGACTGAAAAAGCATATAGTGCTCAATGATGCACAATGCATCGTGCTACTTGTGCCATAGTTGTTTGGTTCCGGCTGATATGATTCCGGCTGGCGTGACGGACACGTTTAACTGTCGTAAGGAAGAAGCAGAGAAAGGCAGTAATAGTAGAAACAAACAGACACATTTTCGATATTTTTATGTTGTAGTCAAGTACGTTTTCATTTTGTGTTTTGATGTTTTGTTTTTTCATCAACAATGAACCCAAAAAATAATACTGAAGAAAAAATACTGAACGAAAGGAACGGAACGAACACAACAAACTACAACAATGAATCCGCCTTAACTGATTTAATATAGAAGTTATGTAGTATAAGTCCATTTCGGGATAGATATTTTTTAAGATTGAAATTATCCAACTTTTGTTCAAAAGCAACACAAATAAAAATAGATGATTTTATTAAGTGTTTTCCATTTAGCCAGGTTGAAATCTGTGGTTCAGCATGCAAGAATTTTTGAGATGGGATATCTTTAACAAACTCATATCCGTTTATATAACCTTCATGGTGGTTGTTACTTATGATTCTTGTTAACATACGTTTAAATTTAAATGAGGAGATAACTGATTATTTGTATGTTGATTTGATGTCAATATCAGTTTGAGTTTCGCAGTGTTTAGATGTGCGCTTATTACTCAGTCTTGGAGTCTTTGAGTAGTTTTCTGAAGATAAAAAATGAAATAAATCGAACACAGCTCTCATTATGATGGTTTTAACTCTCGCTGTCTTGACGAGGTTTTCGTAGCGTGAAAAATGCATCAAGTCAGCATTGACATCATCAACTTCATCCATAGTACGTATATTAAAACCACCATTGAAGTTGCAGGCTGAGTTGTTCGTTTTGGAGGTTTTCAAGTTATTTGGTTGTTGTTTATTGAATTCCGAAAATCCGATTGCTTTTTTGGAAACTTAAGTTCATGGTCAGAAAGGTTGTTGATTGGGCTCCCAAGCCGAAAATTTGTACCCACATGTGAAACCCCTTTGTAAAAGACGCGTCAATTATATCACCAACGCCAGGAATAACGCCCGGTAAGAGACCATATCATGAGCATTCCATAAACCTACCAACATGTCAAACTTTTTGAGTTTTGTAGAACTGATTTTTAATTTTAATCTTGTAAGAATAAACCCTGTGTATTTGTTTCTTTGAAGATGACTTTTGTTAGTAGTATTTAAAAAACTTACTTCCCTTCTTATTATAGTTTAATGGTATGATTTTTTACTTTATATTCTAATAAATAAGTTTTGTGATTTGATCCGTTATTTATATTTCCAACATATAAGGTTATAACATACAAACTCCTTGTATTTTATGAGATTTCTGTGCAAAAAATTTGTGATTTGCATGCAATAAATTTGAGATTAAAATTATAATGTTATAAAATTATTTGTTTGTCAATAGACCTTGTTTTAGGCCAATTACCGATGGGAATCTGGCAGTTTTAAATTAAATGACCTAAAGCTTGGTCAAGAACGAGTTGAGCCCAACATTATTTAATGAGACTTTTAATTAGCTTATTATTAGCCTATAATCAGCCATATAGTATCTTGTTATCTTGCCGTACTATCACGATATATTCAGCCAAAAACCTCATTTAAAACTGATTTAATTATCTTTAAATCAATAATGACAAATATAATGCTTTTTTTATTTCTTTTTATTTTAACAAATATTTAAACAGCTTTCCATTTGCAAAATCTTAATACCAGTTTTTTGGGACCAAACCACGTCGACAAAAAGGAGTAGCTGACATGTAAAAATGAACCGATAAAAAATTTAATTATCAAAACAAGGATTTGAAGTTGAACCCTTTTATTTTATTGCTCGTAAACTTTACAACATATTTTCCACCATATAATATTTTTATAGCGAACACGATTTAAGTATCCGGATAAATTTTTTGTCACCATGCTAAACAGTCACGTACATCTGCATATTACGATTCAATTTAAAAAGCTTCTTTTGATGCTTTCGAAACAGTCAACATTAAATACCAATCCTAGCCTTTACAGATTTTAACAATATTTTATGACTAACAAATTGATCTTTGCCAAATTGATGACATTAAAAATTTTAACTATATGAACAACGAAACAAACACTGACCAAGATTAATATTTGTGTGTGGACAAACAAAACACCCAGACTAATTAATTTTGCACTCGATTGGAAAAATTCATTGAACTCCGCCCCATTTATATACCTTCTACGCACCTCTCTCTGCATTGCGGCCAAATATTATTTTAGCAATTTATAATCTCTGGTTTACTTAAATCATTAACACGATATCTATTTTGGTAATTTACCCATTCATCACGTTATTGTATTGTTTGACTATCAATCTGTTATCAATCCAAATTTATTTTTTATTTTTATATTTTATTTTTTCGCAGATGAATGAAAACTCATTGAAATCTAATTGGATTTTTATTATCAGTGTTTTTCTTTATTTTGATGTGTTGTATGTGCCTGTCTGCTGTGTGTGTGTGCATGTGTTTGTGTGTGTAACTCATAAATATTTATATATAAAAATAAATTTTACCATAAAGAAAATCAAACATTTATCTATGTACAATAAACGAGTGTACCCAGATAGATAAATTTTCTTATATATGATTTGGTTTTTTTGTGGAAAATTCATTTCTTTATTGAAAAATTTGAATGACGATGTTGAAGATGATGATGGTGATGATGATGATGACTACCATGAAACAGAAATAAATAGCTTGTGGGCATACAATAATAATGTTATGTACAAGTGATTTACCTGGATTCTGTACACCATCTATGTAACATATGCAACATATTATGTGATTTGATTGTTTCGCTTCCAAAACCGCAGAGTTGTTATTTTAGGATACGACACAATATCGTTTTAGAAGGGAAATTTACAGTACCACGAACCAGATAAAATATGCGGAGGAGAGCTTTTGAAATACAATCTTGGGATTAATTTATATTGTTTTATAAACTGACATTGTTCATCTAGATAATGTTGTTCACATTAAAATTAAAAGTATGAGATGATAAAGATGTTTAATAGAAGCAAACAAATCGCATAGCAGAGCATAAACATAAATCAGGATTTATGCAAAGTGGATTTTTTTATACTTTTCTCTCGTACTCATTTTCAAATTAAATCATTTTATATCTTAAACTATGCATATTTTACATTATACACGTTTCATACTTGTTCCTCGAATAACGCGGTAGAAAACTATGGAACATGAAATTCCTGTCGAAATGATAGAATGTATTGCTGTTCAAAAGGTGTATTTGTGATTTTTCACTATAGACTAAGCGGTATAATTGTCCATCAGTAAACAGTTCCGTCGACAGAATATTATTGAAAATTAACCGAATTATTAAAAGTTAACCAGAACATTTATAAAGTCGGTCAAAACCACCTCTGGGAACTTAGCGCGAAAAATTATCCCGAAAAAGCATTATAGTTAAATATGGCAAGACTATTTACAAAATATTTTAATACTATCCTGATAGTCAAGATACATAATTAATATTGCTGCATATTATAAAACAAATATATCACGAGATTAACTATAATGTATAGTAAATTATTATATAGTTTTGTAATATTAAATTAGTATCACGAAATTTTCAATTAAAATTATGTATATGTGTTATATAACATTTCGTGATAAATTTTTATATCACCTCGAAAAAAATTACACTAAAATAATTATCATAGATATAATCAAAATTAATAAAATATAAAAAAAAATATTTCAAATATTTAATATTAGAAAAAACACAATTCTCTAAACTATAATAAAACTATTTTATTGTTGTAAAATGGCAAGAAGATATTACAAGTTAAACTTTAGATATAGCTGTGTGAAGTCGTAGTAGATATTAATTAACAGAGCAAAGTTGGAATGGAATTTGTAGAGGAAGGATCCACCTTTCAAACGCCAAAATTGTGATTCGAGTCTATGAGTCAAATTTTAGATATAGTCGTGTGAATTCGTAGTAGATATATTAATTAACAGAGCATGTATGTGAAGCTGGCACGATAAACCAGCCCGAAAACACCTTTTCAATTGTGGTGTGTTTCTTTGCTAAATTAAATACTATCCCGAAAAACTTATTAAAAATGCAAGAAAAAGGAGAATTTCATCCCGAAATATTTTTGAAGTTGTATTAAATAAATAATAATTAATATCGGTGAAAAGGAATAAATATCACGGTTTTATTTGCTCTATTTAGACTACACATTAAGGTAAAGTATGTGACAACAAACCACCTTACCTGGTAAACTATCTGACAAATGTGCTGTTGTTGTTGTCCAGTTTTTCTTATTATTTAATTATAGAAGACACGAAAAATGTAATCATCAAATGCATACACTGTGTCGAGATTGCCCAAAAATATTTAAAAACTTAAAAATACTTAAGAATATGCAAATCAAGCAATTTGTTCTTCATGTTTGATTTGAAAAATCGGATTAAATTATATAATATATTTGTGATAATCCTAGAGATAACTCCAACTTAATTACCCGATGTTGACTTTATTCACAATTTTGGCATTTGAAAGGTGGATCCTTCCTCAACAAATTTCATACCAAACTTGCTCTGTTAACTAATATCTACTACGACTTCACACGACTATATCTAAAATTTGACTCTTAGACTCTGTATATAACAATCCGTGTTGGATATGTGATCAGGTTTTTATTTTACAAATTAACAATAACTAGCTGACCTGTGACTGAATAATCAGTCACGTAAATACATTTTATTGAATTTTTGGTTAAGAAATGATTTAGAAGATTTGTTAAGATGTATATTTGATGCACTTTTATCAAAAATGTAAATTCATAAACGCGGATCCCATGAGGCCACTCCATTAATACGGAGTAATCCAGTACTCGCTAATTCAAATTCTCCCTTTGTGATAGACGGGTCCGTGCAGTGAAAAGAAGTACGGTTCGCCAGGGCGCTGCTCTTCGAGCTCCATTCTGGTCCTGACCATGGAGAGGGCGGAGTTAAGCTTCCGGATGTTAGTCTTATAGAATCGCGAGGGGGAATTAGTTCCGAAAATCAGCTGATTGAGGTAGGGGAGATTGTGCAGTGAGGGGAGAAACACCTTTCCTTTACCACAGCAGCGAGTGAAGCCGAGACCAAGCATCTCCTTATCTGCCCGGAAAAATAGCGCGTCAAAGAACTCGCAAGCCACGCCCATCGAACCTAAATAGTGGATTTAAATTTCCCGAGAGCACTTTGGGATGATGCCGTGCGCTTCTCATTGCCCGCCAGGTTTGAACCTTCGAGTGCACTCACAGGAACAAAAAGGCTCCTAAAAAGAAAAAAATTTGCAAGTTTTCAAAAATAAAAATAAAATGGCGAAAAACTTATATTAAAATCGAATTGATCTTGCTCCGCCTCTTCCTCTGGAACCTAATCCTCAAATGTGAGGAAGGCGTCTGCTGGATATTCACGTGGAATGTTGAGCGCGTCTTAAGAGATCCATGGAAGGGTGGCTCCTGATGGCCCTGGGATCGGGTTGGGGTCTTGGGAGATCCATGGGGTGGCGTCACGTGATAATGATGAGACTGGTTCATGGCTTGAGTTTGTGGATTGTGAATTTCGATTTTGATCGTATATTTTTCGTTTTCGAGGGTCTCTTGATTTCCAAGGCATTTTGAAGAAAAATGAAAAAAGTTTTGTTCAAGACTCGTTGAGGTGAGAAATGGTAATGACTTACTCGCTGGACCGCTCGTTCAAAGTGGTTTTGATTTATACTCGAGGCTTGACTTGATGATTGACGGCTTTATATTTTGAATTTCTTTGACATTTCAGTATTAAAATCAGCAAAATAAAAATATTTTGATTTTTATTCGATTTAGTATGGATTTGAAAATTGCAAAATTGGTCACTCGCGTCGTTTTTTACATTCCAATGCATTTTTATTACTATGTATTTGAAAATCGTTATTTTTGTCGTTTTTTACTTTAAAAAGTTAGTAGCTTGCTTTTTTAAAACAACTTCAATCCAGTTTTATTTGTATCCGCTACTTTAAATTTGAATCGCACGCCAAGAATTTAACAACTTTGAATTTAAATCGCGCGTCAACCATTAAGCAACTTTGAAATTGAATCGTGCAAAAACTGTTTTGAACTTTGAATCTAACTCGCGTGCAAACTGTTTTGCAACTTTTGATTGGAATCGCGCACCACTAATTTGAACAAAAAAAAATTCTTTTCAGTCGTCCCATAAAATTCTCAAATGTGGCAAGATTTCACGTGCACAAAATCTTGGAAATTTTCTGAAACCACCTGAGGTACCCGTTTCGGGTACTTTCCGGTGGAATTTTTCCAATTTTTCCGATTTTTTTAGCCTACGCACAGCGCAATATTTATGTAGACCTACCCTGAAATAATCTAACGGATCGGATCATATTTAGGGGTTATTTTAGGGTTGAATATGAAAAAATTAAGAGTTTAATATAATAGATAGATAGACGATAGATAGAAGCTGACCTGTGACTGAATAATCAGTCACGTGAATACATTTTATTGAATTTTTGGTTAAGAAATAATTAAGAAGATTTTTTAAGATGTAAATTTGATGCAATTTTATCAAAAATAAAGTAAATTCTTATACACGGTTAATTTTTAAATCTTAAATAGAAAGAGTGTCATTACAAAATTGTATTTTTACACTCACAACTACTATTAACACCAAAATGTATGTAAAATCATTTTATGTTCTCTGTTTTGTTTAATTGAGATTCATTTACAAATTTTCTACTCATTTTGTCATCACAGTGTGTCATCACAAAAACATCGGCAATTTTAATAAATTTTGTCATTGTCACGGTATAATGCGCATGATCGTAGATTCAATATAAACATATTTTGTCATGGCATTCTGGCGTCGTGACAAAATTTTGCTGAAAACACCTGAGGTACCCGTTTCAGGTACTTCCCGGTGGAATTTTTCCGATTTTTCTAGCAAAGGCACACCGCTATATTTATGTCGACCTACCCTCAAAAATTTAAACGGATCGGATCATGTTTAGGGGTCATTTTAGCGTTGAGTTTGAAAAAATTAAGCTTATTAATATAATAGATTCTATTATAGTAACATCTACCGTGTGATGTTCAAACATGCTTAGTAAAAGGTTTTTATTGTCATGAATCTATCACAAGATAGAGGTCTCTATATACTAAAGTTTAACATAATTTTTGGCAGATGGCCAAACTATACACAAAAGTGTCTACACATTACTACATTGTGAATTGACCTGTATGAAACGTCACAACACAAAATTGGTACAATAAATATTAATAATAATATATAATTGTGTATGTGGTTTTTCAGGGGTTACCTGGCGTACCGAGAACACTGGCTGTTCTCATGAACAGACTCGAATTCCAATTTTGGCGTTTGAAAGATGGATCCTTTCTCTACAAATTCCATACCAACCTTGCTCTGTTAATAAATATCTACTATGACTTCACACGACTATATCTAAAATTTGACTCATCCCAATATGCAATGCCGACGGAAATCCGTTTAAATTCGCGTGCAAAACTAAACTCTTTCTATGGAAAGAACCATGTTTTGTACATAGAAAACCGTACTACCCGCCAAATATTAATTAAAAAATTTAAGTAAAAGCGAAAGGAAAATGGAATGCAAAATTGCATGATTAAAAAATTTAATAAAATATTGAAGACAAAATTAATTATAAAATTGAATATCAAGTTTAATACAAATGTGAAGTCAAATCTTAATAACACTAAAATTTAAAACAGAAAAAAAATATGATTTTCAATAAAAAAAATTTATAAAATAAAATAAATAAAATTTATAAAATAAAATTGAAAACAAAATAAACGGTAAAAGTTAATTTAAAATTTAATATAAAATTAAATTGAAGATCACAAAATTGAACACAAAATTAGCTCCGAAATCAAACACAGCTTTAAATACATTATGTGTCTAAAAATAAGACTGCAAAATTTACCATAAAAAATACAAAATTGAATTCGCAAATTTTAATTAAGAATTGAAAACAAATTTGACAATTATACAAAATTGAATATAAAAATTAATGTAAAATTAAATTCAAAATTGATTACAAACTTAATTACAATATTGAAAAGTAAATTACAGAACTGAGCACAAAATTGAATACCAAATAAAATAAAAAATGCAATAAAAATTAGAACACAAAGTTGGATAAAAATTTAATTCAAAATACAATTAAAATTTAATGTTAAATTGAATACAAAATGTTACAACATTGAAACGGGTGTACTACGAAATCCCGGTTTTCAAAATCCAGGTTTTTTAAATTTCGGTTTTCAAAATCTCGGTTTTCTTTTCTTCTAGCTCTAAAGTCTTGATTTTGAAAAAATTATTTTTTATTAATTCAGGCCGGCCACCAAATATGTCGCACTGCGTGCCGCAGGTAGGAGTGGATTATATAGAATCTATTAATGACACCTACTAAAAAGAAAAATAATTGCACTATTTTGTTATGCAAGGTTTTGTAATTGCATCATTTTAGATTTCCAAAAAATCGGGGTTTTTTTTACATAGCCGGGTTTTTGAAAACCGGGATTTATAAAAAAACAGGTTTTTCATAAACCGGGATTTTAAAAACCATAATTTCGTTTCACACCCCATTGAAACAATGAATTCAAATATGAATATAAAAAGCAGAATTTAATTTTAAATTAAATTGAAAATTGAATTCAAAATTAAATGCAAAATTAACTTCAAATTAAATTCAAAACTGAATATAAAATTGACTAGAAATGGGACTACAGAATTGAATACATAATTAAACAAAAAATATAATACAAACTTAAATAAAAAATTTAATAAAAATATACAATTAAATACACAAAATTGAATAGAAAATTAAATTCCAAGTTATATAAAAATTTGAATACAATATTGAATAAAAATTGAAAACAAAATTCAATACAATATTGAATTAACCCTTGAATACGAAATCTGATAAACAAAAAGAATTAAGAACGAAAACAGAAATTTGAATTACAATTAGAATACAAAATTAAATGAGAAATTTAATACAAAATTGAACACAAAAAATTGAACACAAAACAAAATACAAAATTGAATACAGAACAGAATAGAATTTTGAATAAAACATTTAATGCTAAATTTAATATACAAATTAATAATTGAATTCAAAATTGAATGCAAAATTGAATTCAAAATTGAATTTAAAATTGAGTACCAAATAACATTGAATGTAAAATATAGTAAATTGAACAAACAGAAAAAATAAGAAAAAATAGAAAATTGTATAGAAAATTGAAAACAAAATTCAATAGAAGATGAATGTGAAAAGTAAATTTTAAATTTACTGCAAATTCGAATTCAAGATTACCGTTGAAAATAAAATTGAACAATAAACTTAGCACAAAATCGAGTACCAACTTATATACAACGTTCAGAATCTGCTAAATTGAATTCAAAATATTACTACAAATTTTACTAAAGAAAGTAATATTGAAAAGAAAATTTAAAATTGAATACAAAGTTGAATTCAAGATTGAAATCAAAATTCAATACAAAATCAAATAGAAATTTTTATACAAAACTCAACACAATATTGAATAAACCTATAAATACAAAATTAAACGCAAACTGGTTTTCAAAATTAAATAAAAAATTAATAATATTAATTAATTAATATTAAATACAACATTGAATTCATAATTGATTCCAATCATACACATAAAATTGAAATTAAAAAACATTCAATAAATTCAACACCAAAACTTGGAAGCAAAATTGAATATAAAATGGAATACAAAATTAAACACAAAATTTAATCAAAATGTAGCACAAAATTGAATACAAATTTTAATTCAAGTTTCAATAAAATATTTAATACTAAATTGAATACCAAATATTAGAACATTGAATTTCAATTAAATACATAGTGGCGTACAAAATCACAAATTGAATATAATATTGAGTCCAAAATTGAATAATAAGTTAAATATAAAATTTAATAAAAAATGTAACACAAAACAGAATACAAAATTGAATACCAAATTGAATACAAATTTTTATTCAAATTTAAATACAAAATTGAATGCAAAAGTCAATACTAAATTGAATATAAAATTGAAAACAAAATTTATTAATGTTAAACGAAAATCAAAGATACAGTCAAAAATACTAAATGATACTCAAAATTGAATACAAACTTTAAAAACGAGTAAAATCCAATACAAAATTAAATACGAAATTAACTAGAAATGTGAGAACAAAATTGGACAGAACACAATTTGGTATACAAAATTAAATAAAAAAATTAATAAAGACTATTTAATACAAACTTTAATTCAAAATTGAAAGCAAATTTCAAAATTGAGTACGAAATTATATTCAAAATAAATTTCAAAACTATACAACATTGAATAAAAAATTTAAGAAAAATTGAATTAAGATTGAGTTCATAATTGAATACAAAATTGAATTGGAAGATTTCAATACAAAGTAAAATCGGAAACAAAATCGAATTCAAACTTGAATACAAAAATGTGGAGTCTGATGCAAAATTGATTAAAAAATTGAAAAAAATTTAAAAACTCAATACAGAATTATATAATAATTAAATGAAATGAAACTAAATACAATATTACATAAATAATTTAATAAAAAATTAAGCACAAAGTTAAATAAAAATTTAAATTCAAATCTGATTACAAATCTAATGTGAAGATGAATTCCAAAATGTCACAACAATGGGAACACCCGGTTATCCAAAAAAAAAAATCCTATAAAATTCCATTTTACAAAATACCATAACATGAAAATCAAAATTCGTAATTCCAAATGCGAAAATTCCAAAATTTGTTTATTTTAGAATAAAAATTCCATATACAAAATTCCATTTCAATAAACCAATTAAAAATTTTTTCACAAAAATTCTAATTGGTTTATTTTAATTTAATTAATTTTTCATTATTTAATTATTTCGATTAATTAAATTTAATTTAATTATTCTTAAAAATTATTTCTCAAACATTATCCCATTGTGTACCAGATTGATTAACGGTTTCGGATTTTTGAAAACAGGCTTGGTTTTTTATGGAATACCGAACCGTTCCTCTACAAACATAGCAATATATACTAACAATATATATATAGGCGCGAGCCTTTCATATTTCCATGGCCATAAAATGGAATTTTATTTGAAATTTTGTATATTGAAATTTTGAAATTTGATATTTTGTATAGGAATTTTGTTTTTTTGGAGTTTTATTTTTAGGAATTGCTTTAATTGGAATTTTTGTTTGTGGAATTTTGTTTTTTGGAATTTTGTTTTTTGGAATTTTCATTTTGGAATTTCGTTTTTGGAGTTTTGGATTTGGCAAATCGTACCCAACCCCACAACGTTGTTGTAAAATTGAATAAAAAATTTAATCCAAATTTGAATACAAAGCTAAATATAAAATTTAATAAAAAATTAAACACAAAATTCAAAACAGAATTGTATATTAATTTAAATAAAACTTTATTGCTAAAGTGACTAATTTTTTTTTTTCAAAATTTAATACAATTCAATAATAAAATTTTAATAAAATTTAGTTCAAAATTCATTATAAAAATGGATTTAAGATTACAAAATTAAACAGAAAATTGAAAACAAAATTCAGTTGAAAATGGAATACAAAATTGATTACAAAATTGTCTAGAAATGTGACTTCAAAATAGAATGGAAAATTGTATCCAAAACCAAACAAAAGTTAAATACAAAAAAGAATACATAATTGCATTTAAAATTGATTACACTATAAAAAAAAATGAGTTCAAAATTGAATATATACTGGATATCAAACACATACAAAATAATTGCGCAAAATTTTATAAAAATTAAGCACAACATTGAGCAAAAATTTTAATAGTAAATTTAAATTAATATTACAACATTGAAACCAAATTGAATAAAAATGTGACAAATTGAACATTGAATGTGAAATTGCAATTATAATTTAAAATTATTTAATTTAATTTTAATTAAATCTGAAAATTGAATTCAAAATGTAAAATTCAATGAATTCATTGATTCATTGACAAAAGTGAATTGTATAGAAAATTGAAAACAACAATAAATACAAAATAAACATGAAACTTAAATTTAATATAGAATACAAAATTGAATTCGAGAATACAAAATTTAACACAAAAAATGATGTTACAAAATTATATACAAAACTAAATATAAAAATGAGTACGAAATTGAAACAAAATTTAATTCAAAATTTAATGCCATTTCGATACAAATTTGTATGCAAGTGTGTTCGGAACTTGGACCGGGAGGTACTGGGTTCGAATCGTATCAGAGGCTACATATAAAATCGAATTTTCATCATCGATTACAATCGGTGATGTTAACACTTTGCCAGTTTCATGTATCACATATGGTACATAGACGGTTTACCGAAACGCTTCTGTATCATATTTGATACATAATCTAACTGAGAATATGTATCGAATATGATACAGAGGCGTCTCGGTTAACCGCCTATTTATGCATGAGACTGGCAAAGGGTTAATAGACACAACAAAAACGCTCTGATGGAGTGCAGAATTCAGCGCCGACCCACCGTCCACGTCAATTTACAGATTGACATGGAGCTTGCAATATGTCAACATTGAAGGCTAAATATGTAATCAACGTGATTGCAGTCATCATCCTCTTTAAACAAGCCGACACATAAGTAGCCGCGAGCATGCCACATTAGTTTAAATGGCTAAAACTTCCATGACCTGAAAATATAGCAGTCAGATTACTTTTTATCAAAGAGCAAAATTTGAGTTAACCACAGGCCCCCAATCAACAGAAACATAAAATAGCAAAGATAAAACCAAAAATTAGAAACAACAAACATTTTGGAGGCACTCAACAATTAATGAAATGTTCTATTGCCAGAAAACAAACATCGATTTATGTTGTCTACCATTTAAAGAAGATCTCGACGAAGGTAAATAGTCTAAGATATATACAAAAATTTTCACGGTGTGATCTGATGATTTTTTCTCAAAAAAGAGAATCTACCATTCTTCAGCATCTTTCCGTTTAGTAAAGAACAGTGACAGGCAACGCAGTGACAAACCTTATATGAAAAACAGCAACAATTTTACCGGTTCTATTTTATTTAAAAAAAAAAAAACTTTATTAATTCGTTCAACTAGTATAAGACAGTATTTATTTTTACATTTTTGTGAAGTTCATTACCGTCTCAAATTTCTGAGCGTTCTTATTTCTGCGCCGGAATTCTGGTTACTAAAGTGCAAAGTTCTCTCAAGACACCACAACTCTACATTTTGTAATAGTAGTGTGGATCATATTAAGACATATGGCAGATTATAGTGCTATGTCATCAGCATAGTTCTGCGCAGTGCCTTCATAGGGATGTAATTTAAGGGATACATCAAAAACCAAGAACGATTTTTATCACTTTCCTTGTGGGCACCCTCTGGAGACTGACGAGCAATCCAGCTCAGCTGTAGTAAAGTGAGACATGAGAAATTAGTGGAGGTCTCATAACTAATACAAAACGAAAAAATATAAAATGCACCGGCAAAACCCAAAAAAATTTCCACGGAAAACCGTTTATTATTAAAAAATATTTTAATGCTAGCTCAAGGAGGGGAGCTCCACTCGATTTAAAGACTCGGTAAGCGTGATCTATGTTACTGAGTGAAAAATTGAATGAGTGCGATATCTAATAAACCTGTTTTTTGTCTCGATTCTTCAATTTTCTAGCAACTGTAATCAACATTTCTCGAAAGCACAATTATGCTCTGAGGAAAGAATTTTAAAATGTTTTTCCAGATGAATATCACATCATCAATAAAGATAGTGGACGACTTATATCAACCAACGCTTCCCCCCCCCCTCCCTTCATGGGGAAGTCGTCAATGGAATTCCAGCTCAAAGTATTTGGATAATTAAACTGAGACGAATTTCTATAGTTATTTTTTGTATCCTGGCATTAAGGACAGCTCTTGTTCCATGCGACATTTTAGTAAAGTTTTTTTTGAAGGAGGGATGTTACAGCATGCATGGATGCTAGATATTTTTTATGGTCTATAAAACATTTTTTATTTATAATTTACATTACAACTGATTTAATTTTTAAATCATTTAGTAATTTATCTTTCTTAAATAAATATTCACATATGACGGGTAGTGACCCAATGATTACACCCGTTTGAATTCACATAATTATTATATTTCTCTGTCCTAATTTGGATGCTAGATGAAAGATTCTACCACCGATTGCATCAAGTCAAGAAATATGATCTCATAAACAAGACAAAAAACTGTATTTGATATGAAGAGGGCCGTCGACCCTGAAATCACAATAAACTGAATTTACTCGGGGACATATTGAATAGCGTATCAGAACTCGGGAGTCGATTATGAAATTCAAGAAACAAAAACCAGAATTAACCTACACGCGAGAGAAGTGCGATTCAAAAATCTTCGAACCGTTTCATTCGAGGAATGTTGTATCTTTATTAAGTTTAAATTTAAGCTTCAGCAGTTACGTAAAGAATATAATATACACAGCATAAATAACTTAAACGAGAACGTATAATAAAGATAGTTTTTCATATTTTCCAGTTAGTGTATCTTTCACCAAGAAGTTGTTTTTAGTTTTTGTTTATAGTTAAACATTTTGTTGTTGTTCTTGGTTTTTGGATACACTCCAAAAACCGAAAAGATGAAATTTATCATTCCGTGTATATAACACATTACAAAATGTGTTGTTTGCATTTCTTGTTAGAGACGTTAAATTAAATGTTCGTTCCTCGTTAAAAGTTTTCCACCCCAGCAAATATTTCACTTTACACAATATTGTGTATCTGGTGCCTCCCGCATAATTTTGATGATTTAAATTTTTTTTTTATCGAACAATACAATATTCGAAATGATTGCCGGAAATCATTAATTTATCTCGATATATATATACGATTCGAAAACAGTCGTATTTAGAGCTACGTACGTCTGTAACAAAAATGCGATGACGATTTTACGGAAATATAAATTCAAAATTTTCAAGATACGAAAAATATTTTTATTTGTTATTGGCAAAATCAAAATATGTTTTCTACCCTCAGCATCATTCCACCCACCCGTTCATATATAAGGCAGTATATATACAATAAAAATGAATAAAGCTTTTTTTGTCGAAAGACATTTATCTTATGTGTGAGTGTATGTGTATAAAGCAATAAATTTAAAGCTTTTTGATTTATTCATGTCAGAATTCCATTAAATGATCAACAGAGTGAATAAATGGGATCGAATATACTCGTATTTATTTATAGCAAATTGTTGTTTGTCGTTAAGTACATATAAATGATTTGATATTTGACAGTTTATACAGAGCCTTGTCTGCTGCTAATTACATGAATGATATTGTCTGTTTACAAATTGGAAATATTTAGACGATTGTACTTGTACTTACTTGTGGGGTCAAAGCCTACTACAAACTCGGGACATGGTGAAATTGCGAACGTCCCTGCTTTAGTATCGTTCCAACAAACCCAACCATCGAATGTGCCTGGGCAGTAACCACCTGTAAAAATAAAAAAAATGGTATAGGTTATAAATTTATATGGAAATTGAGTTGATGTGGGTCTAAATTATATTTATTTTAGACATTTATAGCGCTTTAAATAATTCGCAAAAATCCTTTTTAAGCATATTCATCATATCATGTTCGATCCATTTCAAATATGATATATGTTGAAAATAAAAAAAAAATTGATAAACCAAATCGATATTAATTTTAAGTGTGACATATGAGGGGTGTTTATCTATTTTGCATATAAAAATAACTGTGAAGTTGGATAAATAATGAAATAACCAAGAATTATTCTATACGTTAATTGATTCGAAATCGGAACTTCAAAATTCGCATGCCAGAACCCATAACTTAGGATTTTTAAGAAGAACACTCTTTGCAAAAGCCCACGCTCAGATGTCATGTATATACATTAGAAAAAGCACGTCACGTCAATAAGTCATCAAGCATGCGGAAAAGTGCACGAAGCAAGTAATATTCGAGGGTTTTGGACATCTGAAAATCAGTCACATGATAGCGGAAGCACAAATTAGAGTCAAACCGTATACAACGAATCACAACTTGAATTATGTGTAGATCTTAACCGTTATCCGTCCCTCGGGTCCATTTTGACCCAAATGTACTTTTTCTCTCGAATATCTTGAAAAATATAAACCTCACAAATGTGTGACTTAGTGACTTTGTCTAATATGTTCTAAATAAGTTTTATTCAAAAATTCAATAATTTTCGATATACCGTTAAATTGATATAAAATAAGTAACACTAAATATCCTCGGGGTCAAAAATGGCCCATAGTAATTTTATATACAAATAGCTGTTATTTACGCATTAGTATGCATTATATTACATTCTTCTCATATATTTAGGGAAATCACCGAATAATAAATTAATTTTTTACGTTTATTCTCAATTTTATTTTTACTTCGTTCTATAAATTTGTTATGCCTTTTCATAAAATCGTCCATTTTCAAAAATATAAAAGCGCGCTAGGGATTACATACATTTTATTGTAACGAAAATTTGTACATTTTTTGTGTGAGTGTTTTATTTTATAAACTGGTGTAAGTGGTTCGGGAAATCAAATAGAAATTTTTACTACATAAATAAAGGTAAGTGAGGTGTTTTATTGGAAATATCAAACCACTTTTTATAAACCATTATATGTACATTTTCGTAAGGTGTTTCACGAATAAGATATGGCTTCCAGTGCAGCGTTATCTGAAGACGACACGCCGTGCTCTGAAACTTCAGATAATGTTGAATTTGATGCAGATTCGTATGACAGTGAGGATGACGTTTATTCAGAAGAACCAGTGTCGTCATACAAATCTAAAGATAAACAGATTGAATGGTTTTCCAATCCATTTCCTCAGAGTGGTCGAGCTTCATCCTCGAATGTAATGCAGCTTACTCCAGGGATTACAAGATATGCAATTACTCGTATATCGGATGAAAAATCAGCTTTTGAATTGCTGATCACTAAAGGCATACAACAAATTATTATCGACAATACGAACTTGGAAGGAATTCGGGTATATGAAGACGATTGGAAAGCTTTGGATTACATAGAGATGGAAGCCTCTATTGGTCTATTGATATTAGCTGGTGTGTATAAATCCAACAATGAGGCACTAGACAATTTGTGGCACGTGCACAAAGGCCGCCATATTTTCCGTTCCACTATGTCGTTGAAACGATTCAAAACCATTTCAAGGGTAATACGGTTTGATGATCGCCGCACACGAGCTACTCGCAGAAATACAGACAAGTTGGCCCCGATTCGAGAGTTGTGGGATAAATGGGTGGAAATATTGCCAAATTTGCTCAACCCAGGCGAATACGTAATTGTCGATGAACAGTTGGTTGGATTTCGTGGACGATGCCCGTTTCGCCAATACATGCTAAATAAACCCGCAAAGTATGGTATTAAATTTTGGGTACTTTGCGATAGCAAAAATACCTGTTTGGAACATACAAATTTACACGGGAAAGGAAGCTGGTGCAGTACCTGAAAGAAACCAAGGTTTACGCGTGGTTCTTGATTTGTGTTCAACTTAGCTGAAGGGCAGAAATGTAACGATTGACAATTTTTTTAGGTCGTACGAACTTGGGCAAATGTTGTTAAAGCGCAATATGACAATGATTGGAACCATCCGTAAAAATAAAACATCAATTCCACCTGTACTGCTTGATGTGAAAGGCAAACCTCTATTTTCCTCAATGTTCGCGTTTACCCGAAACACAACTATGGTGTCTTATGTTCCGAGAAAAAACAAGTGTGTCATCCTACAAAGCACGCTCCATAACCGTAAAGAGGTTGCAAATGATGCCGAAAAGAAACCTACCATTATTTTGGATTATAATGCAACGAAAGGTGGCGTCGGATACAGTGGATAAAATGGTTGCGTGCTATACCTGTAAAAGAAAAACCAATAAATGGCCAGTAGTTGTGTTCGCTAATGTATTGGACGTGTCAGTTGTCAATGCATTCGTCCTATTCACCAGCGTTTACCCTGATTGGAATATACAGAAACATCATCGAAGACGTCTTTTTATTGAAACACTTGGGGTGAATCATTGATAAAAGGGGAAATGACCAGAAGAGTTTACCTCCCACGCTCCGTAGGCTGCAAAGGTTTAATCGCGGATCTTACAGCATCAAATACCCAACAATCATCACCGGGAACGTCTGCAAGTGCCAGTGCTGAACGAAAACGTGGCCGCTGCATTTTCTGCGAAAAATCGTCGAACAAACATACAACTAAGTGGAAGATTTGTACACAATTTTTATGTAAGACTCATACCAACAATTTATGTGATAAGTGTATAAAGAACAAATAAAAGCCAGGACCGATTAATAATTTATAAATTGAATTAATGTGTATTATAATTTCATTTTTGTTTTATTTTATTTAATAAAATTTGAAATAAAATTTAAAAAATATGTTTTTTCATGTAAATTCATGTATGGGTCCATTTTGGCCTCGAGGAACTTTAGTGTTATTTATTTTGAGGGACGGATGAAGGTTTAAAGCACGAAAGATTTCGCCAGTACACTTTGTACTTAATAAACACATTTTTATTAATCACTTGTTTTTTGTTTCGCTAAATTATTTTGAATAATTTTCAAAAAATTTAAAAAATCACTCGATCGATTTCGACGTGTTAGGTCATCATCAGGAGTAGATACTGATTTGCACCAATAAAAATTTTGTTATATAGTAGAAAAAAGCAAAATATAAATAAAAGAAGGAGGGACAAAAAATAAGAAATAAAAATTAATCTACGGATCGCGCAGGTAGGCGATGAGTCATCGGCTGAGTAACAAAATTCAAGGTATATTATTGCGTACGTGAGAATAGAAAAGGGCGGGGTCTGCAAACTATAGTGAAGTTTCCGACAAACTAAAATTGACAAAAATCTTTACAACAGCCTAAAAAGTGTAAATCTACACTTCCAAAATAAAACTTGTGTTGTAAAACGAAATAAACTGTTAAAAAAATTCAATTTACAATGGCAAAGTTGATTTAGTCACAACCATGAGCCATAATCTTTCAATATTTTTTCAAGAAGCCAAAAAATTTATGCGGTGGAGCAGTCATAGATTTTTTTTACTTTAAATTTTTTACTATAGTAAAAAGTGTAGTGGGGGTTCGATGGTCAATGACAAGCCATCGTAGAGATATCTCAGCTTAACGGTATATGAAATCATGTTATTTAGACCATTCTTAATGTTTTATAGAAGCCAACATATTTATGCGGTGGGGCAGTCATAGATTTTTTTACTTTTAAATTTTTGCTCTAGTAAAAGCCGCTATACTACCACATGGAAGTAAAAACAATATAATATCTACTTATGTACAAATATAAAGTAAAAGTAAAACAATATAAAAGGATAATCAACCAAGCTGCACACAATTTCAGCTTCTGGTTTCAAACTACATTAGATACAATAGATTTTTATTGTTAGTTTAAACCGTTATTTTATATTAAAATACCAAATTTTTTTGTATTGTTTTATTCTGTTCACTCGAAAATAAAATTTAAACAAAAATCTACATCTCTAAAAAGGCCTTAAATTTTTTTATTTTCATTTCTATTTCTTCAATTCGGATTCACCGAAAAATTTAAAGTTGCAGTTAAAACGAATTTTGTAGGTAAAAGGGGAAAGAAAAGATAAGTAAAAGATATGTAAGATTTTCTAAGATATTGAATATTTGGAGACCTATTATGTTTATCAAGAATGTTATTATGATTTTCTGATCGGTCTAGATTAGAACTATCTATATTCCAAGCCATTTGAAAAGCTAATAATTTTTGGGTGGTCAAATAAATTTTTTGCTTTAAAAAATATGCAATTTCTTAAGTAAATCGTAAATTCTTATATACCATACTTATAAGTGTTGAACTTCTAATTATTTATTATTATTATAAATTGAAATTGGAGTTACAATAGCTCACAAATTCAAAAGTTCGCCTAAATGACATTTTTGTTTTACTTTTAACCAATATACAAATTTTCGTTTGTTTTTGTTGGTTAATCCTAGTTAGGTATAACTTTAAACGCATTTATTTATAAAGTTTTTATCAGTGCAGACCCACCTAATACACGCACCCTTGATCAGGAAATTTTACTCGAAACAGTTCCCACCAAATCAAACAATGAAAGCAACATCGTCACCTCATATAATTCCGCCCATAATTAAAAAAAACACCTACAATGGAATACCTTCATCATTTTGCAGGCTTAAGCGGAAGAGGAATTTTCATTGTACATGTGGACTTTGGCAGTTTAGCTCCTATTTCCAACATCGATAACAATAAGTTGCCTTGTGTGAGTAATAACACTAATACGATAAATATTTTTGTTCTCTGGTTCTACATTCGCCCGACTAGCCTAGTTGGCACCTAACAGCTTATAATGGGGGCTGTTGATCTACTTGTGTTTAACATTATTGATATGATGGCCTTTTTGTCGCATAGAAGATGGCCTATTAGTAGCTGGTGACTTGAATTTGCCGTATGTTATGTGGTCGCGCTTCTACCAACCATTACATGCTATGAACGCACACACTATAAAGAGAGTTTTAGTCACGGATAGTAAGTTTAATTCAGAATTATTTCAGATCTATTATATGCAAAATGACTAAGAAAAACAGCTTGATTATGTATTTTCCTCGAAATCAGTTAACATTGTCGTTATAGAAGCTAATCTAGTCTTATCCATTATAAATCATCCCCTTCTCAATTGTATTTTGTTATGAACAAAGGAGTGCTGATTCCGAAAAAATCAATAATCTATTGGGGGGTAACATTCATTTCATTGAATAAAAAGAATGACATTGAAATTCAGACTGGCTGTCATTACTCAGAAAATTGCAAAAAGATCATCTCCCCAAGTCGTCCGTGGTATAATAAAGATCTAAGAAGAAAGCGCCAATACTAAAGGGGATGGAAAATATTTCTAAAAACTTAGTTGAAGTAAAATTGCTCTAAATATCGAGCTGGGGTTACCAAAAGGATAGAAGTTTGGCCCACTGGTTGCCCCACCGCATAAATATGTTGGCTTCTAGAAAACATTAAGAATTGTCTAAATAACATGATTTCATATACCGTTAAGCTCAGACATCTCTACGATGCCTTGTCATTGACCATCGAATCCCCACTACACTTTTTACTGTAGCAAAAATTTAAAAGTAAAAAAAATCTATGACTGCCCCACCGCATAAATATGTTGGCTTCTAGAAAACATTAAGAATAGTCTAAATAACATGATTTCATATACCGTTAAGCATAGACATCTCTACGATGCCTAGTCAGTGACCATCGAGCTGCCACTACACATGATTTGTGTAGATTACATTTAATCAGGATATTTATGTATGTACACTTTTAAGCTTTTGTAAGGTTTCAATTTATCGGAAACTTCACGTTACCGGTCTGTAATTGGTGAGAACCGGATTTCTCTCAGTTCGTTAAGGATATTTTGGTTAAGAAATATTGATTTTCGAATTATTAAGTCGTAGACCCGCGGAATAGCAAACTTTTGCTCAATAGGGTGTTGGTCATTTTTTCCCTGCGTTCAAATTTTTATAATGCGGTTCTATGGTTATTCTTTCGGTGATTACAGGATTATTTGGCAACAATATTGGATACTTGGTGTCTAGGTTTACATTGGCGTGTTGTAAACGTCTCTCTACTCGGAGAACACCTTTGTCATTTATAAACTGATGAAACGCTAAAATTTTAGAATTGTTTGGTAATTGCTTTCCCTTTAGCAGGAAGGTTATATCTTCACTATAGTTTCTCGTTGGACGAAACGATCAGGGACACATTATCATGGATTCGGCATTAGAAATTTCTTCTAATTTTGTATTCTTCTGCTGCAGTCGACTTGATTTCTTGAGACTCAAACATGAGGCATTGCGGAAAAATTGAAATATTTGGCGATTAAGGTAGTGAAAACGCCCAAACTTGGTGTGACTTTCGCAAAATTGGTTAATCTATCGGTTATTGGTAATCTAGTAAATTAGAGTTGGCTTTCGAGCAAAACTTAAGGTCCATTAATCCAGGTTAAATTATTTAAAAAATCGCACGGCTTCAATCCACGGGTAGTTAAATTGGCTGGGTTGTCTTCGGTTGGAATAAAATACCACTGGCTGAGTTTGGTTGTCACCATTATTTCGGAGGCCCGGTGGTCTGCAAATGTTTTCAATAATTTTGGTGGTAACCACTGTAGTGCAATTGTAAAACATGAGTAGAGATAAATATTAGGTTCTCTCAATAAGTTGAGACTTGTTAGTACAATCTTTAATAATCGAACCGCTGCGGCGTTTAGTTCAAGCTTTGAAATACTTATTGCTTAATGAGGGTGACTCTTGTTTTTGCAATAAGTAGATTGATCTTAGGTTGCCCATTCTGAATTGAACGCGAGTATATAATTGCGGCATATGCAACCAAAGATGCGTCGGGGAAACCATATAACTCCTTGTTGTGAGATCATTCATCTCACATATTCGGACCATTCATTCAAATTTTCACCATTGTCATCATGCATAAAATGCATGTAAAGGTACGACATTTATGATTGCAAGAACGCGGAAATTAAAGTTGGCAAATTCAACAAAAATACTTCATCACCAAAAATAAGGAAATAGCTAAAAAATCACTTATGCTAAATCTCGAAGCATAGCAAAATTAACGTTTCCATAATTTTGTAAATAATACAAAATTCTTAAGCGCGACCTTGTACATATTTTGCATATGAATGACAATGACAATAAATAGGAAACATACAGACATAAACATAAAATATGTTATACATTTTATATTTTAAACCAAAACATTTTATTTTATATAATTAAGCATTATATGTTTTCATATATTGTAAATACGGAAGAAATTTACTTCTGGAAATTGTAATATATAAGGTAAATAGTTTTAATGTTAAGTTTAGTGGTGAATAAATACTTAAAATGTACAGTATCAGTAGAGTTAGTATTAAGTAGTTGAGTAAAAGATATATTGATCTTAAATTAAAGTTATATAAGTGCAAAGAATAGAATATAAAATTAAATTATAAGTTATACTATAAATATACTACAATATATATAATTCAAATCATTAACAAAATATTAATGTGTTTAAGATTTTATTTAAGTTTGGTGAGTATAACTATCAGATTAACCAAAAGATAGTATTTGATAATTATATTAACTCGTAATCCATAATTCATCATAACCCAATATAACAAACATACGGAAATATATACACCATTAATACACCATTAATACATATATACATCATTGGCGCTGTAGCTTTTGAACCTTTCGCGATTAGAATTAAGTTAAAAATCTCTCAAAACCACAAACCCGATTCAAATTAATGAATCGCATATAAAAACTCTATGAGCGGTACAGAATCGTCACCCTTCAGTAGATCCCCAGACCGAGATTATAGACGCACTCGAGCCCAAACCCATTCCAGATCGCACACACCACCAATCCTTCCACCTAAACCAACTAAATTTAAACCCCAAACACCAAAAATCCCTCCACTCAACACCACTGATACTCAAAGACCAACATTTGCACCTCCACCTCCACCACCTCTTCCAAAATTCTCATTAGAAATTGTTACGACACAAACATCATCAAAAACCATACAACCTTACACACCCCCAAATCAAACTCCAATCAAATCACCAATTATACCACCAAAATCACCACAAAAACCCCTCGAAACTAATTTAAACCCAGAAATGACACCACAAGAAGCACTACAACTACAACAAAACGTCTCAAACTCAGTCCCAGAGTTCAGCGGAGAAAATATAAATAGACGAACAGACGACCTCTTCAGATTCACAGCAACAGCCGACAGTATATACAACAATTTAATAACAGAAGCCGAAAAGAACAAATTTACCACACTAATAAAATTAAGACTGACTGGTGAAGCGTTCACAAGAATTACACATAGGAACATCGATGACTATCCAACACTAAGGGACACACTTAATAACATGTATTCTAAAACGTATTCGTTAGCCGAGTTAGAAAAAGGATACACTAATATCCAACAGAAATACGGCGAAACTGCACGCAATTATGGATACAGACTATTAGAAGCCCTACAACAATACAAGACAGGCTTCAAAACAAAATTCAAGTTAAACCAGATCGACCCATCATATGAAGAACTCCTCGAGACAAATTCTGTACAGATATTCAAAAACGGACTAAATAACACAATCATAAGAGAAAAAATATTCACGTCAACAGCTAAAAACATAGAAAACATAATTAACGAAACAGAAATCATAGAAAGTATGCTCGCCACAACCCCAACCAATCATACAATACATGACATAACAGAAAAACCGCTACCAATCTACAATCACAGTTCACAACCAATCAATCGACTAATCATATGCAATTACTGCAATCAACCGAATCACACATGGAACAGATGCCGCACACGCATCAATCACGAAAAGACGAGAAGAAACACAACTCTAACCCAACAATACCAGCCACAATTCCAGAACCAAACGTACCAACCAAAAAGTGCATATTACAATCCAAATCGACCACAATTTCCTAACAAACAATATCCACAACAAAACAATCAATTTAATACATTCAATCATCAACAAAACCGAAATAATTTCACCCCCACACAACATCAAACACCTCCCAGACCAAACCCCCAAATAAATAGATACACACCAAAGTATTGTTCCCACTGCAAAACAACCACGGGACACACATTTGATGAATGTCGTAGCAAATTTTTCAGCAAAAGCTTCAACCAAACCAATAACCAATTCCATCCGTCCGCACCTCCCGATACTCAAGATTTAACCAATAAATTTAACAATATGCGTATCAATATGATATACCCGCAACCAATACAAAATTTAGAACAAATAGAACATTATAATCAGGGAAACTCCAACGGATCCGACCAGTAACCGGAGAGACACTGAAATCGGATCCTTTACCACTTCAACCAATGCTAAATCAAATGGAATACGAGCACACATACCCTCTCCAAATGGGCATTATCCCAAATATATATCTACAGAACCACTACCCATCAAACTACAACGAATCTCACATAAACCAAACAGAAACCTATTCTCGACAATTAACAACTGAACATCAATTAAACCTAAATATCCACAAACCAAATCATAAACCAATAACCAATCAACCATTAATCGAATCATCAAACAACCAAATAGGCCCAGACGGCATCCCATCATATTTAGACCATAAGCAAACCCATAACACATTAAACCAATTATCAAACAATCAAACAGGCCCAGACGCCGTTCAAACAAATTTAGTATATAAGCAACCGAGCCCAGACGCTCATAACTCAATTAACCAATCATTTAATCAATTACCTTACAATCAACCAGGCCCAGACGCCACTTCAACAAATTTAGTTCATAAATACACGAGCTCAGATGCTCATAATATAATAATCAACCAAATATCAAATCTACAAAATAATAATCATCAAAAGACAGAAACCTCTTCAACATACCTAGATAATAAGTTAACAAGTCCAAACACACAAATTACAAACAATAAACTATCAAATATACCATATAACAATTATTTAAATCCAGATAATAAGATAATGAACTCAAACGATCAAATTATAACCTATCAACCATCAAACGATTCGAATAACTCATACCCAAACCCCAATACATTTTCAACACGTTCAGTTACTAATCACATAAAACAAAACAATTATTCGAGAATAGACGACCGTTCATCAAATCCAATCCATAACCAAGCATTCCCAAACATCGAAAATGAACCTCATAATAACCAAATTAAAGATCCACCTCATCAAATAGATAATCATACAAATTCAAACACCCCTTCAACAAATTTAGATAACAAACCTAAAACTCCAAACACTCACAATCCGAATTTCAATACAGAAAACCAATCATCCGAAAATCCAACAAATTCAAACTCTAACACCCAAATTAACCACATACCAAATTTAACAAACATTTACCCGAACCAAAAATCAATTGATCAAATCAACAAGTCAATGAAATCAGACAAATACAACCTCTTAGACCAAGAATTTGACGAAATAGAAGAAAGTATTTTGACAAACCTCTTATATTCTGACACAACTATGACAATAAACTCATTATCTAGATACAAAACAAGTAGAGACACCTTATCACCCATAATAAAACAAGACAATTATTCGAACATAGACACCCCTTCAACACATTTAATCCATAAACAAGCAAACCAAAACACTCAAAACCCACCTTTCAGCCTCAAAAAAACAAAAACTAATAATTATTCTCAAAACCCTAACAAGAATAGCATGAATAATACTCCATCATCCTACATCCCAGATTCCACATACCAGTACACAAATTACAAAATTAGAAAAAAAACAATACCAAATCTCTTTGATCTTTTCAAACAAACCACTTTTAACCAACTCGAAAACTAACAAATTTCAAAACTAGATCTTTCCAAACCTCTATTAACCAACTCCTAAACTAACGAATTAACTCTTAAAACCCAATATTTTTTTTACGCTTGCATACTTACGCAAAGCACACTTTTTTCTTCTCACAATAATAAATACACTAACAAACGTGAGATGAAACAAGAAAATTTCTACTAACATATTAACCAACTAACAAATTAAACTCCGAAATCGAGATGAATCAGAAAAGTTACAACACACAATAATCAATTACCAAAATGAAGCAGAAGTAAATATACCTCAACAACAATAAGAAAATCCAACTATCATCAAAACACACACCATCATTAAAACCAACATCAAATGAACATCGAAACAACATGGAAACAGCATCAAAAACGCAGTGAAACGAGCATCAAACCAGCATCAAAAGATTAACGAAAATGAGCATCAAAACATCAGTGAAACCACATCGAAAACGAGTATCGAAACACTATTAAAACTTCTTCAAAACAGCATCTAATACCACATCAATACAGCATCAAACAAAATCGAATCGAAAGACAGCATCAAACCAACACAAAAAAAAGCATCAAAATTGTATCGAAAATTCATCAAATACACCAGACAGATACTCATCTCACACCATCATAGAACATTTATCACAACATCCAATATCAGTCGAATACAGCAATACAACATACATTAGTCGAAGCAATTTCAGAACAAAGATTGATCAACATCATACTCCCATGTATGTATGTATGAGAAAAGCAGCAGCTTAAACAAAACTAAATCAAAATAAAGACGAGAAAAGCTCTCGCACCCTAGTATATAAGAAGCAAATCAAACGAGTCCAGACACTCATTAAACAAAGACGAGACCAGCTCTCACAACCTAGTATGTAAGCAACAGAACAAATGAGTTCAGACACTCATCAAGCAAACTAACGAGTCCAGACACTCAGAGAGTCCAGCCGCTAAATAATAAAATTAACATCCCATAAACAAAGCAATAATCAATTCAAACAGCCATCTAATGTATCTCAATGTCAATACAAGACAACTACCAGAAAACAAAAGAAAATCTAGAAACAACAAAGAAGAAGCGTGACCAGAATGCAGAAAATAACAAGCTCATCAACAATGAACAATCAAATAAGAGTCATCGCTACAATTCCAATACGCAGGATTAATTAATCAATAATCGACTTTCAACCAAAATCTACCAATACAAATCTCGATTCAAAATCAACATCAAGCAGAACTAAAATTACAAAACGAAGATGCACAATGGGAAATCATAATCAATCAAATTCAATCATTTTATGACACACAAATCTACCAATACAAGTCACGATGCACCATCAAGCAAAATCTATTATTACAAATCAAGATGCACAACATACATTCATCAAGTTTATCACCAAGCAAATTCTACAAATACAAACCAAGATGCACAACAAAAATTCATCACGAAGTAAAATTTATCATTACGAAAATTCATCATCAAGCAAGCTACAAATCACGATGCTCACGCAAATTCCATCTTCCAGCAAAACCAGTTATCATTACGATGCACAACAGATTCATCATCAAACTTCTGAGCAAAAACCAACTTTTTATTTCTTACCAAAACAAATTAACAAAAAATTCGGAACAATTTTTAAAATAACTTTTTCTTATCTCGAAACTATTAACAATCGAGTAAGAACAAGATCACCAAAATTAAAACTTTACTAATTTAGAACTAAGAGTAGTAATTTTAAGATAATTTAAGTATTAAAGAAAAATGAAAACATATAATAATCTGATAACAAAATGCACTCAAATAACATACACATACACACTAAATCTACAACTAAAGAAGTTTCCATCCGAAAACTTCTCTCCCGCGAGAAGGAGGTGTTGTGAGATCATTCATCTCACATATTCGGACCATTCATTCAAATTTTCACCATTGTCATCATGCATAAAATGCATGTAAAGGTACGACATGTATGATTGCAAGAACGCGGAAATTAAAGTTGGCAAATTCAACAAAAATACTTCATCACCAAAAATAAGGAAATAGCTAAAAAATCACTTATGCTAAATCTCGAAGCATAGCAAAATTAACGTTTCCATAATTTTGTAAATAATACAAAATTCTTAAGCGCGACCTTGTACATATTTTGCATATGAATGACAATGACAATAAATAGGAAACATACAGACATAAACATAAAATATGTTATACATTTTATATTTTAAACCAAAACATTTTATTTTATATAATTAAGCATTATATGTTTTCATATATTGTAAATACGGAAGAAATTTACTTCTGGAAATTGTAATATATAAGGTAAATAGTTTTAATGTTAAGTTTAGTGGTGAATAAATACTTAAAATGTACAGTATCAGTAGAGTTAGTATTAAGTAGTTGAGTAAAAGATATATTGATCTTAAATTAAAGTTATATAAGTGCAAAGAATAGAATATAAAATTAAATTATAAGTTATACTATAAATATACTACAATATATATAATTCAAATCATTAACAAAATATTAATGTGTTTAAGATTTTATTTAAGTTTGGTGAGTATAACTATCAGATTAACCAAAAGATAGTATTTGATAATTATATTAACTCGTAATCCATAATTCATCATAACCCAATATAACAAACATACAGAAATATATACCATATATACATCCAATATCATATCTACATCATCCTCTTGTTGATTGGTGATATACAACCATCTGGTAAACTTTAATTTGGCTAGTTGATTTAGTTGGTTACGGACTAGCAGGTATTTGTCCAATATGTGATGCGATAACTCATCATCCCATAAAATGCCATGGAGCCAAAGAGATTAAAACAATATCTTTAAACCAACAATGACCGGCGACAATAAGCCCAACGGATCATAAACACTCGCGATCTCTGATAAAAAGGATCTGTAGCGCGGAAAATAAATTGTCAAGTCCAGACATCAAGTCGTCCATATAGAATTCCGATTTCAGCATTGCACTTGTCCTTGGAAATGTGTCAGTAGGTTATTGTTTTTAACCGATAATGAATTAACTGAGACTTGGGATCAGTTCTTCACACAATGCGATAATAATCACTAGGGCAACCAAAAATATGCTCTTAAAAATAGATTTTAGGGGTATATCCTCTATCCAGTCGCAAATTATTTAATTGCGAGGCGAAATATGGTTACTACATTTATTTGGCATGACAAATTGACACATGTTTTTTTTGAAATTTAAATTTGTTTTGCGATTGTAAAGTAGAAATACATGAAAAGACTGTGATCTCAGAAAATGCGTAATAGTCTTTTCGTGTATTTCTACTTTACAATCGCAAAACAAATTTAAATTTCAAAAAAAATGTGTCAATTTGTCATGCCAAATAAATGTAGTAACCATATTTCGCCTCGCAATTAAATAATTTGCGACTGGATAGAGGATATACCCCTAAAACCTATTTTTAAGAGCATATTTTTGGTTGCCCTAATAATCGCTGTCTTTCTTTGAAATGGAAATTTGCCGGAACATCTTTTCAATGTCGGCCGAAAATACATATACTCGTGCATTCCGAATCGAATGAGTATTTTTATTCGGTCGTCCTGTATTGTCGCAATTACCAGGTTGTCATTGAGGTAATGGATGACTTGATTTGGCGGAGGCGTAGAATACTACGCGCACGGCCTTGGTTGTGCTACTTGATTTTTCAGCACAGCATGATGGGGTAAATAACATATTGAGTTATTTGGTTTCTTCAGCTCATTACTTGGTACTATCTCCATATTGTTTAACGTCAAATAATTTTCCAAAATCGAATAATTCAATACATTCCTTTTCTTCGGAAGTTAGCGGGCTCACAGGTACTATCCCTTCGACTCTCTAGAATCGTTCGACTAATTCTTCAATACGAGATGTATTATTAATTGCCACGAAGTTTATTAGATGTGCTGAATTGACGATGGGTTTGATAATTTTTAAAGTTGCTGGTATATTGCCTGCGATTATCCAGCCAAAACTTGGAATTTATGGCAAATGTACTAATTCGATTTTTGTCTCTTGCCTCATCTTCAAGCGAATGGAAAACTGATTCACATCCCAATAAATGGTCATTTTTGCTTGATATATGTTGAAAGTAGGGTCAGCTAACGGCCTATAATTAACGACTTCCTCAGGCTGAATATTTTTGGGTTGTACTGGTTATTTACCAAGATGGTATAATTAATCCTTCTAATGGGTGGTATAATTTATTCTTCTACCGGTATCTGGTAATTGTGATCAATATGTGATCTAATCTTTAAATCACATTCTCCTCTCGAAGTTCCAGCTTCAGTACTATTAAGTGTACAAATTCTCACATCGGACTTGTGACGTGGGATCTTCAATAAATTGACAAAACTCCCGGTAATGAAAAAATCAACACATTCAGTCCATTAATGCTCGACCCTTAACCCAATCACCATATTTGTCTTCTACCTCAACACAAGCTGTTGGCAGAATGAGTATCTTTGAATTGGTTGACAATTGTGACTGATACCTCAACACATCTCTTGGATCCTCGCATAGGTGTAAATTTACTGAAGTTGGTAGATTTTCGGACGTTCCATCGACTTAAACTGCAGACGAACATGTATGGTTAACAACTGAGACAAGTGGTTACAGATCAAAATGAAGCTGATGATGCTATGTCGTCTCGGGCCCTTCTGAAAATGTTTGGTAATTCTACAATTACATTATAACAATTCATTATATATGTCTCCTTGTCTGAGGCAGTTAAAGTACCAGTTGGCTTTGAAAATGAAATCTCGTCGTTCCATCGGGCAATGAAATAATTTATGGATATAGTAATATAAAGGATAGCTAGGTAACTGAATGGTAGTGTGATACGATTTAATTGTAATCTGCTTTTGATTATTATCGTTGGTCTTGATTTGGACATGGTCTGCACCCGAAAAATCTTTTTCTGCACTTTCATACTTCCAAATACGTCGTGTTTCCTCATCTAGTTTGTCGGATAGTTTGTCGCCAAGATAGATCGGGCCAATTTGCGAAATTCATGTACCTTGAAAAATGAAAGAGAGATGCACTACTTGGTCTACCTTAATTGGAATTATATCGTGCTTTGCTTGTTACTGGGGTAAGTTGATGAAATTTTGAATACGAATAAAAGAAAAAGTTTTGCAGGATAGATTCCCGAATCATCTTGGATTAGAATAACCGTACCAGAAAAATTAAAATTATGATTCCATCAATCGATTCGGCTTGTAAAAATTGGATGGTGTTGACTTTGAATATCTACAGTCGGTCTAGAATTAATTTTTTTTGGAGGTTGAATGACAAGTTCTCAAAGTACATGAACTACTTTGGCTAGTGTTTGCTAACATTCATCATGCTATTGTCGAGTTCAAATAACTTGAGCTAAAAATGAGCATTGGTTATTGTTACAAACTTAATTGAACATTACTGTGCTGGGGCCGTATTCTTGAAATCGATGGAAATTTCTCCAATCGGAATTCAATTCGGAATTTTTCGCCGGCTATTTTAATCATTTTTTTCAAATTTGTTTTCAAGTTTATTATCACGTTAGTGGCCATGTCACTCATATGTGTCTGACACTAAGAAGTTCTACATGAGCCATGTTAGACATATAAACTGGGTTTAGTAGAAGGCCACGTCAGTCTCAGATATCCGACGCAAACGATAAATTTGCTATATCTTTTAAAAGCTTAGCCTATAACAGTGGCACTATTCTGGTAATTCCCTGGGAAGAGGGAACTGAGGGAAGAATCTACATACGTAATTTCTGTTCAAATATTTTTTTTGTCGGCCTACTGAGCAGAAAAGTTTGATGTAAATATTTGTAAATTGGGAATAATTTTTCCATATCTAAATTGACAGGGTAAATTATTCCCAATTTAGTTTTGTTTTCAAAAAATTTAACACTACAGCTTTTTACCTCAGATTGCTGAAAAAAATATTTGAACAGAAATTGCATATATGGATTCTTTCCCCAGTTCTCTATTCCCGGGGAATTCGCAGAATAGTGCCGCAGGAGCAAAACCTGAAAATAGTTTAGCTTACTACTGAAAAATAAAGAAAATAGAGTATAGATAAAAGAAATTATATTGACTTATTATTATGTTGCCCAAAACATTCTAAGCAATAAAAGCACTGTTGTTTGCAGACTGAGCAATAAGTTGAAACTCTTTTCATTTTTTTTCTTGCTGCACATTCTTTTTATTTTCTTCTTTTCAAAACTAAACATTATTTTTAGCATATGAATTGAAGTTTTTTTGTTTTTCAGTTATGTCCGAACTTAAGCTAAGCAGTTAACAAATTTTCACGAAATTTTGTAATTCCTATATTGCTTTCCGTAGAAATTGGTGGATTGGTGCTGAAATTGCAATTGAACTCCTCCCTTTTTTGTGGGTGGGGCGGTGGGTGGCTTTGATGGTGGGATAGGAGCCTCTATTTTTTGTTGCAGATTCGGATTCTACGGCTTAAAGTACGTAGGATTTTTTTTATACGTGTTCTTCGATTCATGATAGTTAGCGCTGTAACAACGACATCAAACTTTTTCGATTTCTCCTACTGAAAAACTATGCATACGATTTTGGAAATCAAAGCCATAAAAATTTTGGTGAAAACACATGATACTTATGACGGATGATACTCTTGGCGTTTTAAAAATTTTCAAATACTGGATTGGGACAATACGGAATCGCTAGTTATTTCTCGTGTACTAATGGAGAGGATAATGAGTTACTGCAACCAATACAGCAATTTCGACGAGTTATTTTTTTCTGTTGAGCACTTCCATCAGTAGTAAATTGTTCAACAGTCCGGTAAAGTGAAGCACGTGACCGAATCCTATCCGGAAAACGCGAAGCGTAGAGTGTCAGCATTATCATGACTACGGTAAGTTTCTCCATAAACCAGGACCATTTCAATTTTTTCTTGTATAGTTAAATACTCCACTTTGTATTGTATTAATAGCCTAACGCAAACGTGTCTTTTTGTTTTCGAAATAATCTTCGCACTGAATCGATATTTTTAAAACAAAATACATGATACAGATTTAAACTACAAGAAAACAAAATACAGATTTAATCGCATGTTCCAGGGTTACGAAAAAGTTAATTTTTTTTTCAAGCGTGTTGCGGAGTCGTATGCGTGGGTTCTCAGTGGGAGAAATCGAAAAGAGTTTAGTAGCGTTGTTGCAGTGCCGTCTGTCATGAATCTCCGAGGAAACTGAGAAAATAGTAGTTCCCATTTTGATTTCAAGGTTGACCCCTACCAGCCCTGAAGGATGAGGGGGGATCGAGAGGTGCTGGTTTTGCTACTTATGCGTTTCCTTCCCGGAATGATTGAATTTTGATAGTAAGCATATTTTTCGTAGAGTGCTTGTTTTCCGAGATGTTTGGGGGTTTCAGCTTGAGAAAATCATCCGGTTTATAGTTGCCTTATAACTATAGTTGCCTTATATGAACTCTAATAAAACCATGGTATTGGGGTGGAAAGTTTTTAGATTTTTTTTTGATTTCGATGAGTCACACATATATGACTGACACGGCTTGTAGAGAAAAGAAGTTGTATGCATTGCCGTGTCAGTCACATACGTGTGACATAAAAAATAGTGCTTTACCGGAAAAGTTGGTAAAAACAATTATTTACAGTACGGCATTAAATTTTTTCGAGATGTAGTATCTAAATTAAGTAATAAAATTACCATGGCACAGATGAAAATTTTATTGAAATTATCGTGGCAATTAATGTGTTAATATTTGTCTCCCTAGTAAGGAAATAATTTCGAATCGATTTACCCAGACGGAATTTCTCCACTAGAAGGGGGAAAAATTATGTTTCTTAATTTAAAAAAGCAACAGAAATTTAAAAAAATAATTAAAGTAGCCGGCGGAAAATTCAAATATTCTAGAGAATTTAAAAGCAAATTGTATTCCAATTGGAGAAATTTCCACCGATTTCAAGAATATGGCCCCTGATCAAGAATACAATAGCAGACTTTGCTCTCTTAATCCACTTATTGATAACAATGGAATGTTGCCATTATTCCGAAAACTGTAAGTTTCGTTAAAAAAAAGTATTTACCCGTTTTCTCCTCCACTCGATTTGTTCAAAATCTGCTTCGTTCAGTTTTAATAGGATTCACCGATTAGTCATTGACATGAAACAGGTTACGATTTTTTTTTTGCTCGAAAGTAATCTTTCTCCCGTCACCTTCTAAGCTGCATCTGTTACTAGTCTCTGGAACATGGTTTCTGCCTGATTGTTAGATTTTCTTTAATATTCTTAGATAAATACTTCCCCATTTCGATCTTTTTTTTCATTCGAATGCATTTAATACTTTGTTTGAGGTGATCTCCATAAATTCAAGGACTCCGTTTTACCGTTTTTAGGGTTTAGTGCACCACAGTGGAACTCCCAGTACGTTTGGGTTTACTAGCAGATTTTTTCTTTATAGGAGATGATTATTAATTTTTGAAGCACCTATATTTGAAGCACTTCCTTCTCTATTCCACTCTCTTGATCATAGTTGCAAAAAGTTTGAAGTGACTGGTCAAAAATTGTATCTATAAAGTACCTAGTTTGAATTTCTTAGTTTTCTAAGTTCCGCAATTCACGTTTATCTCAAATTAAGGAAACTAAAGTATAACCACGATCAGGGAGAATTTTTTTATTTAAGAGATTCTAGTGTAGGACCTTTCACTTAGACTCTGTGAAGCAAGATTGTTGTCAAGTACTTCTTACCTTGCGGACGCCCGGTGGTCCACCCAAATGATAATTATTTCACCGTTACTAACACGTTCCTTATAGTCATTCGTAACTAATTAAGTAAATTATCACTATTTTTTCTACATAATTAATTCCGAATTGAAAATTATTAATTCTTGGCATTATAATGCACACAGAGAAACATCGCAAGCAAAATGGGTTGATTACGGTTTTACGAGACTTTATGGTTTTGACATTTTTATTGCATATTATTCAGTTGAAAACTTTTGTTCAATTTTATTGCATCTGCGATAAACCTTTCGCCAATAAATCATATCGTCGATAAATCTGTGAATAAAACGTAATAGTTATGAGCTTTTTGTGTTTTACGTTTTATTATACTGGATTTGACATAACGACATAATAGTGTAACATACGGCAATGCTTATGCCATTAATCGAGAGTAACATTTTTTTAATTCATTCGATTTTTATTTCGAAAATGAAATAAAACTGCAATAACATTAAATATTGTACAAAACGATACCATTTAAAAATAAAAAAAAAGACTTCTGAATATAAAATGGATTCAAAGCTTTAAACTTAAAGCAATAAATTTTGCTATAGTATATAGCAATCAAATTTTGTATATAGTGTGGACAAGTTTTATTGTTGGATTAATTTATAGAGAACAGAATGCAGGAAAGCAAAATTTCGTAATGTAATGTGGAAATGCTTCGTTCATGGGAGTGGAATAAAGTTATATGTAATTTTGCTACATGAAAAAATTAGTTCAAAGCTTTTAAATCACAATATAAAGACGAGCGTATGATTATAGTATTTCAATTAATTAATGTTTAATTATGGGTGAAGCTAATTTACAGGGTGGATTTTTTAATAAATGTCAGTTTTTTATCTCGCAAACAGTGCAAGATAGAAGAAAATTATTTATAATTACTTAAAAATAATTAACGATATATCTCGATCAAATTCATGAAAAAATCAAAGTAAATCCAAAACAATTTTGGAAATACTTCAGGAATAAACCGAAATACCGGCTACAACTTGTAATAAAGGGAAATGAGAAATCAAACATTATTAAAATAACGTCTGCGTCAAAAGGTCATACAACGGGCCCTGGATTCTTATTGTTTTCAAAAATCAAATAACCGAGATAATCAAAACGGGTGTTGCTAATTAAAATCAACGCTCTCTTACGAAGAAATCATTCGCGTAACATTACTTACGTTCGAAGAGTTGCCGACGCTGCTGTGCCAGATCGAGGTGTGCCCAAACTCAAACTATGTAGTTTAAAAATGTTCCGCTACACAGAAAAATATATATACTTTCAATTTTTTTTTTTAAATAAGTTTTATTCAAATGTAGATAGATGTCAGTAGCCATTTGTTTTGATCATATTTTGGAGCTTCTTCAGAGCGACAACAGATGGCATTGTAAAAGGATAAATGATTATTGTTTTCTTAATGTAGATAACTAAAAGTTGAAAATAATTATGATTAACCATTTAAATATACTTTATGATTCTAATTTATGATGTTAATTATAATTATAAATACACTTTTGTATTAAACTTCAATATTTTTAATTTTGAGAGTTTTCGCAGTTTTTAAATATATTTTTAATCTACGTTTTTACATGTAATATGTTAAAACCGTTTCTTACAACTAAAATGGCCAACTGTGGTTAAAATTTCGAAAAATGTTTTTCTTTAATTTTCTGAAGTTTTAAGAGTTTGTTAAAAGTTTATTAGGTTTTGACAATCAAACCGAGTCAACAACATAAATTGCGCAGTCTGTTAAAAAAATATATAACATACTTAAAAGTAGAGTGCGTGAAAGGTACTTTTTTATGGAAATGTGGCCGTTGGTTTTTCTTATTAGTACCCCTACTACATTAAGTATAATGAAGAAGAAACTCGAGAAGAGGTGAGAGGGGAGCACGAAAAGAACGGCCATCATCAATATATCTTCGAGAAGCGCCGTCTCAACAATTAGTAGCCGATCTTAAAAAAAAAACAGGTGGATAGATTTTTCATTGCTCCAATTAAACAAGACAATATCCGTGAAACCAGAATTCAGGCCTTGAGGATCGAAGCATGCCGCAAAATTGTTGCCATTTCAGAAGCAGCTAATAAATGCTTTAATTTATACAGATTGAAAAGTTCGAGAGGTCTAACAGTAGCAACAAAAGGAATCGAGTAATCTGTACCGCGACAAAAGATATGAGAGGAACGCATAAACGCTCAAACAATGAGAAAATTATTTCTGCAACCATTAGTTATTTTCCAATCGACCATCGCACTTAAGGTTTATGTCTTTGCTAAATTAACTCACAACAGTTCTATATTTTATTGTGAGTAGTTGAAAGCAGTTACGATAAATATGTCCACTATGTAGGTAGATTGTGTGTAGTATTTTTCTGTCAAAAATAAAATTGAATGTCATATGCGAAGCGCTAAAAAAATTCCGGTATAGACATTTTTTATTAAACAGTTAATGATACACTGGAACAAATAAATTGCACATTTGTAGGTTATATTTTGCTTTTGTCTTTTTTTGTGATTTCCAATCCACATTTTATCCAACACACATTTCTCGCACTTACAAATACTTACGCTGATCGATTGGAAAACTACTATTAACACAGAAACATCATTCCCAGGGTAAAGTGCGAAATAAGGCAAATAAACCTCAAAATGATGATCAGTTAATTTACAATTTCCAAACAAATATGGGACTCATGCTGCAAAACATGACTACCCTGATGCAACTGTTAACGAACAATCAAAATATAAGATGATTCAACTTAAATTAGTCTTATGAAATGCCAATGGGCTAGCGCAATATATTTTAGAAGTACAGCATCTTGTTAATGAACACAACATTGACATCATGATGGTCTCCGAGACCATCATGATGTCAATGTTGTGTTCATTAACCTCGTGGAGAACAGCAATTATTATTAGAGATAGAATAATACACCATGAACTGGGAAATTATCACGAAGAACATATACAGGCAACTAGCATCTGCTTAGAAGAATGGTCCGGTACATGCACCATATCCGCAATTTACTGTTCACCGAAACATTCAATTAAAAAGCAACAATTTGCAAATTATTTCAAAACCCAGGGAAATAAATTCCTTACAGGAGGAGACTTTAACTCCAAACACATTCAATGGGGCTCTCGATTAACATCAGCAAAAGAGAAGCAGCTGTGGGAATGTATGCAGGAAGGAAAACTAGATCATATTTCTGGCGGCAGATCAACATTTCCGATTTAATCGACTTCTGCTACGGACGAAACATGCTACGAACTATTATCTGACCACTCCCCGGTTTAATAATATTAAGCACACAAGTTTCAAATTCAGAATCAAATATTTTCTTAACGAACCGACACACTAATTGGCCTCAATTCATCTCTACAGTGGCAAAAGATTCTCAGAAGAAATCTCAGATTGATGAAGCAGTACAACACCTAACGATGACATTATAGCAAGCAGTAAGGGATGCTATTTGCAACAGCTCTATTAAAGTGAAAATGCACCAAGCATCACAGTATATTCAACAGCTCTTAAAGAACAAACGCAGGGGATTCAATATTATCTAAGTAATCTTACCGCATCAGAAGCAACAAATTACTCACTGTGGAAAGCCACAAAAAACCTGGAACGGAAATCATGTTCTCCGATTCGCCTTCTCGATGGAAACTGATAAAGTATTTGCATTATTCGAACGAAAATAATGGACACTCGGAATTGCTGCCTGAAGAAGTTGAAGGTTCAGAATTTCAACAAAATATAAATGGCATGAAGCAAAACAATGATCAGCGAACATATAAACCTCAAAAAAGCACCTGAAACCTTATTCTTGAAATCTGTGGAAATTTCCGTAATTGGAATACAATTTGCTATGAAATTCTTCATATGTATTAGTAAAAATTTTCCCCGGCTACTTTAATTATTTTTTCAAATTTATATGCAAGTTTTTTTATTATTTATTTACTTACTAAGCGAGTAATTCCGTATCGATTTACCCAGTCGGAATTTTTCCCTTAGTAGGGGGAAAATGTTATGTTTCTTAATTTAAAAAAAGATAAGAAATTTAACCCTTTCGCTACGGTTCTATAAATTCCACTCGATCCCAATTTTTGCTGCTAAATGTTGATCTACTATCTATCTGAACTTAATCAGATTAACACATTTGGAGGGAACCTCATGCATGATATGGGTAGGGGGTATGGTACATATTTGTAGGAAATCGTATTTTTATGTGGTACACTATTGTACTAGCAGTGCTGTTAGTATATTGAAAACTCATACAAAGCACCAGTTTATCCAGGTGTATCCCATGAGGTTCCCCGCAAATGCGTTTAATTGATTATGTTCAGATAGATAGTAAATAGATCAAGATATAGCAGCAGAAAATTGAGATTGAGTGGTAATTATAGATCCGTAACGAAAGGGTTTTTATTTATAAGTTTTAAACATGTAGTGGTACAAACGTGTACCATCCGTATTCTAAGGATATGGTACAAATGTATACCATTCCGTATCGAAAGGGTTAAAAAATAATTAAAACGGCCGGCGAAAAATTTTAGTAATACAAAGAATTTCATAGTAAATATTATTCCGACTACGAAAATTTCCGGAAAGGTGTTTACAAAAATTTCATGACCCCAAATGCCATAATAAATGTGAAAAGTGTCACGGAGCCCACCATACTTTACTTCACGACATTCAAACGAAAATGGCAAATAAGTCGGAAACTCCAACTAAGACATTGCTGCAAACAGGTGTCAATACTCTAAAAGGTGGAGTTTTACTGGCAACCGCCATGGTCAGAATAACAACCGAATATTTAGTTCCAATGCTGATTGAACCAGTGTCCCAAGCAACATTCATCACTGAAGAAGCTGCGAAGATGGTCTCAAGTTCTCAAGAACTCCTACTCAAGTAAACATTGCTGGCATGGGAATAACAACAGCCAGAACAGCGCTTTGTACTACAAAATTCACAATAAGTCCAAAATTCACATCAAACTTCAAGTTAAAAATAAAGGCCATGGTTTTCAAAAACATAACCGGAAATCTACCTGAAGTAGCAATCAATCCAAGTTGAAATCACACTAAAAACCTGATATGGGCGGATCCAACATTTTATTAACCCGCGATCTGGTTGACATACTATTAGGAGCTCATTACTACGGCCGAATAATCATGGCTAATCTTTTAAAGGGTGCACCAGAAGAACCAATTGCACAGCAGACCAAATTAGACTGGATAATCACTGGAACGCATCTCCTGACGTAAACATGGAGGTCATTCAAACCTTAGTCCCAACCTCGACACAGATCGACTAGCAACTAAAGCAATTTCGGGAACTCGAAGGATTTTTGGAAGATTCAAAGTAAGGATTCCATTTGACTTGGAGCAACTGGCCTTAAATACTTTAGGCTATTCAAAGAAGCTTGCAAGGAATCCAGAATTGAGTCTAACATATAAGCAGTTTTTGGATGAGTATGAACCTTTAGGTCATATAAAAAAAGCTGAAGCATAGTAGCTGGAGAAGGCCAGCTTTACTACTTACCACACCATGCATGACTGAAGGATTCGAGCACAACAACCAAGCTGCGAATCGTTTTCGATGCATCAGCCAAAAAATCCACAGGGATATCTTTAAATGAAATCATGCTTAAGAGGCCCACACTTCAACAGGACTTGCTAAGCATATTGTTACAATGGTGGAAACATAGATATGTATACACAGCTGATATTGAAAAGATGTTCTTGTTCCGTCAAATTTTGGTTCATGAAGATGACCACGATTAACAACGAATTTTTTGGAGAAAATCACCAGAGTAGCCAATTAAAGAATACAAGCTAACTACAGTGACATACTGTAGCATAACTCAAAACTGGTGGATTCAATTTACGTAAATGGGCTACCAATCACGTCGCCCTGATGCAAGCCAGAGACATGTACCTATATATACGAATGTTGGGAGTAGCTGAATTCAAACTTGATGACACAGGTAAAACTTTCTGCATACATTGGAATCCAGTGACAGATAGTTTCGGGTTCCGTATCACTATTCACCATTCTATCCGAGAGTGCTAAACTTTTCGACACTCTAGGATAGTTAGCACCAGTTACACTAGTGACCAAATTAATGATGCAAGATCCTGGATTATCAGGGCTATCCTAGGATCAATCACTACCTCCGGCTATGATCGCGCAGTAGTGGAGATTTAGAAAAAAATCATAATACCCAGATGGATCAATTTTCACACAACATCATGAATCAGTCTACACGGATTTTGCGACGCATCTGAGATAAAGTTTATGGAGTAGTCATTTACGCCAGGCGCACTACTCCGGAGAACAAAATCAAAGTAACGCTACTTTCAGCAAAAACAAAGATAGCACCAATCAAAATTATTTGTTTTTTGGCAAGACTTGAAATATGCGGAGCTCTGCTACTCACAAAACTAATGGAAAAGATAGTGGATGCTCTACGAATACCAAACTTAGAATCAAGCTTTTGGATTAAGGGCGCCCTCATAAATACAAAACATTTGTCGCTAATAGAATTTCGGAAATTTAAAGAAAGCCATGCCCCAAACCAATGGCGATACGTTAATTCAAACGAAAACCCTGTGGATTGTGCGGTATAGAGGCATGAGTCCAACAGACTTAAGGCAAAACAGTTTATGGTGGGCGCATGACCAAACTGGCTTCAAACATCAAGCCAACCAAAACATAGATATTGAATTAAAACAAGTTTTCACCGTGACAAATCCTTCAACAAATAATCCTATTACGGGCAGCTAATAGAAACAAAATCAGATGTGAATAAAGTATTTCGCATCATCTGCTATTGTCGACGTTTCATCAAAGGGTGTAAAAAAGTACAAGACAACACACGACAATGTGCCATACCAGCAGGTAAGGAGCTCCAGGAAGCACAGGAAGAGCTATGCAGAATAGTCCAGCAACAAGAATTTCAAGATGAAATTGACGCTATACTCAAACACGGAACAGTGACAACAAAAAGCAGCATCCTGTGTATCAACGCTTTCATCGACGAACACGGTTTACTTCGAGTAGGAGGTCGCCTAAAGAATTGCAAATTAAATGTTAACACAAAACATATCTTAACCAAACTATTGATAGCTGATGCTCACCTTTGGAACTCTATTAACTGTGGCCTATACTTGCGAATGACATATTGGTTCACAGACGGCAAACAGAGAGTCCGTACAGAAATCAACAAATGTGTAATATGTCGTCGATTCGGGGTTACCACCAAGCTACAACTAATCTCAGACCTACCGAAGGAAAAAATTGTCCTTTCATGTTCCTTCACACACACACACTGGCGTAGACTTTGCAGAGCCTATTCAAGTTCGAGTTTCAAATGGAACAGGCATGAGATCCTACAAGGCAAACATTGTAGTGTGCTTTTCAACTAAGGCAATACACTTAGAAAAAGTAAGCAATCAGTCGTCGATCGCCTTCATGGCAGCTTTCAAGAGGTTCATCGCTCGAAGAGGGCTCTGCTGACATATCTATTCAGATAATGGAACTGACTTCGTCGGAGCTCGATCGTTAATATTGATTGAGGAAATAGCCGAACCAATTAAACAGGCAATTCTACAACTTCGAGACACGTTAGCCAAGGATGGTACGACGAGGCACCTTATACCACCTTTAGCACCACATTTCGGAGGGCTTTGGGAAGTAAATGTCAAGTCAATGAAACATCATCTCAAGCGAGTAATTGGCGAAAGTACATTAACCTACGAAGAATTAGCAACCGTAACCGCTCGAATCGAAGAATGCCTAAATTCTAAACCTCTTACAGTGGTGTCTGCCGATCCATGTGATATGATATTAACACCAGTGCTGGGATGTTCTAACATCACATTTTGCGATATTTTATCGAAGTCTACGTCTCTTGCAGCTAGAATTAATTTGACTTTTGTTTCAATTATCAATTATTTCTTCTCTATGATACCACAACCTACTAGAATATATTTGAGCATTATCTATTTCACTTATTTTCGTTCTACAATCGAAAAAATATTATTTGGTGATAGAAACACAGTAGAAACATCTCAATGTTGCAATCCAGCAGGTTGGTAAATGATATAAAAATTGAAACAGAGATAAAATTTATTCTACAGAAACGAGAAATAAACTTCGATAAATTATCGAAACACGGTGATGTTAGAACATCCCAGCCCTGGTCATTTTATGTTTAGAGTTTCATTAATCGCCGCACCAGAACCAAGCCTACTAAAGGAAAATAACATAACTCCACTGCAGCGTTGGAAATTTGTACACAAAATTGTGCAAGATTTTTGGAAGCATTGGTCTAGCGATTACTTATCAAGCCTTCAAATTCTAAGTAAATGGAACCTCCAATGGTGATGTTGTCTTAATAAAGGACACGAATCTTCCTCCAACTAGTTGGTCTCTAGAGCGAATTGGTAAACTATATCAGGGCAGTGATAACTCAACAAGGGTAATAACAGTTAAAAATAGTAGCGGCACAGAATTAAAATGGCCGATTACGATAAGTCCTCTCATGAACCACTTCGACAAATACCAAGTAGATTAATACACACAATCTCTAGCATAAGGCGTCTACCGTTATTTCTACTAAGTTTGGTGGCTATGTCGAGTGCATTCGTAGAAACAGCAACAATCACCAGTTCATACATTCTAACCAGTTTCCCTCATCCGGACTCTATTTTGAACAAAGTGGGAACATACGTTTCTCCAATACTCAATGAAAATCATTGTATACTTCAATCTTAAGACATATTATGCAGAATTAAATGCAATCGATCCTGGTTTAGAAATTTGGATCAGCTTTGTTTAAATAACACTATCAACGACATCTGCGGGCGATCAATGGTCTACTCTATCACATTCTATCAGATATATGGAACTCCATCACAATGGAGCTGATATAGGATTAAACAAGAAGACAATGCATTATAATGGGAACACCAGACAAAAAAGAGAGGCTAACAACATTGTAGGCAAGATAGCAAATGAACTATTTGGCATAATGGACATAGTCGTGACACAGAACATTATGAAGAAGAAATACGGAAGGGAAAAGCAAATCAAGAGTATTTGCTAAAACTCATTAAAAACTAGACCTACATTGCCGATGCCGCTCTCTTTAACAAACTTTAATCGAAGCCCTTTTGGAAGGTCACATTCAAGTTGTCAGTAACAACATCCTAAAACCAGTTCTGTTGCGAGAAGAAGTAAAAATAATAACTCATCATATGCCGGCCGGTGTGACGTTGCTTGGACATCGTAACTCTGATCAAATACTTATATTATATCAAGTGATGTCTTGCGAGGCAGACTAAGTGAATAAAACGTTATCTTTGAGCTAAAGCTACCTCTGATAAGCAGTAAAAGGTTTCAATGATTCAAACCATTGTCATTTCCAACGCCAGAAGGGGATCCGCACGAAACGCGATATTTCGAAACGAGGTATTACAAAAAGCGAAGGAACGGGATACTATATACTCTCACACCCATCGATTTTAAAATTCTTATAAAATGAAATTAAATATCCCCTTCAACCCCCACCTGATATAACCCGATCCTAAATTCCCGTTTTGTACCATATTGCGTTTTGAAATATCGCATTTTGAAATATCGGGGTTAGATAATTCTCGTTTCAAATGGGACCCCACCAGAAGCAACATCTTTGCATTACGACCAGCACAATATGATGTCAAAGCATGAGTTTCATCACTGCAAATTCACTCACGACTGTTATATTTGTACAATTCAGCATCCGATACACACGACTCTCTCTCTCTCTCTCTCTCTCTAGCATTTATATCCCATGAAGGGATTTTGCCGCCCGCACTACACTGAAAAAAATAAATTTTGTTTAATTGATAAACTCTAATTTATCACCTCTTTATAAATTTGGTTTATTTATTTGATAAAAAATATATACGCGTGAAAAGTAATCTGTAGGAAACTAGTTAAAATATAAAAGGAGTTATAGGTTTGATAAACTTGTTATCAAAACAAAATTTAATTTATAAAATTTTACATTTGATGTAGCTTGAATAAAATATATAAAAAGTGTTCATATACATTGAAAATCGGTTTTATTTTTGATATATTAATTTATCAGCTATTTAAATTTATTATAAATGTTGAGATTTAAACAAACTATAATAAAATGATATATTGTTGTAAGGATAAGTTCTAAAGCACCAAATTTCTAATCTGTTTGCGTACTAACAACTTAAGGAATACAAAATCAATTTCAGTTGAGATGAATTCTTTATTCAAAATCGAAATTTCGTAGGAATCTCTGTATAGTATTCCTGAACATTTTCACTTTTTATGCTTTAATTGTTTAGAATATAAAATATCTCAAATGAGGTGGCTAAATGCGGTAAAAGGTTTTATTTAACCATGGGACTTCATCAAATATCCAAATTTAGTCAAATGTGTATGTCAACTGTTTAGTATTTTTTCGTGTCGTGAAAATTCAAAATGATATATTAAAAAAATTAACATTTGTGAAGCCGCTAAACAATTTATATACACTCCTCCTTAATTCAATTAAATACATAGACGATTGGTCATTTTAATCTTGCACCTACACTTTCCTAGCGTAACTATGACATGACAATCAAGGAGCATATAATGTACATATTCATTTTCCTGCTGATGTTAATTTTAGTTAATACCAGTTACTTTGAAAAAATATTTTTACTTCAAATTGTGATATACGATAACTATCAGAGTAAGGGTAATGATACTTTACTGCTTAATATAGTTTAAAATAGCATAGTAATACGCAGAATACTTTACAGTAAATCTATATTTTAATTGCGAAGGCTTCTTTATTACTAATATCGGCACCTCGTTTGACGAGTGATTATACTGAATTGAAATACAGTCCTAACTACTTTAATGATTCATCATCTGCATCTCTGATCATTAACCAACGATGGCTCCCTAATGTCAAGAAAGACTTTAAGTTGATTCATACGGTTTTGTAGGAGGGAAATTAGTTCGGTTTATTGCACCAATATTTGGCGTCCTGTGGCCTTGCTTCACGAATACTAGTTCTTAACCAAGCGTTTTTTAGAGCATTTCTGGTGTTTTTGATTCTCCTACCAATTTACAATACCGAACATTTACTGATGCGGTGACTGATATAGAAGGACGGATAAAAAGTACGGTTAATAATATTCTGATAGACCTACGAATATTGTCGTCCAATATGTAAAAGACAATGTTATTGCATTTCGATGCCGATATTCCAAGTAAAAATATGTTCGTAAGCCAACCCAATATACCTCGTAGAAATTATAGACCTTAACACAATACAGGAAATATTTGCAAAGACCAACTAAGTTTATAGGTAGCGAATCGTTGCAATTGTGCACAGAAAATATTAACTATTGTGCCAGCGGTAAATTTTCAATATATTGACGAAGAAATGTTGGTTAAAGCTTGTTCGAAGAAACAATTACTAGGCGTAATAAACAGTTTACAATAGAATTTTGATCTGTAAATATTCAGACCCGTTGCATAGTTTAGCTAAGCTTGAGATACGTGATGCAGGCTATGTCTCTCTAATATTAAAAATAGAAATGGGGATATTGAATCCCTCGATTATGAACGAGTATCATAATTCACACTGGAACATAAATAATATTTTCTTTTTGGGAAAGATCAATAAAAATCTCTGTTTTATTTAATCAAAGATCGAAACTATAACGAGAAAATGAAATACATCAGAGTACATTAACTAACATTGTTAGCATCGAAGTTATTGATGCGTTAGAAATAACTTGGAAATCAAACAATTTCAGTTCTCGGCGTCATTTATTACATAATTCTGCTATTATATAAATGCTTAATAATATTTGTATATTATTTATAATCTGTTTATATAATGTAAACACTCATCCTTTATTTTATTAAAGAGGATTATAGGTGTTACAAGTGCATATAAACTTTTGATTGTTTGATAAATTAAGTTTCTAATTTTACGTACAAATTTTATGATTCGACACAAATTTTTATCAATTTTGGTTTTTAAAAGTTAATTTATCATATACAATCACGAGTTATCAAATATACAAAGATAATTAGCTATTTTACATAAATCACATTTTTACTTCATTCTGGAACAAGTGACGCTATAAATCGGTCTCAAAAATGTAAAGTATTATTAAGTTGTAATTAAATTGTGATAACAGTGATAAGATCTGATTAAAATGTGAAAAGTACTTATTAATAATGGTTACTATTAAAAAAGTAATGTTTGAATAAATGTAAAAGAATATTTTTTGGTATGTAAATTGTGTAAATTATAGTAAGGTTATATAGTATCCATGTTTAATAAATTTGTGGTTGTTTACCAATGGAAAAAATGATAAAATAATAAATAACAATAATAAAATAAATAAAAATAATAATAAAATAATAAACAATAATAAATTTGTGGTTGTTTACGTGGAATACTTGTAAGAATTACACATACATGAGCTGTCTTGGTTTTATGAAAATCTTTTTTTTTTTAGTTATATTTCAAACAACTCTACTTTAACCACTTGCGTGATTTGCCCGAGCGTGACTCGGGGGCGTTTTTCGATTGTTTTTTTGATTTGCCCGAGTCGTGCTCGTGACTTGAAAAAAATTGAAAAAAAAAACATTGTATTCAGATTACTTGGTAATTATTTTCTAAAGAAATGTAAAAAAAACCTGACATTTTATGGACACACTCTCGAAAAACGCCGTCACTTAAGTGGTTAATTACTACTGAAAAATACGCCAACTACATATGATAAACATTATTTTCGTTACTGGAAATTCATAAAGAAATATTGCTGAAACCAAAATTGGTCTCTAATATTAAATCTATTCCCTCGTTTATTTACTTTACGATTAATATCGCTGGAATCGAATTTAAAAACTAATTCTTACGTATATTTTTACAGAAATATTTGTCAGTAACAGAATTGCTTTCCATATCTAAGCGTAAAATGGATTGCTTTATTTGCACAAGGAAATGTGAGAATCTGGAAGATATAATACTCCATTGCAAATCTTTCCAAATGCCCAACTCATTTTAGTACGTATAAGTGCACAATAGCACAATGTAATTCCTCGTTCTACAGAATAAATAATTTTAAACGACTTACGAAAAACCATTTAACAAAGTCGTAATCAATTATTTTAAGCGCAGCTGATTGTGATTCTTGCCCACAACACTTGATGGACCCACAGTTGGAAACAAAAATTAATCAAAACTTATAATGAAGAACCTCTTAATCAAAGAAATTGTTCTTTATTTGCCGATAAATGCGTACACATGTTTTGCTATCCATACGGATGCGGGTTTTAAAAAGCATCTAAATCCGTTAAATAGGCCAAACCTTGTACTTGGCTAGACATTGAGAATCACTAACAAGGAACGAGTGCAGCACAGATTACACAGTTTACGAAGACATCTACAGAAGGCGCTTTTATTGAATGGCCACAATACAAGAAAAAGCTGGGATTCATTCATATTGGTAAATATATTTTTAAAGTTTATGAGATTAAATATTGTTTTAAATTTTTTTATTCATTTCAGATTGATAAATTTTAAACAAATGAATCCAAATCCAACACCATTGACTGAAGTATTTTACAACATTCAAAATGATCTAATGGGGATTTATGTCGAAAATTATTTAAAAAACTGCAGGCAGACTGGGACAAAATAAATCACAGTAAATATCATGATTTTATTCGTATAATCCAATATTCCTCCCATTGTATGTTTGCAATTAAATTTAATTTAATAATAAGGATAATGAGCTAAAAACCATCATTTAGCTGCGCTATAATTTTAGGTCATTTGTTACATGTGTTCATGTACCCCCGAAATTTTTTAACCATCTGCATGAATCTAAAATTTTATATTACATTTTTTTTGTTATAAATGTTTGAAAACGACATGATTGGAAAGTTAAACAAAAATAATTTGGTTAGGTATGATTTCAATTGTGGACGTTTACATTTATGTGAACCAAAATTCATTTGATTTAATTGAACGTCACAACAGAATAATAGCTCGGTAGTTTTGTGCTCATTGTGATCTTAGTTTACAATGTAGAGTTAAATATCTCTTAAATAATGTAGAGTTAAACAACGATGATATCATTAATTTAGATTTTTCATTTTAAGGGACCATTTTGTACATTTATTATAAATATTACTCGTAAAATATTAATTTTTTATATATTATTATTTTTATTACAGACAGTAAAGCCTGTTTGATCTTTTACCTATTGCCACATATAATAATTCCAACAAGAAGAAAATTTTCCAAGGATGAATCTGGTGAACAAGCAGTACAACAATTTTCGATTGACGATTCCCAAGAATGCCTCTTGACGATTATTCAAAGCATATCAGGAATTAAATCCTGCATATGGTACGAAGAAGATTTATTTTGCGTATAAACATAACATTTACCGTGAAGTTTAAACATGGACTTTTATTAGATGCTATTTTGTGCAGCGTTACTCAGAACATTTTATCTAATAAATATATTAAAATATAAAATCTCGATTGTTTGATGTTTATTTTATTATTTATTTTATTTATACAGATATATCTTACAGTATATATATATATATATATATATATATATATATATATATATATATATATATATTATTTATATATATATATATATATATATATATATATATAAATAATATATATATATATATATATATATATATATATATATATATATATATATATATATATATATATATATATATATATTATTTATATATATATATATATATATATATATATATATATATATATATATATATATATATGTATTATTTATATATATATATATATATATATATATATATATATATTTATATATATATATCATATTGATAAATTATGTGTTTGGTTCGTTATAAAATTGAAACAATATTGTTTTTTTTCGATAAATTTTGTTTCAGTTTTAAAACTAGTACTTTATATTCGCTTTGTTGTATTGATATTCGCCTGTATATAATTATTAAAAGTTATATTTTATCCACAACTAAATTTATACATGTTATACAAATTTATAATTATATGTGTAAGTATTACAAATTAATTAATCAAACAGTTCAAAAATTTTATTAACATCACACAAGAACCTGAAAATTTAAAAATTTAGTTTCTTGATTTCATAAATTTTGTATCGATAGCTTACATTTGTATATTTTAAGATTCGTTCTAAAATTCCCCTTCGGTTGACAAAAAAGTTTAACAAAATGCTCAATTTTATTTATGGGATCAATTTTTTATCAATATTAGTAATATTTTATCAATACTACTAAGTTTTTTTTTTCTGTGTATGGTCCTCCATCCTTCTCGTCCTCCAATTTCGACATCCTAATACAAGTAGGTCTTGTTCGACGTCGTCACGCCAGCGTAGTCGGGGTCTTCCTCTACGACATACTCCGGCTGGTTGTTGATGGAACACTTTGTAAATCATTCGTTGTTGGGGAGATCTTGCAACGTGACCAAGCCATCTAACTCGATTAGATTTGATGAAGCCGATAATATCGCTACCTCCGAGAAGTTGCTTTATTTCGTGGTTCATGCGAATCCGATATTCATTGTTCGCAACTTTAATAGGACCAAAAATTGAACGGATGACCTTCCTTTCGAAGGTAGATACTAATCTACAGTCGTTAGAGGTCATGGTCCAGCTCTCGCTTCCGAAAGTCAGCACAGGTCTTATCAGTGCTTTATAAAGTGCGAGCTTGCACGACTGCGATAGGTGTTTAGATCGCAATAATTTTGATTGCGCGTAGAAAACTCGTTGTCCGGCAGCGATTCGGGCTTTTATTTCTGCCTGCATGTCGTTTGATGATGTTATAAGTGACCCGAGGTATTTAAAATTTTCGACGCTATCAAAATTATGGTCGCCAATTTCGAGATTTGCCATAGAGATGTTCCTGGGTGTTGTTAAAAATTTCGTTTTGGTACTGTTCACCTCCAAACCAAGTCTTCTTGCGCAGCGATTGAGCGGTATGAAACTGTCCTTGATGTCGCTAGGTCTTCGGCCAAGAAGCACGATATCATCTGCATATCCAAGAATTTGGCCTGATTTATTGAATATACAGCGCTAAGTTTCAATGTTGCTTTTCCTCACTACGTACTCAAGCGCCAGATTGAACAGCACAGGCACGAGTGCATCTTCCTGTCGAACAGCAGATGTTATTTGAAAAGAGTCTGACACAGATCCTTCAATTACAATTCTACATGCAGATCCAGACGTTGTTAATTTACACAGAGAAACAAGTTTCTCTGGAATACCTAGGCATATGAGCGCGGCCCAAAGGTTGTCGCGGTTTATACTGTCATATGCCTGCCGGAAGTCTATATATAGTTGATGAATGGTTATGTTGTACTCCCAACATTTTTCCAAGATCATCCTCATGGTGAAACACTGGTCAGTGGTCGATCGGTTGGGACGAAAACCACACTGATAGTCGCCAACAGTGTTGTGCCTGTTTTTTACGTTACGTAATATACTCGGTTTTTTACATGTAAAATACGTATTTTACACATAACAATTTTTTACAAAATGTAAAATACAAAAAAAATTCGTAACTAATTCAAAATTACTTATAGTTCATAATTTCAATTCTTACGTATCTATATAAAGAAAATTGCATATAGGTATGATGTAAAATGAGAATTGAACTTTAAATAATTGAATTGAATTGAATTTATTTATAATTCTTCTAATTTATTAATTATAGTTAAAAGTAAAATATTTGTAGAAAAATATAAATAAAATTATTTTTTTTTTTAAAGAAAATTTGGTTTGTTTCTTAGCTACTAACTTATTTTTTAGAATAGAAAAACAAAATCCACAACACTATGGGATTGAAGTGTAAAACGATTAATCGTCGAACTCATTCAATATTAATGCTATAACATTTTAATTTTATCGGTTACAAAAATTGTTTAGATGATTACGAGAAATCATTACCATCTTTCGACAAGATTATTTAACTTGACACAGACAGAGACATCTGTAGTGCAATTTGTTTTCTATCGATTATTGCTTAAAATAAGAATTACATTGCTCAAAATAAACAACTTCATACTGCTCTAATATTGTAGCAAAACGAAATAAAAAAATTGTTGTGCTATGTGACGAGAGGAGAAAAAATCCAAAAATTTAGGTGTCATTTGTTATTGTCAAATGTCAACACAAAAAAACAAAAATAAAAATCGAAAAATAAAATCAGGTATATAAAAATTTAAATATTATATTATATCAAAATAATATAATTATATCCACCAGCTCCAAATACACCAGCTCCAAAACTAGAGGATTTTATTACGGCCAAGGAATCAAGGATAGTGCAAACTACTAACCGTTACTAACCGTTTTTGAGTGAGTTTTCTAATATTTATTAAATTACAAGTCAAATGAAACTATACCAATGGCTCTTTGGCTCGAATATTTTAATTTTCTTAACCAAATAGAATTTTGACTGAAAAAAAATTGTTTATTATTATAAATTCAGTTTTACTTTTAAAAGTAACATTAATGAAATTTTGTTTATCGCAAATCTTCATTATCATCACTATCAACAAATCGAATTAGAATTTCTTTATTATTTAAAGAATAATATTAATAAATATGAATTCATTTTTTAGACCTATTAAATGTCAGGCTATTTCGAATTAGGCAAGAAATTTGACCCCGATTTGAAAATATCCGCTCAATCTGCTCTATCGATGCTGGAAGGTTTAATGATTTCAGTGCTAAGTTGGATACGTTTGGGTGGCTTCGCTGCAGTGCTCCAAAACATGTCTGGATTCTTTTGAGTATAAAGTTTGGAAAATTCCACTTTGTTTTTGTAAATGTGCCAATCCTCAATCCTCAAATTTCCGTGGCCAATTAAATTTGTCAGACACCAAAATAGTTATGGCAAATATATCAAAATTTATTTTTGATAAAGATTTTATCGAAAGCGTACAAAACTCAGAAGAATTGTTTGATCCCATATGTAGTCTGATATACCCTTTCCAACGTGGAAAAACTACTTTAGCGAATGCTGGTTTTATGTGGCTATCATTTAACGTGCAGGTAAGATTTAGAGATAAACTACAAATATTTTTCGAAAAACGCCAGCTTATTATGTGCATCTTTATTACGATAACGACCTTTTAATTGATAGTCAAATGGATAAAATCAATCAGTTTTAACAAATTTAAATGGCCAAGGAAATGAGGATTGGCTCATTTACAGAAACGAAAGTGGAATATCCCATACTTTATACTCAAAATAAATAAGAAATCCACAAGATTTTTGGAGCACGCAGCGATAAGCCACCCAAACTTATCCAACTTTGCACTGAGATTATTAAATCTTTGATCACATTCGAAACTTGTCCCTCCCTAGTCGAAATTTTTTATCAAACAGACTCTTAGGGATTAACTACGATAGCTGTCTTAAAGAAATTCGTGCAAACCTATAACTTGAAAACTTGAAAACTCTGTAATATTAATCGACGGATATTTCTTCTTTTATGATTAATATGATACAAATTTACGTTTCGTATACTAAGGTTTGCGACTTTACTAAGGTTTTTAAATACGCGTTTGATTTTATACAATATTATACGTTTTATACAGTAATATAAGTATATTACCATTTTTTACGTAAAAAATGTATAAAACAGTTTTTTACATACAATTGCACAACACTGGTCGCCAATGATGTTTTCGGCGAAAGGGATGAGTCTGGCACGTACAACATTAGCCAACACTTTGTAAGCAGTATTCAATAGAGCTATGCCACGAAAGTTTTCACATTTAAGACGGTCGCCTTTTTTATGCAACGGACATATGAGTGCGGTCTTCCAATTATCCGGCAACTCTTCTTGGTCCCAAATACAAACGACGAGATCGTATAAACTTGTTGCAAGAGTAGCGCCTCCGAGTTTGATTAATTCTGCGGGGATTCCATCGAGACCGGGTGCCTTGCCGTTGTTCAATCGACTAATAGCTGCGTCTACTTCCTCTGCTGTGGGATATTCGACGAAGACCTCATCACCTGGAGGAGCTATTGCTCTAATGGGGGTCACTTCTTCATTCCGGTTTAGCAGACTTTGAAAGTAGGTTTGCCATACTGAGAGAACATCAGCCACGTTTGTTCTCAATTCTCCATTCCCGTCTTTGATGGCTGTACTTCTTGGGTGGAAGTCTTTAGTGAGATTCCTGGCATTAGCAAAACAGTCCCTTGAATTTCCTACTTCCGCTTGGAAGCTGATGTTTTCGATGCATGACCTCAAATGATCGCGTTTCTTTTGTCGAAGGAATTTAATCGTGGCTTTCCTAGCGCGTAGATATTCTGCCTGAGTGCTTCTCGTGTTACGAGCCAACCATTTTTCACGAAGCTTACGTTTACTTTTGACGACCAGGCGGCATTGATCATCGAACCAATCATTGCGGGATCTCGGCGGTCTTCTGCCGATAGTGTTTTGCGCCGCAGTGGTTATGGCTGACTGTATAGCGTGCCACTGCTCCTGGATATTACGAGGAGCTCCTTCGTTGTCGCTGGGCCGCTCTAAATAGTTAGTGACAGCTGATTGGTAACTCTGCAGTGACGCTTGGTCTTTTAGAGCATCGACATTCCATCGAACGGTTTTTTGTGCTTGTCTATTGAAGGTTGATGACAGTTTGCACTTATATTTAAATATGACAAGCACATGATCGCTGTCCATATCTGCACCTCTGTAAGATCTAACGTCAGATATGCTGATACACACGACTGCATATTATAATAATAGTATTTGTGAACTACAATTATTAAGTTCACCTATAAGAATAAGGATTGCCAGGTTTTAACACAACTATCAAAAAATCCGCAAGATACTTGGATCAAATTAAAAAACAACAACTGGATATTTTCTTGGTATCGTGAACAGATGGCTACCATAGTGTATGAGGAAGATATATTTACAGTAAAGCTTCCGGTCAATGGAAAAATATCTCTCACGGAAGGTTGTATATTAAAAGTTGAATTGGTCTGTTAAAGAGTCACAAGGTAATAAGCAGCAGAATTGATTTGTCATTTCTGCCAGCAGTAAACTTATCCAAAGAAGAGACGCCTATGAACTCAATTAGACTTCAAGGTCCACTAAACCAGACATCTGCGCTCTACATAACAGAATAACAGAGCTAAAATATGACAAGCTACGATGATAAATCTACTTGGCGGATTAATATTAATCGAGATCATTCTTTATATTTATGTCAACAAAGGAAATCAATTTACATAAACGTTTAAAACAAGGTGAATCAGCATATTACGCCAAATTAGCATAATTCATTTTGTATTGACACGTTTTAGCATAAATTGATTCATTTTTTTATATAAATTTATGTACGCTGATATAACATTATTTTTAATGTCCCTTTGCCTGCCCGGTAACACAATTGTGTGGGTTAGGCAAAACAATCAAGTCAAAAATTTATTTTTTTATGTTATTTGAACCAACTTATACATTTGTGCATTCCTTTCAAACTTAGTTTCGTCCGAAAACAAACACTATAACTAACACTCAACTGTATTGGTTGTACTGCAAATCAAGTGAAATTTTTTATCAAAAACGACATTAAATACTATGTTTTTTAACTCGCACATTTGTGTGGTTTGGACTTAAATTGAGCCAATTTTTTTGTGCTTGAAAAAGGATATATAAGGTGAAAAGAACTATAAAATAAAGCAGAATTACTTTCACAATATTCAAAGTATTATTCCTAATTAATAAAACCTGACCAACGGTAATATTATTAATTATTTCAAAAACCTATTAAAAGCAACAAATATCTCTCCTTTTGAACACACTAGGAGAAACAACAACTTTATAGACAAAATTTTGAACGTAAATAAATGTCTGCTTAAAACGGATATTTAATATTGAGACACTCGTGCTGATCTATTATAAGGACTTTTTTTACGAAGCCTTATTTACCACTAACGTTGTTTTATACTAATGACTAATTTATGTGATTTAGTATCTTTGATCCTCAAACTTATTTGATCTCTAGATCTAGATCTAGATCGACATCTCTACCTCACCCGTTTGGCCATATTTTACAATATGTATTATGCACGGGCTTTATTATTATACTCACAATCATGTTTGTAAAATTTTAGAAATAAGTACAGGAAATATAAAAAAAAATCAAAAGACCATAAATTTACATAACCATATAGATATTTTTTCAATAACACAATGAAGCAAGTTTTAGTCCATCATCATAAATCATAACCCATCATCACATCACCATAAACAACACTATTCAATTTCTTTTTTATCTATTTATCAAGTCATTAAATTATAATTTCAACTTATGTTCATAAATCTACGTGAATATAAAACCATAAAAAATTATTGTTACGATAAGTCTTAAAATATCTTGGCACTAAAAGTTAATCTCAAACTATAAACTGTAAAGGTGTGCAGATTAGTCTTACCCCTTTCCATTTGGTGTATAAAAAACATATGGATATGAATGTACATATGTGTCTACCACCCCATCTTCATAAAATTCTAATTAGTTTTATGAGACACATAAACATATAAACTACATCATGACATACACCCACGCACATGCACGATTTTTAGTGTTACGGCTTAAGCTATCAAATAAAATTTTAATGAATTTTTATGCCATATTGAGTTTATTATTTGGCCATATCCGTACCGCATATCTATAATTCGTGTATACGAAATAACGAATGGTGTACGGTATATATGTATACAAGAAAACCAATCTTCGTGTAGACAAAATAAATCCGTTGTGAATTTAATTGTCAACATTTTTACGATGCCTAAAAGCACATAAAACACGACATAAGATAGATGTATATGCGGATATGGTATACGTACAGGGTTTAGCGTAACAATCAAAATTTTGTTTGGCTTAACGTTGACGAGATGGAATTTGGCTATAATACGGGGTGAGTATTATACGATATAGATCTGATATTATGCAAAGGTTGGATCACAGATTCTATTTCAATTTCTATTTATATAAAATCGGAGACGGTATGGAAATGAGCTTTAAGCTTTTTTTATTATTCCGTTGTTTATTGCGTACTCGATTCCTCCGAAAACGTTATATGGCGTACAATAAAAAGCGAATCCCGCTTTGGTTTACATTTTTTTATGATACATCGAATGCGGTGATAAAAGAAAACTTTAAGGTTTTTGTTTGACGGTGTGTGGTGCGGTATATCCCCCAAAAAAAAAAAAAAAGTTTTTTGTTCGCCATGAAAAAGGATACACAAACACAACACTCAGCGAGAAACTTTATTTTCGGCTTTTACCTATTTACCTTTATCTTTTATTACCTCTAAATATTGAAATTTTTCTAAATTGAAAATTTGGAGTATAATGCTTGGCATGTGGGTTACACAAATATATATTTATATATATAGGCAACCGGTTATGATAAGATGAATGTGTATTGGTGCATAGATGTGTGATAGAACAGTGTAAAAATTCAATCACAGGGATTGGATATAATTCCAATTATTACTATTCAATAGACTTATGTAAATGCTACGAGGCGTACTTATATTTTTAATTGAAATCTACTTTTTGGTGCTAACCTAATAAGGATTTTTATAAAAAAAAACGCACAAAAAATCGTTAGAACATTGAAGGTTACTGAGGGTATATAACAAGATTATCTTTGAGTCCGAGTTAGATCCTTCGTATCTACTGTACGAATGGGTACAAAATAATTCAGTGTGGAAACCACGAAAGTCAATGAAATGACATGAAATATGTAAAACTAGAGCAAGTTTTGTTTTTGTACACATAATCCAGGACTTCAAATCATCAATCAGCAAACGGCGAGAATAATGTTGTGTGACATCCCAGGCAGACCTTCTAATACTGCGCACAGCAATCGTCTCCGTCGTAAACTTTCCGTGTCAGCAAATCCAACACGTTTGGCAACAACACATGGCAATGGCCCAAAAGTATCGTTGAAATGGGGAAATGCTTTTTCAAGGATGCATTTGTAAGTTGATGCGGTCATTTTTCCACTTGGAAATGACAAATTTCCTCGACCATAAAATGATATCAGCTCCTCATACCATAATGTCTCCCTCGCAGCTAAGGTGTTTTGCTATACACTTTTTCTCTTTTCGAAGATCGTGAAAATAATAGTTAAATACATTGGGACCATCGAGGTTAAAATTCTTTTCATCAGAGAAAACGACATGTTTCCATTTTCAGGCCATGCCAAATGTAGCCTCGAGAAATGTAATCTTTTCTTCTTCCTATCCTGATTTAGAGGCGGTTTCTTTTGAAGGTTTTTTCGAATAAGGTGATCTGAATTTTTATTGACTTTCCACACGGTTGTACGGCTCGCCTCCACACCAGCTCTTGCTTTAATTTTTGTACAAGATAATGCGCAATTGGATGCTGTCCAATTTGATGCAGAAATATCCTCAACAGTTCAGCCTCGTGAAGTCCAGAGAGTGGTGGATCATCGGTGGTTGTACGACCACGTTTAAAATCAGCATACCAGTCTAAATTGATTTTTCTGGTGCAGAGTCCGGATAACGCTTATCAAGCTAATGCTTTGCTTGAATGGTATTTTTTCTCATCAAAAAACAGTGTTTAATCAACACACGAAGCACCTAATCAATTCTTTAATCAATTCTGAAGCACAGTCACTGACTGAAAAATGGTCTTACGTAAGAATTTTGACTTTGTTTTGATTTTTGTCTTAATTATGACACTTTTTGTATTCTGCGCATAGTCTTAGTTGGCATTGGTCTTAAAAAAAGTCTTACATAAGACATAAAAATTTGGTGATCTTATATTTCGCAGGCTATGCGCAGAAGACGAAAAATCTTATAATTAAGACTAAGCTCAGAACAAACGCAAAAAGTCTTACCTAAGACCATTTTTCAGTCACAGTGACTGTGTTTCAGAATCGAGGTGTTAATGAACGAAATGTCATGAAATTTTAACAGGTGTCATTTGAAGATTGGTATAATTTAAAAATTATATGGGCACAGACTATACAGAAGCGACATAACTCCATTTTTGTATGGATTTCTTTGAACTCGAATATTTGTCCTTCTACATAAAAATAGAAGTGGTAAAAATAGTTTAGATAGGCAGATAATAGATAGCGCTAGTCAAAAAAATTAAATCGATTATAAAATCTTCGCAGTGTACAACTAAAATTTTCTCTCAAATGGCTCTCTCAATTTCAAATATCGCTTTGACTTTGGCTGTATCAACCGTACTGCTGTTATTGGTAATAAATTAAATAGGATAAATAATAGGATTAATACCTCGAGAGGGGGAAGGGGGGGGGGGGAAGGAGTCCTCGAATAAAATCATGATTGCCAAACAGTATAGTCATCAATGATTTCTTTATAATCGGTTGTTTAGATGAATTTGTTGAAAACGTCCTTTTAATGTTTTTTGGAACATTTTGCATAATCCATCAATGCGTTCCCACTTATGGTTGGATGATAAATTAAACATGAAATGCTCAACTCGATGCTAAAATTGACTAGAAATTGGGACGGATGTGTAACGAAATCCCGGGAATTTGGCCATTTCTTAACAGATTTTGTTGAAACTTGATACGTGCGATGGAAATAGGATTCTAAAATAATGTTTCGATAAAGCGATCAATAGAGATGGAACTAAGCCATTTCTAAACCAATTCTGTTGGAATTCTACACGTGAGATGGAAATGGATTTCTAAAATGGAGCAAGTACAAAATCTTGCATAACAAAATGGTGCAATTTTTTTTTTTAGTAGGTGTCATTAATAGATTCTATATGATCCGCTCCTACGTGCAGTACGCAGCGCGACATGTTTGCTGATCCCGGCTCCTACGTCCCCCAAAGTTCAAATCTTCAGGTCGTCGGAGAGGGAGCGCAGCGACCTCCTGCAGCCCGTGAGTGTTATCGAAGCTGTCAGCCTCTACAATTATTTCATTTCAAAATGTTCTAGCCTTGGTTTTTTCTAGTAAACTTTTGGGCAAGATATTTTATTTTTATGTTAAAATATTATTAGTCTGGCCGGCTCGAAATAATAAAAACTATTTTTTTCAAAAACAAGACTTTAGAATTAGAAGAAAAGAAAACTGGGGTTTTCAACACCGAGATTTTAATAACCTGGATTTTGAAACCCGTTATTTTCAAAATCGGGATTTCGTAGTACACCTAATTGGGACATGTTGTAATGGGAACGCAATCTTTGTCAATCAACAGCTAATTGAAAAAATTGAGAAGTACTGCAAATTGTGGAACCCATAAACATTTTTTCTTTTTATAGTCACCCGATAAAATTGAGAATCCAGAATAATCCGAATTTATGAAAATTAAATAATTAATAAAAAGCCGAAAATTTCCATTAATCAACAAACAGTTGTTCTATTTTTAAAAATTTCAGGTAAACTACATCCGACATAAGTGTTGTTCTGAACACAATAACTGATGTACCTCAATATTTAGTCGATGCACAATAAGTAGGGGTGAACCCAATACCCAATAAGTAGGGTATTACCGAAGATTACAAGTAATGCTCGAGTCGCCACATTGATTCGCTTTACATCATCGACAAATCCAATAGCGTCCGGTTTTTAATCGCCAAATGTTTCGTTGAGCGTACAGTTGAAATGAGTATAATCGGTCTTCCTTGTCCTTGGAATTCTTCGACTGACCCAACTTTTCCGGCTCCCATGTCAGACTCCTCGAACGTGACACTGCTGACTGCAAGGGCTATGTCCAATGACCAGTCGGTGTGGTAGATTCTGATCCGAAATTCTGACTACTCAATTAATTTTACCAAGGAAATTTAAATTTCAAATTATGTTTTCAATAAGCTTTTTGATTTTATTTTGCGATTGCGCAGTAGAACAACACATTAATTTGCTGTTTAATTTTTGAAGCAAATTTTACTGTAACATCGCTAAGATAAATAAAAATTATATGAAAAATGTATTTTGAAATTTAAATTTTATTTGGTTGTTCCTTCCTCCATATTGATTGAATAGTCAGAATTTCGGCTAGTAAATCGTTTGCTAGCTAGCCGATCAAGCATCTACGTACTCCACTATTTCTTTTTAATGTTTACAAAATGATTTTTTTTAATTTAGAGCCATCTATTGGCGTACATAGGAACTATTTTAGGAGTATTGTAAAAAAAACGGTTTCTAACTGTCGTGTCTGTAGTACATTCTATGATATGGGTTTTAAATTTGTGGCACCATCTATGTGTCAGACCGGGAATTTTCCAGGAGATGTAATAGATAGCATTTATTTATATTTATTTGCTAAGGCCCGATTTTATGAACGCGGATAAACGTTAATCTAGGATTAATCCACAGTTTGCATTTTATGAACGACGATAAACATAAATGAAAATCTGAGAGTTTAAATTTATCCTCTCATTTATCTTCTCTTTTTGGTGTTTAAATCACAGGGTAAAAGTAGTTTTTGTTGTTGTTTTATTTTTTGTCATGCACAATAAAAATTGTTTAGATTACGTTGAGAGATACGAACAGAAAGTATAAAAAAATTATTATTTTTAATTTTTTGACAATTCAATTTTCAAGACGTTTTGAAAAGGTAAAATGGATTAAAAAAAAAAAGAAACTGAACGCAAATGAATTACAAAGTTTATTTAGTATTGTTGATAAATATAAATCAATAGTTATTTCTAAAAAACAGGTGCCGTGTCAAATAATAAAAAAATGAACCATGGAAAACGTTACAGATGAATATAATTCGGTTAATATTCATAAAAAAAGAGTTACAGTTAAAAAATGCATTAAAAAATAAATTGGGTGATTCCTCTTTTAATTAACCCACTCTTTGTTCTTTGTCTTCTGCGGAGAAAGGTATAATGTAGAAGAATGAAATTGTAGAACCCGGGTGCATCAGAAGGAAAAGGAAAAGGAGGAGATTATCCTTCCTCCTTTCCTAGATAAGTGAAAGAGATTTTCCTTCACCGTTTCCTAGCCCTTTACTTCCCCTTTTACTTAACCCACTCTTTGTTCTTTGTCTTCTGCGGAGAAGGATATAATAAAGAAGGAGATTGTAGAACCCGGGTGAAGCAGAAGGAGAAGGAATCGGAAGATATTTTCTTTCCTCCTTTCCTAGATAAGTGAAAGAGATTTTTCTTCACCTTTTCCTAGCCATTTACTTCCCCATTTACTTAACCCACTCTTTGTTCTTTGTCTTTTGCGGAGAAGGATATAATGAAGAAAAAGGAGATTGTAGGACTCAAGCAAAGCAGAAGCAGAAGGAATAGGAGGAGATTTTCCATCCTCCTTTCCTAGATAAGTGAAACAGATTTTCCTTCACCTTTTTCTAGCCCTTTACTTCCCCTTTTACTTAACCCACTCTTTGTTATTTGTCTCCTGCGAAGAAGGGTATAATGAAGAAGAAGGAGATTGAAGGACCCGGGTGAAGCAGAAGAAGAAGGAATAGGAGGAGATTTTCCTTCGTCCTTTCCTAGATAAGTGAAAGAGATTTTCCTTCACATTTTCCTAGCCCTTTACATCCCCTTTTACTTAACCCACTCTTTGTTCTTTGTCTTCTGCGGAAAAAAAAAATGTAGGAGAAGAAGGAGATTGTAGGACCCGGGTGAAGCAGAAGAAGAAGGAATAAGAAGAGATTTTCCTTCCTCCTCTTCTAGATAAGTGAAAGAAATTTTTCTTCACGTTTTCCTAGCCGTTTACTTCCCCTTTTACTTAACCCACTCTTTGTTCTTTGTCTTCTGCGGAGAAGGATATAATGAAGAAGAATAGGAGGAGATTGCCGTTCGTCCTTTCCTAGATACGTGAAAGAGATTTTCCTTCACATTTTCCTAGCCCTTTACTTCCAATTTTACTTAACCCACTCTTTGTTTTTTGTATTTTGCGGAGAAGGATATAATGAAGAAGAAGGAGATGTAGGACCCAGATAAAGCAGAAGGAGAAGGAATAGGAGGAGATTTTCCTTCCTCCTTTTCTAGATAAGTGAAAGAAATTTTTCTTCAAACTTTTCATAGCCCTTTACTTCCCCTTTTACTTAACCCACTCTTTGTTCTTTGTCTTCTGCGGCGAAGGATAGAATGAAGTAGGAGGAGATTGTCGGACCCGGGTGAAGCAGAAGGAGAAGGAATAGGAATAGGAGGAGATTTTCCTTCCTTCTCTTCTAGGTAAGTGAAAGAGATTTTCCTTCACGTTTTCCTAGCGCCGTGTACTTCCCCTTTTACTTAACCCACTCTTTGTTCTTTGTCTTCTGCGAAGAAGGATATAATGAAAAGGAGGAGATTGTAGGACCCGGGTGAAGCAGAAGGAGAAGGAATAGGAGGAGTTTTACCTTCCTCCTTTCCTAGATAAGTGAAAGAGATTTTCCTTCACGTTTTCCTAGCCGTTTACTTCCCCTTTTACTTAACCCACTCTTTGTTCTTTGTCTTCTGCGGAGAAGGATATAATGAAGAAGAATAGGAGGAGATTGCCCTTCGTCCTTTCCTAGATAAGTGAAAGAGATTTTCCTTTACATTTTCCTAGCCCTTTACTTCCAATTTTACTTAACCCACTCTTTGTTTTTTGTCTTTTGCGGAGAAGGATATAATGAAGAAGAAGGAGATTGTAGGACCCAGATAAAGCAGAAGGAGAAGGAATAGGAGGAGATTTTCCTTCCTCCTTTTCTAGATAAGTGAAAGAAATTTTTCTTCAAACTTTTCATAGCCCTTTACTTCCCCTTTTACTTAACCCACTCTTTGTTCTTTGTCTTCTGCGGAGAAGGATAGAATGAAGAAGAAGGAGATTGTCGGACCCGGGTGAAGCAGAAGCAGAAGGAATAGGAGGAGATTTTAGTTCCTTCTCTTCTTGGTAAGTGAAAGAGATTTTCCTTCACGTTTTCCTAGCCCTTTACTTTCCCTTTTATTTAATCCACTCTTTGTTCTTTGTCTTCTGCGGATAAGGATATAATGAAAAAGAAGGAGCTTGTAGGACCCGGGTGAAGCAGATGAGAGAAGTAATAGGAGGAGATTTTCCTTCCTTCTTTCCTAGATAAGTGAAATAAATTTTCTTTCACCTTTTCCTAGCTCTTTACTTCCAATTTTACTTAACCCACTCTTTGATCTTTGTCTTCTACGGAGAAGAATATAATTAAAAAGAAGGAGATTGTAGGACCCGGGTGAAGCAGAAGGAGAAGAAATCGGAAGAGATTTTCCATCCTCCTTTACTAGATAAGTGAAAGAGATTTTCCTTCACAGTTTCCTAGCGCCGTGTACTTCCCCTTTTACTTAACCCACTCTTTGTTCTTTGTCTTCTGCGAAGAAGGATATAATGAAAAGAAGGAGATTGTAGGACCCGGGTGAAGCAGAAGAAGAAGGAATAGGAGGAGATTTTCCTTCCTTCTTTCCTAGATAAGTGAAAGAGATTTTCATTCACGTTTTCCTAGCCCTTTACTTCCCCTTTTACTTAACCAACTCTCTGTTCTTTTTCTGCTGCGGACAAGGATACAATGAAGAAGAAGGAGATTGTAGGACCCGGGTGAAGCAGAAGGAGAAGGAATAGGAGGAGATTTTCCCTCCTCCTTTCCTAGATAAGTGAAAGAAATTTTTCTTCACTTTTCCTAGCCCTATACTTCCCCTTTTACTTAACCTACTCTTTGCGCTTTGTCTTCTGAGGAAAAGAATATAATGAAGAAGAAGGAGATTGTAGGACCCGGGTGAAGCAGAAGGAAAAGGAGTAGGAAAAGTTTTACCTTCCTCCTTTCCTAGATAAGTGAAAGAGATTTTCCTTTACATTTTCCTAGCCCTTTACTTCCAATTTTACTTAACCCACTCTTTGTTTTTTGTCTTTTGCGGAGAAGGATATAATGAAGAAGAAGGAGATTGTAGGACCCAGATAAAGCAGAAGGAGAAGGAATAGGAGGATATTTTCCTTCCTCCTTTTCTAGATAAGTGAAAGAAATTTTTCTTCAAACTTTTCATAGCCCTTTACTTCCCCTTTTACTTAACCCACTCTTTGTTCTTTGTCTTCTGCGGAGAAGGATAGAATGAAGAAGAAGGAGATTGTCGGACCCGGGTGAAGCAGAAGCAGTAGGAATAGGAGGAGATTTTCCTTCCTTCTCTTCTTGGTAAGTGAAAGAGATTTTCCTTCACATTTTCCTAGCCCTTTACTTCCCCTTTTATTTAACCCACTCTTTGTTCTTTGTCTTCTGCGGATAAGGATATAATAAAAAAGAACGAGATGTAGGACCCGGGTGAAGCAGAAGGAGAAGTAATAGGAGGAGATTATCCATCCTCCTTTCCTAGATAAGTGAAATAGATTTTCTTTTACCTTTTCCTAGCCCTTTACTTCCCCTTTTACTTAACCCACTCTTTGTTCTTTGTCTTCTGCGGAGAAAGATTTAATGAAGAAGAAGGGGATTGTAGGACCCGGGTGAAGCAGAAGGAGAAGGAATAGGAGGAGATTTTTCATCCTCCTTTCCTAGATTAGTGAAAGAGATTTTCCTTCACCTTTTTCTAGCCCTTTACTTCCCCTTTTACTTAACCCACTCTTTGTTATTTGTCTTCTGCGGATAAGGATATAATGAAAAAGAAGGAGATTGTAGGACCCGGGTGAAGCAGAAGAAGAAGGAATAGGAGGAGATTTTCCTTTCCCCTTTCCTAGATAAGTGAAATAAATTTTTCTTCACTTTTCCTAGCCCTTTACTTCCCCTTTTACTTAACCCACTCTTTGATCTTTGTCTTCTGCGGAGAAGGATAGAATGAAGAAGAAGGAGATTGTCGGACCCGGGTGAAGCAGAAGCAGTAGGAATAGGAGGAGATTTTCCTTCCTTCTCTTCTTGGTAAGTGAAAGAGATTTTCCTTCACATTTTCCTAGCCCTTTACTTCCCCTTTTATTTAACCCACTCTTTGTTCTTTGTCTTCTGCGGATAAGGATATAATAAAAAAGAACGAGATGTAGGACCCGGGTGAAGCAGAAGGAGAAGTAATAGGAGGAGATTATCCATCCTCCTTTCCTAGATAAGTGAAATAGATTTTCTTTTACCTTTTCCTAGCCCTTTACTTCCCCTTTTACTTAACCCACTCTTTGTTCTTTGTCTTCTGCGGAGAAAGATTTAATGAAGAAGAAGGAGATTGTAGGACCCGGGTGAAGCAGAAGGAGAAGGAATAGGAGGAGATTTTTCATCCTCCTTTCCTAGATTAGTGAAAGAGATTTTCCTTCACCTTTTTCTAGCCCTTTACTTCCCCTTTTACTTAACCCACTCTTTGTTATTTGTCTTCTGCGGATAAGGATATAATGAAAAAGAAGGAGATTGTAGGACCCGGGTGAAGCAGAAGAAGAAGGAATAGGAGGAGATTTTCCTTTCCCCTTTCCTAGATAAGTGAAATAAATTTTTCTTCACTTTTCCTAGCCCTTTACTTCCCCTTTTACTTAACCCACTCTTTGTTCTTTGTCTTCTGAGGAGAACGATAGAATGAAGAAGAAGGAGATTGTAGGACCCGGGTGAAGCAGAAGCAGAAGGAAAAGGAGGAGATTTTCCTTCCTCCTCTTCTTTGTTAGTAAAAGAGATTTTCCTTCACCTTTTCCTAGCCCTTTACTTCCCCTTTTACTTAACCCACTCTTTGTTTTTTGTCTTCTGCGGAGAAGGATATAATGATGATAAGTGAAAGAGATTTTCCTTCACCTTTTCCTAAAGAAATCGGAAGAGATTTTCAATCCTCCTTTCCTAGATAAGTGAAAGAGATTTTTCTTTACGTTTTCCTAGCCATTTACTTCCCCTTTTACGTAACCCACTCCTTGTTCTTTGTCTTTTGCGGAGAAGGATATAATGAAGAAGAAGGAGATTGTAGGACCCGGGTGAAGCAGAACCAGAAGGAATAGGAGGAGATTTTCCTCGCTCTTCTTCTAGGTATGTGAAAGAGATTTTTCTTCACGTTTACCTAGCGCCGTGTACTTTCCCTTTTACTTAACCCACTCTTAGTTCTTTGTCTTCTGCGAAAAAGGATATAGTGAAGAAGAAGGAGATTGTAGGACCCGGGTGAAGCAGAAGGAGAAGGATTAGGAGGAGATTTTCCTTCCTCCTTTTCTAGATAAGTGAAAGAAATTTTTCTTCACCTTTTCCTAGCCGTTTACTTCCCCTTTTACTTAACCCACTCTTTGCGCTTAGCCTTCTGAAGAAAAGGATATAATGAAGAAGGAGGAGATTGTAGGGCCCGGGTGAAGCAGAAGGAAAAGGAATAGGAGGAGTTTTTCCTTCCTCCTTTCCTGTATAAGTGAAAGAAATTTATCTTCACCTTTTCCTAGCCCTTTACTTCCCCTTTTACTTAACCCACTCTTTGTTCTTTGTCTTCTGCGGAAAAGGATATAATGAAGAAGAAGGAGATTGTAGGACCCGGGTGAAGCAGAAGGAAAAGGAATCGGAGAAGATTTTCCTTCGTCCTATCCTAGATAAGTGAAAGAGATTTTCCTTCACCTTTTCCTAGCGCCGTTTACTTCCCCTTTTACTTAACTCACTCGTCGTTCTTTGTCTTCTGCGGAGAAGGATATAATGAAGAAGAAGAATTTTATAGGACCCTGGTGAAGCAGAAGGAGAAGGAATAGGAGATTTTTCTTCCTCCTTTCCAAGATAAGTGAAAGAGATTTTCCTTCACCTTTTACTTAACCCACTCTTTATTCTTTGTCTTCTGCGGAGAAGGATATAATGAAGAAGATGGTGATTGAAGAACCCGGGTGAAGCAGAAGCAGAAGGAATAGGAGGAGATTTTCCATTCTCCTTTTCCAGATAAGTGAATGAGATTTTCCTTCGCCTTTTTCTAGCCATTTACTTCCCCTTTTACTTAATCCACTCTTTGTTCTTTGTCTCCTGCGGAGAAGGATATAATGAAGAAGAAGGAGACTGTAGGGCCCGGGTGAAGCAGAAGGAGAAGGAAAAGGAGGAGATTTTTCTTCCTCCTTTCCTAGATAATTGAAAGAAATTTTCCTTCACCTTTTCCTAGCCCTTTACTTCCCCTTTTACTTAACCCACTCTTTGTTCTTTGTCTTCTGCGGAGAAGAATATAATGAAGATAAAGAAGATTTTAGGACCCGGGTGAAGCAGAAGGAGAAGGAAAAGGAGGAGATTTTCCATCCTCCTTTCCTAGATAAGTGAAAGAAATTTTTCTTCACCTTTTCCTAGCCGTTTACTTCCACTTTTACTTAACCCACTCTTTGTTCTTTGTCTTCTGCGGAGAAGGATGTAATGAAGAACAAGGAGATTGTAGGACCCGGGTGAAGCAGAAGGAGAAGGAATAGGAGTAGATTTTTCTTCGTCTTTTCTTAGATAAGTGAAAGAGATTTTCCTTTACCTTTTCCTAGCCCTTTACTTCCTCTTTTACTTAACCCACTCTTTGTTCTTTGTCTTCTGCGGAGAAGGATATAATGAAGAAGAAGGAGATTGTAGAACCCGGGTGAAGCAGAAGGAGAAGGAATAGGAGGAGATTTTCCTTCCTCCTTTTCTAGATAAGTGAAAGTGAATTTCTTTCACCTTTGCCTAGCCGTTTACTTCCCCTTTTACTTAACCCACTCTTTGTTCTTTGTCTTGTGCGGAGAATGATATAATAAAGAAGAAGGAGATTGTAGGACCCGAGTGAAGAAAATAATCCTCTTTATTCTTTTGTGGAAGATTCGGTTCGCCCTTTGAGGAATTTTGACTCATCGGATGCATTATTTGAAGTGTGCACATCCAAACATTCTAATTATATTGCATTGTTTTTACATGTATCTAATTTTTTTTAGTATGAAGATAATATGATTGAAGAATATCTCGATGACGAATGTGATGTTAATTCTGAAATTTCACATCAGACCGAAATTGATATCTCTAATAATGAAATGGCGCCCAACTCCACTGAATCATCCAACAGCACTAGTGTAAGTGTATCGCCAGGTACATCATTGTCAGCAAATCGAAGCAGACCAAGCAATAGTCGATCTAATGTATGAAAGTCACCTTCACACAAGCTCACAAAATCAAAACTTCTGAAAATTTAAGAAATAAATTAATGAGTAAGAAAATAATGAGTCTGAAAAGTTCTGAGTTGGTTCCACCATTGTTGTTTTTAAGTATTATTGTTTAATAAGAAAATATAACATTAAAGTTGAACAAAATGTTGTTCCTGTCCATATAAAATCATAACGCAAAAATATTAGAAATAAAATGTACACAAACTTTGACAACCAGAATCGAAAATATTCTTGGTTTTTTTTTTGTGATAAATGAGTGCGTTTAATGACAAAAGCTGATAAAAATATCGTGATATTTTTTATCATTTTTGCCAGACTGAACACTAGGAAAATATACACGAAACGTCAAACAAAAGCCAGTCATACAAAAAACTGCTGTAAAACTACTATTAATTCTAGCATAAATTATTATCTACCGTCTTATATAAAATCGACGAAAAAAAGAATTCTCGGTTGGAGATTAATCTCTACTCTCGGATTTTTGTTTATCTATCCTGGTTCATAAAATCGAGCATAAGTGTTAAGTTTAAAACCAGCTGTTGAGTGTCGCCAATAAAATATAAGCGTGGATTCCGTCAAAATACACATAGAATCAACATGTAAATTTTGTGTTCGATTTTTTATTTATACACTTGTTTGTTTCGTTTTTAATTTTAACAATATTTATTTATATTATATATTACACTTATTTAAATACATATTATATACTTTAACCCTCAAAATATATTAGTTTAATGATAAAGTTAAAATGAGTTTATTCTGACGCACGCGTGTTGTTCACTGTATGACAGATCGTATTGAGAGAGAGAAACTATTTTAATTTTTGTAGTGTTGCTTTCGCTAATCCGCTTAGCTTAGCTATGAAATGTGAAAGCAACAACTTTTGGCTTTAATTTTTTAATGCGTTTTAATTTTTCTGTGTTGGTTCATTTTCTTAATATTTTTTTTTTTTTATGAAATAGAATAAATTAAATTCGGTATTTTGCTATCAAATAACAAATGCTAAATTATTCTACAAGATAAATTTATCGAGAAAAATAGAAAAAATAACGCCTTGCGCAAACACCATAACCAAAAAATGATTTTATTTCCCCTAATCCTAAATTTTTTTTTCTTAACATTCTAACTGACAATCGGCTTGAATACAATGCAATTGTTGTTGTAATCTTTTGAAAGCAACAGCTTTTATTTCATTTTCGATGTTTTATATTGTCAACATTGTATGCGTGGCGTGTGTATGTGGCCAGTTGCGTGTCGTGCGTTCGTGCGCGGTCAATTATGGAAGTTGATTTATTTTATGTGGATTAGTTAATTATCGAATTAATTGTATGTCGCACGGTTAAATGTCGCATATAATATGTCGTATTCGTCAATGCCTGTAGAATCAATTTTGTGAAAAATTGAGTTGCTACAAACCCTTATAATTTTGGAATGTTATTTAAATGGATATCATTTTACCAACCAAGTGATACAAATTATAAGCAAATGCAGTTAATATGTTTAATTCAGAATTAATTACAATTCGACGCCAGCTCGAAATAATAGTTTAATGCACTTGTTTCGAGCGTGGTTGATATGTGTTTTTACAGCACCACTTGGTTTCAGCATAAAACTAATTCTTCAGTATGAATTGTTATAAGATAACAGTTCTGAACGTCATTCACCCGATCGAAACAACATTACCGCGGCACGGCAATTAACGTATTATGCATCGGCGGAACAAGTTTCAGTGTTAGAAATCGATGAAGAACCAAGGACATATGAATGAGCAGGCTATGAACGAGGAGTACGATCCGCTCATAAAAAATTGTACATGGAACTTAGTTTCTGTTTTTTACGATGGGGTGAACTTAATTACAGTCTGACTTGATGTTAATTATTTTAGAAGTTGAAGCTCAAACGAGGTAATTAATTATACAATAATAAACCAAAGCTATTTCAAAAGCTTAATTTCTCAATTCTTTTTATTTGAAAATTTGGTTGAAAACATGCCAAATTAAAATATAGCCGGATGTATACATTCTCAACAAAACATATAAAGTTGTTAATTAAAAAACCAGAAATACATCCATGCCGAATCTTACGAACGAAGTTTGAAAGGCACGTTTATCTTACAATTAGGCACAATAAAATGCTTAACATAAAAAGCTTCCTTCCTTTTAATTATGATATACTTCCAATTTTGTTGTATATTTCTGATCCTGTTTTTGTTCCAAAGTCATTCCATATATATTTTATATATCACATACTTTTGTCCAAAACTATAAAAAAATCTTTGGCAACCTTTTAGTACATATTGTTGTTCTTGTTTTCTATATACTCCAAATATAACAAAACTTATATATAAGCCATATGTTCCGCTTACCAGTATAAATTCAAGAAAAAGCACAACCATTGTATAAAGATATAAAACTTTGATGAATGGGATATTCATTACCCTTAACTATACAGAAGAAAAAAAAGTTTACTACTACACAACACAGGAAGAAAAAATTATAAAACTTTTATGTTTCAAACGACTGAAAGCTCTCTGTATGTTTTTTTGTTGTAATTTCCGTTTTACTATAAATTTTGAATGTGCTTTTGTAGGTCTCATGGCAAAATATGAATGTAAAAAGAACATGGAAAATAAAAGAAAATCGAAAAGTTTTTTCCATGTATCTCAAATTGTAATCTATGCACAGTACATCCCAGATTTGATACGACACTTTATATAAGAAATCAGCCTCTTGTTACACATTTGTACTAAACCTTTTTGATGCTTTCCGTATAATATAAACTCGTATTTGGGGTGGGTGGGTGTATCTGTATATACAAAGATATTTTGATTACAAATGATAAAACTTGAAGTAAAAATAACTATTTCAATTTGATTTGAGTTGTAAAATGTGATCGATGTGTTGTAAGATAATAATGTAAAGTTAACAACAATGGGTGATGCGATGATGATGATGGTGACAATCGGTGTTGTGCTGCACGTCTACACAGAATAGCAAGAAATGTAATGGATGCTGTATTATGATTGTAAATACATACCAAAAATTTACACCGTTAAATTTAAAAATATTTCATTTGGATTTGTTTTGTAGTGAAATTGGAATATATGTATTTAGATAATCTTTAACATTTATATTAGAGAAGTCCCCGAGTCCCTAATGGTGCCGCTGTAAAGATCAAATAATTTTCTAAAAAAATGAGATAAACAGTTTTTTTAATTCTAAAGAATGCTATTTTAGACAATGTTTCTGCTTTTATATCTCCGATCCTAGTGATGTTCATGGGGTTTCACGGGGTTAGTGGTGGCCAAAATTTAATTATGGTGATTTTTAACTAGTCCACCGTATTTTCAAGAAATTGTGGGTTTTGATTTTAATGTACAGTAAATTCATGATATAAGCTACCTTGATATTAGCGACTTTTTTAAAAGCGACTCTCGATTAATGCAACCTTTTTTGATTCATAAGTCACCATCATTTCGATGAATTTAAATAAAAAATCAATTTCATTGCAAGAAAAACTACAGATTCTGGAAGATTTGGAAAACAATAAATCATCTAGTGAAATTTTTAAGATATTCGGTCAGTCAAGTTTGTTGAATCGTACGAAACAGACGTGCTTTTGTTAAAATACGATAAAAATAAATTAATAAAATAACTAATCTGTGTCGTGCTATAATTAAATATAGTTAATTTAAAAGCTCTCTTTTAGCTTAATCTAAAAGTAAACTAAGTTAAAGTGATAAGATCTCACAATGATAGTGAAAATAATAGTGTTATTTCCTCCGTAGCTAAAAAACGGAGAACATCAATTAGTAAACAACTAGCTGTTTTACAGTTAGAAAAGAATAAAAATCTTCTAAAATTAAAATCTAGTAACCCAACAAGTTCAAGAAACAATACTAACACGGTAGAATTGAACATTTTAAATGATAATAAAATGAGTGGAACGGACAAAATATCCTACTCTAAAGATATATCTGTTAATAATTCTTACGATGGCATTGAAGACATGCCAGAGTTTCCTGAACAAATAAATACCAAAGGTAAGCAAACAAAGACGTATGTTCCACCACTGATCATACAAAATTCAACATATTCGTGTGTGCGGAAGTTAGTGGAGGAATGTAAAATAAAATATTCTATAAAAATAATCAGTATTGGTATAAAAATAAGTTTGTTCAATAACGAAGATAAACATAAATTTACACCTGCATTGGAACAAAGCAACATAGAATATTATACATTTGAACCATTAAATGACAGACCAATCAAGGTTGAGCCTTTGGTATTCCGGGTGTGATGACAATTGATGAATTGAAGGCCGGTTTAACAGATTACGGTATCAATAAAGATGATGTTATTGAAATTATTCCTATTCATTACAATGATGATAAACATAAAATAAAATATCACATAATGAAGTTCAATAAGAACGTCACTAAACAAAAAATATATAGCATCAAACACTTAAATAATGTTGTAATTTCTTTCCAACCGGCCAGAAATTATGCCAATAAACCGACCCAATGCCGCAGATGTCAAATGTATGGGCATGGAACTACCTATTGTCATAAAAAGTATAAATGTGTGAAATGTGGAAGTGAACACTTAGGTGAAAAGTGTACAACTTCTGATTTAAAATGTGCGAATTGCGGTGGAACACACTCTGCGAACTCGAAAGATTGCCCGAATTTAGAAAAATACAAAATAATAAAACAAAATCTAAACATAAACAGAAGAATAATAAATTTACAAACATCAAACATCAGAAACCCAACTCAACAAAGATCTACTGCTCAACGAGTGGAATATCAACATCAAAATACCAACTATCCTGGATTGAATCGCCCTAGAGAAACATCCCAGCATCAGGCATGGAACCAATTATTTTCAACTGTAAACCTTACTTCTACGAATAATAATACATCAACTGTTCTTAACAATATTAAATTATTTTCTTATGATGAAATAACTCAATTAGTAGCTGATGTTATATCGCAGTTAGCTGGTTGCAAATCTAAAGTTGAACAATTTAAAGTTATAACAAATTTATCAATTAAATATATTTATAATGAAAATTAATTTAAATTCGCTGAATGTTGTTATATGGAATGCTCAAAGCATAATACCAAAAACTATTGAACTATTTGATTTTCTCAAACAAGATAATGTTCACATATGTCTAGTAACCGAAACATGGTTACTTGACACTGACAATATATATGATCCAGATTTTAGGGTTTATACACTTGACAGACCAGCTTATCCAAACTCTAGAGGCAAATTAATTAGTCACGGTGGAGTGAGTATTTTAATCAGAACATTCATAAAGCATAAATTACTTTCTTCTTTTAATTTAAAAATAATAGAAGCTATAGGAATAAAAATATATAGTGATAGAGGGGACATTTCGTTTATTGCAGCATACTTCCCAGGAACTAATGACAGTTCAATACTTGCTCTTTTCAAAATGGACATTCAAAGGCTAACCAATCTGGCAAACCCGTTTTTCATAGGATGCGACCTTAATGCTAAAAATCAAGTCTGGAACTGTGTAAGAGGTAATCGAGCTGGTAATATTTTACTAAATGAATCAGTAATTAAAAATTTCAAAATACTATTCCCGGCCGAACCCACTCATTACTCAAAAAAATCCAGATATTCATTAACTCTTGACTTGCTACTATCTAATCAACCAGAAATGGTTTCTAATTTAAAGGCAATAAACGCCCTTAGTTCGGATCACTTACCAGTATTTTTCAAGACCCACATAATTGAAATCGATTCTACTGACAACACGAATAATAAGTTCAATTATAAAAAGGCAGATTGGCCTATATATAAACATAACATTAAGAGTAAAATTGATTTAGGCGCTAATTCAGGAATATATACTCTGAATAATAAATATGACATCGATAAAGCCATAACTAGTATTAATGATATAATAAATGAGGCTGCTAATATGAGCTAATATGATGACCTGAAACATCTCATTTCATACAAAAACAGTTTAAGGAGACAATGGCAACGAAATAGAAACCCGTATTTAAAAAATATTGTAAACAATTTAATCAAATCAATTAGTGAAAAATTAAATAATTTAAGGAACCAACGTTATTCCAAGTTTATTTCAAATATCGCAACTACTATTCCTCATAGGAAACGGTTGTTTCATTTAACTAAATTACTTGGGAAACGTCAAAAAAAATTCCATCTCTACGTGTAGTCGATCTTTCTAATAATGATAAAACCCTTATTACTGATTCCGAGAAATCGTCCGCTTTTGCTCAACACTTTGCACAAATTCATTGTGGTAATGATAGTATCGATCATAATTTTGCATTAGACGTCTGTAATGAAGGCACCGCTACTTGCGTAGAAGCACTCCTATCACATAGAATTTGCCGTCACCTGCCTTGTACCTTATGCGGCGTTGGTTCCCGTAGCTCAAGCCGGTGGAGGAAACGGAGTGGGTTTTCGGTACACAGATCACGGCCTAGGTTACCGCATATATATATATATATATATATATATATATATATATATATATATATATATATATATATATATATATAAAAGGAAAGAAAGATGGTATGCCATCAAATGGGAAGTTCGAAAACGTGAGGATGGTGAAAGACTGCATCGGTGGGTCTCATGCCTCACATCAAGCAGGTCCACCGTGGTTGTGGAATATAAAAATTTAGAGTAACATAGTTACTCTAAATTAACCATAAAAAAAAATATTATTTATAATGGGCTGAAAGCCCCAAATGTTAGTGAGTAATAATTTGGTAAAGCGTTCCAGCTGAAGGAAACCCGCGTGCTGACGCACTTGTGAGATTTCCGCTTCTAATGAAGCAGCTGGAGGACCCTTTACCAAATGGGCCAGTTTAGTTAGTTGTTGACTATTATCATTTAGTAAACATACTTACCAATTCAGGTTTCACTCCTCGAACCACTCCGTATTTTGGACAACAAATAAAAACCTGGTATTTTTATATTTTAAAACAAAATAATTTATTTAAAAAAAAAAGAAAAAATTATTTATTTACTTATAACAAAATTTACTTATTACTGCGACTTGATTCCCACGGCTTAAGCTCTGTGAGTAATTAAGTTGCGCGTCTTTTTCCCAAAACCTGACTGCCTCGATCCAAAACAATGTCGCGGTATTTATACAAAATTAACTGACTGACAGAGAAGGAGGGGGAACATTTGTTGTGGGAAAATGTTCTTCTCTCTCAACCAGAAATATCAATTTTTCCAAAATCAGCGAAATACAAACACCGCACATTACTGACAACGTGACATACTCGTAAATCTAATTTATGTTTACTCATGGGAAACTATTTATATGTGCCACGAAAATTGCAACGTTTTAAAAAAAAAGTCCATATATAGATCATTTAAATAAACTATATTCAGAACGTTTGCTTTCTTCGTGTGCACAACACAACACCAGGGATTCATCATCCAATTACAAATCTTATCTTTACGTACATTCATTAGTATTTATAATAACTACATTATAAAGACCTTGGGACCACATAAAGCTGCAACTGGATAACGTAAACTAAAAATAATTTTATGTTTGTCGTATTGCATCTTATACCATTTTCGTGTATATGAATGCAACAACAAACATAAAGAAAAATAGATAATTCCAGCATGACTAAGTGTTTGAGAAAATGTTGTGAAGGAAAAATATCTTCAAAGTCATGATGAAATTATTCTGATCAATGAACAGATAATTGGGAATGAGTTGGTAACGGCATATGATAAAATTCCGTTACACGTCCTAGAAAAAATTAATAACGTAACCGACCGAAACTCTAACTTCTGCTTAAACGGTCAAGAAATAGCAAAGCCCAAAGAAATTAATTGTATTATTATTATTACTAAACTAAAAAGTTCAAAGTCTCCTGGTTTAGATGGATTAACAAATATTCTAATCAAACAACTTCCACAAAAAGCGGTTATATATCTAACGTATATATTTAACGCATGTCTCAAAATAGGATATTTTCCAAATCAATGCGTAAACAAGCCTAAGTTCTCCCAATATCCAAACCACAAGAAGATAAATCCAAATTGGAAAACTATAGACCTATTAGTTTATTAAGTGGATTAAGCAAAATATTTGAAAAAATCTTATTAAGTCGCATTGAAGTATTCATATTAGATAATAGAATTATACCCGATGAACAGTTTGGATTTCGTCCAGATCATTCTGCGAGTCATCAACTTAAACGTATTTGTAATTTCGCCAAACATCAACTTAGTTTGAAAAAATCGACTGCTTTGTTGATGTTCGACATTGAAAAGGCATTCGATAAAGTCTGGCATGACGGACTAATTTTTAAACTAATCAAATATAACTTTCCACCTTATCTCATTTCAGTAATAAGGTCCTTTATCAAAGATCGTTTTTTTCAAGTGAAAATTAATGATCAAAAATCGAAATCCGAACCGATACTATGCGGTGTTCCTCAAGGTGCAGTATTATCTCCATGCCTTTATAATCTTTACACCGCAGATATAAAGTATTAATTTTCAGATTACGTATACTTTGCCCTATACGCTGATGATACCGCTATTTATTGCGCTTCTTCTCACACTGCAGCAATTATGAATAATATGCAACATATTATAAATAAAATGTGTGATTATTACTCTAGATGGGGCATAAAAATTAACTCTTCCAAAACCCAGGCTATATTCTTAAGTCGTAAGAGGGCCCTACGTAATCTACCTGACGACAGTTCCTTAAAGATTAATAGCATTCCCGTCAAATGGAGCAATAACGTGAAATATCTAGGAATGATTATAGACGAATCACCTATAAATTTCACATTAATTATTCAATCAAATGGTAATAACTGTGTTAAACTATTATATAGTCTGCTTCATCGAAAGTCCAAGTTAAATATATTAAATAAACGACTTATTTACCTCTTAATCATACGTAGTATACTACTATACGCTTCTCCGGTATGGTTCGACTACGCAAAGGTCCATATGGAAAAATTACAAATTGCCTAAAACAAATGTCTTAAACTACAGGGTTATCCAATTCGAGGTTGATAAAGTAGAAATCTGTATACCGACATCTGTCAAAGATAAACGTCAAGTACGCTGTCATTTATTTAGTTGACATTCTGCCATTTAAGAATATGGAGCATTTAAGAATATAGAGCATGGTGTTGGAAAAACAGGCCGTCGATGCTGATTTTTCGAACAAAATTTTCTTCAGTGATGAAGCTCATTTTTCGCTTGGTGGATACGTTAATAAGCAAAACTGTAGAATTTGGGGCTCAGAAAATCCACAATTGATTGTAGAGAAGCCATTACACCCGGAAAAAGTCACTGTTTGGTGCGCATTGTGGTCTGGTGGTGTGATTGGACCGTATTTTTTTGAGAACAACCATGAACGAACCGTTACCGTCAATTCTGAGCGCTATGGCCGCATGTTAACCGATTATTTTTTTATGAAAATCGAAGATTATAATCTTGACGATATGTGGTTCCAGCAGGATGGAGCAACCAGTCACGTAACACGAGCAAATCGAGATCTTTTGCAAGAGAAATTTCCTGGACGTTTGATTTCGCGATTGGCTGATGTCAATTGGCCTCCAAGATCCTGTGATTTAACGCCTTTGGATTTCTTTTTGTGGGGCTACGCGAAAGATCGTGTTTACGCAAACAATCCTCAAACTCTTGACGAATTGAAAACTAATATTCGTAAGGTAATGGCCGAGATACCGCCCGAAATGTGCCGAAAAGTCATTGAAAATTACCTCAAAAGAATCAAGGCCTGTAAGAAGTCCCGTGGAGGACATTTGAATGATATCTTATTTAACTAAAAATGGCAAGGATCAATCTGTAAAATGAAATAAAAATTACAATACATTCCGAATATTTTGTGTGTTTTTTTTAAGTTTACTTTATCAAGCTTGAATTGGATAACCCTGTAATATATAATAAACCTAATTACTTCTCAACTAAACGATTACATAAACTGTCAGGAGTTCCCTTGATCATACATATAAAACAAAAGAAAACTTTAAAAATAAACTTAACTCAATTGAAAATAGGTTAATTAACAATCTTATAGTTTAAAGTGGTTTTATTTAAGCTTGCGTTGAACAATCTAAATTATTTTTTAGTGGTGATGGGAGTAGTATTAAGTTAGTATTAAGTTTTAATTTAGTATTAAGTTAGGTTTAAGAACAAATTTATTTGTGGTTTTTTTAATTAAGTTCCTATTTTCCACTGCAATCTGAAAATTATATAATAAAAATAATAATAAACACAATTATGGTTAGATATCTTAATAACATTTAGAAATTAATAAATTAACAAATAATCTAAACATAGAAGTAAAGCATATTATGCTGTACTCTTAAATATCTCAAACTTTGTATGAATATTGAATGTTATAATAAAGGATTTATTGAATTGAAAATTGAAAATTAAGATATTCGGTATAAACAAATTTTTACAAGATAAAACAAAATAAAGAGAAGATTGTAAATTTTGCTACCAATTCAGTTATCCTCCCAAAAACAGTAAAAAGAATTTTCAGAGATTGAAAAAACGAATATGATAAATAATCGCAGCTACTGAAAATAAAAGCTCTTGATGTTCATAAGCAATTGGGATTAAGTTGCGATTTGTCCGCCAGTCAGTGAAAAAAATTTCAGGAGAAAAATTATCTTGTGCAGATGAAGCAATAATTAAGAATTTTCAAGAGGCATTCACAAGACAAATAGAAGAATAAAGTTGATCCCGGAACAAATGTATAATGCAGACGAAACTGCTTTAGTATATAAAAAATTGGAAAATCGGACATTGGTTTACAGTCAATGAAAAAACTGCACCGAGAAAGAAAAATTCAAAAGAAAGAGTGAGGATAATGCCCTGCTGCAATGCAACAGGATCATATAAATTGACGTTAATGATGATTGAAAAATCGAAAAAACCGAGACCATTTAAAAATTGGGACAAGGTGCATTATTATAAGGCATCCAAAATTTGTTGGCAAACTACATCACTCGATAATTGTACTGCCATGGAACAGAAACGATGCTAAGGACGGATGATGGAAATTTTAAAGTAATGTTTTTGCCACTTAATACCACTGCAATCCTGCAACCATTAGACCAACAAATCATTCAAAGTATGAAACTTTGGTATCGAAAAAATGTATTGCTATATCTTGCAAGCAAACCAGGGAGTGATACAATTGTTAAATTGAAACAAATAAACTTAAAAAATGTTTCTATCATGATACATCAAGCTTGGATGGGTGTTCCGATTTCAGTTATTCGATCAGGCTGGAAAGTTTTTATCGATTATTTTGATGATACATATTTTGTGAAAAATAATTAAATTGAAAGCGATAATCCAGTGAGTTATCTATCGGTGGTGATCGAATCTTTGGTCCATTCAAAATTCAACAAAACAGATGGCTAAACGTGACAATTCGAAATGAACTTTTGGCGTTCAGATATGATCCAACGAACCGCCAAAACTATGCTGTGCGAACGGAGAGGTTCAATTTCCACAATTGACACCGCCATCAGATCCATTGGCATCATTGCTTTCTGGCCAAAACTTCGGTCGAAACGTTTCTTCTATAATATACAAAAGTACAAAAATTCCTTCCAAATGGCATCATCTCGTATTTTGATTTTTCTTCCCACATTTTTATTTTCTCTCAGCCAACTATCGCATTCACATACAATACACATATATAAGCATTTAAAATCCAATCTATAGATTTTTTATTTTTCTATTCATATTTTATTTGTAATTTGTGCATATAGAAAAAAATCGGTCATATGATAATTTTTAAATTTTGTGTTTGTCACGCCAGAATTTAAATTTTAAAATTTTCACGTTTTCTTTATACATATTTTATAATAACAAAGTGGTATTTTGTGCTTTTAAGTAAAATGTTTAGTTGAATTTTATTTGCCAATTGCATTGTTGAATCCCTTAGTAGAAATTGGACGAATTCCTGCTATATTGATGGAAATGAAAATCAAATTTCAACATAAGTTGCTGTGTTCACCACGAAGCGCGATTTAGTTTTAGTTTTTAGTAAATATTTCAAATATCCAAATTCATTTCCTTACAAATTTTATTTGGCAAAATATTAATTTTAATTCCAAATAAAATACGCTTTTATGCATATCGAATTTTATCTCGTAACTTCATACAAATCTATAAATTTCTAACGATCTATAGTCACATTTGCATAATGATTTTAGGTGAGGATAAAATCGTAATAGGGGCCTATATCGCCAGAAATTTCATATAACATATTTTAAGAATGGTATATATTTGTCTGTTCATTTTTTTTTTTCGTTTTTCTGAAAAACAATAACGTCGAGTTCGCGATAGCTTTTTGAGCCAATTTAAATATATATATTTTTTAAATCGAATAAGTTAGATCAAACAGTCTTCTAAGTATAACACAAAAAATGGAGAGGTGTATTGTTGTGGCATAAGAATCGACTGTCTTTTATGACAAATATAGATATATATCGAATACACCACACGCTTAATTTCTAAAGTATTATTTACCCTATCGAATTTGTGATCAAAATTGCCTTGTATAATTTAAAATCATTATTCCAACTAAAATTTCAGAAAACGAATAAGATCAACCCATGTTAAAAATTCAATCTGCATCGCAAAAAAGTGGAAAGCAGAAGGAACGTGTCGACTGAGATGTTTCCCAGTTTGCGAGAAGCAATTTGGCAAAATGTCATGAACACTTCAATACGAATTACAATAATTTACACGTGCGATTGTGCAATTTCCTACTGAAGGAATCTTCTCGTCAATGTGTCTAGAAGAAACCAGGATTCTACGGAAGGTGCCACTTCTGGTATATTGATGGCCACCACATTTCGTATACATCTCTTAATTTGTAGAAAAACCTTTAATATGAAGTTTTGTAGCATCTCCCTCGCACGGGCGAATATACTGATCGGGATGAAATTTCATATTTAAGCTCTTCCCGTAAATCCGAAGATCCCAGTGAATTTTGGCCGAAATTGGTCCACGGGAAGCTGTATTTTTGACTGATCAGTTTCGTCAAAAAGCGTGTGGCTTCTCCACAGCCCAGTTAGATTGACCGATCGGTATGAAATTTCATACTTAAGAGTTTTTGATTAATTTCTCGCGTAAACGAAGTCACAACAAATACCTTTTTGTGGTAAAAAATCATGTGCTCCTGAGTTGTGATTCAATTCGTCTGCTTGGTGATCAAATTAGCAAGAACTTAAAATGGAATGAACACATTCTTTCATTGGCCAAGTCAGCTTCACGAAAACTGGGGTTCCTCAATAGATGCAGAAGGTTCTTTAAGTCGCATCAAGTTCTCCATATATATACGACATTTATCAGACCATGTATTGAGTATTGCTGCCAAGTTTGAGGCAGAGTATATGGTAATGCCCCCCAGTAGCTAGATAAGATTTAGTGGCGTGCCATCCAAATAATACGCAACTTCAAACTCACAAAAGATCTAGACGACTGTACAACACCGCAGAAATGTCGCAGAACTCTGCGTGTTCTACAAATTAATGCATGGTAAATGTTTTGCAGAAATAAAGGAGAAAATATCACCATTCATTACGCAAGGAAGAGTAACGAGAGGAACGGCCAATGACCATAGGTTGACGGTGTAGCTGCCAAAACTCCGAACTGAGAAAGCCAGACGCGAATTTATCTAACATCGAAGAAGTGGAATTCACTAACCGGTTTCGAATTTGCGTTGGATTATAAAATCCAGAAATTTAAGGTCAATCTTTACTTGAAGGACTGCGCATTGGGTGCAGAAGTTCTAACAGTTCAGACAAGAAGGTAGGACAGTCTAAAAGTGCGCCCTGCGCCCAATTAAAACAAAGTATAAAATAAAAATAAAAATCGTAGATCCCAGTGAATTTTATTTTTTTTTTAATTTTTATATTTTTTTATTCATTTTTTATTTTTTTTTTGTTTTTTACATTTATTTTAATTATTGAGAAATTAAGAATATAATTACTAATTCAAATTTCAATTAAATTCTCAAATCAGAAAAATTCTAAATTTATACATAATACAAAAATCGATTTAGCTTCGATGTACAGGGGAGGTATAGTACATATATTAAACTTACTTTTTAATATACGGCTTTTTCAAACCAAGAAATTTTTTAGTACGCCATTTACAATGTTTTCTTAAAGAACTAAAATTGTAAAATCCAACATTTTGCAATTATGTTCATAGCAACGATTATCCTTGTTAAACCGCGAGTTAAATGATGCACATGCATTTGTGCGCATTATACACAGTTCACTTAAGTATTGTTTGATGCTATAAATAACTGGTTATTTTTTAAATATATTGGAGAAAATATCAATATATAGTTTTGAAATTTAAAAAAAAAATTCAGTTGGTGCGTGAAGTGAACCGAACTGGCAATTTTTGGTATAATTTTTGTAAAATAGAAAGTTTTCACTTTTCATTTCAATTGTTTCAATTTTTTATTTTTTATTTATTTTATTTATTTATTTATTTATTTATTAATTTATGTGTATAAACTATAAAGTTTTTGTACAACAAAGAAACAGAACAAAATAACAAAAATAACAATACAACATAACAACAATTAAACATGACATAATATAAATTATAAGCATAATATATACAAAATATATACAATCATATATATACATATACAAATATATATACACTATATACATTATTTACAAAATCAATTTTAATCTTTTTTCGTCAAATAGCTAAAAACCTTAGTTTTAAAAATATTAACTGAACTAATACGTTTTAGTTCCAGAGGCAAGCTGTTCCATGTGATAAGCAGGTTCATCAAACTAGAATGGTTATAAATATTCGTCCTATTTATAGGCAAGTTGATATTACCCGTACGCAAGGACGTAGAATAATTTAACTTTTCATATAAATATGTCGGAAGTCCTGAATTAATAATACGAAATATAAAAACAGCAGTTCTGTAGCAGTAAAACTCAAACAAGTCACATCCCAAAATAAAATCCTTAAAAGCTGAAATATGATCAAACTTGCGGAGGTCATGAACATATCGTGTGCAATTATTAAATGTTATCTGAAATAAACGCCTAGCAGAACTATCACAATTATTAAATACTACATCACAAAATGTAAAAATTGGTATAATTAAACTTTTAACCAGGAATATCCGCAGATTAATGGGACAAATTTTTTTTATTAATCTAAGTGAATACAAACTATAATTCACACGTTGACACAATGAGTTAATGTGATCATTCCAACTAAGTTTAGAATTTAATATTAAACCCAAGTTGTTAATATTTGGAGCAAATGAGATTATATCATTATCCAAGAAAATTTCGGGCATCATATTAAATGAATTACTTCTAGTCAGGAATAAAGCTTTACTTTTACGCGCATTAATAAACAGTGAATTATTTTTAGACCACACCGAAATATTTCTAAGGTCAGCATTAAGTTGCATAACAATCTCATTTAACCTTGAAAAGTCACCACCAATATAAAGTTGCAAATCATCAGCATAAAGATGAAATCGACAATTTACAATATACGAAGGAAGATCATTAATATAAATAGAAAATAGTAAAGGCCCCAATATAGAACCTTGAGGTACACCAGTGATTACCTCACACATATCAGAAACATCATCACCATGCTTAACAAATTGTTTACGATTACTCAAATAAGAATGAAGTAAACTAATGGCAGAACCCGAAAATTTATAATATAAATGTAATTTTTGAAGCAAGAGTATGTGATTAACACAATCAAATGCTTTTGAAAAATCTAACAGGACTAAAATAACAAATGAATTTCCCTTATCCAAAATTGTTGATAAATCATCAACAATATGCACAAGAGCGGTAGTAGTGCTATGATTAGATTTGTACCCCGATTGGAATTTGCTTAAAAAATTAAACCTGTGCAAGTGTTGATTGATTTGAATTTTCATTATCTTCTCAAGTACCTTCGATAAAGCAGGTAATATACTTATCGGCCGAATATCATCAGTACTGCCAATAACATCCTTCTTAGGAAGAGGAATGATAGAAGCTACTTTCCAAAAATTAGGAAAAACAGATTTCGTCAAACACTGGTTCAAAATGAAAGTGATTTGAGGTAAGAATAAATCAATAAATAATTTTATTAATTTGAAATTTACCTTATCAAATGCTATCAGATCCGATTTGATAGTTTGAACCTCATTCAACACCATACGTTCATCTACACAATCAAATACTAAAGCATCATTACCGGTACAAAAAAATTCAGAATGAGGTAAAGGCAGAACACCTTTATTGTCAGTTAATTTACGGATCCCATTCAAAATTTCTACAGCAGAAAACACAATAGGTGTATCACTTGATTTACATGAAACACCCAGTGATTTTAATTTATTCCATAATACTTTAGAGTTATTAACATTACCAAAATAAAATAATTGTTTAGCTTTCCTAATAGCTTTGTTTGTTTTATTTCTAAAAAATTTAAATGAAACAAGGTCATTCTGTAAACCAGATCTCTTGAAGGATCTGTAAGAACGCTCTCTACATTTAATTAAATCCAAAATATTAGCATTTAACCAAGGAGCAGAAAAGCATTTGTTAACAATTCTTTTGCGAGGAACACAAATGGAATCCAAATATATAATATTTGAATTAAATGAATTAAGTAAATTATTAACATCGGAAAACCAGTAAAGATTTGACCAGTCCAATGAACAGAAACAGTTTATAAAATTTTCATTATTGATAGCTTTATAATCAGGAACATAGGTATATGAAATTTTGTCTCTGACTTGACTAAATTTATAACTGGCAAAAATTAAATCATGATCAGATATGGCAGGAACTGCAAGCTGTCCAAAAGATATAATATTTTCTTTGTCAAATTTATATAATATTATTAAATCCAATAAGGTATTTTCTAATCTAGTTGGACCAAACGGTAAATAATATAAGTTATATAAATTTAAACAATCAGTAAATTTATTACTAACCAACATATTATAGTTAAAGTCCCCACAGCAAATAATTTTTACATACTGGGATAAGTATTGAGAAAAAATCGTATGTAGATCATCAATATCTTCAGGACGAGTTGGCGGTGGATTATACATAATCAAAATAAGAATTTTACCACCACATCCCACAAGTTCCGATGCTAAAACTTCCAATTTACCAAATGCTCCAGCAAATAATTTCATGATTTTTAAAGTATCACGGAAATAAAGGCAAACACCACCCCAACGTGTATTATTTACTCGATCAGAACGGATAATTTTATAGTTATTAATGCGAAGTGACTGGCTTGTAATTTTACTGTTAAGAAAAGTTTCAGTTAAAGCAAGAAAGTCAAATTTGTTTACGTCCAACATAATACAAACCTCATCAAAATGCTTTACTAAGCTACGAACATTTAAATGACCAAAGTTAATACAAGAATGAATACTTACTTGATTATCACATGGAACAGCGTTTATATTAACTAAATTATTATAGTTTATTAAAATATCGTTGAATCCGTTGCTGCAGACATTGGAAACATCTCTCGCAGAGGCATATTTGACCGAAAATTTTATCTTTGGAACTGCCTAATAAGCACACCGGTAGGCCAGGTATTAGGATCAAGTGCTTTACTACTAAGTTCAGAGCTGATGCCAACTTTAAAACACACATAGTCCAACAAATCAAAATTCCGATTTTTTGGCATTAATTTAAGAACTTTACAATTGTTAATGCCTAAACATGTTTTCACAAGCGTAGAAATATTTACATCAGTAACCGATGGATCGAACTTAGACATGTGAAGCCATAGCATTGGAACAAAAGGTTTAATTCCAAAATCAAATTGTAGATCTCTAGTACCACAAATTTGTCCATTATAGCAAACATGTTGATTATCCAAACGATTGTTTTGGAAAATTGCATTGATATTGCCACAAGAAGTAGAACTCGTCGCATAATTCTCACTCGAAGAAAACGGAGCTGGTTGTGGACTTGGTTGCGGAGTTTTAAACGTTTCACAAAGCAATCCGGTAGTTTGATGACTATAATCCTCACCAGACACAGAAGGGGATATTCGATCAGCAGATATTCCCACAAACGAATCACTGGATACAATTGGAATTTCCAAAGGTGCGGGAACACCTAAAACTACATGCGGAGTAATCGTCGTATCAGGAACAGCACACAATCCAACATCTGACTGGATATGACGACGATAGTTTATATCCTCACTAGTATCACAAGAAGGAACGGCGTCAGGAGATAATACCACAGATGAGCACATAGGCAATGCAGATGAAATGAAAGGCTTTACGCCCCCAAGCAAACAATTCAGGATTCTACCAATTTGATTTTTATTGGAGGCCAACTCATCCATAATATTCGCCAAACCATTTTGCACCATATCGTTGTTGTTAGCGCCATTTACACCAATTAATTTACTGAAGGTGTGATTTTTAATGAGGTCCTTGCAATCATTGCAGAACCACATAATATTAGGACATTTACTAATCACATTACATGCCGTACGATTGACACAGGCACAACCATAGTGGAATTTTTTACCACAAAAACCAGAGCAACAAATTATATTATGGTCTGTAAATTGTAAGTTGCATTTGCCGCACTCCATATTACTTTCAAAAATAACTTAACATATAATGGGCAACACAAAAAGGTCTCTGTATACACAAATTAAATATTTACACTCACTTAAAGTCACAATATATACATAAATATATACACTATATACACTTATAAATACAACATTTGAGCACACAAGAAAAATTAATAACATAAACTAAATTCAATATAATAATTAAAAATTATTAAATTATTTTTCACTTGAAAAAAAACAAACAGCACATCCAATCACTAAGCTTGCTCGACGAAAAAAAAAAGTCAATTATTTCTACAACAACTTGTTATAAGTTTTTAAAATTTTATAAGCGACGTAGCCTGTGAAATACCTAATGGAAGCATCATCTAAAGATTCATCATAGTCTTGTTCCGTCTTTGTAATATCATTCTTATTAAGTAGAAATGTTTTCCTGATTATTGCTATCAGCTTCACTAGGCAAGTATGTTAAAATAGTCGACATTGATAATTCATCATTGTCATTTTCACAATTTGCTGAGGTTGAGTTGTTCAAAAATCTAATTGTCATTAATTTTGAAATTGTCTTGGAAAATTCATGCATATTTCAGCATTAACTTTCCAAGTTACCAGTTCCAGTATCTAAATTACAGGAAAGTAAATAATTGCTGGCTGATTTGAACAAGTGAGGCGAATAATATAAAGCAAAAAATTTAAGATTTTCATAAAAAAGGAATGGATTTTCTTTTTACACGTTAAGTAAATGAATGCATTATGATTATTAGGCCCTTGAACGCACACTACTGCTTGAACTTTGAATCCAACATGAAATAAACCTTTAATGGCTTCCATCAAAACCTCTTAGGTAACCTCACCATCCATACTTTTTTCAGTTGCGTGATAAGCAAATGCGTATTTATATTGCTTAAATAAACCTGGAATCATAAACATGTTAATGTACTGAGCAATTGTTGAGTTTCTATTTTTGTTAATTTGTGAAAAGCATTCAATTACGTCATTTACTTGATTATACTCCAAATCAGACCGTATATATATTTCATCAAACAATAACGAGATATTTTTATCAGTTTCACTCATTTCACAAACTTCATCTTTTAGACTATTGAGTACAAAACTATTTAAGCCGGGTTTCAATTGTTATTGTTATTAAAGTCCATCGACAAAGTGAGGATATTGAGGGTAGGCGCAATTTTAAAATTTTCTCTTAACTTAAAATACATTTTTTGTGCTATATTTTTGTGCTCTAAGGGCCATTTCTTTGATACGTTGATTAACATTTTAATAAACCGTTTGGCTTCTGGTTTTATTAGAGATAATTTATCGATAAAATTAAAAAGAGATTTTGGTTTGGACACAGACACTATCTTCAGAGTTTCGCAACTAATGCAAGATGGGCTATCACTATTATTATTTTAAAGTGGCAACTCTAAGTCATTACATTGCTCAATACATTCGACTAGAGATATGTCTTCATTTATAGGAACAATAATATTGCTATACGTTTTAATAAATTGGTATCTTAATAGAGTTTCTTGGTCTAACTTAAAATCCGGATACGTCAAATAAAGCTCAGGAACCAAATTTCGCTTCAATCTTCTTTTGCCTATACAGTCAGGATTAAAATGTTTTTCGCAAATATGGAATCGTTTTGGTACATTCCATTCACTTAATCCACATTTGTTAAGCCACACTTTAAACATGTCTTGGTCTGATGGAAACATAAAAAATTTTCTCTTCGGATTTTTCCTTCGAGATGATTTACACGAGCTAACCGCACATAAGAGTCCAGATTTTTCCATATTAAAATTGCTTATAAAACAAAAATACAATAAAAAATTGTACGACCTAAAATAATTAAAACGGTTGAATATATGCAACGAAATAATCAATGAAAAATTAGAAAATAACAATTTATACTTTAATATTCTAAAATAGTAACCGCAAACTGAAGACGATCTTTTCTCGTTAAAAGTAAAAATCAAATGAATAATTACCTTGTCTGTGACACAAAAATATATTCAAAAGTCTATACAATACATGCAAAAATAGAAATGGTTTTATATGTATATGACACGAGAATAAAGACAACAGGAGGTAGCTACGCAATGTATATCCCTTTTCCTACCTTTAAAAATAATTTTTCAAGCCGGAAAACGGACATAAGAACAAAATTTAATTTAATTTTTTTACTCTAAAGCTTTAATTCCATGGATAACATTTGCTGACAGCAGTTTTTTTGCTGATAATACGCAAAAAAAAAATTTTTTTTAAATTTCATGAGAGTGACAAAGAACAGAAATATTTTTTATTTCATTTTATAGTAAAATTTTATGGTTTTACATTTTGGAATAACATAAAAATTTCATAAAATATTTAATTTGTACATTTTCGTACAATTCGAATTTTAATATATACACCACAAAAAACCACTAACGTTAATAAATTTCAGCCCAAAAAAAAAAATAAATCGACATTTGAGTATACAAATGGCGAACAATTTATTTTATATGAGTGTGAGAAAAATTTCTTATCTTTACACACATGTTTTGTAGATGTGTGAAAACTGCTGCCATAAAAAATACTCCAATTTACATTTTTTATGGCAGCATTATGGCAGCAAACTTCCCCTATCACACTTCCCCTCTCAGCAAAATTTTACTGACAACATGTTTTGTTTCGTACACAACCAGTAATATCTATATTTTTTTCTCGCTTTTATTTTTGCTGACAGCAGATTATTTCCATGGAATAGAGGCATAACACTCCCATACGTAAACTTTTATTTTGTTTTTTATATTACATATGTGCATTTTTGTTTTTTTCTGTTTGTATACCGATCGTTGATTTTATATAGAAAATGTTATTTTCTGTGTATATTATGTATATGTATTTTAGTTTTTCGTAAAATGATAAATTCGTATAATTTTACGAAAAACAAAGAGAGCAATTGAGAAAATAATTTCTATTTAAATTGCAATTTATATGGAAGGTTTAGAATAGATTTGTGAGGTCTAAGTTGTGATTGTTCCCTTTAGCACAGCGATAGCTCCCTAAGAAATTTGTTTGCTGTTTGTTCGTCGTGACACTTCTATGTAGTTCTATATTTTTTGGTATAGTCGATTTATACGACTTCACGTTTATTTAAGAAAATAAAATAATTCGACGAGTGCCGTATCGTGTACCGTATGGTATGCTACCAGAAATGGAACGTGCTATTAAGGAGATGCTGGATGCGGAAATAATAGAACCATCAACATCCGAATATGCCAGCCCTGTCGTGATGGTAACTAAGAAATCAGGAGGATTTCGTTTTTGTGTTGACTTTCGAATGCTGAATACAGTTATTCTACAAGAACAATTTCCTACACCATTGATTGAAGAGGAATTGCATCGCCTTTGTGGGGAATCCGTATTCATCTCATTAGATATGAAATCCGGTTATCATCAAATAAAAATAATCCAAACACTTAACCGCATTCATCTGCCCGGCTCCGGTTGGACATTTTCAATTTCGTCGTTGTCCTTTTGGTCTAGCAAATAGTGGTTTCATATTCATGCGTGTTATGGATAAAGTTCTACGACCTATAAAACAAGATGGTCTTATTTGGTACTTAGACGATATATTGATTGCTGGGACAGCTGTAGATGCAACATTTATTATATTCAAACAAGTCGTTACAGTGCTGAAAGACGCAGGGTTTACGTTGAACATTGAGAAATGTAATTTTCTTTCTTCCAGAATAACTTACTTGGGTCACGAAATCGATATTAATGGAGCCAAACCAGGGAAAACTAAGGTAGCGGCAGTTGCAAAGTTTCCTATTCCAACCAGTATTCGAAATGTTCGTCAATTTATCGGATTGTGCAGTTATTTCAGACGGTTTATACCAAAATTTTCGCTAATAGCACAACCGCTGTCAAAACTAACAAAGAAAGATATTATATTTCGATGGGAACCTGATCAAGAAAACGCATTCCAAAATTTAAAAACAGAATTAACAACGGAACCTGTGTTAGCTTTATTCGATCCCAAGGCTGTTCATGAAGTATTTTGTGACGCTTCATCTATTGGTTTCTCTGGTTGTTTAATTCAGTTAGATGACAATCGGTTGCCACATGCAGTTGCGTACTTCAATTCTGTTAAGTCCATCAAATACGTTTGCGAGTATGTCACGAAAGGCACCGACATGGCTGCATTTGATACTTCAGCTCGTGATGCCAACAATGAAGCTTCGCAATATCAAATGGGAAGATATGTCAGCAGCAATGAGGCAGTTTGGAGAAAATTTTCATCCATTTAGCTGTGCACTTGGAGAATGGAAAACGAGTTTATTTCACTAGTTTATTAACAAGCTTCTTCGCGACATGCACAAGTGATCTATTTGCAAAACCACTGCTTTACTCGGAGATGCCGAGACATTTCACATGGAATGCATCATCAAAAAAACTACAACGTCGGAAGCACAGACAGCGTGTTCCTCTCGATACGTGAATGTATATTCAACCGAAGCGTTGGGGCCTATTTACACAGTTCATCCGAGCAATGACGAATGTTTTTACCGGCGTTTGTTATTGGTTAATGTTCGTGGACTGACTCGATTTGAATTTCTGCGAACTGTTAATGGTGAGCTGACCGGACAAGTGGTGCAGTGGTTAAAGCTTCGGCACTTGGACCGGGAGGTACTGGGTTCGAATCCCACCAGAGGCTAGATGCAAATCGAATTTTCATCATCGATTACAATCGGGAGTACAGGTTGACATGAACCTTGCAATGTGCAGGTGGTATACTGTAGTTGTGTGAGTAGGTGAATAGGTGAATGGGTGGATTAATGATGTGGCGTGAATGCGTGGTATCACAGTGGGCCTAAAATAGCCTAAGTGTCAACCACTGAAACCTAGCCTAACCTAACCTATTAGTGAGCTGTGCGCAACATATCAAGAAACCTGTCAGTGCTTACATTTGCTCGAGGATGACATTCATTGGGTTCGTACACTCGCTGATGTTATTACATATTTCGCCTCCTGCGTATCAAATTCGTTCCATGCACGATGTATTCAATCGAGAATTAGAACGGAAATACGATCGAGATGCCTTAAGTCAATCAGTACGAGCAAAAGTCCAACTTTTGAATCAGCAGCAGAAACAGGTGTACGACACATTGATGATAACAGCCAACGCCGGCTACCTTGTGGAACTGGCAAAACGTTTCTAATTTCATTGAGTTTAGCTTCGATTCGTGCACAAAGTCAAATAGCACTGTGTTGTGATACAAAGTGTAATTTAGGGCGGAAATATAAACCGCAACTCGAAAATAAATATTAAATTCCCAAATTAGACCATCATGATTTTTATGAAGGTAGGATGGCGCCCCAGCCCAAAACCAGCATTGGAGGCGCTCGATCGAACGTTGAAAGATCTGCGCAATAATCAGGACCTCTTTGGAGGCACGATGATTCTGCTGGCCGGCGATTTTCGCCAAATGCTACCAGTCATTCGAAGATCAACAGCTGCTGATGAAATAAAAGCTTGCTTGAAGTAATCGAATGTGTGGAGATATGTGGAAACTCCCAAGTTATAACAACGAATATGCGAGTCGCGTTACAAAATGATGAATCGGCGGACTTCTTTTTAAAGCAATTATATATTTTCAAATTTTTCTGTTACCACTCTTAGAAATGTTCACAGTTTTTTAAATTTATTTTAGGATAGCGTAGACCAAGTTGTATGGTTAGTTTATGATGATATTTACTGTGCTTTACAGGATATAAGCTACTTACAATCCTAGAGATGTTCACGAAGTCTCATGCGTGTGGTGAACGGGATCTAATTAAGATGGTTTTTAACTTGTCGAGAGACATTTGCGATTATATCCCATATCCCTGAAATATTCACGAGATCACTTTCGTAGGTCAGAATTTAAAACTTCTTCAATTTCAATTTTATTCTCAATTGAAAATTTTGGTATTTTCTCCAATAGGATTTTTTACCGTATTGACATTCTCAAATAAGCTACGAACCTGGTTTATTGTAATAATAATTAAATATCAGAAATCCTAGATATGTTCACAGGGTTACGTTTATAATTTTTGAAAGGTTCAAAACTTCGACTTTCGATAGTTCCGGACAGGGTTCGGTTATAGCGATCGGTTATAGTGATATTTACTGCTCACGGAGTCTCACCTACATGGTCACGCAGATCAGCTACAAATATTTCAATTGAACTATTATTACTTTTGGTATCATGCTGTATTGATGTCGTAAAAATTATAAAAATTTTCATATTTATTACAGCAAAAGCTTTTATGTTAGTTATAAAAAATTTATGACAAGAATCCAATTATAAAATGTTAATACGAAATCTAGTTTCGAAAATATTCATCTAAAGTTGCAAAAATTGGATTTTAAATTAAAATACAATCAGTTGTTGCTATTTCGTTGATTGCACCAATCTAAACTTTATTTATAATCTCTAAACAAAAACAAAAAATTTAATTAATTTTTCTATAAACTGAATTTTCAATTGCGCTGCACCCAAAAAAAAATAACAAAAATTTCTAAATCTATTTAGTTAGAGATGATTGTAGTCCTCCCATCTGTTTCGCCTGCGTGTCCCACACGAAAAATCATATATACCGCGCGGATGAAAATATTGGGATATAGGCGGGAAAATTAATTGAATTTTCCCAAGAGTTTTGGTACAGATTTTTTTTTTTGTTTTCTTAATTTTATTTTATTATTTTTCTGGTTGAGCAGTAATGAAATTAACATAAAATGGTGCGAGCTGTATTATAAGGGTGTTTATAAGTGTTTTTTTTTTGTTGTATAGTGGTTTAATTTTATAAGGAGCTCCATTTCAAAAAAAAATTAGAATTAAGAAATTTTCTCAGGTTAATTAAAATTTTGTATTATTGAATCAATTTAACGAAATCAAGGTCGAGAGAGCTGTAATGTGAAATATTTTGAATTGTGAGGTAGAAATGCTTGTATTTTAATGCACATTTCGAATCCAATTCGAAAATTCGACAGAGTATCCCAGAATTTGGCAGTTTCATTGTGGTCACCTGACTATATTGTATCAACTTTTTTTGGTGCTGCCACCGAGAATAGCCATTGGCTTGTGCCCAACTGTGTCATATAGTTCAGCTTGTGTAATGGGTTGTTGTACAACTGTTCAAACTCTGCGCTACATGTCTTAGGTTCATTTCACATTGAGATTGGTTATATTATATGTTGTAAGTTGACGAAATACTACACAAATATCCATGCACTAATTAAGAAGTATCAGAGGAGTTAAAAAGGAAACATCTGTTGGATCAGTTGATAGTGGTGTGAATGGTCTTGAAATTAAGCGAGTCTCTACTAGTGAAGTGATCGTCGATATTTCTTCAAAAGTCAATGAAGCTTCTTCAATGACCTTTTTTAAGAAGCTTTTAATTGACTCAACTCCAGCTTTCCAAAGTCCTTCAAAATGGAGTGAAGGCGGTGCTATGAAATGCCATGTTGTTTTATCATTATTTTGCCAATGGTTGAGCAATTTCCGTATTTGACTTAAGATTTAGTACAGCCACTTCGCGCTCAAGTTGACTGCAGTGACTCGCTTACATGATGCGATGCATGCTTCAGTGGTTAGTTTACTGATTAGCTCCCTTTTGCTGTGCGAATCAAAAGAGGTCCCTCATAGTCTACTCCAGTTCTCGAAAAATGGTATTCAAGAGATGAACCGCACACCTGAAAAATTTCTCATTAGCTGTATTCCAGCTTTAGTGCTGAAACGTATTGACACCTTGTACATTTCAATATGAAGTGTCTTATTTTTCGACCATGTATTTCGCCCAGTACCGAATTGTGTTCATGTAACTATTGGATGGTCCTTTGGGCTAATAATCGGATGTTTTTCGTCATAGCTCCAAAAGTTTGTGTTTTAGCATAATAGGCAAATTAGTTAATTCATACAGTTAAAAGTGAAAGTGTGTAAAAGTTCACATAAAAGTCTGTAAAATTGGGAATTATTATACTGTTAAGGCGCCTTTATGGTTGCGTTCGTTCGGTCATTGTTTCTACCAATCCTCTCTTGTGGAAAAATTCAGAAGAAAAAAATCGTCATTTTTATGCAATATACCATAAAGGCGCTTTTATATGTATAATTCCAAATTTTTCAGATTTTTAAATGAATTTTTCGTGATAAGTATAGAAATATAAAATATGGGTTTGTACCTAGGTTGACTTTAGCACTTTTGACTTATGAATAATAAATTATGAATTCAAAAGTAAAACGTGCACACTAAAAAATTTTCGGATATTCTATAAATTTATTTATATTTTTGTTCAGATAATTTATATTTATATGAAATACTATATAAAAATAATAAATATTGAACCTATATAATTCGTTTATATAATTCTGTAATATATTTTATACAAATTTATAGTATACAAACAATTTCTATAGTTCCATTTGTATACTTTTTATAACCTACAGTATAAAACTTCACTCTTTATACCTTGATTGGTATGAAATTAATATTTTTATCATATACAAATTTTGTTTTATACGAATGGTTTTATAAAATTAATAGGAATACGAATATTTTTTGTTAAAAACGGGATTTTTATACTGTAGAATCGTTTGATTTTTTTCAGTTATGTAGATATCGTGTAGTGAATAGAAGTGTTTTTAAGTTTTATCGTAGATTTGTGAAGTTGTTAATAGTGGTAATTAATATAATTTTGTTAATTGTATAGTGAAATATAATAATAATAAATCTAATAATTAACTAATTTACTGGAACACTGAATGAAATCGCGCCCGTACACATTTTGCTGTGTACACCAAAATTTGCAATTATTACCATTAATGTCTTAATCAAGTACGAGCCTTGTAAAATTTGTTGCAATATTTACAGTGCATTTTTAAATATTAAAATTATTGCTGAGCAGCGTCTTATGGCAAATTAGATTAATTATATTGCAATGCTGTTAGATAAATATGAGGTACGCAATTTGAATATATCAACGCAAACATTTTAAATCTGAAAAAATTTTGTTTTTTTCATTAAGAATAAATTACAAAGTGTTTTTAAAATGTTCAAATGCATACTTTTCAAAATTTGTTTTACGCTTGGTAAAATATTTTTTCCGGGGAGATTATAACCAATCAAATTATTTATTCTATCCGACTTTGCATTTTGTTCTCCAAATTTTATTTAAAATTTCAAGCAAAAAGTAGCCTTAAAGTGAATTTAAAGCAGTACAAAATTGCTACAAAAATGCCAGTTCGTCTAGTTTCCGGATTTGCTGAGAAAAATGGTAATTATTTCAAAATAAAATAAAATACAAATTATATTTATTTTTCCTTCATTTGCAGTTTTTTTATTGTAACTTTACTTCGCATCGCGAGTTTTTTGGTTTAGTCACCGTTTCATCTGTAAATAATTTACGAAAATTGATAACGGATCATTTGTCGGCTTTATGCTGTGTGTCTTTATCGACTAAATAGACTAAACTAAACTAAAATATGAAGATTCTACTATTGACTACTAGTTGGCAGCTGAAAAGTCAATTTACGAGGTTACTTTTCAGTATACTGCGAGAAGTAAACAACAAAGCAACCAATAAAAAAATGAAGAAACGTCATCATTTAATTCGATGTACGTTGTATTTTATTTATTTTAAAACATTTTAATTCATTTTCTTTTTCGATTTAGGGACACAAGATGAAACCGAAAAATGTATTACAGCGCGTATTAAATTGGAGCATTTATTTAATATATGATGTGCCAATACTGTTCCGAAAGACACAATATTAATCCAATATTGATTGGCTGTGGACAGCAGGTCCGTGGAAAATCTACCATACATTTCTTATTTTTCATTGATTTAAAATTTACATGTAGTACATTAGAAATGTATTGGTAAATTTATTTATTTATTATTTTATGTAAATTTCACTCTCTATTTTCCATTCTTTATATAAATATTTTGACACTTATTTTAATTAGTTTAGTGTTTCTTAAGGCACACATAATGACTTTTGTACTAGTCCCACCTATTAGCATATAGTATGAACTAACTGTTCTAATTTTAGTTTAGTTAGCTTAGTCGATTAAGGCACACAGCATTAGTGTCTGAATTTAAGGTAGACTTGTTATCAGAACTTCATTTTTAACACACTATCCTAGTACATTATTGAAAATGGGTCCTGTAGCTTACTTGACATCTATCTGTTATGATTCATTTGACCAATTTATTAAAAATTTAAATAAAATGTTTAGCCAACAACAAAAGTTTTCAATTTTTATAAAAAATTTAAATCTGGAAAGAAAAGTGGAAAATAGGAAAAACACTTTACTAAGTAAAGAATTTATTCAAGAAAATTATTTATCTGATAAATTGATAATATTTCTGGATTAATTATAATACACACTATCGCCTTGGATTATTCTTTGGCCAGAATAGTGGTAATTCCCGGGGAATATAAATTTTAAATTTTGTATCAGTTTTATTCCCTTTTCTCCAAAGTGTTTTTTGACTTTAAGGATTCTTGGGAAAAAATTATTCACAATTATAGTAGTTTTGACTTTATTATTCCATACCTATTTTACGAAAGCATTAACTGGGAATAGAGTTTAACGGAAATTTATTATTATATTTTTTTATAGTTATATTATGACAGAAAATTTATACTAAAATTTGGTAATATAAATTGGAAATATGTATCAATATATAAACAGAAATCAATTAATAAATATAAACATAATTTATCTTTTTAGTAAAATTCGATTAAAATATCAATGAAAATTATGAAATTTTCCTTGTTTTATTGAGATCGCGTCGCGTATCGACCACAAATAATCAAATTATTTTCCGTAAATTTATTCCCCAATTACAGAATTAACTTTTGGAAAACGGGGAATTGGTAAAAAATGTCTGCGAAATAGCTGCTACAAAAAAACAGTCCCTATTATCGGGAAATTATCAGAATAGTGCCACAGAAAGTGATGACGATAACAATAACGAATTTTATTTCGTAAAATTTTTAAGTTTATAATTTTAAAGAATGAGGATATTGTATTTTTATCTCAAAAGTATTTAGTTGTTATGTTTGACGAATTTTATAATGCATTTAACACGTTCGCGGACGTGAATGCTATAGCAATCATACAACTTTTTCGTTTTTTATCACTATCGCGCAAATCAGTCATATAATTTTTTCGGTTTTTAAGAAATATGGCGACATGTTTGTCAATTCTCAACAATACACTCCTTTCCGCGATGAAATATCATTGCAATTACAAAAGTTATCAAATTTGTGTTAAACACATTTTGAAAGTGTCCGCGAACGTGTTAAGCTACAAGCTATGGCACAGTCAATACTAAATAAATTATATTTGAAACATTTTATATTCAATAGAAGTTATGATACTGCGCTTTGTCACGAAAAACAAACAAAACATGTATTATATTAAATAGTAGCTTATAAGTACAATTAATTTAATTGTATAGATCTTGTATACTTTTGTAAGTTAAATTAAATAAACATAACACTTAAGAGATTAATATGATTTTGATAAATATATCGATTTTATAAAATAACATAAAGTTGTTTTATTTATGTGAAAAATATTTCTTAATTCAACAGTATTGAAAACTGAGTTCAATTCTAGCATATAGAATTTCCGAAATTTTTATACTAAAGCAACAATTTTAACAAAGACTTAGGCCGTCTGTCTGTTGGCACTATCACAGCAAAAACTATACATACCAGAGAGCTCGAGAATTTGCACACAGATAGATACTACTCTAAAAAGGTCACATTTAAAATTTGGGATCTCTAGGTCAAGTAGTTTTCGAGATATTTAACTTTTTCTAAAAATAGAGGTCACACAGATGCGGCTGTCTACTTTTTTTTTTAATTTTCAATTATTATTCTAGGCATACTTTTATCTATAATAAAAAGAGTGTTATTTCGAAACTAGTTTCTGTAATTTTTTCTTGATTTGCTTAAGATTCTATTCATTTTTTGTCTATTGGGCTAATTTGTTGTATTAGCACCTTAGTTGTTTCAGATGTTTTACACCTCTGTCCGTCCGTCTGTTGCATTTTTCCTATTTTATCGAGCGCTTGTCGGACAATTTCAATGGTCCGCTTCTACTATTTATACGATAACCAGATTGATATTTTTATAAATAATTTATATAAATTTAATACTAATCCCTTATAAACAAAAATTAACATTTAATGGATAAACTTTATATTTTCACTATATACAGATATTTATACGTTGGAGTATCGAATTTATACCAGTGACCTATCAATTTATTTATATGTAGTATTATAAATTTTATACAATATTTTATAACATTTGTTTATAAGTTAAACTAATATAATATCTATAAAAAATTCGTACGGAATTATATTTATATTATAAGTGTATTCATTTTATATGTAAATTTTTTGGTGTGTGTGTATGGTGTGATGTTTTCTAAAACGTCCCTAGCTGTCAATTGTAAACTGCTACAAGGATTCGAGGTTCCGCCACACTTCACCAGTAAAACCAAAAGTAGCACATTGTAGCAAAATCTCAAATTTACTTACTTTATATAGTATCAGGTGATAGCCAAAATAGGCGTTCGATTTACCGTAATTTCATTGAATGAGAAGAAAATATTATGTTATGATTTAAAACATTGAAAGCGCCTTTATGGTTGCGATCATTTGTTCGTTCGTTTATTCAAACCATTTTTTCCGACCAATCATCTCTTGTGAAAAAATGCAGAAGAAAAAATCGTCATTTTGGAGCAATATGATTGGCCAAAAAAATTGTTTGAATGAACAAACGAGCGCAACCATAAAGGCGCCGTTAGTCAATGGACTTGCAAACACAAACGGAAAATGAAACAGGCTGCAGCTTGCAGTGATTTCAGATTAGTTGGCGAAACGAGATCAAGAACAAACTGAGCATGATCAGGTATACTTAACGTTAATGGAGGTGCCTTAACTCCATTAAAGGATAAGAGAATTACAGTTGAATTGATGGAATAAAAATAGTCTCTCCGATGAAATTATATCCCACGTCTATGTGCTTGGTCCCCTTATGAAATTTCGGATTTTTCATAAGCCGAGACTACGAATTCATAAGCCGAGCCGAAATTTCGGATAATAATCGATGTAACACGCCAGTTCTTTTATACCAAACTTTTGGCGTTTTGACCCTAAAAGTTTTCTACAGTAAAAACTAACAATCGCTGATGTTCTGTTAGTGGGGTACGAATTCATCAAGTGTAGCCGGATGTTGTGAACATTTATTTGGAATGCTTCAGTTGTTATTCCGTCACAAATTGCTTAGACATCATTTACTTATTTATTTAGGTTACTTGTTTTGCGGGCACTACATTCCATGGATCTCCCCGCCTCATATTTGTGGCATTACATATAACCAGAAAACTTTCGGATCAATATTAAATTGGTTCATTAAATCTTAACCAGGTACCAGAGCTGCTGGAAGGCGCATTGCGCTACTAGATGAAGCTAGCTGTTCCAATGCGGTCACCCAGATTTAATTTAAACTAAATTGATTTAACCAGTTGTCATAAACTTTCAGCAGTGGGTCTAATTTGTTAATGAGGACCCAATGCTTTTAGCCCTTGATGACTTCGTCCGAAGTATACAAAATCAGAAAAGACCTCCTACTTGTATCCTCCTCCGGAAATAGTTCGTGGGATAAGAAATGGGTATCTAAAATACCTAGGCTAAAAATCTCGTTTTTTAAAAAGCTGTGTTCCAAAATACCGTATTTTAAATTCCATACTCACCCACTTCTTACCATAGGCTCACTACGCGTCTCCAGGATTTTACGATAATTGCTATAGTATAACAATACTTTTTGTCATGACATTTACAACATTTAGCCTGAAATTTTAAAATTCCTTGTATACTTTTATGTACGATATTTATGTAGTCAGACATAAACTCTTCATTTATATGAAGCTAGCCCGATATTCAGTTCATAAAGCAAGATAGTAATACCAAACTATAACTATCGAGAATGTTTTATATCGCAGCCCGAAAAAATATCACTGTCGCAAAAAGGCTTTCGATACAATTGATCATTGCCTGCTCCTTGAAAAACTAAACTGCTCTGGAATTCGTGGGTTAGCGTACAATGTAATTGAGAATTACTTAAACGATAGACAGCAATTTGTTATGATAGATGGTATTGGTAGTGACATGTTAGATGTAGAATATGGTTTTCCTCAAGGTAGTGTCTTGGGTCCTCATATTTATTAACGATATGTCAAGACCACCTTTGGTAGGCAAAATTCGTATTTTTGCAGATGATACAGCATTATTTTATGAGACGAAGGATCCTAGTACTATTGTAGATAATATGAAACAGGACACGAACATTCTACTAGATTATTTAATATCAAATATGATTTCACTTAATTTAACTAAAACGAAATATATGACTTTTCATTCGGGCAATAAAAATATTGGAGTTCTGCCCCTTTTTGTTACGAATGATATTGTAATTAATAAGGTTGAATCATTCAAATATCTAGGAGTTGTTTTTGATTCATGTATGTCCTGGAATAAGCATGAAACTCATAATTTGTGCCGAGGTACGTTTTAAATTTTATATACTACTTTTTTGTACATTCTCAAATGACCTATGGTATTGTCGTTTACGGAACAGCAAGTAAGAAGTTATTGAATAGTATCCGAGTAATGCAGAACAAATTTGTAAAAGCTATATGTAAACTTCCGCTGCTCTTTCCTAACTATTATATGAAACTGACACCAATGGAATATTACCTATAGAAGCTTTACATGATTTTCAGATTGCATTATACATGTACAAAGCAATTAATGTGTCGTCTGTCCTGTCAAATTTAGGGTTTAGTGAAAATAAACACGAACATTTCACTCGATCTGGCAAAAATCTTTCTTGTAGTAACATCAAAACCTAATTTGGTACGAAGTCAATAAGATTCGCCGGTCCGTCTGTGTATAATAAATTACTTGATTCGTTTAAAAATCGTTTAATGTTAGACATTTTGGAAAAAATCTAAAATGTCATTTTCAAGAAATTATTCGGGATTATTTTTTATATTTTTCAAATTTTAAATTAAAAAACGAAAAAAAAAATACAAATAGAAGATCTGAAAACTTTAGTCATGAGTGAGTAAATATTTGTGGTATTGGTTTTCCTTCAAAGAACAATAAATTCATTGGAACTCCACTACTACAAGTACATATATTTCTTTTTGAATGTTTATTTTTGGGACTGCGGGATCGTAATCTTGACGAAAAGGAGTGGTTCTGTTTTCTTTGCTCTGATGCATATTCTGAGAGCAAAGTTGAAGAGGATTGGGTTAAGTGCCAGAAAAATGCATTCCATTGGCCCTACAGTGAAAAAAATATACTGCCTTAATTCAATGAAGTGCTCTCTTTATTTTAAAGAATCGTAAATTTCCTTGATATAAGGCAAAAAAAATTGCTTTCCAAAAATCACACTACATAAATAACCACATTATTTTCCATAAATATAAGGTTCTAAAAATTACTTGAATTAAGACCAATTTATAAGCAATTGATTAATTTTTCAGGAATTATGCATCAATGTATGTCAGTTTAAAACTAAAATTATGTAGCGGTTTAATCATTATATTAAAGAGTCTATTTGCCTTGATTTTAAATAAAAATCATACATTTTAAGGTCATGTCTTCATTTTTAGGAATCTAAACTTTTAAATACATATGTATATGTTACTAAGCGTTTTTATTATTTGTATAGTGTTACCAGTGAACCTTGTTAAATTTATATAAAGTGAAAAAATAATAATATGTGATTTAATGATTGGTATACAGTGGGTGGCCATATTATTAGGGACAAACTGAATTTTGTAGAAATAATGAATCTGGTACAATAAAAACCATTTTAGGTTTTTGTAAAAAAAATATTATTTGTAATTAAATTATTTTATTCTACAATGTGACTCTCATACTTAAAAAAACAAACGAATATGCAACGAGAGTGGAAAAAAGAGAAATTTAATGGTATTCTTTTTTGTCCCTAATAATATGGCCACTCACTGTAGTTTTACTTAAATAATAAGTAACCACAAGAAGAATCCATACAGTAGAATTTCGGTAACATTTTATGATTTTGTGTATAATAAATGGCGGTCAAGCTGTGATATATTGAACAGACATAAAAGTAAAATAAAAAAAATTCAGAGAGTGATAATTAAATTCAGATTGCTTTACAAAAAGTAATTAAGCCGGTTTATTATTACATTTGCATAAAAGCGATTCCCAATTTAATAAACAAAGTGCACCGTACACAAAAATTGCAGTAAAATGACTACAAATTCAAAAGGTAAATTAAATTGAATGTATTTTATACAGTGTACATTTTAAATATTTTATGTCAAATCTTTTCTCGTAAATCAAATGTTATCTCGTAAATTTTGCTAACCGTAGATGTACATATCTTTCAAATGTTTAATTTTTTTGTAGTTCTTGTAATTAAGCTTAGTATAATGAAATGCTTTGGTGAATAATTTTTATTGTATTTTAATTGTACCTTAGATAATTTTAATAATCAATGCGAAGATTTGGAAAATAACCAACTGGTATTTATTCAAAATGAAGAACCCCAAGAAGATTTAATTTGCCTAGATATTATAAGTGATGTAGTCGAGATGAATGAAGTTCAACAACTATTGTACGAATGGGACCTTTATTATTTACATGAAAAATTTGAAGGTAAAACAATGAAACTATTACTATAACATTTATTCAAATTATGCAAGTATAATTGCATTTAACATTTATCATTCTTCTTACAGAAGCCGGGTATGACCAATTATCCGATTTAGAGGCCTTGTCAGAACTTGAATTAGAAAAAATGTTTCCGCTTCAGGGCGATCAATGCCACAAACTTCGACTAAGAAGGAAAATTGTTGATTGGCGAAAACGAAATGTAATTAGTTTTAAGATGATTATTGGAGACAGTTTAACGAATTTTATTTTTGATTGTCTTTCTCTAGGGATTTAATGTAGAAGTAGAACTATTAAGCGGGAGCACTAAATTTTTAACCAGTTCAGTGAACAGTTGGTTGGAAACCATTCGTTGTGACCGAGCGACACCAACCACTCCGAGGGAATGTGTAACCCCCACTGGACATGAAATAACACGCTTTGTATGGTAGTTTATTCCACAAATATATTCGCAATCTAAACAAATTTTTAATTTCAGGATTTAAACAAATTGTTGGAGACTGATAAGGACAAAAAAATTTGGAAATGCTATGTTTCATCAAACCCCCCTAAATTGGGAGATGTAGAAGGAAAATTATTAATCGAACAAATATTGGAATTTCATTACACACAAAATATAACTATGAACTACGAAGATTTTGATAGAATTGCCGGCGATATCGCAAACACCTTTTGCGGAGAAAAAAAAGTAAAGCTACTGCTAAATAGTGCCACAAACAAAAATAAATATACATACTTAATGTTTTTGTAGAGCAAAAACATTAAAATTTTATTTTATTTTTATTCGTTTCAGGACTGGTACTTCCATCATATTCCAAAAAATAGACCTACGAGAAAACTTTATAATAAATATAGGAACGAGTCCCCGAAACTAAATAAGATTGGTTACTCTGGTAAACCAAAACGAAATAAAATAGGTCCCTCAAAATTAAAAGGTACTATAACAAATGTTATTCTTGTATTATCGTATAAATTTCTATTTTCTTATTTTATTTTTATAGAAGACAATAATCAGCGTCTCACTGATTCGACAATCGTGGATTATGTAAAAAGTGATGAATTTGAACAGGACAAAGAGTGGTTGAAATGCATGGACGTACCTTCGAGTACCGTAGAAATAAAATTTCAAAGCACATTTAAGGGTCACAATATGATTTACTTTTAGATTGATCTCGAATTTAAAATGTTATACCCGGGTAAGGAATTTTGTCTACTTAAAAAATGGAACAGCTTCGTAGAGAAAATTATTCCAATAATGAGCAATAGAATCAAAGATAAAGCAGTTCTCGAAAAACTTACGACTGAGCATCAAAATGATGGTAAATCTAGACTAAATTTTTAACATATAATTTGCTTAAATAATTTTTCCTTGTAACCGATTCATAAATATTTTGATGAGAATAATTTATTTAATTTCTTTTCTCATCTTCAGAAGAAAAAATTGTTCAAAAAATAATTTACATTACTACCAAATTAAAAAAATATCAATTAATTAATTTAATTAAATCTATCAAATAAATCAAATAAAATAAATTTAATAAACATTTTTTGTAAATAAAAATTGCAATTAAAAAATAATCTTGATGATCGAGAAGTTTCGTCTACAGTAAAATCTAGGAAGGAATAACAAAAATTATTTAAATGTGATATTATTCTCTTTATTTTTAGATTCACGAAATTTGGAAGAATTAAAGGCATTAAGTTACTTACTGAAGCCTTCGGCGCGGCTCATTCGAAAGGAAAAGAAAGTTTGGAAAGTGTCTATTCTGGACTCCATAAAATCTTTAATTTTGGAACTGAACAATGATGTAACCAACGTACAAAAAGAAATTAAAAAAAGAAAAGATACTTATAATGAATTCGGACTTAATCTGCAATTGTAATTTCTGAGAAATCGGAAAAAAAAATTGCTGTCTGTTACGACCAAATTTATTACTGTTTTAAACATCTCGTAGAATGCATTTCAGTAGCATTTAAAATTCATTTCGCATTAAATTTGCAATATTCAACCGAATGCTATAAAGTTTGGTTGTTTATATAGCAATATTTTTTTAATATTACAACAGTAAGTGATAAAACCGACGTCGACGTTGCATTATTAATTTCAGATTTGAATGCGGCAGAATTGGATAATTAGTTTTGATTGATATTTTAAAGTTAATTTTATTTCTTTTAATTAATCTTAAGTTTTGTATTAGAATATATTTTGAAATATGAATTGCCAAATTTGTACACTCAGAGAAAAAACGAAATTTAAAATTAAATATAAAATTTTTAATTCAAAAATACTGCTTCATCAGTAAGAACAGGCAAAAAAAAATTTATAACTAAAATCACCTCTATTAAAATTGAAACGAAACCTTTTAATATGAATCTATATATATTAAAAAAATAAATGTATTAGAAACGATTTAGTTGCAAATTATATCGCATTCAAACTAAAACTTAGTATTTTAAAATTATATACAATTCGTTTTGATTAATTCTTTTTCAAAATATTTGTCAACATTGATAGAAACAGCTGTTTCCTCAAAAATGTGCAAAACAACATTACACAAATTTCAAGCTTCTTAAGCCGGTGATATAATTCGCCAAATCGATATGTGCTTGTGTTATACTAAAGGTATAAACTTTTTGCAGTTTGGCAGTTGCAACCTGATGAGTGACCAACATTTTATCAGTACTAAAACCAAACTGACAAGAATAAACTTGAGGAAGTTTTCATTTTTGTAAGGGTTGTTTGTATTTTTACATAATGACCTTGGAGTTCAAAAAGGGGGGGGGGAGCTAATTTTCTACTTTTTGTGGTAGAAGTTTATTACAAGTACATGACTTCTTTGGTTTTATACTTAAATATGAGAGGAAATACATAATTTTCTACTTTTTTCAAACCGCATGTGAAAACGTAGTTTATTGTATTAAACATATTGAATTGAAATTTTTTCCATTTAGATTCATATGCGGTCAACGTATTCATATCATTAATGTTGCATTTTAAATTTAAAAGAAAAGAAAACACTATTAAAGTTAAATTTTTTAATTAAAAACCTCAGCAATACATTTCTATATGTTAACCGATTTAAAATAAAAATTAATATCTCTAATTTAAAGTTGATTTGTTTTTAAATTTATATTTCAATTTAAAAAAACAAATATGCTTTTAAAATGATCATTTTTAAATCAAAATATTTCGTTGTTGCTTGGAAAACGTATATGAAATTTTTTAAAACGAAACGTTTATTTTTATTTTTAAGTTGTTTTTTCTCTGAGTGTAGCTTTTCTTGTAATGGAATAGATTCATACATTTCTCATTTGAAAATAGTTCATAGATTTAAAATGTCCACAGATAATTATAAATGTTCAAGTCCTAAATGCTTATCTACCTTTTGCAATGCTGGTAAACTACAACGCCACTATATTTCCTGTACAAAATTTAAACTTGATGATTCTATCATATCTGATTTCGCACAGAAGCAAGATCCAACTTTACAGCCAAATACAAATTGCACAAACCAAGAAAATTTTCCTATCAATATTGTTGCCGACGTCATTGAAAATAAAACTGAAAAGTTCAATATGCCGACTAAACCCATTTCAGAGTTTAAACGAGAGATATACGACATTGCATTAAAGTTTGTTTGTAAATTGAATGGAGTAAATAATATTACGACTAGTCTATTAAAAATGATTGTAAAAGAAACATCAGAAATTATAATGCTTAACATTCTCAAAAAATTGAAAAGCCAAATTTTGCCTTGTGTTGTTGATGAAAGGAAAAGTAAATGTGAACTTTTATTCGAAATTTGTCAAGCACCTTTTTGCGAAATTAACAGTGAACATTTATTGTAAAAGAAACTCAAAAGTTTAGATTTATATAGACCGGCCGAAAAATTTATTATTAACTCGGAAGTAACTGAAGTATTGAAAAAGGGGGTCACCCATCTAGAAAAAAAAACATCATTTGGAGTTTAATTGCCCATCCATTTCTTAATTCGAAAATTTTTTGAGGTGCCTAGAGTACTAGAAAAAACTTTAGAACATTGTAAGATGCTTGAAAATAATGTTTCATTTTCGAACATTGCTAGTATACTTGATGGCGCAAATTGGAAAGAAAAAACTAAATATTTCAAAGATAAAAACGTAATTCCTTTAAATTTGTATAACGAGGACTTCGAGACAGGAAATGCATTAGCAAGCCATTCAGGAAATCAATCAATTGCAGCTTTTTATTTTAACTTTCCGACACTTCCTCAACACTGCTCAAGTTTGTCATCCATTTTCCCGGCAATGTTTGTCAAAACAGCTATAATCAAAAAATATGGTTACAATAAAACTCTTAGCAAGCTAATACAAATATTACAAAATTTGGAAGAAGAAGGTATAACTATAAGTATTAAAGATAACAAATTCAAAATCTTTTTTGTATTAGGTAGTATAGTTGGTGATAATCTAGGTTTAAATTGTTTATTAGGTTTCCGTCCCTCATTCAGTCATAAATATTTCTGCCGATTTTGCAAATTACCGAGAGATGAAATTAATAATCATAAATATGAAGACTATGCTAAACTTAGGACAATACAAAATTATAAAGATGATTTGAATAAAAATGATTATAAACAATCAGGCATAAAATTTGAATCTCATTTCAATAAATTGCAAGGATTTCATGTGACTCAAAATCAGTGTGTAGATATAATGCACGATTGCTTCGAAGGAATAATCAAATATGGTTTGTCAAATGCCATTAGTTATTTTATTAACGAAAAGCGATATTTCTCTCTGAACGAATTGAACAATAGAATTCACACTGAGAAAAATTCTAATATAAAGAAAATTCTAATATTCGAATATTCTAATATAAAGAAAATTCGAATAATGAATCAATAAATTCCACTATTAGTAAAATTCAAGAATTAATTAGCTGAAGGAAGAATAATTTGATTAAATGAAGCATTTGACGCTTAACTTTATTAATCAAATGAAATATAGATTTAAACCTAAGTTTCTTAGTTTAAGAAATAAAAATAATTCTTTAATTCAATAGCATTTACTAATTTTGAGAAACAATACATTTCTTTTGATAATTTTAGACTCTATTTTAAATTTTTACTTTGTTTATGACATTAATCAGCATCTATTCTTTATTGTATCATAAAACCTTTAAGTAATTAAAATATTTAACGATTGAATATAGAAAGTTTGTTTCTTGAAAATCATATTTGTTTTGTTCTCTAAATTTGATAAAATAATTCTCAACACGAGAAAAACTTATCGACTATCTTGAACTATATTTAGAAATCAATATTTAAAAACTAAGTTAAATCTGTAGAAAAGCATTCCACTTTTTACAAGTTAGAGCATCAGGATCGTGTCTTATTAATAAAGCACAAATAAAAGAATCCATACATTTCCACCATTTAATAAAATAACTTTTATTATTTATGAGTTTATTGAGCTTGGAATATAAATATTTATAACAGTGCACTGTAATCATCGAATTACATTACTGTCCAAGAAATTTTTATCCGAAATTTTATTACAACATCCTATACTTTAAAGATCTATAATTAATGGATTGCCTTATACATTATCGTTTTGTACAACAAAATGGAAACTTCGATCTGCCCATACATCTCAGAATTCGATAATAAATATCCTACTACAAAAAGATACGCCAGAATATATTAAAACCACATACTCTCACAAATGAGCAAAAACGCATCGAACTACCTTATTGTATAGAAAAGGTACCGGTGAATTTATTACCACACTGAGAAAAAAAAACCATTAAAAATAAAAAAATATACATATAAAATCAAAAAAATATACATATATTTTTTAGGCGAAAAGTCTCGTTTTTTAAATCAAAAAGATAATCTTTTTATTTTTAAAATATATTTTTTCACCAAATTTGTTTATAAAAATAAAAAAATGGTTTTTATTTCCAAAAATACTTTCCTTACTTTTGTCAAATAGTTTTCTTAAATTTTAAGCGATTATGTTTTAAGAATAAAATACTATTGGTTAGTTTTAAAAGATTTATTTTAATTTTTAATTATTTTTTAACAATTATGTCACACAATTTTATTACTTCAAAGTAATCCGTAGTAATACATTTTACTATTACAATGACATTCACAATATTTGCGACTGTTCAAGTCAGCAAAAACTAAGAGGTAATCACTAACATGTAACTCCCCCTCCCCAATTTTTAGCCCCCAGCGCCATTGTGTAAAAATACATACGAATACGACCCTTAAAAAAATATAATGAGTATCTCTCAAGTTGCTTTGGTAGTTTGGATTCGTATTTATAAAATTTGCTCTACTTATCAGGTTGCAATGACCAAACTGCGGAAAATCAAACCTCCATACATTTAGTATAACACAAGAACATATCGATTTGGCGAATTATATAAATAGCCGAAAACACTTTAAAATAAAAAATAAAATATAGACGAATTGAAAAACAAAACAACGGGGTTTCTGGCAAAACAATAAATATAAACATTTTCATAAGTTGTCATTATTATCAAAAAAATTGTTTTTAAATGCTAAAACACTTCTTTTGAAATAAATTATTATGTTTAAATAAATAAACTTTTTAAATTTAAAAAGTATTTTATAAATCATTTTACAAAATATGTTTTTAAAATAAAAAAGCTTTTTATTAGTTTGCAAAAATTTCATTTAATTTCAAAAAAATACTTTTGAAATTCAAAAATATTTATAACTTTGAGAAATTAAAAACTTCGTTTTTAATTTTACAAACCAAAATTTTTCTCAGTGCAATAGCACACATACCCAAGGGTCGATTGATATGCTTTGAGTAGCTTCAATCCACATACAATAAGTGGAATTGAAATACATACCTTCTTCCACAATTAAATGGTACTCCAGAATTTATTATAATAGCCATAACCTCAGAGGTCAATGCATCAATGCAATTTTTCTCAGTGCAATAGCACACATACCCAAGGGTCGATTGATATGCTTTGAGTAGCTTCAATCCACATACAATAAGTGGAATTGAAATACATACCTTCTTCCACAATTAAATGGTACTCCAGAATTTATTATAATAGCCATAACCTCAGAGGTCAATGCATCAAATTACCTTTCTGGTAAAACTAATGGGTACTCCGAGTTTAGTACAGCAGTTAGTTAGAAAGACACATTAGACTCCTGAAACTGTTTTCGATTTGTCTATTCATAACCTGCGTACCTATAACGATCGGTGCCACTAGTTTTTCAAATGTGTACAAATAGTGTAATAATAGGTATCCGTATAGTCAGTTTCTTTTAGTTCTGTAATTAGTTGATTAAATGGCACCCCTTTGTGAATCTATCAACATCTCAGTGCAACTTATGATACTTACTCGTATAATCGTATCTTAAGTCAAAATTTTAATATTTGAGTTGAAGTTCTAGGAACTTACCGCAGATCGATTTTAAATTTCACACACAAGAACGAAATGCGCTAATTACGTATTCCAAATACCGTTAAAGGATCGTACGTGTTTTCGATGCAATATGATCTTAAACTACGCCAAACAAAACTTATAATTTATTACAGACGTGAAGGAAAACCGTTTATAAAATTTTACCAATATGTGTTTGATACATACATTACCATTTTTTGCTTATATTACTTCTGATAAAGTGCATGTAACTATAATAAATAAATAAATTTCTAATAGAAATAACCTTATAAAACACAAAAATTAACAAAATTTAAATAAGTTTGTTACACGCGCATATACTGAAATTAAATTAATGAATGTCTTAGAACATGAACAACATATTTTAGTAATCTTAAATAATAAACTTAGTTGTCATTTTTCTACTTTAATCTTGTTTAGAAGCACTCTTGATAACAGACGGGGCTTAGAATTCTCTAAAATTCAAACCTTTCTTTTTAAATAAAATTAAGCGTCCTTTTCTTTAATTTTATGTCCAATTATAGAATCGTTATTCTTAAATATATGATAGTGAATAAATTTGAAACGAGATTAAAAATAATATATTTAAGATTAAAAAATCTCTATTTTAGAATATATATAATTTTATTCCGTTTATTAGAACATTATTCTCGTTTTAAGAATAAAACAATACATTTGTTAATGAAATCTCAAACGAAGAGTAATTTAACAATATTAAGCGGAATTTTTATTCTAGAGTTGAGAATTAACTTCTTTTCAGCAGTAGACAATTTATGAAATAGCGTTAATATTTCTTGCATCGTAAATGGTCAGTATTATCGAAAATAACCAAGGCAGTGGACGTGTGTAAAACTGTAAAAATAATTTTATAAATTATAGTGTGCTGCACGTGCAACTAAAATAATATTTATTTACTTTTATAAATTTTGGTGTTTACACGTGTACAATAAGAGAAATTATCAAATAAAAATTATAGTGTATACGTAAAAAGTGAATGATAAATAAATTTATGTGAACAAAGGAAGACTATATAACCGTCAAAGAGAATCATCCCATCCCCGAGTAAACCCGGTAGGTTTGTATACCTTTATATACATTGTACATGGATGTGAGTTAATAGTGTCTGTGTGTATATTATAATATATCTGTGGGAACAAACAATAGTTTATTCGAGAATATTAAGGACTGTAAAGCATTGGAACGATTAGGAAACCTCGGAAAGCTTGAAAATGGTAAGTTATATGTTCATATTATTGAAAGATATTCAAATAATTTCATCTGCCCCCCCCCCCCCCCCCCCCAGCAGTGTTGTTCATCTACGCGTGCATAAATTAAAATTTTTCTTATTAATTTTCAAATTTGTTTTCATGATCTCCATTGTGAATATAAATATTTATCTGCGTGACTATGTACTCGTAGACAATATTATGCAATACGTCGTACAATTTGCGCCGTGCAACACTGTATGGTTTAATCTCTTATTATATACACGTTATGATAGTCGTTTTATTTTTTAATAGAATCATTGAATTAAGTTCAGCATCTTAAGACCAAGCGAATTCTGAAATTATTTTGTCTAAGTTTATTTATTGCTCTCTATATAATTAATTCGTAGTAGAGTAAATTTGGGGTTAATTTTAAAAAATAGTATCGGAGCCTTGGGCGTGAATCGTTTGCTTATCGATTGGCTAGCAAGCAAGCAAATTGCTAGGCAAAATCCTGGCTACTCAATCAATTTTACCAAGAAAACTTGATTTCCAAATTATATTTTTTATACATTTTTTGTTTATTTTTGCAATTGCAAAGTAAAATAACACAAAAATTTGCTATTCAGTTTTTGAAGCCGCAAAATTTACTGTCCAATCGCAAAAAAAACAAAAATTTTATAAAAAATATAATTGGAATTTTCTTGGTAAAATTGATTGAGTAGCCAGGATTTTGACTAGTAAATTGCTAGCCGATCGAGTATCTACCCTAATATGTTTTAAAGTCAATGATACATTATTAGTTGCTTAATAATTATGTTTGTATTTTTTCAGATTTGAAAAACCTCGAAGTTCTAAAACTGCTCCAGTATTGCTTGCCACCAACCGGACGGATCGCAAACACAAAAAACAAAACAAAAAATCTGGAAGCCATCAATTGAAAATTCGGTGTCCTCGTGCTTGTTGGAAATTTCAAGTATTGCAACATTGGAACAATCGTTACAAACAATTCGAGAAAAATACGCAGATTTTAATTTAACGCTTCAGCCATTGATTATTATTTACGAAATAAATCAAATTAAACATTATGCGGTTGCCTACTATAACATATTTTATAGTTTTGATAATGTAGTAAATGTTTTAAATTATTTTTTGTGTTCGATGTCAAATATCCCTTTGAATCCGAAAAGTTTTGGTATTTTATTTATATTTGGTAATTTTTTATAATATAAAAACCAAGTATGACAAAGCAGATCCGAAAGTCATGATTTTAACATCAAAATTGAACCAAAAATTGAACTCAAATAATTAAACCAATTTATGATAATATATTTTAATTTTAATATAATTTTGAATTAAGCCTAATAGTTGATTTTCGGAACCGTTACTACACAATACAAATTGTTTATTAAGCAAACTGAATTAAATATGTTTCAATCTATAATTTAATAAATTCAATCTTTTAACAAAAGATTAATTATTTTTAGTGACTTTGAACTAAAAAAATTAATGTAATGATTAATTATAAAAAATATAAAAATTTTCTAATAAAAACTTATTTGAAATAATTCATAAATTTTAACTGAAAATTAGTTCTTAAATTTCTTATTAAACGAAGGTTCTTTTAGAACGGATATTGGTTTAAACGCAAAATGTATTTTTTATGCTATATTTGTGAACAAAAGTTTTTGGATTTAGAACTATTTTTTGTACATTTGAAAGACTATCATATGCTTAAACAAAATGATGAATTTAGATGTGCTCAAAACATATGCCCGGCTACATTTTCAAAAAAGAATCTGTTTAAAAGACACCTTAAAATGTCACATCAACAGAATCATAATTCATTAATTTTAACTGGAAACACTCTTCAAATTTCGAAGCAATCCGATGAAACCCCTAATAGGAATAATGTCCACATTTTCGATAATATTGGAGACTGTATAAATACCGATTTAGACAAAAATTTCTGTGACATGCAGAATGATTCAATAAATGTAATATTTTCTAAAGTTCGAGAATTTTGTTGTAAACAATTTAGTTATAGCTATTTCACAAACACTGCAGTTCAAAATTTAATTCGCGATATTAAAGAAATTATTTTACATAGTATAATCCAAGAAGTGAAAAACATAGTATTACCCAATGTTGCTGAAGATAAAAAAAACAAAATAGAAGATTTTTTGCAATATTGTTTAGATCCATTTCAAAATATTAATAGCGAATATAAACTTAATAAGTGATGAACTTAAGTGATTTATATAGCCCGGTGCGTAAATACATTGTTAATTCTACAGTGTCTGAAGCTTTAAGAAAAGGAAACCCTTGTTTACGAACACAGATAACAACTGGGGCTTTAATGCCAATTGAATTTCAAATAAAGAAATTTTTTGAACGTCCGGGTATTTTAAAAGCTACCTTAGATAATACAATCAGGTTGCAGGAAGATAAAGATAGCATATCAAATTTCGTTCAAGGTGATTTATGGCAAGAAAAAAAATTAAAATATCAAAATAAAACGGTAATTCCCTTCTTCTTATATTATGATGACTTAGATACCGGCGATCCTCTTGGAAGCTCTGCAGGGAAGCAATCCATCGCAGCCTTTTATTATAATTTCCCTACATTGCCTTGCAATTATTCTTCTCTTGAAAACATATTCACAGCACTATTTTTGAAATCTAAAGATTTAAAATTGTTTGGGACCTCAAAGAGCCCTTATAAGTTAGTAGAAGTTTTGAATAAAATAGAAGATAAAGGTATCAAGATTGTTGTGGATAATACCGCAATAACTGTTCATTTTGCCTTGGGGCTTATTATAGGCGATAATTTAGACTTAAATACTCTTTTAGGATTTGCTAGATCATTTTCCCATAAATATGTATTTTTGTCGGTTGTGCAAATCAAATAAAGATGATATAAACAATATTCTTAATGAGGAACATGTTGTTTTACGAAACACTGTTAATTATTTATTTGATGTGAACACCAGTTGTTACAGTGAAACCGGAATAAGAGAAAGCTCCGTACTTAATCAAGTTAATAATTTTCATGTCACAGAAAACTTTTGTGTTGACCTAATGCATGATGTGTTAGAAGGGGTTGCAGTTTATGGCCTAACGGAAATTCTAAATTATTTCATTAATAAAGGCTTCATTACAATTGCTAAACTTAATTCATGCATTCAATTTTTCGATTATCAAAATTTACAATTTAAGAAACAATAAATTAAAAATGTCTGCAAGCCAAACGCTCACATTTCTAAATTATTTCACTTGTATTTTAGGAAATTATATTCCAATAAATGATAAAGTATATCAATACGCTATTGTATTGTATGACATGGTGAAATTAATGTTAAGTCACTCATTTAAAATAAACGATCTAAACAGGTTAAAAGATTTAATTAGGCATCACAATAAAATGTATATCGAATGTTTCGATCAAAATTTCAAGCCAAAGCATCATATGCTTATTCATTACCCATCTATTATCAAAAAATCTGGCCCCTTACGCATGTTTTGGTGTATGCGCTACGAATCTAAACACAGAGATATTAAAAATTATACTAATGTAACATTTTCTAGAGCTAATTTGCCAGTTTCAATAGCAAAGAGATTTATTATTAAATTTGTCTACTCACTATTACAAAATAAGAGTTTTGATAGCATTGTTAAATTAATAAAATTGAGTAACATTTCTTTGAGTGAAATTAAACAAGATTTAAACATCAGTTGTGTTTTTAATAAATTAGATAATTATTCAAAAATGATATCAGTTTCAAGTATTACTTACCAAAATACTTTAATCGAAAATCATTCATATTTTTTTTTAGAACTGATGAATTAAAACCAACGTTATTCAAAATTAAATATATTTTAACCGAAAAAGAAATAATAATTTTAATTTCACAAAAAATTGAAATAATTTTTAACCATCATTTTAATGTTTATTTAATTAAGAAAGAACTAGTGGAATACGAATTTATAAATTTGAACACTAAAATTTATGTAAAACCAATTACATTAAGGAAATTGGAAGATGGTTCAATGTATGCCAAATTACCATTATTTTAATATTATTTTAAATAATTTTATGTATAAACATTTATTTTTTAATAAAACCATTTATAAAAAACTATCAAAATTTATTTTATTCAATAAATTAGAATATAAGCTGAAATTATACAAATCTCTATCCAAGAATAGATTTATTCTTAAATGTGGAATAAGCTTTCTCCAATTTGGAATAAAAATATTTGATTTAAGCAAATCCATCAAGACCATCAAGTTTTGTTTTCTTAAATCGATGTTAGGTATTCTCAATTTCTGATTTAACCATTGTGTTTTAAGAAAATTAAATCTTAAATGAAAAGTGAATAATTCTGTTTTGGAAAATAAATTACGCTCGAAGTGAGATATTGTTTTATATTTTTGTAAATTTCAAATACTGAAATTGAGAAACTTATTCTTCAAAATATGATACTAATGTCTCAAACGGAGAATTAATATTTTACAAAAATAGCATATAAAAATCAATCGAAGAAATTATATTTATTAAAAGTATACATGTATTTCTCAATAAAATATTGCTTGATTTCAACGAATTTAGTAACACTCATCTCAATTTAAGAAAATATATGCTTAGCACACATTCAAACAAGAAATTTCTTTGAATCATTCCGTTACCGCTTAATATGAGTTTACTTTTTTCTCAGTGCAATATTTTGATTATGGAGAATTACAATGCACGAATAGAATACTGTTGATAAAGCTCGAACACTTGAAAAATAAACAACTTCATATGTCGGCTCGTGAAACTTTAAAATTTTTACAGTTATTTTCTTTACTGGTGGGTGATAAAGTACCACAAAATGACAGAGTATGGAAATATATTTGCCTCTTGGATGAGGTTCTCGAGATATTACTTTATAATAGTTTTTCAGAGATAGTAATAAATTTATTAAGGGAGAAAATAGCTCTCCATAACGAAATGTATTTAAATGTATTTGACGATCAGTTGAAACCAAAACAACACATTTTAACACATTATCCCACAATTATCTTAAATGGTGGCCTTCCTATCTATTATTGGTGTATGCGATTTGAATCGAAACACCGAGAGATGAAATGTTACACAAATTCCACTTCGTCGCGAAAAAATTTACCCGTATCGATAGCCAAGAAATGTCTATCAAATTTTGCATTTACAATTTTAGAAAATATTGGATTTAATCAGCCTCTTATCATCAATAAAATAGAAAATGATATTTTATTTGCCAATAAACCGTATTTTAGTGCTATTGCAGAAAAACTTCACTTATCTTCAAATTGTTTTCAATTAGTTAGTTCAATAACATTTAATAACACATTGTACAACGTTGACTTCTATATTTATGAGAAAGAAGAAAATAAGTTACTGAAGATTATAGACATCATAGTTGAAAGCGACGAAGTTTACTTCATCACACAAACAAAAATTGTCGAAAAATATGATCAGCATTTAAGGGTATTTATAGTTGGACGTCTTGAATCGGATCATAGTTATGTGAAATTGGGTAGAACTCATTTAAAACCGATATCTTTATATATATATTTAGATTTAAGAAAATGTTTTAAACCATGTTTATTTTAAAATAAGAAAAATGTATTTTAATTTTAACATAACATGTATATGCATATTCATTATAAATATATACTCGTAATGTTGGGTATTAAAATATTATATAACGATTTTTATTTAAATTTGAAAGCAGTATTTCTTATGAAAGAAACCTTGAAACAAGTATATGTATGACCTTAATTTAATGTGCCATGTCTAAGTAAATTTCCATCTGAACTTAAGGAATAAGTACTAAATTGTTGGTATCTGTGACATAAAATTTAAGAAAAATGATACGAAATTCAAAGAAAAGATCCTTAATAATTGGAAACTTTTTCCTAAATTTAATGAATTATTTTATAATTTAAAGTAAAATATACCAAAAATTTAAGTTTTTTTCCTTAATTTTTATATTTTAAAACATTAAACTAATACCCTATAACATATAATTTAATCTCGATTTCTTAAAATAAGGTATCATTTGCCTTGAAATATTATGAAGATTTTAACCTTCTAATTATGTCGGCATTCATTAAAATAAGGTTGTAAATACATAAGGTCCAGATCAAGTCATTAATTCTTTAATATTAATTACAAAAACATTAAATGTAGGCCAAATTTTTTTCAGTGTTTTCTTGAGATCGGTAGACATTATCGTATTCGGAATACAATTTGCTATGAAATTCTTTATATTACTAAAATTTTTCGCCGGCTACTTTAATCATTTTTTTAAATTCCTTATCTTTTTTTAAAATAAGCAACATAATTTTCCCCCTACTGAGGAAAAAATTCCGACTGGATAAATCGATACAGAATTATTCGCTCAGTAGGTATATTTATTTAGTTTTATATAGAAAACTTGCATACAAATTTGAAAAAATTATTAAAGTAGCCGACGAAAAATTTTAGTAATATAAAGAATTTCATAGCAAATTGTATTCCGATTACGAAAATGTTCACCGATTTCAAGAATAGGGCTCTACCCTCTAAAGAAATTTGCGAGGCCTCGCCAAATTGACTCAAAGGCGAGTCGCAAGTGAATTAAGATTTTCATACGACACCAATACATGGAAAATTAGTATAGTATACGCGAGCATATTTACTATGGGTAAGATAGCCATTTTGTTTATTATCATTAAATTGACGCATTTAGTGTGGAATAGTTGTGAAAAATTTGATTATATTGTAATTTATTGTGATATTTTGAATAAAATAAAATATATGAAACGGTTTCTAAATACAATGTAACTTTAAATATCAAACTTTCAATGAAATTATATGTTTTTATAATTATGTTTAAAATTTTATTATTTTTAACGAAAAATGCAAATAATTGAAAACATACTTATAAATTTGACTGATTAACATATATTAAATTAGAAGAAAATTTTAAGTATATATTATAAATGTAAAATGAATTTCTAGAAGGATAATACAAAATGATTTATAAAATATTAGAAATAAATAAATATATACGAATTTATTGAAACCAATGTTTTGAATTTTCTTCTTCAGACATTATTTATGAAAGTAGTGATTGAGAAATAAAAAGCTGCTCGCTAATGATTCACTTTAACGTCGTCTGCATTTTATTCTTGATTCGCCTGTAATTCGCTTTTAATTCACCCGCACGTCGTAAATGACTCTAATGTGAAGAGAATACGAACTACCAATACATTTACATGAGCTCGCTTTCATTTTAATTTCCATACGCCAGGTGAAACACTAACGACTCGCTTTTGACTATCCAAGGCGAGTCGTTTGTGAGGTCTTTCATATAAGAATGACCTCGCTAGTGACTCGCTTGCGATTCACCATGTTTAGAGGGTACCCTCTAAAAAAAATTTGCGAGGCCTCGCCAAATTGACTCAAATGCGAGTCGCAAGCGAATTTAGATTTTCATACGACACCAATACATGGAAAATTAGTATAGTATACGCGAGCATATTTATTATGGGTAAGGTAGCCATTTTGTTTATTATCATTAAATTGACGCATTTAGTGTGGAATAGCTGTTGTGATAAATTTGATCATTGATAAAAACTATTAAAAAATAATAATAATAAGTGTACATATACACTGAGAAAAAAAACCAGTAAAAATAAAAAAATATACATATAAAATCAAAAAAATATACATATATTTTTTAATCGAAAAGTCTCATTTTTAAAATCAAAAGGATAATATTTTTATTTTTAAATAAATTTTTTCGCCAAATTTGTTTATAAAAATAAAAAAAATTGTTTTTATTTTCAAAAATACTTTCCTTACTTATGTAAAGTATTTTTCTTAAATTTTAAGAGATTGTTTTTAAGAATAAAAAAACAATTGGTTAGTTTTAAAAGATTTATTTTAATTTTTAAATTATTATTTTTTAGCTAATGTCACAATGTTTTGAAATCAATGTTTGCGACTGTTCAAGCCAGCAAAACCAAAGGGTCATCTACTCATAAGAACATAACATATCTACCACGAAAAGTAGAAAATTAACTCCCCCTCCCCAATTTTTAACCCCCAGGGCCATTGTGTAAAATACAACCCTTACAAAATATAATGAGGACCTCCTCAAGTTCTTTTTTGGCGCTTGTTTTCATTTAGTACTGATAAAAAGTTGTTCTACTCAGTCAGTACTCATTAAGTAGCAATTTCAAAAACCTGCATACCTTTAGTACAACACAAGAACATATCGATTTGGTGAATTGTATAAATAGCCGAAAAAACTTTAAAATAAAAATAAAATATAGACGAATTGAAAAATAATTCAACGGGATTTCTGGCAAAACCATAAATATAAACATTTTCATAAGTTGTCATTATTATCAAAAAAATTGTTTTTAAATGCTAAAACTCTTCTTTTGAAATAAATTATTAAGTTTAAATAAATAAACTTTTTAAATTTAAAAAGTATTTTATAAATCATTTTACAAAATATGTTTTTAAAATAAAAAAGCTTTTTATTAGTTTGCAAAAATTTCTTATAATTTCAAAAAAATACTTTTGAAATTCAAAAAAATTTATAACTTTGAGAAATTAAAAACTTCGTTTTTTAATTTTACAAACCAAAATTTTTCTCAGTGTATGTATAATAAATATTAATAATAGTTAATAGTGTAGTATTAATTAATAGTGTTAATATTGTATTAATAATATAGTTGAAATGTGTGACAATACAATAGGGACATGAAATTATTTAACCTGACAGACCTCAAAACAAAAATTGTCACGCTTACTACTGAGATTGGATCAATATATATATAAACCACTACACACATATAATGTTTTCTTCTATTCTAGATATAGTACGTGAAATCAAAGTTTATTTAGTTTAAAAGATAATTCTGAAAATTGTAAATAAAATAAATTAGATAAAAACTAATGTATTTTCTCAATTTAGAATAATAGATTAACTGAAAATGTTTTCGGATTCTAACGAATTTGGTGAAGACGATTCGGATAATTATCATTTTCAGTTTTTGAAAACGACAAAAACTCCTAAACCTAGCACCCAAAAGCAAATAAATACATGAATTTCTGGAAGGATAATACAAAATGATTTATAAAATGTTAGAAATAAATATATACGAATTTATTGAAACAAACGTTTTGAATCTTATTTTTCAGACATTATTTATGAAAGTATTGATTGAGAAATAAAAAGCTGCTCGCTAATGATTCACTTTAACGTCGCCTGCATTTCATTCTTGATTCGCCTGTAACTCACTTTTAATTCACCCGCACGTCGTAAATGACTCTAATGTGATGAGAATACGAACTACCAATACATTTACATGAGCTCGCTTTCATTTTAATTTCCATACGCCAGGTGAAACACTAACGACTCGCTTTTGACTCGCCAAGGCGAGTCGTTTGCGAGGTCTTTCATATAAGAATGACTTCGCTTGTGACTCGCTTGCGATTCACCATGTTTAGAGGGTATGTATAAAAACATGAGAAAGTTGTGGATAATTAAAATGTCTTTATAGCAGCAGTCACCGCATGTTTTTATGTTTTTATTTAAAAATGAAGTACCTACAATACTAGTCTAAAGCTTGAAATTAATATTAATTTGTTTTAATTTAAATGTTTTACTTTGTGTTAAAAATCTTGATTTTGAATTAATAAAGAATTTATAGCCGTTTAAAAAATTAAATTTTTTTCAATTTTTTTATATACGAAAAAATTTGGTTTAACTTACACCAAAGTTAGTTTCAACTTACCCCGGTTACGTGGTAAGTTGAAACATTGATAGTGTTGACCAAAAATAAGGTTTCTGCCTATAAACAAAAGACCTACATATATTGCTGAATCACAAAAAAATATCGCCATAAAATTTTACAGTACCTAATGCAATTAATATTTTCATTCAAATCTCTTCAGGTTAGCTCATACAATGAACAATGCAAAAAGTGTTTCAACTTGCCCCGGTCCCCCCTACTTTTTTTTACTTTTTTTCGAGTATTGTTGTCGAGTATATACTTTTAACGCCACTAATAAGTCTAGTCTAGTGGTATTTTTTTAAATCGTGGGGTGAAATATTTGGGAAGGGGAGGGATGTTGGTCGTGCAACGTGGATCAGAAGATTTGCATTTTAAATCGAAGTAGCCTTCGAAATAATATCAGAATAGAAGAAGATAAGTAAGTTGTTCAAGAGGTTGTTTAATCAATTAAAAACGACTTTAGAACCGAAGAAACTTCTGAAAATTCGAAATATATCTAGTCTAGCAAACGTTGTCATAAATTAATACGTAAAGGTATTTCTAAGCGAATCCATTGAATAACACAAATAAATAAATCCATTCAAATCGACATACAAAATTTAAGAAAGCGTGTATTTTTGATTATATTTAAACATACAATTTGAATGAAGTACGCTTTGATTGAATTTGAAATGAATCTCATTTCGAGACAAAAGAGATACAAATCGTTTACATCTAAAACTTTTCGAATATGCGGTTTCAAGTATATAATATACTCGTACATAATACATCATTTTCAATTTTCATTCAATGTTTTAAAATTGTATTCCATTCTCATAATCCGCAATGAAAAAATATATATATATAGATAATCCATCTTTATATGTACAGATTTGCATAATTCACAATATACATGTATATTTGTATTATCATCAATATGATGATGAATTAAAGATAATGTGTATGTTGTCATTTGTGATTTGGTTTACATAATCTGTATAAAAAATATATTAAGTATAATAAAAATTTCGAGAATTCTCACCTTCTGGATACGGTAAGGTCCGGTTTTCCAACATTTCTTTGCACTCGTCTTCTTTCTCTTTATAGAAGAGATCCGCCGGGCTTATTGTACTATTCGACATGTTTAATGTCTAAATTCAAAGGCCTAATTTAATCTATACACAACACTACACACTACTTGTAACGAACTTTTCACTTGTATTAACAATTTTTTGACACACACACGAAAACACATTACGTATTACATAAAAATGGAGTGGCCACCATCCCCAGTGGCATAACATCAAATTGGTATGGATAAATCTGAAAATAAAAAGAACATTGAATGCATTATATATCGATTTCCAACAATAAATTTAAAAATATTGTAAACGCGAGTGTATATGGCTTCAATATGGTCTTTCATCGATTGCTAATAATATTCATTGTCTGCAAAATATAAAACAAATTTCAACCTAAAACGATTGTACGTACTCGTATAGTACACCAAGGAGCGCTACACCAATTTATGGAATGGTGAATGTTAATGTCTCGAGGTTTGGAGTGTGAAAAAAAAAAATTTCCGTGTTTTTTGTAAAATTAAAAAATAATTAAAATTCCATTTTTTTTTTGGAAAATTTACAAATTATAATTACACCCCATGCCACCGGGTGTTTAGATTTTACAGAAATACTCGTATTTGAATATAACATTTTGATCCTGAAAAATATTTAAATTTTTTACTGTTTCTTGTGCGTCTGTTTTACTTCTTTAGGTATGTGTATGTGTGTGTAAAATTAAAAAGGAAAATCCCGCACTTTTCGTGTACAATATTCAACAGCAATGTCTATACACATAGACACCTTATTGTGGTGTGAAGAAAATTAAGGTTTCGCATAAAATGGTTAGGAATGTTTGTTTATTTTTTGTTATTGGTGTTTTTCATAAAATATTTTTCTCCTTGCTGTCCTTTTTATAATATACAAAACAGAAGCAACGTTTTAAGAATTTACACAAAACAGGTGTTGGTGTACGAACGAGTTGAGGTTTTAGAAGTGTGAGACCATAAGGAATTAGCTAATATTTTCGGTTTATAGCTACCTGAGACTTAATTCGACACAGTATTGTCTCAAGTGTATAATTATGTTTGACAGAGTGCGGTCGTATCTTATTAAAACCAAGAAATATACAGTTGAACCATCGAATGTTTGACTTAACGTGTAGTTTTTTATAACAAAGTTGGATCCAAGTTCCATGTTGAATAATTTTAAAGAACTCCCCCGCAGGTCTTAAGAAACCTTACATAAAATAATAAATTCATTGTCATAATATCTTGAATGTGAGAACCAGCAGCTATCGCTAATATTAATGTACAGAAACCGCTCCTTAGATGAGCTTGTATGAAGCTTTTCAGGCAATATATTGAATGAGCCAGCAAAAATTATACCTCCAGCATATTATACCAGTTCATCAATTATTAAGGGATGCGAAATTTTCAACAAAATAATAAATGTTACATAAAAAATAAATTTTTTTAAATTAAGAAAAACAAAGAATTGATAAAACCAATGTTGCATTAAAAACCGGACAACAGACGAATTTACTTCAATTAAAAACTATTTTATAAGCTTAATTTAATTATATTGTAAAACAATAAAAAATTACAGGCAATCCTACCGGGCAATGACATATGTAGTTATTTCAAATGAGGACGTCAGAAGTGCTGATATGGTTTTAATAATGTGAATGGAAAATGGACCTGTAACGGTCATAAATGTTGACATTGCTTTTGCCGACTGCCTGTTTTAAAAATTGCGCATCCGTCATAAATACTGGGAAATTGAATGTGATGAAATTTGCATTTTAAATCAATCTAACATTGAAAATGGCTTTTCAATTTTATAAAGGTGAAGTTTCTAATCAATTTTCGAATTTAATTCATAAAGATTCGTCCATTTACAAATATTTATATATAGCGCCAATTCTAACGTACGGTTGGTCTTGGAATTTTTATCATTTGTTATCGATACCAAACTGTTCACGACACTTTAGGTTCCATGGAACCATTCATTTAAATCTAATAAAAGTTACAGTTAAAATTAAATGGTCTACCCAAGGCTCCTAAGCGCCAAACACAGCATACGTATGGACTTGTAAACTTCTTTTTTTGTTTGGTATTGGACATCATGTCGTGTAAAAATCAGCAAAGATCAGTGCCTTTATGTTGGTGTATTATTATTATTATTATTATTATTATTATTATTATTATTATTATTATTATTATTATTATTATTATTATTATTATTATTGGTGTATCAATTTGGATATTTTTATAGTACAAACCGAGTTTCAAACTATTCGATTGAGTAAGGTCTTCATTCTAAGCGATTTACCCATTTTCCAAGATTACATATCTGGAGCTCGTTTTGGAATCCTTTGTTTAACATATAAAGAGAGTTTTCAATCCGTATAGTTAAGAAGAGGCTAAGATTAATTTAAAATGACAAATTTTCACAGGTACGTGCAAAGTTTATATTACATTTCTATTTTCATCATATAATCTGAGTTATATAGTACCTCCTTGTTTTGGGAGATGATTTTGTTATATTGTAAAATATAACACGCCATACCATTGCAGTCGATTCGTGACACTCGAAAACCCCATCTCTACATTTTTTTTATCATTCGAGCCCATTTTTAAATAGGGACCACCTGAACGAATGTTTCCGAATTTAAAACTCATGATAATCGATTCTTATCACTCGAAACCCCCTCATTCAATTTTATAAATCGTTCGACTCGTAAAACCTAAGCACATAATCTTGTGGTTATCCAACACGCGAGTCTGCGAGTTCATCGATGAAGTCATTACCTGCTCATCCGACTATCCTACTACCGATAATATGACACGTCTTCTTGCTCTTCAGACTCATACTCATTCCTTTACCTGCGGAAAGGGAAGAAGCAAAAATACAGGGTGCAGATTTGGAATTCCTTTCTTCCCAATGAATGCGACAGCAATTCTTCGTCGCTTTGAAAGTAATGAAGAAAAACTTCCAATCTACAAACTTTTTCAGAAACGAATTCGAGCATGCCTTGATAATTTCAAATCTGATAATCCTCCAGCTTCCTCTTTAACATTTGAAGACTTTCTCGTTCAAGTCAACTGTACTCCAGCTCACTACATTTGTGCCATTCGCTCTTCACTCAAGAGGGCAAAAGTATTTCTTAAGCGCCGACCGTGCGAAATCTTCATCAACATACAGTACATCTTTGATGCCTACGCCTGCTGTTGTTACATCATTGATTACATCAAAAAGAGTAACAGAGGAGTGACTCTTCTTCTGAAGAAGATTATTGAGAATGCTAAACGAAATACCACCCTTCGAGAACGACTGCAAGAACTGGGAGCTGCTCACCATGTGAACAGCGAACTTTCAGCTCAAGAAGCTTCTTATAACCTTCTGCAAATGCCCATGAGTTTTGCATCTGAGCAATGCATTTTCATTCCTTCCTGCTCACTTTCCGAGAGAACATCAATGATGAAGACTATGGAAGAAAGAAATGGACTCGACGATTCATCCACAGATATGTTCGTCAAAGGTCTTCTTGATCACTATGCACACCGTCCAACCGATATTGAAGATGCATGCCTTGCTCACTTTGCTGCATGGTATGTATATTCTAAACGGAAACGCGCTATTGCAGGGCAAGTTGATGAAAATGTGGATGATGACAGCGACAACAACGACATTCAAGATGAGCATTCGACTGTTATGAGACTTAACGATGGTTCTGGATTTGTTCGTAGACGCAAGTTTCCGAAAGATATACGCTTCGTACGCTATAACAAGTCAAGAGATCCAACAAATTACTATCGAGAACAAGTTCTTCTCTACTTGCCTTGGAGATCGGAAAGTAATAAAGCTGGGGCCTGGTGTCGATTGTCAGTCTGTATATCAGCGAAATCTTGAAGTTATTCAACCAAATCGAAAAAAAATCAATTTTTTCGATGATGAATACCTTGAAGATCAAGTTAGAGATGCCGAAAACAATGCTGATGAACGAATTCACGACGAAGAGGGAGTAGAAGAGGGAGAAGAGGCAGAAATCTGGAATCAACATGATGAATTCGAAGAAGATCCTTGTGAAATGATTGATTTCGGCGGAGAACGAAGAAAGCACTTTTTGGAACGCTTCCGTCTACCAGATATAGATTCGAACGCACGCCTTTTAGAAGACCTCAGTATGATCAATGACAAACAAACAGATTTCGTTTTTCATATTCTCAATCATGCCAAGACAGCCGTAGCTGCTCTTCTACTAGCGTATCTCAAAGGAGGAGTTGAAACTGGAAAGTCGCTTGTCATTCGCGTACTCTACCAAATCCTTCGCCGGCTTCACTTACAAGAAGTTTGATCCAAATAAACCATCCATTCTCCTTTTTGCTCCTACAGGAAAAGCAGCTTTCAATATTGGCGCCACCACCTGTCACTCTGCTTTTCACTTGCCCATCAACAACAAAACAGCAACCTCGTTGTTAGCTGACATCTCAAACACTATGTCTGCCACCTTTTCACAGCTCAAAGTAATCATTATTGATGAAATAAGCATGGTTTGAACACATATCTTTGAGATGATAGACAAGAGACTTCGAGATGTTCTTAATGAACAGCTTCCTTTTGGAGGTGTCTCTGTCATCACAGTAGAAGACTTTCACCAACTAAGGCCTGTACAAGCTTTTTCTTTGATGTCCGGAGATCCGAGTAACGCTATTGCGGGAATATTTGGAGGACGTCCTCTTTGGTGCACATTTAGAGTACACACCTTAACACAGATTATGCGTCAGAGAGATGATCTCATCTTCGCAAATTGTCTCAATAACATCGCTTCTGGAACAATGACAACAGACGATGTTAATTTAATCAAAAGTCGCTGCTTTGCTTTGAGGTCGATTCCACCTTCACACACTTCTATTCATCTTTTTTATAAAAATGATGAAGTGAATGCCTACAACATCGCTATTCTTTTGTCTTTACCAGGTGAATCAGTTCTTATCCGAGGATTCGACAATCCTTGTGGTGATGGAACACCCGCAGCAAAGCAATCAATTCTTAAATGGGTATCGAAACAAAAGCTGTGAAAAACACAAGGACTCCCCACTGAACTCTTGCTGAAACTAGAGGGTTGATACATGATGACAGTAAATCAAGATTGCTTGGACGTGCCAGTAAATGGCGTAATCGGAACATTGAAAAGAATCCAACAAGGTCGTATTAAGCCTGATCTCACTCGATTGGCAACTGAGATCTTGTGGATTAAGTTTGATGATCCGAGATGTTGGAATGATGAGAGCTCAGGGAATTGAATCTCTTTGGAATTGGACACCTATCAAGAGAATTACAGTCACCATTCAGCCAAGAGACAACAGCACCAACAAAGTTTCTCACCACCAGTTCCCGCTAACACCTGCAGAAGCGATTACTATCCACAAAAGTCAAGGTTCCACATATGAGCAAGTAGTTGTTCACACCTATAAAGGTATCGAACGCTCTCTCATGTATGTTGCAGCGTCACGAGCAACGTCAGCACCTGGACTTTCCATTGTCGGTCCATATGTGAAGACAAACAAACCTTCTGCACAAAGCCATCTATAACGAAAGAGCTCCTCAGACACGAGACTGTGAAGTTGGAGCCAACATTTCTTCACTTACGAATTCGAACAGATGAGCTTTGTCAACTCATTTTCCACAATGTCCAGTCACTAAACGCGCATCACAAGATATACTCTAATGACAAGACACATTTTAATTTTCGCCGAGACTTGGACACTCGAGAATGACACTTATGTCATTGGAGATCATATTCAAGTATGTTCACAAGACAATGAAGTGCGAAACACTGCCAAAGGATGCCGAATATACGTTCGACCAGAAATACATCGTCAAGTAACCAGTATACACTCTCACACATTTCAAGACGGAACCAACGGAACTAGTAATGTTTGTGGAATCACTTGTAATGAAATTGACATCATTGGCGCATACAGATCTCCTGCATGCAGATTCCAAACAGTACTGGATGGTGTGAGAGTATGTAGCATTTAGCATGATGGAAAGGGTATTCAAAAGAAAACAAAATTTTAATTGAAAAAAAATAAAATTAAAAATGAAAATTTTAGCAAAAAAAAAATGGAAAAATATCGTCCCCAACATGCTTGCTATAGAATTGATCCAAATAGAGGCTTCGAAGCGGTTGTTGCGCGGCTAAGCATCACGGTATGGGGTGGGTGGAAGCATATTTGGATCGGGTTTAACCGCTATAGGAAATACTAACTACCAACCAATTACCAAAATCAAGTTCACCTTGGTCACTCACCCCAGTTCATCCTCGTTGCCTTTACAAATTTATCTCATTTAAAAAAAAAAAGAAAACAATGACGCAATAACTTTCAATAAAAAGGAACATTACAGTAATTTATTACTCAAAAAAAATTAAAAATCAACAGCGAAAATTCATGAATTAAGAAAATTAATTTGAAAATAAAAAAAATTAAACTAACTAGCTAAATCTAAAAAACCCTGACTTAATTAGACCTTAAATACCCAACACCAAATTATATAAGCAAACCAAAATCTTAACTAGTGAAAATAACTTTCATAAAAACTCTAATGTACGTTATTTAATTTGAAAAAAAACAAACAACAAAAAAATGTTTAACTTTAAGCACCAAATAATTAGTTCGGATATTCTTACTATTCTGTTGACGATGGTATACTTGTTGAACGATGAATGATAAAATCCATCCGTTAAATGTTGATTGAAGAATAAGTTGATGGAATTGCACTGGTTTTTTTATTTTTTATTATTTTATTATTGAAATACGTATGCACCACCTTGTTACTGAATTGGCATAAATTAATTGACGTCGTATTTGTAATTTATATCACAATATGGATAGTTATTATTTCACATATAATTTCTTATTATTCATGAATTTATAATGTTATTAGTAAAAGTTCAGTTATTGTGTTATTCAAGATTGAAATTTTTTTTGTTGCATAATGAACAATTTTGTTCTACTTAGAATAACGGTCATTTAGCCGCGGCCACCTTTGACTTAAAAAATAAAACTTGAATTTCTCGATGCACTTTTATAAAATCTCTTTAATTCATAATGGCACACCGAACAAATAAAAAATATTTTTGCAGAATTCTAATTCTTGCTCTCGACAGTATCGAATTTTTCTCACTCAAAAAAATTGTTCGCGCAAATGGCGTATAAGTTGTTTATGTTCACGTTTTTTTTTCACTCAACACAAAAAAACGGATTTTTTTAGTTATCATTAAATACAGTCAAATTAATATAAAAAAATAATGTTTTTGACTTAGCTATTAATTATTAATAGTTAATTAATAAAATTAATTAGTAATTAGTAATTATTAATTGGTTAAATTTTAATTGTTCACTTTAACTTAGATCTAATTAACTTTATATAATAATTAATTTTCTTAGTAATTTATTTGTCTTATTTCAAAAAAATATATATATCTCGTATTTTCAGTGTTCATATCCCGACATTTTCAAAACTTAACTTATCAAAAAAAAAAAAATAATCATCTCTATTACTCGACATCACTTTTTTCATTTTTTTTTCAATTTTTGATCCTCCCGAATTGATCGTTCAATCTTAACTGACTTCAAAAAAAAAATTTCTTATCCTCGCAAAAAAAAAACAAGATCATCACCGAAAATCCAAAAATCAATTTTTGATAAGTCATTTTGGTCTGCCGTATCGACCACTCGATATTTTTTTTCAGCTTAATTGAACTGCCTTATCAATCGATATTAACACCTTTTCACGATCAGTTCAACTACATTTTCAACTACACAATATCATAGTCAACATTTAGGCGTTAAATTAAATAAATGCGTAAATTAAAAAAAAAACTTGGAACGAAGCCGTTGGGAATCGTTATAAGTAGTTAAAGAACATCTATCTGGTCATCGTACAATTTTCTCTGCTGATTTTAATGTTGACGAAATTTTCACTTAACTAGTAGAATAGATCTATTTGATAGATTTGAATCTAATTAGATACTATATATATATATATATATATATATATATATATATATATATATATATATATATATATATATGTATATATATATATATATATATATATATATATATATATATATATATATATATATATATATATATCCCGACAAACAATGTGTCCAATGGTACATGTCCTACTAAGTATGTAAAAGTCTCGACTGAGGGAACAACAATCGGTGGAATACGCCGGAGTAAATAGTATTTATGTAGAGAAAAATTTGTAATCAATTTTATTGTTTTTTCTCTTTAAAGAGAATAAAGTGAGAAAGCGAGAAATTTGATTATTAGTAAATAGCGACACATTATCTTGACTTGTATACTGAATTGTTGCCATAAATTAGTGACATGTGTACTTTATTGGTAAAAACATTGTACGACATGCGACTCTATTTGGTAAAGACATGTGTCTTTGTGAAGGTCTGATAAACGGAAAAATAATAATAAAAGGCTTTACAAAATTTTTTTAATTTTAAAATTGACAATCTTGTCTTTTTATTGTACATTATAATATGTATAAAAAAGGTAATTTGAAAATTATAGAATATAAAAAATTACACATTTAAATTTCAGACCTTAATTACCATTTGTTTAACACCCGACGAAATTCTCCGTGCTATCTGTCATTTTTCGATGAATGACGACGTGTCACTACGAATATAAAGAAACGTGAAAATAAAAAAAATAGAGAATAATTGTTTTCTAAAATATTAGTTATCAGATACATTTTATTAATTAATTAAATTACTGCAACTGTCAATTACCTTTTTAATATATGTATTTATTATTTTTGTATCGACAAAAAATTATATATTATATTTATCCTCGCCATAGACTCGATAAATATCGATGATGAAACGCCACGGCGCACAGTGGCTTCGCGCCACTGTGCGGCGGATGAAAAAAAAACAAAATGGCGAACATAGAAAATGCTAAAACAGAAAATAATTATTTTCAAGAATCACAGATAATTATCTTTTGAAAATTATATTCACCTTATTTCTCGGAATATTAAAATGATTTCGTACCTATTTTATCAAATGTTCACAACACATTGGAACAATATTATTAAAAAAAAAGTTATGGTGTTCCGACTACGTGTTATGATCTGATTACACTGCGACCGAAAATGTCTAATTGAAGAAAATTCGAACGACAGCATACTTTTTTTTAGACAGAGAAGAATATACAGCCTATTTTTTCTTCTACTTTTTGTGTCCATAATGGGAATGTTTACGGTCCCTCATATTCATAATGTTTGTCGGACAGCTCTCTCATCTTATCGGACATGGAAAAAATAAAACTAACAGTAGAGAACAAAATGAGAATGTTTTTTTTTATTTAGTACTTTTATAGACACAATTAGGACACAATTCTTGTTAAAATTTTACAACAAAACAAATTTGTTTCAGAGAGAATAAACAAGCAAAAATAGATTTTCTCCGATTTTTTGTGTCCATAAAGGGAACATTCACAGACTATTGCACTCAAATTGTTTGTCGGGATATATATATATATATATATATATATATATATATATATATATATATATATATATATATATATATATATTACTAAAAAATTATACTATTTAACTTTAATATATATATTACTTTTATCTATAATAAAAAGAGTGTTATTACAAAACTAGTTTCTGTAATTTTTTTTTTGATTTGCTTAAGATTCTATTCATTTTTTGTCTATTGGGCTAATTTGTTGTATTGTCACCTCTGTCCGTCCGTCTGTTGCATTTTTCCTGTTTTATCGAGCGCTTGTCGGACAATTTCAAATGTCCGCTTCTACTAGTTTAGAACTACAATTGAAACTTCCCTTGGAGAATACCTTAATAACCATCATGTGAGTGAAGAAAAAATATCTTAATTTGAGTGATTAAGGTACCCGGGTACCCTACATGCAATTTTTCTTGAAACTAATTTTTTTAAAATTTATTTTGCAATTATGAAATTTATAAGGTATTTTGCTAAAATTACATAAATTGAAAACAGTTTTGCATTAGCTACATCATGCCAGTTTTCGAAGAACATTCTGTAAAAAAACGTAAATAATCCAACATATCACATCAGTGGAAAAAATGCTCGATAGTAATGAAAAAATGTTGGTTAGTTTTTTTGAAATAAATAAAAATATAAATATAAATTAAATGAAATAAATGAACAGAAATACAAACAATGAAATACAGTGACATACGAGTATAACACAAAACTGTAAAATATTTGCATACTATTTCTTTCAAATATAGTGTAAAATATATAAAGGTAACCCGGGTACCTTTGTTACTCCAATTCGTACAACTAAACTACTTTTTGCTCTCACGTGCGTCCAAGTTGTAAAATTTCTCATTTTTAAGTGTGATCGTAATCTATCAGTTAAACTAGAAGTTCTCATAAAATTTATGACTGGAACATAAAAAGCTAGATGTTTAAAAGTGCAAAAGGTACCCGAGTACCTCGTCACTCACATAAGGTTAATATTAGCAGAAAGTTTTCAGCCAAAAAATGGTATCGATAATGCGGATTGTGTTAGCAATAAGATCCGGTTACTCAACATCATTACAAATAACGGAGTGGATCCTATCATTAAAGTTATTTATGAAATGATTTAACTGTTTCCGGATTTTCCAAATATTTTCCGTTTTTGATCTTCCTATTTAGCAAAACCAATTCATTTTTCAATTCTAACTTAGTACTAGTCCTTTTAAAACACTTCAATGTACGGATTTTGGCTTTAAGTAAATTCCAGAGATCAAGAGTCACCCAAGGACAAACACTTGCATTTTTAATATTAAAATTTACTCCTTTAATACAGAAAACTGTAGACCAAATTTGTTATATATATCAAAAATCCGTTCAAGATTAGACTGAGCATTTCTGACGTCAAATACGGTAATCATTAAAAAATATTCAAACGACTGATTAACTTTTTTGTAATTAACGTATCTTTTCGTTATTACGGAACATATGACAAACATAAAACCTGGGAAAAAATTGTGTAGCCAAATCAAAAGAATCACGGCAAGTAAAAATACAAGACAAGGCATGAAGATTAACAAATTAGGGGTGGAGGAGAACGAGACAACTAACATGCAGACACTGGACAGACATCATGTGGGAAACAATGGTAAAACAGGGGACAATATATAACATCTTCGAACAACAAAACAACCTTGAAATAATCGGACTCTATATACAAAAAACTACAATACCAAACTTGACGCTTGACAAACCACACCACGAACAAACCATAAAACATATTAAAGAACCACTAAAATCACAATATATACAAGACAAACTAACCCACGTAAAAAAACAAAATTCCCGCAAAACAACACTGCACTAAATCCATCACAAAACAATAATAACAATTACTTTATAAACATGCATGAAATATCTGCCATCACGAAATATCTAAATACCATAAAATCATACGGACTCGACAACCACCCATACGTGGCACTGAAACACCTACCAAACGAAATAATATAAGAAATATGCAGCATAATCAACCATTGTCTAAACAATCGAACGTTCCCGGACATCTGGAAAATTGCTAAGATCTACCAAATACACAAAAAAGGAAAATCGCCTACGAACCCGACAAACTACCGACCAATTAGTTTATTGTCAAACATTGGGAAAACATTCGAAATCATAATATACGAAAAGCTACGAACATACCAAGGTAAACAGGCTAATGCCAGACAACCAGTTTGGATTCAGACACGGTCATTCAACAGTCCACGCAATCACGAAGTTAAGCTCGGATATATGCCAAAATTTGAACCAACGGAAATCGACCGAAACGATATTGGTCGACATGGAAAAAGCGTGGCTCGATGGACTATTGTATAAATGACTAAAAAATGAAGTTCAGCGCCGATACAATTCAACTATTACATGCACTACTATACAACAGAAAGTTCAAAACCACAAACAGAAAGAAATATCACAGAACAGAACTTTTAACATACTCGTACATAACGGACTACAACAAGAATCCAGTACCGTCCCAATACTGTTCAACTTATACACAAAAGAATTGGTAAAAGATGAATAACTATCTACGCCAGACATCCAAGCCATTGCATACGCAGATGATGTGGTGATCTACTGCACAATTGACAAAATTCAGAACATCACAAAAAACATACAACAAGCAGTGAAATTCACAATAGATTACTTGCATACATGGAGTATAAAAATCAACCCTGCGAAATGCGAGACAATACTATTCAGAAGACCTTACGAGCTAGCAAACATCAACACGCAACACCACTGGAAGGATTTCCAAGTAAAAGTTACTGGTACGACCTGTGTGCAAAAGCCATCAGTGAAATACCTCGGCATCCACTTGGGCAAACTGCTGTTCCTGGATAAACACGTGAAACATCAATTGACCAAGGTAACAAAAATATTCCACGCAAATAGAAGAACATTCTGATATCCTGATGTTGGTACGACCAACATATGGCTGCTCAATATTTTGGAATATTGGCCCATATACGATGGAGAAAATGCGACAGTTTGAGAGAAAAGGCCTCCGATACTGTCACGGGGAACATAGATCCGCAGACACAGAGTTTAAAAAATATATCTCAAACCAAATACAGTACGAAAAATTCGGGAAAGATAGGATAGATCTACATATTGAAACTAGTAAGAGATTACATTAAACGAGCAACAGATAACAACGAAAATTCATTAATATTTGCCCCCTACTATACCAAAGATAGTATACAGAGGGAAAGCTGCAAAAAAACACCAAATCCCAGGACCTGAAACATTCAAAAACTTGGATAAAATAGGATATATTGACGATCCAATAACAGGATACCCAAAAATGTACCATATGGAGAGGAGATTAAATATTAGGATTCGACGAAGAAATATTCGAGAATCCAAACCATTATAATCTATATAACCGATTTAATTTCGCAAACATAATTATCCTAACAAGGTTGAGAAGATGAGACAAAAATACTGGTGGCTGAACGTGCAACCCGTGAACTAATGCGAAAAAAACCCTAAATTGGACATAAGATAACCAGCAATCTACAAATCCTATACGAGATGATGAGCCGAGAAAGGTTTTGGTATTTTTCTTTTTTAACCAAAACTAAATACGAGGGCAAATCAAAAAGTCTTGCAATATCATATGAAAAAAAAGAGTGAGTGAGACAGCAATATTTTTATTTTTCGACAGAATCTCCTTTAAGGTTTATACATTTGTCACATCGATCAATTAACTTGCCTAAACCCTCTAAAAAAAAAGATTTCTTTTGCTCCATAAAATATTCATTTACAACAGACTGCACTTCATAATCACTGGAAAATTTTCGGCCCCTTAGTGTTTTTTTCAAATTGGGAAACAGGAAGTAGTCACTGGGTGCCAAGTCTGGACTGTACGGTGGATGCGGAATTCCCACGAAGCCGCAGTCCTTTAATGCAGCTTGAGCAATATTAGCCTTGTGCACGGGTGCATTGTCGTGAAGAAGCAAGATTTTTTTCCTAACTTTCCTTGGCCGTTTTTCCCGGATCGCTTTTTTCAATTTTCGCAAAACCTCAGCGAAATATATGCCTGTGGTTGTGGTTTTCGGTGGCATATAAACGATTATCAAATTTCCTTCAGCATCCCAAAAAATTGTTGCCAAAACCTTAAGAGCAGACGGTTGAGTTTTAAATTTCTTTGGTGGTGGTTCACTACGTTTAATCCATTGCAACGATTCTTGTTTGGATTCCGGATCCCAGTGATGAAGCCATGTTTCATCGCCTGTTATTATGTTATCCAAGAAATTTTCTGGATCTTCTTTGTACATATCTAAAATCGCCTTTGAAATTTGAACACGCATTTTTTTTTGTTCTGCATTCAACAAACGGGGAACCCATCGCGCACTTACTTTCGACATGTGAAGGTTGTCATGTAATATAGTATATGTGGTACCGTATGAAAGAGAAAGTCTCCACGCTAACCGTGGAACAGAAATACGCCGGTCCTCCAATACAATAGATTCGGCCAAAATTACGTTTTCATGGCTAATAGCATCTGCTGGGCGACCCGAGCGATTGTCGTCTTCTAATGACTCCCGACCACTTTTGAATAATTTTACCCACCTTGTTACTGTGGCATATGATGGTGCAGATTCGCCGTAAACTTTTGATATATAGTTGAATATATAAATTGCATTTTGTCCATCTTTACAGAAAAATTTAATAACGGCGCGATATTCAATTTCATTCATTTTAAGAAAAATTCAAAACACTTGTTACTAAATTGACAAAAACAAACGAACTGTAAAATTTACATCGAAATGTTCTTCTAGAAGTTTCATCGCGACAAAAAATGGTTTTGAAAAATATATTGTTGTCTCACTCACTCTTTTTTTTCATATGATATTGCAAGACTTTTTGATATACCCTCGTAAGTTAGAGTTTGATACCACGCAATAAATACAGATTGATGTATATAAAATTAATTAGAGAACATGATTTGAGACTCCGGAACGAGCATTTATTATTTATTTTATTATTTTCTAATTCGCTTGGCCCGAACACAATTGTTATGAATTATTTGTTGAATAAAGCAGTGATTTAAAAAAAAATGTTAACATACTTTCGAATTTGTCTCCTTGTGGTCATTTATTGGCTTTTATTACCAGTAAATATCTGTTAACTGTAGACCAATTGTGAAAAAATATTAATACGGGGGTGTAATACTATGTGAAGTTCATCCCAGGAAAATAAAAAAAAAGTCATCGGGTAACACTAAAACTGCAATTATATTCCAGCTCAGAACTTAATATAGTAATTTCGTTCAATGTCGAAATAATATTTTAGCCCAGAATTTTTTTCAAATTTTAAATATTAAAATCAAAATTAAAAATTGGGGGGGGGGGGATTTTATAAAATAACGAAGAGCCATTTGTTGTGCTATAAAAACATGATCAATAAAGTATGTATTCTATGCGACGCTGAATCGTATACATAAGCACCAGTATAGAAAGGGAATCAAACAGGTTTATAGCTTGGTCTCTCTAGATATATCGGTTACAGAGGAAAAGTGTAGGCAGAGGGAATTTTATTTTGTTGTAAAATTTCCTTCAAAATAAACAAGAGTCTCGTCAAAAATGCATATTGCGGTGTCATATCGCAAAAATCAAACTAGATTATGTTTGTTCAGATTGACAGTTTCACCAGTAATTTTTTCATTTTGAATTTTTTTTTTTTTATCTAAATATTTGGTGTTACGTATCGTCTAATAGCACAATCAAATGCGTACCACCGGTGGTACCACCACCCGATGAGGCAGTTTAGTGCGGGCCACCGGTGGTACGCCGGCGTGAACGTGTTAAAGGTGAAAAACAATTCACCTTAAATATCAGTTGGTAACTTTCCGTTGAAAAATATTGATCAACATTGCCGAATTTGTTTGTTTTCGGGTATCAAACCAAATACACTATCTGCATTAACATTTATTTTTATTTTCGGCTGGGAACTTTCGGCTAACTAATAGCAGAGACAACCTAAAAGAGATATTGCATCCTATGTAAACGTACAAATTTAAACTGCAAATTCATTTCCTGTAAATAGACGCTATAATCAAAACTATTTTGTTTTTTGCGTATACGTATACGCAGTTTAATGAAAAATCACAGTTACAACGATGACATTGAAATTATCAGAAGTTTGTTTTGTTTTCATTTTTTAGTTCAAATGAAAAATCTAATTTGATTGTCTGTGTTAATAGTATCCTTGGAAGTTCAATTCCATTTAAAATTTGAGTTCAATCCGAATTATTTCAAATTGAGAAATTTCTTACTTCCATTTTAATTTTAAGTTGTTTAATTGTCTCATGAAATTTTGATAAAGCATAAATAGTCTGTCAAAAACAGGAGCGCGTTACAGCTTTTTCAGTCTCAGTAGTCAGTATACATTATGTTGTAGTTGTCTTCGTGGCACAAATTAAAGAGGATTTAAACTAAATTACCTTTTTGGATATTGGGCGACTTTTTGTCTCCCGGAGCTCTCTCGTGGAGTTTGTTTTCTAATAAATTGATCCCCCCCCTCCCCCACATCCTCAGAGTTGTGTATTGCATATTTTCTATTAAACATTTGGATACGAGATTTTTAATATCGCTAGGGTAACAAAAATATAAAACCGTAAAAATTCAAGAGCACAACATACTGTAAATTATGTGCATCGAAACCCCTCAATCTTTTCTGCTGCTTCTAAACACACCATGAAAAACTAATTTTCTTCTTATCCTTGATTCCTCCACCCGATGGTGTTGGAAAACCATTTTCATTTGCTACCATTTACGAAGAAATCAAAAGTTCAAAGTTATACGTGTCTATATGTTTCCAACAATACAAAAAATAATAATTATTTTACAAAGCTTTAATTGAATGTTAAAAGTTTTCATTGCTCTGTGCTACTGCTGTACTTTAAATTTGCTAGTATACGAGCTACAAACACGAACATGCTGATTGAATTACATTTATAAATTATTAAATGAATTTAATAGAGAAATAGTTAAATAATAGCATTATACTATCATTAAAATGATAGTGGGTTATGATTTTAGTTTTGCTTCATACGTACATAGACGAGTAAATTTAATAATTTACATGTTTATGTATAGAAATTTGGTGCGGGGTCACTGCCTTACGTTCTGATTTTCTAATGTTATTTATACTAAACACATTTATTATACTAAACACATTTTATAGCACTTCCTAGGTGAAATGTATATTTTGAGATTTTATGTAAATGCCATGTCACACGCTATGCCTTTCATAATAATAGACATACATCATATTACTATAAAAAATATTTAGACCTCGATAGGAAAACATTATTTAACGTTGATGTACAGCATTAAATGCTATTAATTATTTGACATGTTGCTTTACTTTTATGTTTATGGGTGAATCCGAAAATCATAACGCTTTTAGAAAGTCAAAAACTGATAAATTAATCAGTTCGCAAATATGAGTATAAGTAGTCACATTACGGAGTGGCGAGAGACCCTTTGTAGCCAAAATTCTGTATCATCACTAGAGATGGGTGTCTATACGTCATCTAAAAGTTTTTTTTTGATTGCGTCGACAACTAAACAACATCGACTACTCGTTTCCACGCAAACTAACATTATACTGTGTATTACTGATTAAACTAAATTGCCATCAGTTCGTAAATAAATTATTAATTATCCATCATCAATAATAAAGACTTCGACAATTGATCAGCCATAAATTTAATATGCGAATTAAAATAAAATTTGAGTGTGTTGTGTTTTACACCATCTACAGGGTGGCCACCCGAAACATTGATTACTTTTAATGCCTATAAAAAAAATTCAAGTAAAAGAAAATATATTTAATGTTTACAGATGTATGAAAAACAATGTCTGCCAAGTCCACCTATAAATTGGCCCTACACATGCGAGGCACTTTTGATTACATTTTTCATCACTTTTTCACGCTGTTAAGTTCTTCTCTTATGCTCCTTTTAAGGTGTTAAGGGTGTTAACAATTAATAATAATTAATCCTCTCCCCCTTTTTATTATTAATTTTTCCGTATAAACAACAGATGGTTGGGACGATCAATAAATTAATTTGTATTGCCTATTTTTTACCTTTCCTTGATTGATTTCGTTTTTGTCTTTTTTCTACTATATATAACAAAATTTTTACTTTTACAAATCAGTGATACTCTTGATGATGACCTAACAAGTCGAAATCGATTGAGTAATTTTTTAAACTTTTGAACAAATTTGTTAATTAAAACATTCAAAGATTCATTAAGTGAAATGTGTTTATTACGTGTTCAATTTCTAAGTTAGATTTTTGGTCTTGCAATTTTATTCTGCGCTATAACGTTGTTAGGTGTTCCGACAACCATATTATCAAGAAGTTTTGCTTATAGAAGTTTTACTTATGGAATTTAAAACAAAGAAACCTTTAGAATTCCTTTTTAAATTTCATAAATATTTTGATGGTTTATTGGGACTGGATATGATGCAACAATTGGGTGTAACCCTAGACCTTGGTAAATCTGTTCTTAAAACTGACAAGGTTGAGATTTCGCTACTATTCAAACCTAATTATGCTTCAAAAGTTTAGAAGCAAGCTAACTGCTGAGCTTCCGGTTGATGTCGAAAACGGTGATATATCACCCCAACAACAATAAACGAACACTTAATTATTCCCGAAGGGATCTATCATTGCAAAAATTGGTATGTAGTTTTAGAAGTTTTGAACTATAGTAACCAACCCCCCCCCCCCCATACTTTCGTAATCGAATAGCCGATTAAAGCCAAATTATTTAAAAAGATTTATCGAGCCAAATCTAATCACTGCAACATCCAAGAATGCGATACACCTATTTTTGGTGAAACTGTTACTAATTTAATTAGAACAAAACACCTTAACGGTGAAGAAAAGACGGCAATTCTGAAACTATGTCATCAATACGAGGTATTATTTCTTAAAACGGAACAACGTTCCGTTCTCGCCCTTGTCGTCTCCTATTTGGATCGTACCCAAGAAGACTGATGCCAGTGGAAAGGTTAAGTGGCGATTAGTAAAAGACTATCGCAAGCTAAATGAGAAGACAATCGAAGCACAGTACCCTTTACCAAACATTACCGATATCCTTCATAAATTAGGGAAATTTATGTATTTCTCTACCTTGGATCTCGCATCTGGATTTCACCAGATAGAAGTAAGGAAACACGATATTCCTAAAACCACATTTTCCGTCGATCATGGCCATTATGAATACATAAGGATGCCATTTGGTCTAAAGAATGCCCCTTTAACTTTCCAGAGGATCATGGATAATGTGTTAGACGAAATTCAAGGCAAATCTTGCTTGTGTTATATGGATGACATCATTGTATTCCCGACATCACTCCAAGAACACATCGAAAATCTAAAGCAAGTCTTCAATAAATTAAGAAAAGCTAACCTGAAAGTACAAATGAACAAATCGGAATTTCTGCATCGTTTTGCGACTTCTGGGATATTATCGAAAGTTCATAAAGAACTTCTCCGACATAACCAAACCATTAACGGAATGCTTAAGGAAGGGTAAATAAATAATTCTTGATACAAGATATCTACAATATTTTGAATATTGCAAAGAGTTGTTGTGTAATGAACCAATCTTGCAATATCCCGATTTTACTAAGGAATTTATCCTTACTACAGATGCAAGCAACGTAGCTATTGGCGCAGTCCTTTCACAAGGTCAAATAGGGAAAGATAAACTGAATTTGCTATGCCTGTAGAACCTTAACGGTCACGGAGCAAAACTACTTCACTATCGAAAAAAAGATTCCTGCCATTGTCTGGTCCACAAAATACTTTAGACCATATCTATTCGGTCGAAAATTCAAAATTGTGACAGTTCACAAGCCGTTGACTTGGTTTTTCAATCTCAAGGAACCAAACCCAAAATTGATTCGTTGGCGATTGAAACTTGAGGAATACGATTATTAAATCGTATATAAGAAGGGTGTACAAAATACAAATGCAGACGCATTATCGCGGATACAACCCAAACCTCTCACCATTAATAATATTAATACTTCCGACACATCTGAATCATCCACGGAAGCAGAAAGTGGAAGTGAATCCGAGAAGACATTGTACCTACAACTAATTCCCCAATAAATCATTTCAGTTCACAGCTAATAATAACAATTGATCCTGAGATTTTACGATCAAATATCCTTCATGAACATCCATTTGGAAAACATAGAGTAATCATTTATATGCCGAATTACCACTTACCAACCATAAACCATAATATAAGAACATTAGTAACAAAATATCGGGTTACCGGCATCATGTGTGATGACATAGTGTTCGAGATAGCTAAAGAAGCATATGTAGAAAAATTTGGAACCTCTTCAACAAATTATTTGGTAAGAACACACGTCTTTTTAATGGATGTGTTAGACCCTGAAGATCAAAACGCGATGATCAAGAAAAGGCCTGAAGAAAACCATCATCGAGGAATATTGGAGAATTACGAGTTTATCAAAAGGACTCACTATTTCCCAAATATGAAAAAGCTCATAACAACATACATCAATAAGTGCAATATATGCTTGCAGACAAAATACGATAGACATCCACTGAAGTTCGAATATGAGATTAGCTGATCGCATGAGTTACGATCCTCTACACATAACACTACAAAATCATAACATTGTTATACAACAACATGAACGCATATGATAGGATCTAATTTTAAACACGTGCGGAATATTACATCGAAAACGACGCGCAACAAAAAGTGCAAGATTCGCATAAATGCATGTCTATGCATTTATGCATATTTTAGAATCATGTGTCAACATATTAGATTAAGTCACTATTGTAATTTAGCCGATCCGCTCGAAACGCGATTTTTCAAAATGCGATATTTCAAAACGCGATATGGTACAAAACGCAATATGGTACAAAACGCTATTTCAAAACACGATATTTCAAAACGCGATATGGTACAAAACGCGATATGGTACAAAACGCGATATTTTAAAACGCGATATTTCAAAACGCGATATGGTGCAAAACGCGATATGGTACAAAACGCGATATTTCAAAACGCGATATGGTACAAAACGCGATATGGTACAGAAGAATGTGCATTGCGAAGCGACAGGAGCGCAGCGACCCGCCTGATATCACCCGGTCCTAGGGAGTGCATTACCGTTTACCGATTTACCGTATAAAATATATTTACGATTTATCGGTAAATTTTTACAAATTAAATATATTTATAATTAATAGGGCGCAATTCAGTGCTAGTATATAACAGGGCGCATTTTATTGAAAAACATGAAGAGCATATTGTAAATTTAATCGAACAAAGGATTTATATAAGGTACAGAATTCACATATACTACATAATTAGAATTATTATGTAGAATAATGTAGCTATACCTACTAAAGATTTATATAATGAATTTCATTTAATGAAACGAAATGAACTTATACAGGGTGGGCGCGTGGACTGATAATATTTTTTGGTAGATTTAAAGGGGGAGGGGGTCATTTGGAAGCTTTCTCCCCATGGAATTGATGTTCTAAGTAGCCCGGTAAATGAAATATAATATTTTAAGTTTGTTTTAACCGTTTGAGTACCAAGCAGCGCGATCACCCTGTTGGGATTTTATGTCGAAAAACCCAACACATTTCGAACATTGTCGACAACTGACGGTGCGTTACCGATTGTCGTAGTCACGCACTCAGATAACTGAAGCTAGTGCATCAAACAGCTCCTTTTAATGTAAATAGTACATTTTACACTAGGTTTGTCTCAATAGATTGCCATTTCATCTCATTCATTTCATCTTCCTTTCTCATTTAGAGAAAGCGCGATTGCGCTATTAGTGTTTTTTCAATACCCCATGGGGCTCAAACGGTTAAATTACCCAAAATCTCAAATGGTTACTTTTGTGTTTATAGTCGTAGAGGCACGAAATAACTTTTATTGTATTCTACAATGTAATGATTTTAGTCTAAATAAATCATTAATTAATACAATTGGTTTTAGAAAAATGACTAATGGGCTTCTAAATCCAAAAAAATGTGTAGTATTATGAAAAACGTCACAATCTAAATAAATTTTTTTGAAATAAATTTTGCTTTAAAAAATTCTCTAGTTTATGCCTTGACATGTCATAGAAAACCCTCATTTTGTGGTCAAAATACGAGATCTTATTTGTCAGAGTTATTTGTGCCAGGGTTAAGAAAATGTTTTTTAAATTATTGATAGATTTTAAAAAATAAGTAAAACGGGTGTTAATTACCTTGTGCTATTAGTCAATATGTCACTATCTGCTACCGGAAGTGCCCGTGTATTTCACTTTGTTCTTGTTAAATTGTTATTGTTATTAGTCACGAAAAGGGTGATAATGCTAGACGGCTGAAATTTTGTAGAGGTATGGATTTTGTGAACAAATGAGTCTAACTGTGAGGGAATTGTGAATTTACATAATCTGCTTCTTTGCGACAGTAAAGGCCAAAATCCACACAAGAAAAAGCAGGATTCTTTCCAACGGAAGTTCAGCGTTAATGTTTGGGCTGGTGTTATTGGTCGAAACCTTATCGGTCCATATGATGCGCTAGAACGCCTTTCCGAAAATATTTATCTCGAATTTTTTCAGAATGAGCTATCTGAGCTGTTTTTACCAGTTTTGTAAGATGTGCGGATTGGTAGGGGTTTTCATATTTATTGGCCCACATCCTAAGGAATTTGTGTTCGTAATAGAGGTACTATCCACAAGAGAAATTTCATTTGAAAGGATAAGCGCCGCATTTGAAACAAAAATGAAATGCAACTTCGCGCAACAACCGTGGAGATTAAAAAAAGATGCCGTGCATGCATATACGGAATTGAGGAGGTAATTTTAAATTATATCTAATAAATTAAGTTGATTTCAAATTTATTAATATCTTAAAAATTATTTTCTTAACCCTGATATTTCGTATTTTACCACAAAATGAGTGATTTCTATGACATGTCAGTATACATTGGAAAGGGCAAAAACCAGAGATATTTAAAAAAAATGCTAATTTCAAAATAACCATTAGTTTTTTTTAAATGAAATAGATGACTCCCAAATGACCGCCCTTCTCCCTCTCCAATCTGCCAAAAAATATTGTCGGTCCACGCGCCAAACACAGCATATATAAACAATTATTTTGTGATATGAATTTCATTGTATGTAATGAATTTATTTATTATTTTATTTTATAACGTACATTAATTTGTTTCAAGCACTGGTTTATTATTTTTTCACTGGTTTAATAGCTGAGGCATAGTACCAAATTATTATTTAAATTCAATTTACCGGTAAATTTTCGATAAATTACCGACCTTACACAAAATTTACCGTTTACCGGTAAATTGAAAAATCGGTAAATTTGCACTCCCTACCCGGTCCGGTCCTATACTCCCGCTTTTATCGATTTTTAAATTCCTATAAACTGAAATTTTTTCTAGGGAGCGGAGCGACTAGAGCGCGGCGACCCGCCTGATATAACAACGAGTGCGAAGTGCTTAGCTGATATAACCCGATCCTATACTTCCGCTAATATCGGTTTTTAAATTCCTATAAACTGAAATTAAATTTCCCATTTTCCAGAATGTACATTACGAAGCGACGGGAGCAGAGCGATTCGCCTGATATAACCCGGTCCTATACTCCCGCTTTTATCGATTTTTAAATTCCTATAAACTGAAATTTTTTCTTACAAAGGAGCGAAGTGACTGGAGCGCAGCGACCCGCCTGGTAATATCCGTTGCTGTACTCTCGAACTGCTGAAATGTTTCTTTCTTACTAAGAAGCGAAGTGCTCACCTGAAATAACCCGATCCTATACTCCCACTCTTATCGATTTTGAAATTGCTATAAACTGAAGTTTTTTTTCTAACTAGAGAGCGAAGCCCTCACCTGATATAACCCGATCCTAAACTCCCACTCCTATCGATTTTTAAATTCCTATAAACTGAAGTTAAATTTCCCCTTCTCCAGAATATACATTGCGCAGCGACGGGAGTGCAGCCACTCGCCTGATGTAACCCGATCGTATACTTCCGCTCCTATCCATTTTTAAATTCTTGTAAACTGAAATTTAATTTCCCCTTCACCCTCCTAATATAACCCGATCCTAAACTCCCTCTTCTATCGATTTTTAAATTCCTATAAACTGAAATTAAATTTCCCCTTTTCCAGAATGTACGTTGCGAAGCGACCGGAGCCGACCCACCTGATATAACCCAATCCTAAACTGCCACTCCTATTCATTTTTAAATTCCTTTAAACTAAAATTAAATGTCCCCTATGTAGATTATAAAAAAAATTGAAATAAAATAATTGAAATAACAGTAAATTTTTTTATTTGTATAAAAGTTGGGATTTGGGGTGGTAGCCTTCAATCTTAAGGTATAAAATGATTTAAAATAATCATAAAAGCATTTGTTCGAAAAAAGAAAATATTTTTTCGCGTTTGGGTTGTCTTTTAAGACCATTTGGGGTATTTAGGGCCACTTGGGATTATTGAGAGCTACTTGGGGTCGTTTCTGGATATTTTCATGGCCATATTCGTAATCAGCATTCGAAAGTATTTTAGTATACCGATTTTCAGAATTTTTGGAGTTATATAACCTATTCGGAAGTATAACCACGCAGTTAAAATTTTCGGCCACCAATTGATATCAGGTGCAAATTGAATGAAAAATTGAATTTTATTGAAACCTTCAATGTAGGGCATTTCTTTATCTTGGACACTTCCATTCAGTCTCTTGAAATTTCATATATTTATTTTTACAAAAATGGTAAAAATATTCTGTATATTGACAACCTCTTTATAATGTAACTTTGACACTTTGAAAACTTTCGTCTAATCTTTAATAAATTACCCTTTGTATATTGGACACGAACACTTTTGTTCAATATCAGTAATTCGATTTAATGATAAAAAATATCACGTTTTGTAACATATCGCGTTTTGTGCAATCTCGCGTTTTGAAATATCTCGTTTTGTACAATCTCGCGTTTTGAAATATCGCGTTTTGAAATATCGCGTTTTGAAATATCGCGTTTTGTACTTTATTGCATTTTAAAAAATCATGTATTGAAATATCGCGTTTTGTACCATATCGCGTTTTGTACCATATCACGTTTTGAAATATCTCGTTTTAAAATATCGCGTTTTGTACCATATCGCGTTTTGTACCATATCACGTTTCGAAATATCGCGTTTTGTACCATATCGCAATTTGAAATATCACGTTTTGAAATATCGCGTTTTGTACAATCTCGCGTTTTGAAATATCGCGTTTTGTACAATCTCGCGTTTTGAAATATCGCGTTTTGAAATATCGCGTTTTGAAATATCGCGTTTTGTACTTTATTGCATTTTAAAAAATCATGTTTTGAAATATCGCATTTTGAAATATTGTGTTTTGTACGATATCGCGTTTTGAAAAATCGCGTTTTAAAATATCGCGTTTCAAATGGGACCCGTAATTTAGTTGTTAAGTTAGCGTCAAGGAGATAATACCTAAAATATAAATTGTTCAGTTAAATTAAATAAATTAAATTAAATTTAAATAAAAAAAGGAAAATAAATAAATTACACAAGTGGAAATTGTTTTTTTTATAATAAACTTTTTGTTTAAAACATAATTGGCCCGATTGTTAGCGGATGTTTTTAAATATCCAAAAACCTTACGTTCAAAAAGTAACTCGTTAATTCTCGTTATTTCGGAGTGAAAAGTGCTCGTATCGACGGTTAATCGATACCAAGTGAAATAACCAAACAGTGAAGTAATAATAAACAAAAAATAATATTTTTTTTTCCTGTAATCTATTTACCCACGGTAAGCAAATAGAACATAATAAAGGAACCACTATAATAAGACGTCCTGGCGTATGTACCAGAAAAGTGTTAAAAAAAATATAAAAAATAAATAAACAAACTGTTGAATTTTCTGAGTTGAATGCCGCAGTGACCACAGCAATACTCATTGTATAGTAAGCTAATTTTAATTTGTTCATTTAATCCCTAGAAAAATCCTTTATCTTAGCAACTGAAAGAAGAGTCTATGGCTTATACAATCTTCAAATATCCTACGATTGGAAATTTAGACATACATATTAACAAATAAACTTTTGAAAATCAAATCAAAATTTATACGGAGTATAGGAGTTTTATGAATAAAGATTTAAGAAATACGAATACAACCGACGTTGTGGTTGAAGACGATTTTACGGACAACGAGTCTACTAGTTATAGAATCTTTCATAACCAAAATCTTTCACTAGACATTAATAATTTAGCTAAAAACTTTAACACAATTTTTAAAATTAGTTAAAATATCAATCATTCTTACACATTGATAAATTCTTCGAAAATGTCAGAAAACGGCGACGACAATAATTATAACGTAATTGATGTATTCAAAAGTCTAAGAATACAAACCGCTATTAAAGATCTGTCAAAATACGAAGGCAGCAGGTACTCATTATTCGAATTTATTGAAAATGTGGAGGAAATTTTAAGCCTCTGTAATGCAATTGACGGTCACCCATGCTTCAAAATATTTTTGAGAGATTTTTATATCCTTACGATGTATGGCACCCATACAATGGGAAACCATAAAGGACAACCTCATCACACATTACGCAGACAAGCGCAACGAAACAAACCAGTTGACCGACTTGTATGGTACCTCACAAGGAAATGACACGCTAGAAAAGTATTTCACACGAATTATAGATATCCAAAGTACCATTATAAATCATGTTAAGTTAAACGAGGTAAACTTAACAATCGTAAGAGCTAAGCGCAATTTATACCAAGAGATGTTCCATAACACATTCTTGGCGGGGCACAGGGAACCCATGGGTTCCATGATTAGGGCAATGCAGCCCACCGCTCTCACCGAGGCATTCGCAAATTGCCTCAAGGAACAAAATACGGCATACATGAGGAAGGGAACAAACATTAACATTTTACCTGTTCCACAAAGATCAGTGGTACCGAAAGTTCTTTACGGAAATCAGGGAAATCTTTCACGGATCAACCCTATTAGTGGTCCACCAATACTTCAACAAAAGGCTGGCCCTAAAATTGAAGTTTAATTTGAAGTGGATTTTATTTGAACCTTTTAACTAAATGAATTTCTCTAGGATTCTAATAGATGCTTAAACTTTTAACAGCGCAATCCTCAGTTATTTCGACGTTAGAAACTCCGATATTTTCTGCTTTTGGATATGTTTGCTTTCCCATCCTCTGCTAATGGTGTGTGTGTGTGTGGGTGTGAACTAATTTTTTGGAGCTGGTATCAGCTTCATATAGCTATTCATCGCCAATTGAAATTCATCTATTTCAATTGTTGTGATTGTGTCGCAACAGTAAACAATCTCTATGTCAACTCTTGCTGCTTCTCTCGTTTTCACGGTGAATATTTAATACGGAATAATTTTAAATTTAGACCACCCATAGATCTATAAAAAATGTTTGACAGGTTGATATAATCCATTAGCAATTTAGCATATGCTTGTCATTCTAGAATTATAAATAAACAAACACCACCAATAATGCTTCACAGCCATAACATGGTTTTTGTTATGTAGGTCATCCAAATTGACAGTTTATTTATTTATATTAAAGTTTACATTAAATTAACATAAAACATAAACAAGCGAGCTGACCTCAACCTTTCCTTCAACGTTCACATCTTGTAGTGGTTTTCTGTATAGACAAATACCACATTTTTCATTTATATGCTATGACTATTTATAAGTTTAATTAATAACATATTTCATCCCAACACCAAAAGCATGGTGTGAACATATTTTGTAAATCATATTATGCATAATTTATCATAATGTTGGTCATATATCGTCTTTAGAAAAAAAAAAATAAGACAGAAACTGTTTGTCACTCAAGTCTTGTGAAAAAAAAAATGGTACAACAATAAATTTTTAGCTCCAAATGGGACAAGAAGATATTAAAATCCATTAATCTTTGCGCCGGATTAAATTGAAATTCCCGAAAGATTCTTATTATCCATATAATTCTCATCGCTTTTCTCATTAAGTTTGGCCCGTTAATCTTGTTATCGTGATTTTATTATTATTACAAAGTTTTCAAACTCAGATCCTTTTTCCGTTTCTATTGCTTATTTATTGTTGCTTCATATCGTACATACAAAGTATTCGGACTTGAATTGGAATCATCCAAATATTTTTTAATTAAATTTTGCAGAAACTCGAGTGTATAAAAACCCAACCTTATATAGAATTTTGTCTGTATCCTCGTATTACCGATATAGAAAAGTAACTTGCTCAATTTGAAACAAAAACTTCTACAAAAACTATTAAGGAAAAATATTTTTGAAATGAAAAATTAATTTTCAAAACCGCAACAACTACAATATAATAATATTTTACTTTAATTATCTTCTTTCCCATACCCCATAAGAATGACATGAACGTGTTTATTTAACTGTTGCTGGTGCATGTGGAAAATCGATTTTCCTTTCAGTATACCTTCTCTATACATTAAAGTATAAATTAAACATCTAACGCTTGGTGGTGCTAGAGATATTTTATTTTATTTTATTGAAATGTAACGCATCATTATTATGGAATAGGGAGTGAATTCAGTATTTGACCTCTTACAATTGATTCTTCTCTCTCCATGTGGTCCATATTCACCATGGAATTTAAATATTTTTTAAAACAACTCCAATAAGTAATAGTTATGGGGACAGAAACGAAAACCAGTGTTGTGCCTGTTTTTTACGTTACGTAATATACTCGGTTTTTTACATGTAAAATACGTATTTTACACATAACTATTTTTTACAAAATGTAAAATACAAAAACTATTCGTAACTAATTCAAAATTACTTATAGTTCAAAATCTCAATTCTTACGTATCTATATATAAAGAAAATTGGATATAGGTATGATGTAAAATGGGAATTGAACTTTAAATAATTGAATTGAATTGAATTTATTTATAATTCTTCTAATTTATTAATTATAATTAAAAGTAAAATATTTGTAGAAAAATTTAAATACAATTATTTTTTTTTCAAAGGAAATATGGTTTGTTTCTCAGCTGCTAACTTATTTTTTAGAATAGAAAAACAAAATCCACAACACTATGGGATTGAAGTGTAAATCGATTAAGCATCAAACTCTTTCAATATTAGTGCTATAACATTTTAATGTTATCGGTTACAAAAATTGTTTAGATGATTACGAGAAATCATTACCATCTTTCGACAAGATTATTTAACTTAACACAGCCAGAGACATCTGTAGTGCAATTTGTTCTCTATCAATTATTGCTTAAAATAAGAATTACATTGCTTAAATTAAACAACTTCATACTGCTCTAATATTGTGTGAGGAGAAAAAATCAAAAAATTTAGGTGTCATTTGTTATTTTCAAATGTCAACACAAAAAAACAAAAATAAAAATCGAAAAATAAAATCAGGTATATAAAAATTTAAATATTATATTATATCAAAATAATATAATTATATCCACCAGCTCCAAATACACCAGCTCCAAAACTAGAGGATTTTATTACGGCCAAGGAATCAAGGATAGTGCAAATTTGCTTGAAAACGATATTTCGTATGAATGAGTTGAAGTTCAAAACTATGCTTGTTCGATGTATCGCTCATCTTAGACTTAGCTATAAGAATATGGCAAATCAAAATTTGGCCCGAGATATTAAAATTTTACTAACCGTTTTCGAGTGAGTTTTCTATTACTTATTAAATTACAAGTCAAATGAAATTATACCAATGGCTCTTTGGCTCGAATATTTTAATTTTCTTAACTAACTAGAATTTTAACTGAAAAATAAATATTTTGTTTACTTATGCTTATAATAATTATTAATAAAAAACAAATATGTTGTATTTCAAAAAAATTGTTTATTTATTTATTATAAATTCAGTTTTACTTTTCAAAGTAACATTAATGAAATTTTGTTTATCGCAAATCTTCATTATCATCACTATCAACAAATCGAATTAGAATTTCTTTATTATTTATTAAAGAATAATATTACAATAATAAATATGAATTAATTTTTTAGACCTATTAAATGTCAGGCTATTTTGAATTAGGCAAGGAATTTGACCCCGATTTGAAAATATCCGTTCAATCTGCGCTGTCGATGCTGGAAGATTTAATAATTTCAGTGCTAAGTTGGATACGTTTGGGTGGCTTCGCTGTAGTGCTGCAAAAATTGTCTGGAATCTTTTGAGTATAAAGTTTGGAAAATTCCACTTTGTTTTTGTAAATGTGCCAATCCTCCTCAATCCTCAAATTTCCGTGGCCAATTAAATTTGTCAGACACCAAAATAGTTATGGCAAATATATCAAAATTTATTTTTGATAAAGATTTAATCGAAAGCGTACAAAACTCAAAAGAATTGTTTGATCCCATATGTAATCTTATAAACACTTTCCAACGTGGAAAAACTACTTTAGCGAATGCTGGTTTTATGTGGCTATCATTTAACGTGCAGGTAAGATTTAGGGATTAACTACAAATATTTTTCGAAAAACGCCAGCTTATTATGTGCATCCTTATTACGATAACGACCTTTTAATTGATAGTCAAATGGATAAAATCAATCAGTTTTAACAAATTAAATGGCCAAGGAAATGAGGATTGAGAAGAAAAAAAGAAATAAGAAATCCACAAGATTTTTGGAGCACGCAGCGATAAACCACCCAAACTTATCCAACTTTGCACTGAAATTATTAAATCTTCGATCACATTCGAAACTTGTCCCTCCATAGTCGAAATTTTTTATCAAACAGACTCTTAGGGATTAACTACGATAGCTGTCTTAAAGAAATTCGTGGAAACCTATCTGAAAACTCCGTAATATTAATCGACGGATATTTCTTCTTTTATGATTGATATGATACAAATTTACGTTTCGTATATTAAGGTTTGCGACTTTACTAAGGTTTTTAAATACGCGTTTGATTTTATACAATATTATTATATTACGTTTTATACAGTAATTTAAGTATATTACCATTTTTTACGTAAAAAATGTATAAAACAGTTTTTTACATACAATTGCACAACACTGACGAAAACCATGTAACGCCATTCTAGAAGATTGTTTCATGAATACATCGTAGCTGCGCAAATTGAAAAGTGTCGATTTAATTTTTTTTTTAAATTATCAAAAAACCGATCGAACCGAAACGTATCAAAGTGTGGTGGATGCCATAGCCGATGACACAGATTTGGAAAATATTGGGCACAAAATTATACTTCCAGCAACATTGAAGGAAAGTGATCATCAATTATATCAGGCAGCGATAGCTATATATAGAAATAATGATAAGCCGTATCTTCTCATAACCTTTACATGTAACTCTTTATTATTTTCCACTTAAATTTGCAAGCATTTTTTAAACCATCTCAAACTTCATTTGAGAAGCAATACTACCAATAAAATCATGAATGAGTTATTGTCGTTGGCTTTAGAATATGAGGCAGAGAACAAGTTTAACCACTGATACAATAAAGTTGTGGCAGCTAGAGGCACTAATAAAAGAAACGATAAGGAAACCACGGCTAGCTTTTCTAATGCCAACATGAGGTAAACAGCCAAATACACAGCACCCGAGAAAAGCTGACGACATACAGCAGTTAGACGTTGAACGAGACGAGGAAAGAAAACACTTATTTCATTTAATGAACATTATACCAGAAAAGTAAGTTTCACTAGTATGGAGGAGCGTAAACTGATAGAATGGAGAAAATGTCCCAAGAAGACCGTTAAAATCAAACAGCTAGGAGGCGGATTACAAAAAGTTCCCTATTAATGGCACAGTGTCCTTTATAACTTGCGAACAACAATTATAGGTGAATCAGCGATAGTCAAAGGCCTTTCCAGTAACGTTCGGCAGATAACCAGGTACTCTTTCAGATAAACTCAAGTGAACAAAAATGACGATCGCGAGAACCTTGGTGAAATTTCTGCAGAACGAATCCGTATCGAACGCCCAATACCTTTCTCAATTTAATCTACGCAATCGAATAAGAAAAAAAAAACAAATACAAAATTAAAACAATAAAGAATAAGAAAGTGGCATTTAAACAGTCTCACAATTTAAAGATTTGAACGCGCAAGTCTAATGTTTCACAGAGCTCCAACAAAGTTCCTATGAAAGACGCCAAGAGAGAAATCCACAAGCTGCACTGCGAAGGTTTGAGCAGGTGGACCATCATGCCCTAGAAAGGCGAAGATATGACATTTCAACGATCTGTTGAGAAACCGGAACAGTCCCAATCTCGGAGGCCGGAAACGCACTCTTCCTAAAACACAAGCGCAAAGATGTGATACAAGAATGTGTCTTTAAGATAGTTGCGTTTGAGTGGTTGAAACTATAAAAGAACTATTCTCTTACAATACGGACGACTTGCGACGTTTTTTAAATGGAATAAAAAAATACAATATCTGTTTTCAGATGACGTCTTTCAAGCGGATAAAACTGGAGTCTGTACCACATGAAATACCAGAAGTCTGTATGACTTTTACTATTTAGTGGCAAGTTCTAATCTAATGTATCTAAAAATATGAAATAGCTGCCAATAATAAATATATTTTAATAGATTTGCGCGCCATCTTTTATCAAATAGATTTATTATCACGATGTAAGGTTTCGATTGACCATGAAAGTGAACAATTTTTTTTTTCATATATCTACTTCATCTTTCCATGGTATTAAGGTTTTGTCCTTTTTTTGCGACCTAAAAATTCGATAATTTAATTGATCATGCACAAAAATCGAAGAAGACCGTCAATGGTTGCTGCCCATCGGAAATTTTTGAATGTTTTCAATTCTCATTTGTAAAGATTTGGAAACCAAGGAGCGATATTTCGTCTTTTTCAAAATCGCACTTGTTTAGATTTATTACTAGATCTGCGTCGTGTTTAATCGTTGGAAGACAATGATTGTGTATCGACGTGTTTAAAAGACCATCAATCTAAGGAAGAACACATATCAAGTCCGCAAAACAATGAATGAACTAACCGTTATTTGGCTGACCAGATATATATTTGAATCGATAAGTTTTTTGCGTTTGATGTTGACTACTAAACCGAAATTTGATGAAAAATCGGCACCTAAAATGCACCGATCGACCTTTGCGATAATGAAATTCGACGTCAATGGTCCACGAAGTCCAATGTTAAGGATTAGATTTTTGTACCAAATTGTTGTAGAATTAGCTACGAATAGTTTGAAGGACGACGGATTGGCTAATTCGATATTTTTTGGTATAATCACCGAAATTGTAGCTTAGTTTGTTAATCAGCTGTTAATCGACTGTGCTATCGATGGGGTTTTCTTGAATTTGGGGTTTGTGAACGACTACGAGATGATTTCGTGTTGTATTTGCATCAAACCGACCAAACAGTTCCTCAACTCTTTGTTTCAATACATTGATATGGTATACCAAATCATCCCGCTGTGAATTGTTATTAGTTCTTGTTGATCCATTTAAATTGTACACATAAGCTGGTTTCTGCACATCAACGATTTTGTCCGTTGCTTTGGCAAGTTCAACTAGATTTGTGTCGTCCATACATGTGAAATTTCTTGTGCGTGTGTTGCAACTACAAGTTTTGCAGAATCTGTTCAGAGACTTGACCGGTGGATAATGTTTCCGTTTCCCTCAAAAGCTGCCATGGATTTTTACCGCCCAGTTGCAATCCCCATAGAAGTCGGTCGAGTTTGTTTTTCGCCGACTCAACATCGCTCGATAATCATCCGTTTTAAAGCTCCGTATTTATTCGGAGTGGTTTAACATGTTTTCAGAATATGATCTCGTACACACTTTACCGTTTACGGATCAAGAGCCACAATAAAATGACCAATACCTGGTCGATCGAAATTCTTGGCCGCAGGGAAGTGAGATGGAAAAGCAGTGCAAAGTCAACATAAGCGAGGGAAATTACCTATGAACGCGATGATAAATTAACAATAGCTAAAGCAAAGAAGCCACTAGTTGAATGGAACCTAGTTGAAATAAGAGAGGACACAGATAATACAACCGAGGATGAGTCCTCTGAACACAATTGATGGCAGAACAAGAAACCAAATATATCACGTAATGATTAACAAGGAATTTCTCACGCCATTACAAGATATCAAGAAAATCATAGGTGCAGTGATTCACAGTGACCACCAACTGGTATTATCACAATTCAAAACTAGCTCTGCATCAATTAAATTCTGAAAAAATTGAACACCGATAGATTAAACGATGTTGCCACAAAAAATACATTCTATGAAGCGCTCAAGCTCAGCTTCCAAACCAATGAAGAAGCACCAACACACTCGGGTACCAAGAATACAGACTAAATCTCTGGATCGATGGTAAAACTTGCAATAAAATTGAAGAACGTCTGAATCTAAAGTTGCGACTGTGTTAATAAATTAAGTAGGAGCTGGAACGTCAATATGAAGATTATTGCAAGAAAAATCAAGAAAATGGAAAGATGTGATCGCCGATAATTCAAGAAAATGTTCTCAAGGTAGCAGACCCGAACCATGCTTCACTATATCAACGCGTCCGACGTCGAGCAAGTGGAAAATACACCAATATCCTATCAAAAAGGGATGCATCTGGTAAAATTTTAATAGCAGATGAAGCACAGTTGAAGAGATGGAAGAAATATATTTCAGAGCTGAAATATTCAAAAGAGACATAATGACAACTGCAACAACTCTAATACCAGTAATAACTAATAACAGAAGCATGGCCTTCCGGTAGAATACCGTGAAAATCGAAGATAGGCTTGACTTGATTACCAAAAAAAGTGACCTGAGAAAATGCCAAAATTTTCGGGGTATAACCCTCCTCAACACACAGTTATAAAACATAATTAGCAATTTTCATCTTAGGTAGCACTCCAGAGACAATCACCTTAAAATTGAAACTGAAACAAGCTGGCTCCAGACCAGGGCGAAGTTGCGCTGATCATATTAACACACCACATCAGTCTAACGAATGGAATGGTGAATCTCGAACTTGTAGTCGATGCAATACACACTATAAGACATGAATCAATGATCTAGGTTACTTAGACGACATATAACAAAGCTATCAGATCTAGTAAAAGTAATTGGCTTCAAAATAAATATCAGGAAAACCAAGACGATGAGGCTAAATACATCCACAACGATTTATATCAACACGAAAAAATAGAACAGGTCAATGAAACCTTGGTAGCACTTTGCTCAAAGAGGGAATCAGATGAAGATTTAAAGGAACGAATAAACAAAGACAGAACAACATTCAACATGATATGCAAACTGTGGTACACATCTGCGCTACCCCACAACACCAAGCTAAGAGTATTCAATTCGTATATGAAATCAGTGTTGCTGTACGGTTGCACAGCCAAGTGTACATAGATAAATGCCTTAGAAGAATCCTAAGCTGCTTCTGGACAATATAACAAATATTAAACTCCTTAAAGGGAAAAGAGTCAAGCGGTCATTGTCATCGAAAATCGAAAGCACAAGTGGAGATGCAATGGTTACACACTGAGGAAGTCCCAGAATGATATAACAAGAAGGTGTCTGGAATGAAAAATCAGACGACCAGATGTAACATGGAAACGAACGATGCTAGCAGAAGCAAAATAATACGGAAAGTTATGACTGGAGATCAAAGCCATAGCACCTAACACAGTTAGATGGTCCAGCCTAAAAGATGCTATATGCTGGTAAATTTGAAATAAAGAAAACAATATTGCTTAAAATATCCAGTAACCCTTCGGTCTTATTTTGGCATTTATTAGATTGAAAATTTAATAATTTTATATTAGATTTTATTTTACAAAGAAGCGAATGGTGATAGTTTAGTTCTCCGAATCTCAACAGTACTTGAAACTAAAGACCTAACGACTACTTTCGCTCTACAAGCTCATTCAGTTATGCACCGCTAGAGCGAACTCCATGCTCGGGTTTATCAAACATTGGACGGGTGACTTTTTTGATATAATGATAATTAAGATCCTGTATTGTGCTTCCCTAGCTTCGATCACAGCTGAAATATGCCGTAAATGTGTGGTGTCCGTTATACGAAGGACATATACTTATAAAAATTATTGAGAAAATTAAAAAGAACTTTCTACACTACTCGACCTGGAAAGCCGGATGGGTGTATGACCATTGTCTACCTCTCTCTCACTCTCTCTCTGGCACTATATCCCGTTAAGGGATTTGACCGCCTCAAATGAGGTTTCATAATCATATTTTCATTTCGAATAATGAGTAATTAATTTATTGATCGTAAACCAGCCGTGCAATTTTTCCTTGTCACCACCGGCAATCGAACCCGGGACCTCCGGTCGCTGAAGCAAGCATGCTGATCACTTTGCCACCGGGGCGGCGATGATCTACCGTACCACGTCAGTATATAACAACAATCACCATGTCTTGCTGGATGTTAGACATACAACTTGGGAACGGGAAAACAAAGGCACTTTTACTGGTAATCTCCTGCTGGGCCCAATCAACTTAATTCAAGTACTAAATCCAATTAAAATAAATGTGCGGTCTTAATTTGGGAAATATTATGCGGGCTAAGATAGGGCTAAGATACCGTATAGCATCTCATTGCACGAAAATCATACCGTTTTTATCAAATTTCGATAGGTAATCGTTAGGTCAGGAGAATTTTATTCCGAAAAAACCAAATGAAAATTGATATTGTGTGCTGTCGCGTACGAACATGTCGTGTGTGTCGTGATTTATATATATATATTAAAAAAAAAATCGTGTAGCAAGAAATTCGTGTAATTGGCTCCGTCTCCAGAATTCGGTCAACCTAAAGCACCTGATAAAACGGATACGACTACAACGGGTACAGCTGCTGGAGGAAAAAGTGAGGATAAAACCGATTCTGGAGATAAATATGAGTCAATAAAGGAAACGGATTTTTCTTCTACCACTACCACATTAATGACAAGGCGATATATAGAAAATCAGTGTTACCACGAGGGCCGATCAACACGTGTGGGGGATGGACTGCACCAATCGAATCAACCTGGGGAGATACAGCTAAGTGTTCTGTTATTGTGATTTTTTGTGTATTATATAATTTTATTGGTGTTATTTGTGTGTGGCCGTTGGCCTGTGTGGTGGTGGAGCCCTTCTAATTGGGGCCTTCTTTTCCATTGTGTTGTGGTGTTTTGTTTGAAATTTTCCTTTAGTTGTTTTTGTTTTTCGTTGTCAGTGAATGTCATACTGTGTTGAACGAGAGTTAATTTCATAAGGAATGGAAGTGTTTTGTGTTGCTCTTTATGCTGTATATACATACTGTGGCGTTTGTTGCGGCGCGGGTATGTGGCGCTCGCACCGCACGTATGAATTTATACCTGCGGGAGCGAGTGCGATGTATTTGTGCCGCGGTGGTTTCCGCAGGTGTGTATACATTAATTTGAGTTTAGTGTTTTGTGGGTGGGTAATAAATAGATACAGAAATGTATATTCATAAAATATATGTTTTCAACTTTCGGACCCATGAGGTATTTTGTATTAGGATCATTCATCAGTTTATTCATATCCTTATCATTTATTTTTTTCTTTTTCAAATCTTCATCTCAATCTAACGAACCATCAAAATACTTCTTGTAACCGAATGTTGTTAGCGACACCATTTTCAATTGGATTTATGTATATTACTAATAGTAATTATATTAATATTGTTTTCTTTGATTGAGAATAAGTAAATGTTTATTACTTAGTTCGAGATAGTTTCGTTCTAAATTTTGAAAGAGTGAATGAATTTTTAAAGTAGCTAGTTAATTAAAGTTTATGATATTGTACTAAAATATAATTTTATAAAGATTATACAGTCCATAAGGTCAGTATGGACTGTATCATTTTTAGTTCATCATATATAAAAATATATGCTTTAATTAAATGGTTTTCTAGATTGTTTCGGGAGACTGTAAATTGGTGAAGGTTTTGATTTTATTGTTCTGAGTTGGATAAATAATTATCGCTGGTTGTTGATTTTATGATTTACTTAATACGATTAGGTGATGCGATACGATGAAGGATCATACAGTTGTGTTAGCTACTTATTATTAATTCTATCATCTTACAGATTCGTGATTGCTTTAAAAGTTTTATTTAATTTGTTTAGGTGTTGGGGTTCTGGAGCTGTGCCAAACATCCATTATTGATCTTATATTGCAGATTAGCTTTTTTTGAAACCATTTGGAATTAGCTACACGATAGATATGTTGTTATTGATTGATTGATTGATTGGAATGTGCGACCAAACCTAAATAAGATTCCCGGTTGATGCCGGGTCCATCCGCACACTTTTTTACATATAACAAGATGGAGGGATAGGAAAAGTTTATTAATTATTATGGAAATTGACCCGGTTTCAGACACCTAAGTAGTCAATAGTTAGTAAATTGTTAGTTGAAATGTAATATAAGAAGGTTAGCACAAGACAACACAATTATTTTTGATTTTTTTATATAAATATTCAGCAATCAGCATCCTAAAAAAATTTATAATTAATTAAATTACAGTAAATTTCAAGAAATAAAATGTCATTATTATGAGTTAAATTATACTTGAATACAATAAATGTAATGTTCTGATTAGTATTAACTAAATTCAAAAACCCTCACAGTCTCCCGAAAAAACCTAGAAAAAAGAAATGCCACGATCCTTGGAAAACTATCTAAGTACAGCAATATTTAACTGCATTTTAAATTTACTCTGTAGCTTCCAAGCTAACTGTAATTTCAAAAAGTCAAATATCCTCTGAAATATCAATTTTATTAGCAACCAGATAGCCATTATGATTCCTGCCTTGTCTGCTCTTCTGACTTGTAAATTAAAATTTTGTTTTTAATTAGAAAGTATGCTGGATTCAAATAACTTCTGTAATCAAAAATCTTCTTTAGGACAAAATAAATTAGCTTAATCAGGAACTGCAATTAATAATAAACACCTGATAAATCTCGATAACTCTAAATTGCTCAACAAATTAAAATATAAAAATATAATATTTTAATACTAAAATTCTGAATAATTGAATGAAGGAATATTAGTAAATTAGTTAATCTTTGAAATCAAACTGTGGAAAGAATCATTTTTATAAATAATGATAATAAAGTGTATCAAGAAAAACATGTAATGTTTATCCAGGAGTACTCGATTCACGCTTTTCTAGAATCAAAAATCAAACTCACTATGCGGCACATAAAGTTATTTTCGGAACGATACCAATAGTCGAATCTTCTCCCTGTGAAACCTCTACTATTTACCAAGCGATCTTCCGCGCTAACATCATTAATCAACAACATTTATGACAAAGCCGTGATGAAACCATGACAGATTATAAACGTATCGTGGTAAATCGCATAGCTCAAAAATTTCAGCGTACGACTGATCATCCTAAATTTCAAAAATGATTCCACTCGCGCTAAATTGACGCTAAACTTCAACAAAAACATCAGTAATATTCATTAAAAAGACTAATTTAGATATGTATTTCTAAACCTCGCAGACAAGGGTTCTGTGTAAAACTGCAAATCTGCCTTCTTATATTAATAATTGATAAATGCATCAACTCCCAAACAAAACAATTTAAAGTGACCAAAAATAGCTTAGAAATATAGGTTACAATAGAGCCTAATATTATATGAATACAACCATCCGTATAAGCTGAGAAACATAATGTTGAATGAACTAGCACCACAAACCGCAGACACCGACCTACTACTACTCAAAATGAACCCATTTAAAGTACTCTAATATGAAAGAAAAACACAAAAAATAAACAACAAGTAAACAATTTATTTATTTATCCTCGTCGCCACTGTGTAGATTGATCTAAGATCTAAGATTCGATCGTTGTTTTTTGTGTCCTTTTATTCAGCAAAACATTCACACACACACACAAGCACAAAAAGCAAATATATAATAAATATATTATAATTAGCTATATACCCTACTGGAAGGCAATCGATGAGCTCACCGATGGGCCCATCATGAATCCCTCAACGAAGTCTCAATGAACTTTATTACGTGCCCGGAACCAAAGTTATTTATATATCCAATGAAATCCTATGTGATCCAACGAATGATCCTCATAACGCATTGATGAACTCATCAATGACCCCTGTAAAGAAGTCACTGAAACAGTAAAAAGGCAGTTCCTACGAAAATTCATGCAAGCAGTGTAATATAATCCATTAAGGGGCATTTTGAATGATACTTTATGTTCAATATTTAAACTAGACTCCAAATTATAAAATCTTATGTACTTCCACATCTTTTATATAGTGACGTTGTTTTGTTTGAATTAAAAAAAAAGTATTTCCTTGAACTACAGTCTATATTTAATTCATGTTTAAGATATATCTTTGGCTTAAGGAAATATGACCACATTTCCCATCTTACTAACTCATTACTGGGCTGTTCTTTAGAGCAGTTTTACGAATTCAGAGTATGTTTTTACATATTTAAGTTTCTGAAATGTCAACAACCTTGTTATATCCTCGACAAACTGACAACCTCATCTAATCGCCGCAATCTACTATTGGTGCCTGCTATTAACAGGTGTAGGCTTATGAATTCCTCGTTTTTGTCAGGGGAGTATGCATATGGAACTCCTTGAATAGTGTAATTAAAAATTCTAAAACACCAGTTATGTTTCGAAAAAAGTATTTTTCATCATTGAATTAAAATATTTAAATTTTGTTGTTTTTTGTTTTTTTTTTTTATTAGATTGTCGCTTTCGCTTTTATAGGTAGATAATTAGTTAGTATAACAATACTTAAATTTAGGTTATTGTTATGTTTGTTGGTATTAGTTGTATTGAATTAGGTATCCACATTACATAAAATTTCTGTTAAAATCTGATGGAATAAGTTCGTAACAACTTAAAACATTTATTGAATGAATAAAATAAATAAATAAATAAATAAATATTTTATGTTTCACCCACAAAACAAAAGATGTCTTCATTTTTGCAAGTCACTTTCAGTCCAGGTACATACATTGAACTAGCTCCATTGCACGTTCCTATTATCAAGAAAACATCCCACAATCAATCTAAAGATAAGGAAATAAAATCTGCGTCCCTAATCACTTCCAAACCCCTTACCAGAATGAAATGCCTGCACAAGCTCGAAAAATTAAATTCGATTGCAACTGGATTTCACCATTAGAAAAGTAATAATAGCCTCTCCAATAACGACCTTCATGAACATGTTAGTTATTTTTTGAACTTGTCGCCTTCGATAGCACAGTAAGTAGAGCGCTTGCTATGTAATTCGGGGGTCCCGGGTTCGATTCCTGGTGGTGACAAAAAAGTTACGACTGGGCGTTTTTAATGTGTTATGTGTTACATTGTGTATTGTCTTATATATCTAAAGCCATAGTTATCGGCTTTTCTCCATAAATATTTGTCTATTCAGTAGAACGCCCAATACACAACTTCAACTTCTCACGGAGAGAAAGATAATCGCAACACACCTTCTGTTCAGAATTTCATCAAAAAGCCCAACAATGCTGTTGTCATCAATTGCCCGACCTACAAAATATTTGGACACATAAAGGGTTATCCAATTCAAGCTTGATAAAGTAAACTTAAAAAAAACACACAAAATATTCGGAATGTATTGTAATTTTTATTTCATTTTACAGATTGATCCTTGCCATTTTTAGTTAAACAAGATATCATTCAAATGTCCTCCACGGGACTTCTTACAGGCCTTGATTCTTTTGAGGTAATTTTCAATGACTTTTCGGCACATTTCGGGCGGTATCTCGGCCATTACCTTACGAATATTAGTTTTCAATTCGTCAATAGTTTGAGGATTGTTTGCGTAAACATGATCTTTCGCGTAGCCCCACAAAAAGAAATCCAAAGGCGTTAAATCACAGGATCTTGGAGGCCAATTGACATCAGCCAATCGCGAAATCAAACGTCCAGGAAATTTCTCTTGCAAAAGATCTCGATTTGCTCGTGTTACGTGACTGGTTGCTCCATCCTGCTGGAACCACATATCGTCAAGATCATAATCTTCGATTTTCGTAAAAAAATAATCGGTTAACATGCGGCCATAGCGCTCAGAATTGACGGTAACGGTTCGTCCATGGTTGTTCTCAAAAAAATACGGCCCAATCACACCACCAGACCACAATGCGCACCAAACAGTGACTTTTTCCGGGTGTAATGGCTTCTCTACAATCAATTGTGGATTTTCTGAGCCCCAAATTCTACAGTTTTGCTTATTAACGTATCCACCAAGCGAAAAATGAGCTTCATCACTGAAGAAAATTTTGTTCGAAAAATCAGCATCGACGGCCTGTTTTTCCGCGTTTAATTTTAACGCGTTGGTCGATTGTTAAATGCTCCATATTCTTAAATGGCAGAATGTCAACTAAATAAATGACAGCGTACTTGACGTTTATCTTTGACAGATGTCGGTATACAGATTTCTACTTTATCAACCTCGAATTGGATAACCCGTTACAATCAAATAAAATGTGATGGCTTTTCAATACCAAATCAAAAATCCATGCAATTCGCATGTCTGTGAGAGCTCCCGCGCCAGTGTGTTCGACCCCCGATGAACATTTTCCGATAGGGTAATACAAAATGAAGTAAATAAAATAATATGAAAACAAAACTGCCCTGATCTCGTACATTGTTTCTTCTTATACCTATCGATACTCACACATAGCAGAGCAACCATAAACACATTTTCGTGGGTATCGAAATGTAAATCTCATTGTACACCTCCAATGCTAATATCCATTTAAATATAATACATATAGCTACTTATGAGTAAAATCATATATAAAACAAAACATAGGATTCAAACAAAATTACCAAAAGCAGACAAAAACAAAAAATAATCGTCGAGCAAAAACAACAACAAAAATTATTAGCCAGTGTGCTAAAACAAAACAACAGAATTGAAACACCCTTTCTTGCGCAAACACGATACTCGAATAACCTACTAGATGAGAATACTAGTACTCTGCGCCTCTATGAGTTATTAAATACAGTTATTATGATTATATACTTAAAATTTATTTGTAAAAGTATATGTATTAATGTAATAAAATATGTGTTAAAACAATCAAAAAAATAAAAAACACTTATCTTGTGCATCTTTGGAATCAAAAAAGTCCTACATATTGAAGAATTCGGATCCGCTCGAAACGCGATATTTCGAAACGAGATATGACAAAACGAGAAAAGGTACAAAATGCGATATTTGAAAATGCGATATTTCAAAACGCGATATGGTACAAAACGCGATATGGTACAAAACACGATATTTCAAAACGCGATATTTCAAAACGCGATATGGTACAAAACGCGATATGGTACAGAAGAATGTGCATTGCGAAGCGACAGGAGCGCAGCTGCCCGCCTGATATCACCCGGTCTCTATACTCCCGCTTTTATCGATTTTTAAATTCCTATAAACTGAAATTTTTTCGAACTAAGTAGCGAAGCGACTGGAGCGCAGCGACCCGCCTGGTATATTCCGTTGCTGTACTCCCGAACTGCTGAAGTTTTTCTTTCTAACTAAGGAGCGAAGTGCTCACTTGATATAACCCGATCCTATACTCCCACTCTTATCGATTTTGAAATTGATATAAACTGAAGTTTTTTTTTTAAACTAGGGAGCGAAGCCCTCACCTGATTTAACCCGATCCTTAACTCAAGCTCCTATCAATTTTTCAATTCTTATAAACTGAAATTTAATTTCCTCATCTCCAGAATGTACATTGCGAAGCGACGGGAGTGCAGCCACTCGCCTGATGTGATCCGATCCTATGCTTCCGCTCCTATCCATTTTTAAATTCTTATAAACTGAAATTTAATTTCCCCTTCACCCTCCTAATATAACCCGATCCTAAACTCTCTCTTCTATCGATTTTTAAATTCCTATAAACTGAAATTAAATTTCCCCTTTTCCAGAATGCACATTGTGAAGTGACGAAAGCGCAGCGATTCGTCTGATATAACCCGGTCCTATACTCCCGCTCTTATCGATTTTTAAATTCCTATAAATAAACTGAAGTTTTTTTCTTTTCTAACTAGGGAGCGAAGCGCTCACCTGATATAACCCGATCCTAAACTCCCTCTTCTATCGATTTTTAAATTCCTATAAACTGAAATTAAATTTCCCCTTTTCCAGAATGTACGTTGCGAAGCGACCGGGGCCGACCCACCTGATATAACCCAATCCTAAACCGCCACTCCTATCGATTTTTAAATTCCTTTAAACTAAAATTAAATGTCCCCTATGTGGATTATAAAAAAAATTGAAATAAAATAATTGAACTAACAGCAAATTTTTTCATTTCTATAAAAGTTGGGATTTGGGGCGGTAGCCCTCAATCTTAAGGTATAAAATGATTTAAAATAATCATAAAAGCATTTGTTCTTCGAAAAAAGACAATATTTTTTCGAGTTTGGGTTGTCTTTAAAGACCATTTGGGGCTTTTAGGGCCACTTGGGATCATTGAGAGATACTTTGGGTCGTTTTTGGATATTTTCATGGCCATATTCATAATCATTCTACTAAAGTACCTTAGTATACCGATTTTCAGAATTGGTAATCGGAGGTATATGACCTATTCGGAAGTATAACCACGCAGTTAAAATTTTCGCCCGTCAATTGATATCAGGTGCAAATTGAATGAAAAATTGAATTTTATTGAAACCTTCAATGTAGGGCATTTCTTTATCTTGGACACTTCCATTCAGTCTCTTGAAATTTCATATATTTATTTTTACAAAAATGGTAAAAATATTCTGTATATTGACAACCTCTTTATAATGTAACTTGGACACTTTGAAAATTTTCGTCTAATCTTTAATAAATTACCCTTTATTGGACACGAACACTTTTGTTCAATACATATCAGTAATTCGATTTAATGATAAAAAATATCACATTTTGTGCCGTATCGCGTTTTGAAATATCGCATTTTGAAATATCGCGTTTTGCACCATATCGCATTTTGTACCATATCATGTTTTGAAATATCGCATTTTGAAATATCGCGTTTTGAAAAATCGCGTTTTAAAATATCGCGCTTCAAATGGGACCCATTTTGTAGTAGGGAGACCTCTGTTTTTCCAGTGGCTTGGCTCCTTTTTTAGTTAGGCGTTTTAGTAAGAATTTTTTTAATTATTAGTATTGCATCCAGTGGGTGGTATTTAATAATAATTATTAATTTTATTTTTTTATTATTTTAGATCTTTCTTTTAGATTTTATTAAAAATAGGTATTAACGAAAATTCAAGAAGATAAGTTTGCAGAGTTAAATAACTATTTTTAATTTTCAGATGACTGGAAGTTTTTCAGTTACATGATTAATAATTATTTCGTAGTTAGAATTGTGTCATTGTGTTACTAACTATCGACTACTTAGGTGTCTGTAACCGGGTCGAGTCTCTCCTTACTAACATAACCTTTCCTATCCCTCGATTTTGCTATGTGTAATAAAGGTGTACGGTGGGCCCCGGCCATATCTGGGATTACTTGTCAAATGACTTGGCCGTATATCTCAATCAAATCAAATCAAAATCAAAAAAAAAATGAAAATTGTATTAATTCAATAAAATCAGGTTCGTCGCTAATTTGGTAATTTCATTTTGCAAAATTTAGAAAAAATCCAATTGGGATATACCATTTAGATAAAAATAGTTCTTTTTTCAAAGACCTGTCATTTAAAGTGGAAGACATAAAATATATTCAATTCAGTTTTTTGGTTCTCCATAACTCGAGGGTTGGTCACTATTTGATTTCGTTATAGGTCATCCCTACTTAATGATTTATTGCAAAAATTCATTAAAAACTCACCATCTCCGCATGATTCGAAGCGTACGACGTTATAAACTTGACCAAAACTAATAATTTTAAAAATCAAGCGATCAGAATCGTTTTCAATTGTCACTGAAAATTGTTCACTATAGTCTTGCTCGTTTCGATCCATCATTTCCGCTCGATTCGAAGTGCACGAAACATGACCAATACTAATAATTTGATAACTTCAACGATTATTATTGCGTGGACGACTGTCATTGAGGATTGGTCACTAGTTGATTTCGTTTGGTCATTTCTACGTAACTGTTTATTGCAAAAATTCGTTAAAGACTCATTATTTTGACACGGTTCGGAATGTTTGGGTCTGGAAAGTTTGCATTTCCTATGTTTTGCTCGTATTGTAACAGTTCTTAATCATTTTTGGTAAATTTGAGAAATACTTAAACACAATTAATGATAAATTTAATTAATTAGCACGTTCAGTTATTATCAATTTACGCAACAATACATTTGATTTGATACAATGCAATAGACCCCAAGCGAAATGAACTATTGCAAAATCATCAATTACAATGGAGTCAAGTTTCCAGACCCGAATAACTCGAATCGTGCGGAGATGGTGAGTTTTTAACGAATTTTTGCAATAAATCATTAAGTAGGGTAGGGATGACCAAACGAATTCAACTAGTGACCAATCCTCAACGTATTATGGAGAACCAAAAAACTGAATTGAATATATTTTATGTCTTCCACTTTAAATGACAATTCTTTGAAAAAAGAAATAATTTTATCTAAATTGTAAATTTCAATTGGATTTTTTCTTAATTTTGTAAAATGAAATTCCCAAATAAGCGACGAACCTGATTTTATTGAATTAATACAATATCCATTTTGTTTTTTCGGAATAAATACTGACCAAACGTCAAAATGTGGTGACCACTCCTGTCCTAATGATTACCTATCGAAAATTGATAAAAACGTTGTGATTTTCTTGCAATGAGGGGCTATCCCGGATTTTTTTTTTGCATTACCGTTTAATCATAAGTGACCAAACGATAAAAACTAGTGACCAATCCTGACCAAACGAATTCCATCATCACATTTGTCAAAACCTATAGATGGGGTGCGAAAAGGGCAGAGCTCCTCGATGGACTAGTGAGTTGGGTAGACCAAGGAAACAAACCAGAAAGCTTCTCAATAAAGCCATGATCACTATAGTAAAACAGAGCAGATTTATACAAACCCTCCGAAATAAAAATCAAATGAATATCTTTTTATATCAGCAAGTAGAAAAACTGTTGATTCCTGCTAAACGTTCTGTGGCCATTGTAGAGGCCTTGCTGGTACTTATGACAGCTTTTCTGGAATGTAAATAGGGATAGAAGGTAGATCATACACAGTAGAGGATAATCTACCCTTGGGTTAGGAACCAAATCATATAGGTTAGCCCTTGGTTCTGCTGGTGACTGTAGCGAAATATTATTTATATTACAATTCAACCGCACCTATCTAACACCAGATACAATAATATGTATCACAAAATTTTCTTTATTAATTGACCTATGATGCAGACATCAATTTTAATTAAAAACTTTATTATGTAAATAAATAATTATCTTTTATAATTATTTTAAATAAATTGACAGTTTGTCATATGATATGTCTAGGCACTATATTTTTATATTAATTGAATAGATATAGATCTGAACCACCACCCCGTATTGGACTACCCTATATACATTTCAATTTGGACGTTTAATTTATTGCACTCATGGTAATAACAAAATAATGAAAATGAATATGTGGTATAATATACCTATCATGTTCTCGTATGTGAGGTAAAAGGAAAAAAGGTAACCGAGTTTGATTACACATCAAACCAAATCCTCATATAGTACGTGTGTATATGTATGTACATATGAACTATATGTGTATATATCTAGTCAGTTTCAATTTAACAAAATTTTTATTGATTTTCATTTAATTATTGATTGGGAATAAAATTAATGGATTGATGTGTGCGGGGGTACATTTTCATTTTAATACTCGTGCCATACTCTATTAGTCTATTTACGAGCAAAATAAGCTAATAGGTAAATCGGAAGTGCTGGGCAAAACGGACGCCTGTTACATCTAAATATAAATTATAAATATTTTTTATCGTATGCGGGTGGGTGGTGGGTAGTTTCCTACCCCAAAAATTTTTCATTTTACACAACCAATATGTAACTAAAAACCAATCAATTTAGTATTGAGGTAGTTTCATTATTAAAATGAGGTTAGATTGATAGGTTTTTTTGTATATAGAGGCACCACATAAGGGTGGTGTTTGGTGTTGTTATAAAATTCAATAATGTTTTGTTGTCGAAACATAATCGATGACTATTCGAATTACCATTGTGCATACATGAGATTAACACATCTGTTTATGAACAATTTTATGTATACATATCTTCGATGACATCAAAATGATGGGGGTTGATTGATTTATTACACAAATTACTGTGTATCCAATATACTCGTACACAGATTATTAGATTTGAATGAAAAATAATTTAGTTTGATTCTCATCGGAATTTATTCTAGCCAAGGGATTCGTATACGTGTATATGAAGGTAGCGGAACTGATGTAAATTAAAATTGTAAATTAAATACAGAAAAAAAATTAATAATTAATTTTATTTTTAAGCTGCCTTAAGTTCATATGTGGGATTGGAAATGCAACGGAATACGAATAAGGGCATATGAAAATACATCCACTTGGGAAATCAAGTCAAGAACTACATGAAATTAAATCTTTTGATTTCTTTCGGCTATTTTTTTAATAAAATTGTTCAATAGGGCTAATTGGGCTTCTGGATTGGCTAGGGTATTCTTTCGAGATTGTTGAAAGTTCATGTTTGGTTGTTATAAGGATGTTACTCATATATTGATTAAGAAAATATTAATGAATTATACGCAAGTACAGGTAATAACCAATTCCCCACCTCGCCATTATGAATAATTTCGATGAATTGATTTATTAACACAATTCGTTTTCTTACATTTTTCGGGTCTCAAAGTGATTTCCTATGAAGATTTTATGATTCATCGAAATAAAATCAGATCGATATTAAGTAGATTTTCAAGAGGATTACTGTCATGAGATGCATAATTTATTTGAAACAATTTTCGGGATCGTCCGGTACCATTCCTTCCAGGAGAAATTATTAAAAAATGTATTTCAGTGATATCAAATCCCACTACAAAAATGATGTTGGACAAAAGAAAACGAAAATCACGAAAAAAACACTGATTTTTTTCCAATTTACTCGTATGTATGGGACACCTGTTATAATATAGGTTCCCATACATTGTTGTCAAACATACATACTATGTACATGGTTCGCTCTCCTATTTGTATATTAGCCAGTGCTATATAGGAAACGTTCCTATAAATAAGCAAATTATTTATAATGTATAGTAATGTTTATTATAATTAATCGTATGTGTATAGGAATGCTTCCTGTTTGTTTTAGCAAAATCCATTAGTACTTAGTTAAGTAAAGCACTTTTTGTTCTGGTATAGTATAAGCACACCGTCGAAATTTAGGGTTTTTATTAATAAAATTAATCAAAATTGATAAAAATGTTAGCTTATAAAAATTATGTACATACAATCTTATAAATAGTGGATTTAGCTAAAAAAGAGTGTTAAAATATATTCCAAAAGGAACAATAGTCAAGCACTTAATACTTTGCAAATCAAAGAGCATATCACACACATAGTTAGGGTTACAACAATATATAGGAATGCATCACTTTTCATTTGAATTTATTCATTTCATACTCTATGCTCTCTTCCCTAAGCACTAATACCCTTGACAGACTAGGGTTTAGCTAAACGCGTTTAGCTAAACTAGTTTAGTTAATCTACTACAAAACTAATTAGCTTGACACACTATGAGGCTTAGCAAACCCTGTTTTAATAATAACATACGGTAGCGCTATGTTTGTCCGGAATCGGTATTAAATAAATGTCATTGACAGAACTATACAGAACAACGATATTACAAGAAAACCATACAACTTTTATGATGAATTTTTTTGGTTATATGTACATAGATTTATATTACATCAAAATTATTTAATTTAAAAAAAATTAAATTTTTAATTTTAAATTGGCCCAATTTGAAAATAGCTATCGCGAACTCTACTCGATTGTTTTATAAAAAACGCAGCTTTTATTTGTCATGGTATTATAATACGCACTCTACGGTAAGAGGAATGCACAAATGTGTATGTTGGTCCATATCACATACAAAAACCGGTTTTGATTTCGTTTTCGTTACCCACACAATTGTGATGGCCAGCAGGAAAAGGGATATAACCTTGCCCGGCCAGTATACACAATTGTGTAAATTTTGATTACGAGGAACGAATGTGTCAGAATAGAATTATGTTTAAGATGAAGGCCAATATACACATTTGTGCATACCATATAATTTTGTTTTGTTCAGAAAAATAACACTAATTATAATAATAATAAAATAATTAATGTTATCAAAAACAAATAATTAATATGTTATATAATTTATGTATTATCAAATTATTATGCTTTTTTAAGAATTCCCATTTAACTAAGAACCGTTAAAATACGGAAGACATTACAACCTGTGATTATTTACATATACAAATTAGTGTATGTTGAAATTAAATTGAAGCAAAAAAAAATTGAACTCGACAGGAATAACTCAAAAAGTAAGCGGCATCTATCATTGTATCACAGCACTACATGACATTGTCCTATTTATAAATTTTACCCTTCATTGTTAGATGGCGCTCTCGCTAAACCCATTTTTATGCGATAAACTTCAAAATATAGAGAGATTAGTGCACTAAACCGGTTTAGTTACTAAACCTAAAACAAAACCCGTTTAGCTAATCTCGAAGTTGACTAAGATATAAACTCGAACAAATGATTAAACGCGTTTAGCTAATCGCTAGTCTGTCAAGGGTATAAGTAGTAACATTTTAAATAGTGCCGTGTGCGGTCGTCAAAATAAGTGTCGTTAAAAGTATAAAAAACTGTATAGAAAGAATCAAATATGTATATTGGTGTGGTGTATTATTTGTGTGATATCAAGTTATTAATAATAAAGGTAATAATTTACATGTTTCAATAATTTTTATTTTTTAATTCATTGTGTTAATTTGGAATAAGTTTAATCTTTTGTCAATCTTGTTTCATTTATTAATTAATTAAAAATTGACCGTTCGACAGATTTCTTCATTTTCAAGAGGGGTGCGCTGGTTATACAAGCTCCTCGCGCTGCACCCTGGGTACCACTAAAAGTATAACCCCGCGGGTACGGGCGCGGTAAAACCCAAGCTACTTGCCTTGAGAGGGAAATACCCATGGCAAATCTTGAAGCGTCTGTTCTCCATGTTAGGGGCGGCTTTTTCCAGTGTCTGTTCTCCATGTTAGGGGCGGCTGTAAAAAACCTGGCAGTAGGTATAAAATGCTAAGGGAAGGAACCTAGAATCTATATATTCAATGGAGTTAACCAACCAAAACAAAGATACGTGCAGGGAATCGGATGCCCAGTACTGGCGACTCTCTGGAATGAGCAAGCGGGCTCCCAGTCGTCGAGACCTAGCGACCGCAATGATGAAGTGATTCAAGCAATACCACTGAAGTTGTCAGTCTGGCGGGTGGAAGTTTTATGTCCACTACCTTTCCTCGTTTTTAACTGTAGTGGACCTGCATAATCAATGCCAGTATGAGTGAATGGCCTTGACGGTTGCACTCTTGGAGATGGTAGATTTCCCATTAGCTGGTTACCCCCTTGATGAGTTCCAAATCTGTGAAAAGTGACGCAGTTTGAAATTACCGTTTTAGTGGCATTTTTTGCACGTATGATCCAATACTTTTTACGTATGTATGAGAGCGTAAGTTGGATACCTCCATGCGCTGTTATCAAGTGCGCATAATTGATTATTTCTCTACTGAGCTGATGATTATAGAGAAGTATCGCAGGATGTTTTTCTTCATAATTTAGAAATGAATTTTGGAGTCTTCCGCCTACTCGCAGAATTCCATGTTGATCAAAAAAAGGGTTTAATTGTAGTAACTTGCTTTTTTTTTTGACTGACTTGTTCTTCAGCAATTCTTCTATTTCCTCCTTGAAAAGATAACGGTGAGTTTGTTTTATAATGATGTGTTCTGCTTCATGTAGATCGTGATCATCTACATTCTCGCTTTTGCATCTTTTGATAAAGATGTTTACATTCTTTACGATTCTTTTTAGTTTCATGAAGCTTGAAGTTTTTTCTATTAAGCGTATGAACTGGTTGTCTTTCTCGACGACAGTTGCCATATTTGCATGTTTCAGTTCAGCTTCTGCTTGTTCATCAAATTCTTGGTATCCTTCCATTGACTGATGATTTTTATTGTATTTTAACCATTGTGGTTCAGTCCATCAGATGTTGTGATTGATAAGTTCCTTTGTTGTTATTCCTCGAGTAGCACAATCAGCCGGATTATCTTTTGATTTTATATGATGCCATTGATGCGGTTCAGTCAAGCTTCAGATTTCTGATACTCTATTGGCAATGTAAGATTTAAACTTTTGAATATCGCCTTGTAAACATGAAAGTGTTATCGTGGAATCAGTTCATGCATAAGTTGGTGCTTGTTGTATGTTTAGTGATTGCTTGACTTCTTGTAGTAGTTTCGCAGCTAGAACGGTTCCGTTTAACTCTAAACGTGGTAAAGTTACTTTTTGTTTGGTTGGTGCCACTCTTGTTTTGGCTGCTATTAGACTGATGTCGACTCGCGCTCCAGTGACTACTTTCAGATAAACGCAAGCTGCATATGTCTGTTCTGAGGCGTCACTTAATCCATGGACCTCGACGATTGATTCACTTGTGAACCCTATTCATCTGGGTATTTTCAATTCATTAAGCAGGGTAAGTTCTTCTATGTAGATGACTTCTTTGGTAGATGATTTCTTTGGTGACCGGCTCATCCCAACTAAGCCCTAAAAGCCAAAGTTTTTGCATCGTAATTTTCGGAGTTATTATTATTGGGGCTAGCCATCCTAATGGATCAAATAGTTTGGCTGACGTGGAGAGGATGATCTGCTTCGTCACTAATCCAGTATGCGCAGGGAGGTGTACATTAAATTCAAAGATGTCCGTGCCTGGTTTCCAATAAAGCCCTAGAGCTTTAACGGTTTCATCTATTTTAATTTTATATACAACTGTGCTTCCGGCCTCGGTGACGTGAGTTTGTAATTCCTTATGGTTGATTGTCCACTTTCTTAAATTGAAACCGCCTCTTCGAAGTAGCTGATTTAATTGATTTTGTACCAGCAGCGCTTCTTTTATTGTGTCACATCCTGTGACATTTTTTCTCATCCTCTGCCAGTTGGATGGCAAGGTAAGTGGCTGATGAAGTCCCGTACGTGACTGTTTTTAATTGGTACTCCCGAAGTTTCTCAGTCGGAGAGTCACGCCAAAGTATGCGTTGAAAGTTACTGTCTTCTGCGGCAATCCATATTTGCCGAAACATTTTTTCAATGTCTGCGGTAAACACGTATTTGTGCTTTCGCCATCTCATGACGATATGCCAAAGGTCTTGTTGTACCACTCTTAACTTTGTTGTAGTGCTTGATGATTTGAGGACGGCGTGATGCGGCATATAGTATGTGGGTTCGGCTGTTGAAGCGTTAGCGATTTTCTGCATTTTTGTATTGACCCGCTAACTCGTCATTTTTTAAGAGTTGTTTTTCCAGTTGGAGGAATCTAGCTGTTGCCATCTTTTTTGAGTCTTTTTGCCATCTTTTTTGCTTTGGAATATCTCTTCACACTTTTCTTCTTCGGGTGTTTGCTTTCTTGGCGGATGTATCTTCGATTTCCCAAAATTTTTTAAGAGTTTTTTTCAATTTCTTCTAAAGAGTTCTTTTTGGTAGTAATCGCAGTTGTGATCGTTAGTTTTTCAATCGGCTTAACAGTTTTGGTGGTTTTTTCCCAGAATTATCCACCCAAGTTCGGAGCTTTGAGCTATTGGTTGTTGATTGTTTTGCGTCATAATTTCAGGTAGTATCATATCCGCATAGTTATCTGCCCCTATAAGTAAGTATATCGGTGCTGGAGTGTAGTAGTTTGGATCGGCTAGTGGTAAGTTCTTTAGAGTATCCCATTTTTGACTGACTATTGTTTGCTGTGGCTGATCGTGTGTTATTTTGTTTACTACAAGGGTTTTTATAATTAACTTAAATTCAGAGTTGAATCGCGGCATTATTGACAGTGTAGCTGATTTTTTTATGGTTTCTTTCTGGTCTGCGCCGATTCCCGTTAAGTTCATATTGGCTTTGCTTGTTGTTATTTTTAATCTGTTGATGGCACTCGAGGTAATGAAGCTTGCTTGTGAGCAGGGATCAATAATTGCTCGTAGATTTTGGTAGTCTCCATTATTATTTGCTGTTTTGACTAATGCTGTTGGTAACAACATGTACCCATTGCCTTCCAATTCTTTACCAGTGTGTAATGATGTGGTGTGGTTGTCTGCCGTTCTAGTTTCATTCATCGTTCTTGGATTGTTGTCCTTGTTGTTATGTAAAAGCTGATGATGTCGTCTAAAAGGTGATTGATTCAGCGTGCATTCGACTGTTGAATGGTTGCTTTTAAGACAACTCCTGCAGAGATCTAATAGTGACACCAATTGGTTTTTTTCGTATATGTTCATGTTTTTGAATTTCCCACAGTCCTGGATATGATGATTTTTTTGGCATACTTTACATGTTGCATTACTTGTTAACAAGTCTACTCCTGTTGGATTAAATTTTACCGCCGTGGTTGAATGTTTGTGGAAATTGATCGTTTTTTCGCGAAAAACTGATTCTAATGCGGTGAATCGCTTTTCCAGAAATATCATGAGATTGGCTAAAGTTTGAAGTTATTTTGTGTTTGTTAGCGACATCTCGTATAGCCTTAAGGTTTCGGCGACGAGCTTCTTGGTTATAACGTATATTATGATTTGATCCCAAGAGTCGATGTTGACACCCATATTTCTTATTGCATGAAGGCACTTGTTGGTAGCGTCATATATTGCACGAATGGCTGAAGCAGATTCGGCTCCGAGGCTCCCTTGTGACATCAATGTTTCACTTCGAACGTGTTTTCTTTGCCAGCTTTTGATTGTTCTAATGATGATTGGACTTCTATTACTGTTTGATCATACGATTGTGATATGTTATCGTAATGCCTCTCGGTGAAGTAATCTAATGTCTCCTGTTCGTCATCGCAAGCCTCCAAATATATTGTTTCATTCAGATCGGTGATCTGATTCATCTGCCTTTCCATTTGAATCAGGGACAGTTTTAGCGCATGTTGCGAACTTCCGTTATTGATCATTTTTTGATTGGCCTCTATTTTTTCCACAGGTTCTCCATTTTAATACCTTGTTGTTTGAGGTACTTTTTAAACTGATCTCTGTTGGAGTCGTTCCCTTCAAGTGGGGAAAAGTTGAATGATTGTCCTTGTTGTTGTCCATCCGGAGTTTTTGGTGCACCACTGTTGAATCGTTGGCGCATTTCCTCAATGAAAGTTTCGTATGCTTTTACTATGTTTCCCCTGGATTCGAAGTATTGATGGCTTTGCTCGAGTTGCGGATTAGTTGATGATATAATTTGTTGGTCTGTGGTTTTGTATTCTTGATACAGACTCTTTAATGCGGCAATTCTTTTCTCGAGATATCCGATGGTTTTTCGTTGTTCTCCATCTTTTTTGTAGTTGAATTTTGTCTGCTACCGCTTCTTGTTGTTCTAATAACGCGTTCAGGCTCATTTTTGTGGTATAATTATTACTATAATTACACAGTTGCTTGTTAATGTTGTTGTTTCGTTATCAGCAGGTTCAATTTTTTCTCGAAGGACCAATGTTGCGACTAGACGGCTTGCGGTTATACTCACATAAGCTATGTCTGATGTCTTGTGAGAATACTTATTAATAGGTTACCACTGGTGAGGCCTATTAATGAGAACAAGTGCACTTTTGTTGAATTTTTACTTTATTGTAACTCTTCATTACATTTAAATTTCTTATATATATAAAATTTATTGCTGCCTAAGCAGTTTATACGTAGATATAAAGAAATACAAAAATACTATGTAAACACTAAAATTATTTCTAGTATGCAAATTAAAATTAAATTATATCCGGTGGTGTACGGTATCCGGATGTGCAGCAGACTGATTATTTGCATGTTGTGTTTTCAACAGGATGTATCTGGTATCGAGGGTGGTGATCTTTGATCTTTTCTCAAGCATTCCGTTAGCGGCCTGGTAATTTCGGTGAAATTTCTGATGAACTTACGATATTATCATATAACAAATCTAAAAAGCTTCTAATTTCGTTCTTCAGTTTAGGAATGGGTAAGTCCTTAATTGCCTTTATTTTATCTGGTTTTTGTTTGACTCCATTTCTCGTAACAATACGGCCCAGAAAAGCGATTTCTCTAGGGAGAAATTCCGATTTGCCTATTGCAGATATTAAGTTGACTTTCCTAAGTCTGTCAAAAACATGTTTAAGAAAGCATGTGCTCTTAAGGCGATGTCAAAAATACGATTATATAATCCATGTAGCACCAGCACGATTTAACTTGCAGTTCATCAAGGACATAGTATACGACTATTCGGAGGGTCGATGTTGCATTTTTCATCCAAAACGCATTGTCACGTATCCGTGGGCACATGGTCTAACGAGAAAGCCGTTTTAGGAATATCCACATTCCTAAACTCAACCTGGCGAAAGCGAGATGGTAGATCCAACGTTCAAAAATACAGACATGTGCCCAATTTATAAAAAATGTCTGTAATGTCCGATAACCGGTACCGATCGTCTGTTTTGCAATAGTCTATATGACTAATCGGCACTTCACCTTACCGTTCCATTGGCTTTGTTAGAAGAGAAGCTGGGTGGATAACTCCATCATTGTAACATTTTGTCTATTATCGTCTTTCAGATTTATTTCATGCCTGACGTCATTGGTAATTGAGAACCATTATTCTGTTATGTGTTTTGTATTGTGTGTAAAGTTTAGTGGTCGCCGTTTATTCTTGCATGCCGATGAATTTTACCTTAACGCAATTCGATTTTACACATTTTTCGGGCCTCAAATGAATTTATCTCGTAAAATTATGCTCCAAAATCAAAAAAAAACTCTTGAACAATATGTTTCGCCTCTTACAAAATATACTATTTTCTTAAAATGCCACTATTGATTGAACGACGTAATTTTTGGAGAATACCCTAATGAATTTTGATGACGATTGTAGCATTTTTAAAACATGGTAATTTATATTGCAAAATATATTATTCAAGTATTACTTTTAGATTTTAGAGCATCACTTGACTAGAAAAACAATATCCCAGCTTCCAGTTAAAGCATCTTGAAACGGCTTACTCTTCTAGATAGAGATCCTAGCATGACTATATTAAACAACATATTTATGTGAATTAGCTGAAATTTACACAAATTTTTCAAAATTGGGCGATCGAACCCACTCAATTTTTTGCGTGATACAGTATGTCAAATTTAAAATTTAGCTTTTCAAACTGAACTCAAATCCGTCACAATAAAAAATTGTTGAAATAGTATATTGTCCTATAATCATCCAAACTTGTAAAATTTTCAGTTTATTTGAAAAAAAAAATCTGCTTATTAACGAGGAAAATAGATTACATATTAGCATGTAAAGAAAATTTGAATATCTATCTATATAAATAAAACAAAGTCGTGTTAGTTACACCATTTATAACTGAAGAACGGCTGGACCGATTTTTATGATTTTTGTTTTGTTGGATTTGACTCCGTTCCGAATAGCATAATAACTATTAAAACATCGGAAAAATTCACCAAATAAAAATTTATCAAGAAAATTCATTTTCTCATACATTTAGTTCATTTTGTTTTTTTTATTTTGTTCGTCTCAATACAGTGGTGGTTTAGGAAAAAAGAAAAGTCGGAAAAACTCAAAAGGGATGTCCCAAAAATCTAATAAAAAAACATTTTTTTATATGAATTTTGTAGGTGTAGTTTGTATGTGACGAGTGGTGCAGTGGTTAAAGCTTCGGCACTTGTACCGCAAGGTACTGGATACGAATCCGACTGGAGGCTGCATGCACATTTACCATTTTATTTTTTATCCAATTTTTTTTTTTTATTTCATCTACTTATCTATTTATATAGATAAAATCTTCGTCTGAGTTACGATTTCAGTGCGAATAGTAGATTTTGACAGCTCCAAAAAAAGTTTTTTTCCTTTGCGATTTTAATATTAAATTTAATTTATTTTTGGTTTTGGTTATTTCAAATATTAGTTAAGTGGTTTGTGGTTTAGCATATAATATTAAAATAAGTGGTGGAATTTAGTGAAATAAGAGGTTGTGTGGTGTATGCCAATAACAATAAGAAAACAGTACTTTTTTGCGTACAATAGTACGTAATTTTTTTAGTGGTACAGAGTGTCCCAACACCGGACACCAGTTTTTTTTTTTGGTTTTTTTAATTTTTTTTTTATTCTGCGGAATTCTATTTTCGATCGGGATTTTTAAACGGTAAGTTCCCTTCGAAGATGTTCACTTTGTGATGTTATCACATTTGTGATTGTGCGCACATCGATAATTGATTATGTAATTTTGGATTGTGTGATTAATTTTCCAGTATTATTTACAATGCCGCGAGCCAGAAGATCTAATCTTTCACCACGAAGCCGTAATGCAATTAGACTTCGGACTATTGCGAATCAATCCACTGCAGATGAACAAGAAATCACACGAGAAGTGCGCCGCGTTAGTATGGCCCGACTTCGCGCTTCACAAAGACAAGCACAAAGAGAGGCAGTACGTCAAATGGCTCAGTTGACAATGAGAAATCGTCGAGCTTACCGCACAGATCAACAACGAGATAATTTTCGACGCGCAAGAAGAAATCCTTCAAGTGTTGATTTGAATCGAATAGCGTTTCAATACGATTGCACAATTGACTACAACTCGCATCCTTTCGTTCGAATTGGCCCAATGGAGTTTGTGTGCGACCATTGCGGTGCATTGAAGTTCGCTGGAGAAACGCCTGGATTGTGCTGTCTCAGTGGCAAGGTGAGATTGTCATTATTGCCTGCACCACCTGAACTGTTGCGTTCATTGCTTCGTGGCGAGACACCAGAATCACGACATTTTCTATCCAACACTCAAAGATACAACGGATGTTTCCAAATGACTTCATTTGGAGCAGACATTATCGAAGAACGCGGATTCAATCCAACATTTAAGGTCATTTCTGCTCGAGAGAGTAAACATTCATTTTCTTTTGGTGATCAAAAATCTATAATTCTGACTTCGTCTTCGACTTTACAGATTCAAGGCCAAATTCACCACCGAATTGGGTCATTGCAACCGATTGAAGATGGACAGCATAAATTCATCCAAATATACTTTATGGGCAATATGGAGGATCAACTTGATCGGCGCCAAACGATCAATACAGCAATGAAAAGGATAGTTCTGAAAGATTTGCTGCAACTACTCCATGAACATCATGCATTGGTTCGATTGTTTAAATCTGCGTTGGATCGCATGCCAAGTGACGACTGCAAAGTCGTGATCAGAGCAGATAAACGACCCGCTGGAACACACGAACGCCAATTTAATGCTCCATCAATAGATGAAGTCGCAATTGTGATTGTTGGTGAAAGCGTGGAACCGCGCGATATTGTGCTTACACGTCGCGACACTGGACAACTGCAACGAATAAATGAAACACACCGTTCATACGATACATTGCAATACCCGCTGATGTTTTGGCAAGGAGACGATGGATATCACTTCAATATCAACATGATAAATCCATTGAGCGGTGAGTACTGATATCATAATTTAGATTATGACACTAATTTTACTGATTTCATTTCAGGTGAGGAAACTAACAAGAAGGTTAGCTCGATGAATTATTATGCATATCGTTTGATGATTCGTCAAAATGCTGACAACTATTTGCTGCGATTTCGTCGTTTGCTTCAGCAATATATCGTCGACATGTACGTCAAAATCGAAACAGAGCGCCTCATTTTCATTCGGTTGAACCAAGCTAAACTGCGTTCGGAGGAATATATCCATTTACGCGATGCAATCAGCACCGAAGGAGATGCAGCTAATGTTGGTCGATTGTCTATTCTACCGGCGACGTACATTGGCAGCCCGCGTCATATGCATGAATATGCGCAAGATGCAATGACATATGTTCGTCATTACGGTTGTCCAGATTTATTCATCACTTTTACTTGCAATCCGAAATGGATAGAGATTGTTCAACTGTTGCTACCCGGGCAAATAACAAGTGATCGGCACGACATCATCGCACGTGTCTTCAAACAAAAAATCCGGTCGCTGATGAACTACATTGTTAGGCATTGCGTCTTTGGGGATACTCGATGTTGGATGTATTCAATTGAATGGCAGAAACGAGGCTTGCCGCATGCTCACATTCTTATTTGGTTAGCCGAAAAAATTCGACCAGACCAAATAGATGACATCATATGTGCCGAGATTCCTGATCCCGAAACCGATCCAGACCTGCATGATGTTGTAATTACGAACATGGTTCACGATCCGTGTGGCTCCATCAATCCCCAATCACCGTGCATGGTCGACAACAAGTGTTCCAAGCGTTATCCACGAAATTTAACCGCAGAGACTATCACTGGCAATGATGGTTATCCACTGTACCGGCGTCGATCAGCCGATGATAACGGTAGAACTATCACAACGATAGTGAGAGGAAATGAGTTCGTGGTCGACAACACTTGGATTGTTCCATATTCGCCACTTCTTTCCAAAACATTCAAGGCGCATTGCAACGTGGAGTACTGCAATTCAGTGAAGTCCATAAAATACATTTGTAAATATGTCACGAAAGGTAGCGATATGGCAGTTTTTGGTGTTCAAAATCCCAATACAAACGATGAAATCACGCATTATCAAGTTGGTCGATATGTGAGCTGCAATGAGGCGATTTGGCGTATATTCTCATTCCCTATTCATGAACGTCATCCCACTGTTGTACATTTGGCGGTGCATCTGGAGAATGGTCAACGAGTTTATTTCAACTCATCGAATGTTGCTCAACGTGCTGAGACACCTCCAGCAACAACATTGACCAGTTTCTTTTCGATTTGTCAAAGTGATCCGTTTGCACGAACATTGCTCTACTCTGAGATGCCACGTTATTACACTTGGAACGCCTCATCAAAAAAATTTCAACGTCGGAAGCAAGGCGATGAGGTTCCTCATCATCCAAATGTGCGTTCTACTGATGCTCTTGGTCGCATTTACACAGTTCATCAGAAGAATGACGAATGCTTCTACTTGCGGTTGTTGCTGGTGAATATTCGTGGGCCGACATCATTTGAATCACTTCGAACTGTCACTGGTGTAGTGTGCCCAACATTTCGTGCTGCATGTCAACAGCTCAACTTGCTTGAAAACGATACTCATTGGGACATGACAATCGCTGAATCAATTATTTCTGCAACTCCAAACCAGATACGCACATTATTTGCTATCATTATTTCGACATGCTTCCCATCAAATCCACGTGAACTATGGAGCAAGTACAAGAATAACATGTCAGAAGACATTCTACATCGAATTCGTGTCAGTTTCGGAAATCCCGATCTCGAGGTGAATGAGGAGATACATAACCAGGCTTTGCTTTTGATCGAAGACATGTGTTTTCGCATGTGCGGCAGTTTGTTAGTCAAATTAGGAATGCCAACGCCATGTCGTGGAATGAACGACGCTTTCAATCGAGAATTGGAACGTGAACATGAATATGATCGAGATGCATTGAACCAATCAGTTCGAACCAATGTACCACTGTTGAACCTCCAACAGAAAGGAGTGTACGATACGTTAATGAAGGCAATTCATGATGGAAATGGTGGATTATTTTTCCTCGATGCGCCCGGTGGAACTGGGAGGACATTCCTCATGTCATTGATTTTGGCCACTGTTCGTGCGAGATCCGATATTGCTGTAGCAGTTGCTTCTTCTGGGATAGCGGCCACATTGCTAGAAGGATGCCGAACAGCTCATTCAGCGTTGAAATTACCGTTAAACCTTCAATCGGCTGAAAACCCGACATGCAACATTGCAAAACACTCAGCAATGGCGAAAGTTTTGGTAGCAAGTAAAATCATCATCTGGGATGAATGTACAATGGCGCACAAACGCGCATTGGAAGCACTCGATAGAACTATGAAAGATCTACGCAATGACTCAAGATGTTTTGGAGGCGCAATGATTCTACTTTCTGGCGATTTCCGTCAAACAATACCAGTTATTCCAAGATTGACCGCTGCTGATGAAATAAACGCTTGCCTCAAATCATCGACTCTGTGGTGTTATGTGAAGAAACTTCAGCTGACGACAAACATGCGAGTTGCATTGTTAAACGATCCATCTGCCGAAGAATTCTCCAAGCAATTGCTGACTATCGGTAATGGCCGTGTTCCGGTCGACAAATCGAACGGATTGATTTCGTTTCCTCAGAACTTTTGCATTTTTGTCTCAACGAAGGACGAGCTCATCAACAAAGTGTTCCCGAACATCATTACTAACCACAAAAATCACAATTGGGTGAGTGAACGAGTAATTCTTGCGGCAAAGAACAAAGATGTGGATCATTTAAATTTTACAATTCAAAATCTAATCGTCGGTCCACTTCATTCCTTCAAATCTATTGACTGTGTGACAAACGAAGACGAAGCAACCAACTATCCAACTGAATTTTTAAACTCATTGGATCTACCTGGCTTGCCACCGCACAATTTACAACTAAAAGTTGGCTCGATAATCATCATGCTACGAAACCTGAATCAACCAAAACTATGTAACGGAACGCGTTTTGTGGTGAGAAAACTCATGGGCAATGTAATTCACGCGACGATACTTCAAGGGAAGTTCAAAGGTGAGGAAGTTCTCATTCCGAGAATTCCGATGATCCCAACCGATATGCCATTCGAGTTTAAACGAATTCAATTTCCGATTCGTCTTGCATTCGCCATGACGATCAACAAATCACAAGGCCAATCCTTGAGTGTTTGTGGCCTGAATCTAGAAAATGAATGTTTCTCTCACGGCCAATTGTACGTAGCATGTTCACGTGTCGGTAAACCATCCGCTTTATTCGTTCTCGCACCTAACAATAAAACAAAAAATGTCGTATATCACAAGGTGCTACAATGAAGGGACTCGACTCCATTGCAACTCACCCAGCAAATAGTTTAAAAGAAAGTAGTGCAATAATGCTACGCGCACCATTTCTATTCAATTCAATAAAACGAAAGCCTTGCTGCCACGTGAATTACATTCATTTCAATGTAATTAAAATATATTTCATTTTGATTTTTGTAATTTCATTGAATTTAATTAATTTGGAGTATTCATTTAATTTATTTAATCTTAATAAAAAACTCAATTTTATTAAGCTAATAACTTTAAAAAACATTTATTGATTTTGAGGCGGTACGAAGTTCGCCGGGTCAGCTAGTGTTGAAATATATTAAAAGTACTAAATAGAAGAAAGATAATAGACAGAAAGATGTCTACATAACAGTCACTTGTCTACGCTATTTTCAACACCAACATTGTAACAATTCTGAAATACGAGTAGAAGCACAACACCGTTGTACGCTCACCAATAAATGAGCTATATGGAGACATTGGGCTCTTTCAGGATACCCAACAGATGGGAACATGTTGAGTAAAATCACAGCCAATATTATGTTTAGCACTTTGAAATGTTCAAATCAAATTGGAAATGACTTCACTAATCATGATAGGTTCCCTTAAAGCGCCCATTATTTTTCGAAGTTGAACTCTTCTTTAATGAAAAAAATTATAAGAGCCTTTAATGGGTGTGTCCGATACATTTTCGATCTGCACCTATATGACCATATTTCTCATGTCAAAAACGATACTTTTGGAATGCTTTTGCGCGAATTATTTAATTACTGAGTGGCTCTGTTCATTTTTAAATTTCTTCATTTTTCGCACTCTCCGAAATACATAAGGAATGAATTTAGATTGGCTTATTCTGACAGAACCAAGGCACTCGAGAAAATAAACGCGGATAGTAGACAATGACCGGAGGTGAGATATGCCGGGGTAATGACCGGCGGTAATCGCTGAGGGCAATAGACCGAAAGAGTAATTAACTGGGATTAATGACAGGGGGTGATATCAGAGCGGTAATGTCATGTAAAACGATTGTTAGATATTGGCAGTAGTACGAGTAATTTTCTAAAGCTCCCCATACACGCTCGTTTTAATATTGAAAAGGATAAATTCTGGTAGATTTGTTGGTTGTGTTATATAAATGTTCTTATTGTTTTTATATAAAACACAAATATTTTAATCTTCTAAAAATACGCTTATCGTACGAGTCAAGCAGTAATTTGTGATAACGAAATACAAACAAAACAAAAAAATTAAGGTAAATTTATCGTAAAATGCTATACATATTTTATTCTAATTAAATTTCTAATGTAAACTATTCGAACCGTATACCTTATTTATAGCCTTGCCTTCTTCTTATTCGTATTTCGTTCTTCGAAGCGTAATGCAAGACGTACACTGACAGCAAAAATATTTTTCGTACTGTTTTATATTAATTTACCGTAAAAATGTTAGTTTTAGTCGTTTCGGGCAAAATCCAATCTTCTTTCAATTTTTTTTTTCATGTACCATGTACCAATGCCAAAATACAATGAAATTAATTTCTTTGAAGAGAATTTTTCAAGTGGAAAAAATTTTCTAATTAAAATTGAATTTTTAATTTGGGCCGCACGCATTTCCATTATTTTTAATTATTTGTGTATATGTAAAAAAATTTAGACGGGATATTTTTATATCCGCACTGTGGGCCTTCAATGTTCCGGAACGAATATATATATATATATATGTATATGGCCGGGTAAATAGGTCCATATATGCGGTGTTTTATGAATGTGCGAGATAAATCCATCACACACACCCATAAATATAGAAAACCAAAATTTTAATTTTTTTTTTAATTTTATAAATATTTACTTTAAAATATTTTTTGGTAAAAAAAAAAAAAAGTTTTATGTTTACTTATGTGCGCCCGCGACTTTACAGTAATTTTTATTTTTTCTAAATAGAATAAAAGTGGCAAAAAGTAAATAAATTTTTTTTTTAAATTTTTAATCTAAACAAACTTTTTATTTTTTTATAATTTAAGAACCAAATATTGTTAATTTTATCTGTAAATATTTTTCTTTTGGCTGTTATACGATTTACGTTTGATGATGATTTCGCTTGACGTATGCAAGCATTAAAGAATGCCGGGCGACGCGACACCAAATTCTTAAAATTTTGTGTGCTCATTTCATGTTAATTATTTGGTACATTATGCTGTGGTAAATTTATATAGGCGAATTAATCGGAGACAAATAACTTATGTAAATATGTATATACAAAATACTTTAAAATCACTTCAATTATATTGTTAGGAATATACGGTTCAGACTTTTTAAATTCCCTATGTATACGAGACGAGTATAAGTGGATCAGAATTTTCCTTTCAATTTACTTTTCGTATATAATTTACCTGAAAATAAAATGAATACTCTCGTCTTTTCTCCGCACCCCACTTTGTGGTTTAGTCTATATTATAACAAGTATATGTTTATAGGTACGTGGGTGGCAGGTGTAGGCATACTGTATAGTCCCAGGTTAATTGAATATAAATTTCGTAATTATGAGTTTGTGTGTCCAAGCAACAAAAGGTATCTACTACCTATTATATAGTACAAGGAAAAAGGGCAAAACCAAAAATAGCTAACCAAACTAAACAATAAATAGATTGGCTACCTTTACCTGTGTGTATGTATAAACCTGATAATAGTATTTATCTATTTTCAATTTTCCTAAGTTCCGTTTTCATTTTTCACTTCGTCCATGATGACGTTACATTTTGTTTAAGGTCAGCAATTTCGATTTACTTTTATACGAACACATAAAGGATGTACAGTAATGTCCTTATATATTATACATATAGGTAGTCGAACCACCACAAAACCCAATAATATCTACTTTCTGTTATTCGACTCAAGAGTTTTTGCTTATCTTGTTTCCATTGTGATTTTAAAATTAATATCAAGCCAAACCCCGCACTTCGGACAGAACTCAAGCACGCACTGTTGTTGAACCCAAAATAAATACAAAAAAAGGTCAAAAGATTAATTTTTTTCCTTCCATTATCCTATTGTAGAACGTTGTATTTTGGCATAAGAACGCCAGTAAAATGAACTTTTTTTTCGATAAAATGATAATAACTCAACAGATGGACCAACAACATAGGACAAATCCATTAAAATCAATTCTATTAATTTGTCATAAATCGAATTATTTCAGGACATTTTTTGTGGTTTAGGTAGATTTTTGGTATAAATATAGCAACAAGTGGATTTTCTAATTTTTACTACAACAGCAAGTGACATACAAAGTCATAAAATTAATGATTGTATTTTGCAAAACCGATTATTTGCCTTCAGGGGGATAAAACTTAATAAAAAGTTGTGTTTACGCAATTAGATAAGAAATTTTTTAGCTTCATAAATTTTTTGCCATTTCCTAATTAGAAACAGTCATTAAATGCAAACTAGGACAATTACTATTTGTAGGTAGAATCTACTGTTTTAACAAAATCACAAATCAAAAAAAATTTTAAAATAAAAAATTCAGGTCCATAATTTTGGCCAACACCTCCCGAATTGGTGACAAAAAGTGTCTTGTATAATCGAAAGTCATTATTACTGCATAAATTTCATTAAACCAACAAGGTCAACCCTAACCCTTGTTAAAAATGTAAACTTCATTGCAAAAGTCGAAAAAGCTCCTACGGAAGCTGCCACTTCTGGTACGTCGACAACTTGTCGTGTATGTAGAATATTCATAGAGAATGTAGAATATAGCCGGTTTGATGCATGTGCGAAGATACTGCTAAAGTTTTACTAATAAAAAAAAATTGCAAAAACTTCACATGTATATAAAGCAGTGTGAAGTTTTTACTAAACTATGCTAAACGTGTATATGTGTTGGTGCGTATCAAAATGATACCTGTATAAAGCGGGAAATGTAACTTAATAAAATATTTACCATATCATTAATCAATATTCACTAACTCGAATATTGGGGTTAATAAAAGTTCTAAAAAAATAATATCGAAAATCGGTATCCGAAGCAGAATAGTAACACGCACTACACGCTGAACTACGTGGGATGAATTATTGAAATAAAATGAGAAAACCGGAGAATTCAACATTCAACCTCGAGTAAAATGAGTGGGATAATAGACAAATTTGAAAAAAATAATACCAAACTCCAAAGGGCGGGAAGTCGATCTTATTTCAAGTTAGAAATTAACTTAATGAGAATTCTTAGGACTACAATAGATATCCTACAATGGAAACCTAAACTCAATCTGAGATATATGAATTATTAATTGGGGTTCATGCTATAGTTAGAAAAATTAGTGAGGACATCCTCATCTAGGAGTGTTGACAATTTAAAGTCTTGAATCAACTAAGATATCACTAAAAATCTAAATAAAACTATGTGAACTAATAAGGAGTGGGGATTATTTTTTAAATTTTCTATTCAGGAGCTCCCCATCCAGGGATGAAAACAATTTATAGAATTTTGTATTATCACCAACTATAATAAAAATTCTTAGGTTAACTAAGAAATTCTAAGAGGGTGTTACTTGTAGACCATGCCAGTTAGAAAATATATTCAGTTGATCCGCCCCCAGGAGAGCGGCCGGTTAGTAACATTTTATATTATAACCAAAAATATTAAAATTCTTAGGCCATTCAACTCAGATCCCAAAACGTATTTTCGACACAACAACAAATATTATGTATAAAAAACACAGACAGAACTTGTTACAATTATATAGAACTTAAGATAGCAACAAAAACTATAATAAAGATCCCGAAACATAAATAGTGTGACAATACAAAGTAAGATACATATTTTGTCATAAAATAAACACATGAATTGATTTAAACCACATGTGCAACATGTCAACACATCGAGATAAGCTATGAAATTTCAATTATACTTAATAAACACATTTTTATTAATCTACAGTAGATACTCCTGATGATGACCTAACAAGTCAAAATCGATCGAGTGATTTTTTAAACTTTTTGAAAATTATTCAAAATAATTCTGCGAAACAAAAAATAAGTGATTAATAAAAACGTGTTTATTAAGTATAAGTGTGTTTCGCCAAGTGCCTACGGCAAATAGCGTAAAAATTTCAATTATACATGAGAGACATTATCCCGAGATGAGAGATTTTAATTACAAAACATATGATGTATACAAAGATCCTGGAGACCACTAGAAAGCCATATGCAAGATATCATTGTCCCATAAAATTTAATAGTCTCGTAATAAATGAAGGCCTCGATTAAAACATAAGAATCACAAAATCGGGCCAATCAGAAATAAGGTTAATTAAAATTACATAAAATAAGGATCTTTTAGTCCCGTCTTTTGTAAAACTGAAACTAATTATCAACGAAAACCAAATACTATATAAACCGCGAAATTATTAGATTAATTCGGTTGTTGTTGAAATTTAAGTTAATAATCTATCTATCTAAGTTGTTCTCAGGTTGTTGAGAGTTGTTATTAAAATTTGAAGTAATGGTAAAAATCATAAGCTAATTGATAAAAGTTGTAGTTTTTGAAATCTGAGCTGAATAAAATTGAAATTTTACAAATAAAGTTCAAGATCGTGCAAAGTAAAAAAAAAAAAAATAGTTCAGAAAAATTGTAATTGAACAATAGTTAAAATTTAATTGTTTAACTAGGTTGTAAAGTGTAAACCAAATATCAAGTGAAAGAAAGTTTATAATAAATAGTTTAAAGAAAAAACAAGAAAGGAAAGAGTTTTAAAAGTCTCTATCAGAAAATTGACAACAGCACCAAGAATATATATTAGGTAAGTATGTCGTTAAAAAAACAAAACTATATACAGGTTTACACTCACCTTGTTAAAGTTAGCCGAAAGTTGCCACCCGAAATTGAAAAAATCGATAATGCAGATAGTGTCTTGACTAGTTCAGCCGAAAGTTAAACAAATTATATATTAAATTGAAGTATCCCAGCCCAAAGTGACTATAAGTGACTATTCTATAGCCCATGGCCATAGGTAGATTCTGAGTATATGGTTGGGGTGGGTCTGATGGGGTTATAGGAGAAAATCAAATCGTTCGTCATTCGAGATTTTGGCATATAGACACCAATCTCACTATGCCGATTCGATAGCCCATGCCATAGGTAGATTCTGAGTATATGGTTGGGGTGGGTCTAATGGGGTTATAGGGTTGAAATTTTGATTTTCCTTATTTTTCGTCGATAAAATCGTTCGTCATTCGATATTTTGGCATAAAGACACCACCAATCTCACTATGCCGATTCGATAGCCCATGACCATAGGTAGATTCTGAGTATATGGTTGGGGTGGGTCTGATGGGGTTATAGGGGTGAAATTTTGATTTTCTCCTGTTCTCAACAATAAAATCGTTCATCATTCGATATTTTGGCATATGGACACCAATCTCACTATGCCGATTTGATAGCCCATGACCATAGGTAGATTCTGAGTATAGGGTTGGGGTGGGTCTGATGGGGTTATAGGGGTGAAATTTTGATTTTCCTCATTTTTCGTTGATAAAATCGTTCGTCATTCAATATTTTGGCATATGGACACCAATCTCACTATGCCGATTCGATAGCCCATGACCATAGGTAGATTCTGAGTATATGGTTGGGGTGGGTCTGATGGGGTTATAGTGGTGAAATTTTAATTTTCCTCATTTTTCGTCGATAAAATCGTTCGTCATTCGATATTTTGGCATATGGACACCAATCTCACTATGCCGATTTGATAGCCCATGACCATAGGTAGATTCTGAGTATAGGGTTGGGGTGGGTCTGATGGGGTTATAGGGGTGAAATTTTGATTTTCCTCATTTTTCGTTGATAAAATCGTTCGTCATTCAATATTTTGGCATATGGACACCAATCTCACTATGCCGATTCGATAGCCCATGACCATAGGTAGATTCTGAGTAAAGGGTTGGGGTGGGTCTGATGGGGTTATAGGGGTGAAATTTCGATTTTCTCCTGTTCTCAACGATAAAATCGTTCGTCATTCGATATTTTGGCATATGGACACCAATCTCACTATGCCGATTCGATAGCCCATGACCATAGGTAGATTCTGAGTATAGGGTTGGGGTGTGTCTGATAGGGTTATAGGGTTGAAATTTTGATTTTCCTCATTTTTCGTTGATAAAATCGTTCGTCATTCAATATTTTGGCATATGGACACCAATCTCACTATGCCGATTCGATAGCCCATGACCATAGGTAGATTCTGAGTAAAGGGTTGGGGTGGGTCTGATGGGGTTATAGGGGTGAAATTTCGATTTTCTCCTGTTCTCAACGATAAAATCGTTCGTCATTCGATATTTTGGCATATGGACACCAATCTCACTATGCCGATTCGATAGCCCATGACCATAGGTAGATTCTGAGAATAGGGTTGGGGTGTGTCTGATAGGGTTATAGGGTTGAAATTTTGATTTTCCTCATTTTTCGTTGATAAAATCGTTCGTCATTCAATATTTTGGCATATGGACACCAATCTCACTATGCCGATTCGATAGCCCATGACCATAGGTAGATTCTGAGTAAAGGGTTGGGGTGGGTCTGATGGGGTTATAGGGGTGAAATTTCGATTTTCTCCTGTTCTCAACGATAAAATCGTTCGTCATTCGATATTTTGGCATATGGACACCAATCTCACTATGCCGATTCGATAGCCCATGACCATAGGTAGATTCTGAGTATAGGGTTGGGGTGTGTCTGATAGGGTTATAGGGTTGAAATTTTGATTTTCCTCATTTTTCGTTGATAAAATCGTTCGTCATTCGATATTTTGGCATATGGACACCAATCTCACTATGCCGATTCGATAGCTCATGACCATAGGTAGATTATGAGTACATGGTTGGGGTGGAACCATATACTCAGAATCTACCTATGGTCATGGGCTATCGAATCGGCATAGTGAGATTGGCGTCTATATGCCAAAATATCTAATGACGAACGATGATTATATTGACGAAAAATGAGGAAAATCAAAATTTCATCCCTATAACCCCATCAGACCCACCCCAACCATATACTCAGAATCTACCTATGGTTATGGGCTATCGAATCGGCATAGTGAGATTGGTGTCTATATGCCAAAATCTCGAATGACGAACGATTTTATCGTTGAGAACAGGAGAAAATCAAAATTTCACCCCTATAACCCCATCAGACCCACCCCAACCATATACTCAGAATCTACCTATGGTCATGGGCTATCGAATCGGCATAGTGAGATTGGTGTCCATATGCCAAAATATCGAATGACGAACGATTTTAAAGTTGAGAAAAGGAGAAAATCAAAATTTTACCCGTATAACCCCATCAGACCCACCCCAACTCTATACTCAGAATCTACCTAATGTCATGGGCTATCGAATCGGCATAGTGAGATTGGTTTCCATATGCCAAAATATCGAATGACGAACGATTTTATCGACGAAAATGAGGAAAATCAAAATTTCAACCCTATAACCCCATCAGACCCATCCCAACCATATACTCAGAATCTACCTATGGTCATGGGCTATCGAATAGTGAGATTGGTGTCTTTATGCCAAAATCTCAAATGACGAACGATTTTAAAGTTGAGAAAAGGGGAAAATCAAAATTTTACCACTATAACCCCATCAGACCCACCTCAACTCTATACTCAGAATCTACCTAATGTCATGGGCTATCGAATCGGCATAGTGAGATTTGTGTCCTTTTGTCAAAATATCGAATGACGAACGATTATATCGACGAAAAACGAGGAAAATCAAAAGTTCACCCCTATAACCCCATCAGACCCACCCAAATCAACGCTCACGAGATGAGGAGCGTTTTTATCTCCGTACTCTGCTGCTGCATGTTTTGGGTCGAACGAGTTTCACCGAGTTGCTTACCTACTAAGTGTTGTGGCCCATTTGAACCCGGCAAGACATTATTGTACATGGCTCTTTTGTATTTTTTGTTGGAGCTCTTAAATGGAGGCAGAACAGCCTCTAGCTCAGAAACGCTGGTTTGGCTCGAAGTAGGCTTTGACATTTAATTGACTTTTGAATTGTCATAAATGACGTTTATAGTGACAAAACGGTAAAATTCGATTCCCACCAACTAAATATATCAACGACAATCCACTACGAAGAAATAATTGTTAAGAAGCGAATTTTTGAAAACGTTTTGTGTACCACACTTTTCAATAGGATTTTTATGTCAGAAAAATGATACCGAAGTTTTGTACGTACTGTTACTATGTAACCGATTTTGATTTAACCTTAGCCATATTGTACTTAGTGTTACGTTCCCGCAGAATAGCCTTAAACATTTAAAATTTATGAAAAATAGCACTGTGCTAGTTGAAAAATGTGACAAGCTGGCCACCCAGGGGGTAAACCTAATTCGAGTATGCTGAGTTCAATGGTACCAACATTCCGAAAAATCGTTGACAAATCGAATGCAATTGTTTGTTTCGGCTCAAATTTGATATCTGAAATTTTGTGAATTCAACTCGGCTTTCATCCCTCGAACATTTAACAGTACAACAGACACGCCACTTTGCATATAAAAAGTTGAAAAAAATTGAAAAATAATCTGGGATAGAAAAATCCGAGATTTTTATCCGTCGTATGTTTCTGTGATTGAATGGCGCAATGACATTTGATGGTTGATATATTGATGCAGATGTTTCTTAATTTACGTGTATAATTTACGTGATGTAATTGGTTAAAACGATGGGATGGAAAAATCCATGATTTTTATCCACTATCGCAACGGCACGCCATTGTTTTGTCAAAGAGAAGAAAAATGTTAATTTTTAGGAATTTTTTTTAGGAAAAATCACCATAAAATCAACTCAATTGATTTAACTTTCTTTTAAATAGTTTCTATTTTATCTATATTTGTCGATGCGATGTTTATTCGATCGATTCTACTCGATTTAAATTCAACAAAATGATAAAAAATCATAAAAACAGTGTTTTTCGTCGAAATGAAAAGCAAAAAAAAATTAGATGTGGTTTTTCGGTCTTGATGTGTTAGACAAAGTTGTTGGTCTTGACCTGCGCAACAACTTTGCTGAAGAAAGCGTAACAAAAATCTTAATGGTTCAAGAGCTATCAACGTGAAAATGAGGGTATATTTTGACTCAGAGCCAAAACATGTCGAATGCGATATCTCAAAAATGGGGACTAACTTTGAAATGGGACTAGCACCATTGAATTAAGCGTACTCGAATTAGGTTTACCTCCCAGGTGCCCAGCTTGTCACGAAAAAAAAGTTTGCAATTCAAGCACAGTGTAATCAAAGTTCCGATTCATGGTCAAAGTCCTTATTTTTTAAAATTCGTTTACATGATCTAAACCCGATTAAATAGAGATCCATTTTTAACGAAATATTTGCTGACCTTCGCCTCTAACATACATTGCCGTAGTTTCATTTTTCACCTCAGAGGGCTAAGCGACATGACAGGCGCAATAAGCTCCCGCTAAGCCTTGAGAGTTAGTAAGGCCTTTAACCCCTATATATATAATGACTTTACTAAAAAATATATAATATAGCCTTAGGTCCGTTGTACGCGAGCTATGTTTTCATCGTTTTGATTTCTCATTCTCAAATTAGCAAAACTTTGTAAGTAAACCTCAGAATAAACCCATTCCGTGCAGCAATACATTAAAACAATTTATTTTCTTTTTTTACTTTGGTTTATATCAATTGTAATGGTGTATTGTGATTGTTCCGTATATTGGTCTATTTCAGCATTCTCGAATTAATTACACAACCGTAGGAAATTCTTCCATTTGCGTCAATCTGTATGACAACGACTATGATAATCGATACCTACTTATACACAATCAACTTCCCAACCACCCATACATTTTTCTTTCCTTTAACGCTGGATCGCGGATAAATTTGAATTTTTTGACTTATAGATGACTAATCTGATCTATAAGTCAAAAAATTCAAATATATCCGCGATCCAGCGTTAAAGGAAAGAAAAATGTATGGGTGGTTGGGAAGTTGATTGTGTATAAGTAGGTATCGATTATCATAGTCGTTGTCATACAGATTGACGCAAATGGAAGAATTTCCTACGGTTGTGTAATTAATTCGAGAATGCTGAAATAGACCAATATACGGAACAATCACAATACACCATTACAATTGATAATAACCATAGTAAAATATAAAAAATTCGTGAATTCGAAAAGTTAATTGTTAAAATAGAATATAGATGGAAATGTGAAAGAATCAAAAATTTCATACGCTATGCAGTAATTCGGTAGTAGTACAACTACATGGTATTGCTCTATATATATAGACAATATTTTAATGTAATAAACAACATCAGTCGTCGCAACCTGATGAGAAGACTGATTTTTTCAAATCATTAGTCTCATCTGTTCGAAACTGATTGTTGTGATTCTTACACATTAGTCATCTATAAGTCAAAAAATTCAAATTTGTTTAATGTTACACAGTTGAAAAAATATGCCGTATGTAATGCAAATTGCATTACATATAGGTCCGGAGCAAGCTTGCATTACAAACTAATGCAAACGTTGCATTAAATCAGATTTTAATGCTAATTGCATTAATTTTTATTGTATAGTTTACATTAAATTTTAACGGAATATTTTGTTAAAATTGATACAAGTTATATTAAAATTTATAACACATTGCATTAAAAAATAATCAAAATATCCATTTGGAAGCATCATTTTTTGTCGTAAGTGGCATTAAATTGTATAGTCCAGTACTTTAAACAGTAAAGCACAAAACATTAAAAATTCCCAAAAAATTGTTTTAACACTTATATTATTTTGTATTAAAACTAAAAGTATAAGGCAAATTCCACAAATTGCGGTTTTTTACTTCCAACTCGGTTGACGTTAATCAATTGGCGTCCTTACTAAGCAAATATATGAAAAATGTTTTAAGGTTATATTACCAGTATACACAATGACTTAGCGAATTATTATAAATTCGCTAAAAATTAGTTAACCCCAGATTATATAGAAATTTTCTTTTAATGCAGTACTGCAGTAATTTTTGACGCAACTGCATCATAATTATTTTTAATGCAAGCTTTACATTAGAATGTAATACATGATTGCATCGAATAAGCTTTAACGCAAGGGTTGCATTAAAAATTGCAGCAAAATTTCTAACTGTGTAGGCTTTGCTTCCAGCCCACAGCTATAAATTGAGCATTTAAATAAATTTGTGCATACGAGCTAAGCTTCAACGCATTAGGTTTACTTATTTCGGCTTTACAAAGCTGTGAAGCTGTATAATCTTGAATCATAGCTCATTTTTCTGCGGGTGCAACGGATCTAATCAGTCCTCATTACAAAAACGTAAGGAACTTACTTAATATTATATGGCCTCTTTAAATAAATTTTTTTACCAACCAAACCTCCGAAGAACGTAAAAAGCGTCTAAGTCATGAAAGGAAACATCGTTATTCTCAAGTGAACCGAGACAATGAAACTTCTGAAGAACGTAAAGGGCATTTAAATTGTGATAGAAAACGGCATTATCGTTGTCATACAGGTTTTGGATTTGGATATCAACATCAACTTGTACAAACATTTTTCTCAACTTACCTCACTATTGCGAAATCAAACTACATTACTGCGGGACGCACAAAATGAGCAGTTTTCTATTTTGGTCCCTTGTAAAGTCTATCTGCATTTAGTGTTAACAAAACCAAAATGCACTGATAATGACAAGTTCTTTAAGTTTTTCAAAATTTTCTTGGCACTTCCTTCGGGCCGCTTCTTACTATAAGATATCGAGCAACTGGATCTTGAAAATAAGGTCACTGTCTACGATGACAATGATGAACTTAATTATTGATTGGACAACCACTTAGTTATTCATGAATTTTCTTAACTACCGGCTTCTACATCTCTAAATTATCCAATTAAATGCAGTTCTAATTTTTGGCGTTTACTTTAAGTGGTGGTCCAAAATTGATTTTATCAAACACAAAAATGTGTGTGCCTGATAATAATCAATGTGAATGAAGAGGTTCAGTAGTTTTACAGCTGGTTCCCTACTAAATCAATAGTTCATCCCGGTGTGGGGGTATCCCTCAAAATAAATCATATTTTCTAAAACAATCCTCAATAAAATAGAGACTTACCATAAACGGTTCAAGATGAGTGCGAGTGGTCTGCTGTATCTGTGAAGAAATTAAGAAGACACATTTTTTAGTCAAGTATATTTATGATTAATTGTTTTAGAGATCATAATCGCGTCATAACCAGGAGGATAAAAGTAAAACGATTCGATTTAACTTGGGTAACCTTGAAAAATGTCACGCACACTAAACATCCAGTTCAAAGTTAACAGTAAATCTAATTAATAAAATTGTTTTGTTTTTATTAATTACCACCTAATTTTTTAGACTAAATTCGTTCACTTAAAAATCTTTGCAGAGCAGACAGACATCGTTAATCAAAAATTATTTCATTAAATTAAAAATGCAAGCACGAAATGAAAAATCCAATTTATTTTATATTTAAATTCTTCGAAAAAAAAAATTAAAAATAAAACAGAAATCATCTTGAGCATAAATTAAACTTTTACATGATTCTTTACCGCATGTACTTACTTTCTTTATTATTGTTAAGTTGAGAATATAAACAGCATAAAGCACTTAAAAAGTTTATTGTTTCTCTTAATTTTACCTCTTGTACAATATTTTTCTTAATTTTATTTGGTCTTTAGTTTCGTTTCTATTTTTTTTTATTTAAATGAATTTTCCAAAACCAGAAAACGACAAGTACAAAAAGAAAAACACTTTGAAGTTTTCAGTTCAATTTGTTTTTCTGTTTGGAAAATTGTATCGCTTTTTGTTTTTCTGGTTATAATTAAATAATAGAGATCTTCTTCGTTTTCTTCAGCTGTTGCGTCCGTGCTCGTTTTCTGTTTACATGTACTTTGGTTATTTTTCAAACATTTTATTTATGTTTGCTTCAGACAACTGGAAAATGGGGCAAAATATTTTGGAATAATTTTGTTTTCATTTTTATGAAATATTATTCCGTTTAGAGAAAAACATTTACCACCCCAAAATTACATACAGGATATCTAAAAATATAAATAAACAAACAACTCGAGGCTGCATTCTTTCGATTTTTTGGAATTCTTCGCCTTGTTTCTAAGATTGGGTTGTCTTATCCATTGACCTAATATTCAAACGAATGGGATGTATGTAATTCAGCATATCCGTTTGAATGTGGATGATTTAATAATTCTTCAAATAATTTTGAATTGCAAAAAATTAATTTTATTTATGAATTAATACTAGTATTTATTAAGATTAAATTAAAAATGGCCGTTAGAACTTGGGACACAAGCATATCACTCGGTGGTCGAGTGGTAAAGTTATACAATACCAACTGTTATCAACCGTGTTGTCGGATCAAGTATTAATCAGAAGTGGGATTTTGCAAATACCAGCAATTGTTAAAATCCTAAACACCACGTGCACAACACATGCAGTTGAGAGAAAAAGAGGGAATTTCAACCGAAAACAATACGAGAGAGCTGCTTTTGAGTGTAACTAAAAGGGATGGATCTTAACCCTTTCGAACACCATTTTTTAATAGTATAGCAACAAATATTTTGGGTTTTTTCTTAGAATAGTTGATTAATTTTGAATCTATCTTAAGGAATACTAAAAACAATAGAGAGTGTATAAAGAAAAATGATAACACACATTTCACAAGCAAAAAAAAATATATTAAGCTGCTACGTGCGTCCAAAGTCAATGTACAATATATTGTACAAGGCGTTTGAACGGGTTAAATTCGATCAACTCCAAACAAAACAGGGCGACAAATTAGATCAGGTTATCACCGAGGAAAACGCGAAATTTCACCAGCAAGACAGCAATTTGCTGAGCAACACAAAGAACAAAATGCACAATTGGGAGAAGTACAAGCTGAATACTTAAGGTGGGCGGTTTGCCGAGTTAGCCCAGAAGTCTAACTAAAAAAATCAGCAAATCCAGGATATCCAATCGAAAGAGCTAAAAGGAGAAATAAAGTATCGATAGGAGAAAGTCAACGACTAGCTCTCCGCTCATTCTATTTGGATGGTATTTGATAGATTGTTTGGTGGATTTCCAAAGTCCACCTAAGTTTGGTGCACCAGCCGGGTGTAAAGGCAATGTAATCAATGCCTGGGAAAAGAAATCAGTAATTTGTTTATGATTTAAGAATTGGTCATGAAATTCTTGAAGTTCCCGTTTGGCACCAACAAAATCTAACTAATTCAGTTGGAATTCCTCTACGGCTAACAAAGCGTTGTAAAGCAGCGATGAACGCGTCAACAGTGATGAGAATCAGACTTGCATAATCAAGTCCAGGGATTGTGAATTGAAGCCAATTAGCCGTTAAATGTTGTCTTGACAAATTTCCCATGAGTAAAGTGGTAATTTTTTGATAAATTTGACGGATTGTGTTATGGCCGTTTAAGGGCCAACAATTTTTGAATCTACCCGCAATAAACCAATACCATCAATAAACGGCGCTAACTCTAATAGTTGGTTGTTACAAGTGATAATCTTCCCTTTGATAAATGTTTCGGCTTTGCGGATGAAATCAATTAATGCAACGTGCAACTTCGCACGCAAAAAATTGTATAAGATATGCGACTGTTCTTTTTATTTCCCAAGTGACGAGAACTTGAATAACAAACATGATATAATTTAATTGGATTGCAGCAACTTAGGGCCAAACTATACCGTAACTCAAAATTGGGAAGTAATTCTGGAATAATACCCTTGGTACTTCCAACGAATTCCATCGATTTCGGGCACTATTTCCATGATTTCGGAAATTTAATTGCCGATGAAGGTATTCCATATATGTGGGTGGACTGAAAATCAGGTTAGGAGCACCTTTGAGTCGGTCCACGCAACTACTTCACAAATGGTAAATGATATTAGTACCATTTTTTAATTTGATTTAATTTCAGAAGCTCGGAAAAGATTAAATCAATAAATGTTTATACTTATCTTGTTTAGGAAGCCACATAAGTAAAATAGAATTAAATTTCAGGAAAACTTTTGATACATGTGAAATTTGATTAATATTCGAAAATAGTTTCAACTTCTATCTTTAAATGATTATAAAATTTGAATTTTTATATTGTTTGTGTTTCCATAGGAAGCAGTTTCTACATTTCCATTTCAATTGTAACTGTGTTTTTGTATTAACCATTGTCAAATATATATTCAACTAATACATTACTTAAATCTTGTTATATGTAAAAGGGTGTACGGTAGGCCATGTGTATCCGGAATCCGTGCTTAGTCTTAGCCATATATTCTAATCAATCAATCAACGATCACTAAGTCTTTTTTTTGTTTTTCTCAATGCGCTCAAAAATTTAGCTTACCGAGTTAAGTAAGCTTATGAGCCAGTAACTGTTCTCGCTACTGAGACTTTTTTAGGCTTTGGCATTGCAATCATATTTTTGCAGTTTCCCAACAGGACTGAAAACACGACTGTTGAAAACAATAGGAATAGATGGTTCAAAACAGTATTTTGAATAAGGTCGGGACCTGAATATTTCCTGAACTGTAACAAGGAACGTCGAAACGTCTTGCTCACTATAGTTGCTAATTAAATTTATTTTCCTTCTAATGTCGTCTGATACAACAGCTGTTGAGGAAACATACAAGCTTTTTGAAAAGTATTTGCAAGAATATCATATTTGTGCACCGAGTCAATTACTTTACTTTTATCTAGAAGAATTTAATTTGGTCCACAGTTTAGAAAGTCATAGAGAATATATTTTTTATTTAATTTGGGACAGTTCAAACATTGGTAGCGACAAATAAAATCGCCTCCAAGTATATGAGGATGGTTAAAATTTAAGTTGCCAGGTTTAGGGACGCGACATGAGCTGACTTAATGCATACTTAGTGAGAATTAATAATATCGATAAATATCCGATTATTGGGAAAGTAGAAACTGTTAGTAGTTTATGATGTACTCGATCATATCTTTGTGTAATATAATTAGGGACATGAGGTTGAAGATAAGTTGTCATACTTATTTAAAAAATTGATGGGGTGAATATATGTGGCCAATATTCGACTTCCTTTGAACCATGAATACACTTAGATCTCGAATACGCCATATTTCATTTTGAAAATGAAAAATTAAACCTTTAAGATTTTTGATAAAAACTGTCTTGTATAATCAAAATTAATTATTCTTGTTGCTTAAATTTCAAAAAATATCAACCTTTAAAATTTAATCTAAATTTATATGAATTTTTTAATTCTTTGTGGTTCTTCGTAAATCCTTGCACTTTTCCACATCATTACAAGAAAATTTTTAAAATTTCTTACGGGAGCGGCCACTTCTAGACACAGATTTCCACCACATTTCACAAGGATCTTCCAATTTATAAAAAAGTTTCATTCATACCAAATAATAAGGCTGCCAAATTTTGGTGAAATTTAGTTTTTATATTAAAAATTATCATTTCCGTGGTCACATTAATATCAAAATTACGTGAACTAATTTTTTTTTTCATTTAATTTACAATCCATTGATTTTGATCAGACTTTTCGTAAATGTTATCTGTTACCTTTTCAAAACAACTGCGAAAAATGAAAAGCCCATAAGAGCGACTACCTTAAGAAAAAATTTGGAAATAGCCATCATAAAGCTACTGTTTATGTTTCGCTAGGACTCGTTGCTCTACTTAAACATTAAACCATTTTTAATTCAAGCCCCGTGTTTTGTACGGAAATCATGAAACATATTGACCGCGAGATTTTTGCAGATTTACCTTGCGCTATATCGCCGAAGTCAAAAAAATAACTTTTACAAAATCACTGTGTGTACGTTCGTGACTTGGTATGTGGTGCCATATCAGCTAATTACGTAGGTTCTTTACAGACGAGGGGAATGTATTGATTGCAATAAAACTTTATAGTTAAAAAAAACCTATATTTTACCAGAATTCGGCATCTCTACAGTCCAGACGAACTGACTCTTCGGAATAAAACTTCAAACTAAAGCTTCATATTTCATGGAGACCCATGCATAAAATGTGATAAACAACTATGTTTCAGAAGTGATTAGCAAAAACCGAAAAAGCTATTACGAAAGGTGCCGCAATGGCCAAATATCACCGGGAGTCGGGACCTCAAATATAAAGAAAGACCCTAAAAATGAAGTGAATTCCAATCCGTAAATGAGTCTGGGTTGTAGGACCGATTTTTTGTTGAAAACAATATTTTGTCGAAAATCGTCATTTCCGGTTAAATTTTGGAAAATTGAACTACGCCGATGTTGCTACAAATTAAATTTAGAATCTTTTAGTTTATAATCGTTTTTCTCGTAAATGTTGTGCTTTTCAAAATATTTAAAAAAAGCTCATGGAAAGTGCCACTTCCTTTTGAATCTCCCAATTTGGAGAAAGAGCTTAGGTTAAAGTTCGATCATTTCATCTTAGCTGTAAAGTGACTCAATTTTTGTTGAAAAACGGTCCAAGTCAAAAATTATCATTTCTGCTTAAATTTTGAAAAATTGATCTGGGCTGATATTTTTGTAAATTCAGATAAGAATCTTTTAGTACATAATCGTTTTTTCGTAAAAGCTATACTTTTCAAACTAATTGCATAAACGAAAAGCTCATATTTAAGCTCTTTCTTGAGGTGGAAAAACGAAAATGTTCCTGTAGAAGCTGTCACGTCCAATGGGCCAAAATTTACAGTGATCTCCCAGTTTGGGGAAAAGCTTAGGTATGAAGGTTCAATACAGGGCTATACAGAACTTCCGTTAAAAATCGTCATTTCTTCTTAGATTCTGGAAATCTGATTTGGAATATTATTGCTGTAAATCTAATTTTGAATCTTTTATTTCTATTATTTTTTATAAGAATCGAAAAGCTTCTATGGAAGCTGCAACTTCCGGTAGACTGATTTCAGTCAAAAATTACTGACATCTCCGAATTAATAAAAATGGTGAAGCGGCCATGTTATACAAATTGTTGCACCACGTTTCAATATGTTGCATTATATTGGGAGGAGTTAAATCTTGTTCCGGCATCTGTTTTACATATAGAAGTCTTGGATTAAATTGCATCATGTTTTATAATATTGCGCCGTAGTGCATCATGATAGCATTTTTCGTATAAATATGGTTTGTTATATTTGTGTCAAGGGATTCGACACTGCTTCTTTTCGAGTTCTAGAAATCGATTGTGAAGAGTCCTTATTTCGCAGAAACTCAATCAATGGTTCAAAGATTTGGATAAAAATTGGTGAGAGGGAATTTACGAATGTGCAATTAATTGCAATAAATAATCGTATTAATTCTTATTAATTATTATTAAAAATTATTTAGGGGTGGGCTTTTATTTCTTTGTTAAAAATTTTCAGCTTGAACAATTTTTATAAAATTTGTTGAGAGGTAGGGGTTATTGAATTTCATGAAGCAACTGCTATGGATCAAACTTTTGAAAAATTCGTCCAGGGGATATTCGGTTTGCCCATTAAACAGGGTCGTGTTCTACCATAGAACACGATTTCAATTGATTATGATGGATCTACGTTTACCTACATTGAGGAAAATGGTATCTCACATAAATTCTAAATCCTCTGGACAAATTCCAATTTGAACTGAGAAAAATTCTATTTGTAATTTAACCCATTGCCGCACACTTTTTAATTGACGATCGTGCTTAAAAACACACTTTTTGTTTTTCAATTGTTTATGGATATGAAATTGAGTATCATTTATACGTTTGGAAGTGAAAATTATCACATTTTCTCACAATTTTCCCATGAAAACTCTCGACGGCTATAGCCGTCATTTGCTCATCACATAATTTTTTCTATATATTTCCGCCTACAGAAACAAATGACGATTTTTGGTGATATATAGACAAATGACGGCTATAGCCGTCGTCATTTGCGCGAACATAATAGGACAGCTATAGCCATCATTTGTTTCTGTAAGCGGAAATATATCGAATTGCTAATCATGAAAAATCGCACAAAAAAACAATTGATATGTTAGCTGGAATGTTTCATCTTTTTTTCTTAGATGTATTACTGAATATTTAACAAATAAATGCATTAGTACACTTCGTAAGAATGATGTTCCTTTTTTTATTAATTAAAATATGCAGGACGGCTATAGCCGTCATTTGCATATATATCAACAAAAATTTGTTATAGCCGTCATTTGCGGGAATGGGTTAAAAAAACTATTTCAAAATGTGTTTCGGATGTGATTCTGGAAAATCGTTAAGAACATTTAGATCGAAAAAAAAGCTCGAAAAGGAGCGTTAGTTGGTAAAGAAGTTTCGACGTTGTGTATTGTAAATAATAATCTCGAGTATTACTACTATTTTTAGAGTTATAAAATCAAAATAATAGGAAAATACATTTTTTATACTTAGAGGCCAAAAAAACTTACAATTCAATCATTGGTGCAGTGACGCTTGGTGCTTCTACGCTATTTTATTTAATTACAGTTATGAACTCTCCCGACACTCAAAAGCAAGGACGTAATGTATTTGAATTTTTGACTTATATCCGCGATCCAGCGTTTAAGGAAAGAAAAAGTATGGGGTGGTTGGGAAGTTGATTGTGTATAAGTAGGTGTTGATTATCATAACTGTTGTCACACAGATTGACGCTAAATGGAAGACTTTCCTACGATTCTGTATTTAATTCGAGAATGCTGAAATAGACTAATATACAGAACAATCACCATACACCATTACAATTGAAAAAACCAAAGTAAAGACGTAATGTACGTGCAATAATTCCAACCTCTTTGGTTAGTAGGGCCAATAGTCGTATCAGTTATAGTTAACCTAAATTTGAATCAGAAATTTACTATTTTAAATCGCAGCGTTTTAAGCAATCGGTTTTTTCTATAATTGTACTCGATGTTAATACGAACTTTCATGTTGTCCGAGTTTTTTAACTTTAACAAGCTCAGGAATCAATCAAAACTTTTTCAGGAACCGCGAACGGCCCTAGCTACCTTAATCCTGATTAACGATTCAAAGTTTTATATGAATTATATTTGTTTTAAATTTTTGAATGAGTAGAAAAAAACATTACAAAACAACTATACAAACCACTTAATCTAGTGGTTGTTAGTTGGAGCAAAAATAGAATTAATGATTTCCTTCTCAAACGTAGATTGTATTCTACAGTTTTTGGCTACCATGGTCTAGCTCTCACTTCGGAAAATTAGCACGCGTCATATTAGTACAGCTACTAAAGTGCGAGATTACTCGGCTGAGTGAGATGTTTTGATCATAGTAGCAATGCGTCACGCATTAGCGCTTTAGCGACACGCTAAGTCAACGGTTCAACGTATATTATCCAGATGGCAATTAAATTTTAAAATGGAAAATTACATTACAAAATATATTCAGTTCTAATTATTACATCGAAGTAGTTCTTTTTCTAGTTTTTGTCTCCGCCTCGTTCTATTAAAATCAAAATAATGTCAATTAAATTACAAAACAATAAAAAAATATTATTTCTTTCTCCAGTGGTTTTATAATATTGTGGTTAGTGTCGAACAAACTGTTGAAGCCTAAGGATAATCGTTTTTTAATTTTTCAAGTAATGCATGTACATTTTTATATTAGATTTTGGCATTTTTTTTGTCATTTTTATCCATTATAAGTCGATTTGGGATATCATCCAATTCAAAATTGTTATAATTAGTACGTAGATTCAATAAAAATAGCACAAAAAAAATACGAATATCATGTAAAATACAGAAAAAATATATCGTACGGCTTCGATTAATTGTGTGACACTAAATATAAAATACACAAATGAAATGAGAAAATATAAACAAAATGATCACATAATATTCTCTGCTCTCTCACGGTTGTATTTATATTATTTTAGTGGAATACACTAAAACTGCGCATTACGTTATCTAAATAGGCGCATTTCTTTAAATTCTCAATAACTTCTTGAATATGGATCGGAAAAATTCAATTCATGAATTAAGAAAACCAATTACACTTAAATTGTTCAAAATTTATTCATTTATTATATAATAATATTGATTTTTGTTAACCTTTTGAAATTTATTGCCGTCGTAATAAGGAGGCAAGGTGTATTATTTTTACTCAATTAACCCATTTGGGACCAACTTTTTTTTTAAATAAATTCGCGGTTAATACATAGATTGTATATAAAAACAACAACTAAAAATACTTTTATAAAAAAAAACATGATTGTGTAGCTTTCGTTGAACTTTTTTTATTGATCCCCATTTGGGAACCATGGGCACATTAGTGTAAGAAAATTTCACATAGAAAAAAATTAAATAGCATCTAAAAAAAATTCAATAACATAAACAAAATTTAAAAAATTCATTTAAAAATATAAAATACCATTTAAGAGTGTTCTGTCCTACATAAGATGGAATTGTTCAAAACAATCGACATGCATTCCCACATTACATAACCGACATTGTTTTCTGGCATTTTTTTGCATAGGGCGTATTTGCGTTGTTTTCCTTCAGGCGTCCTTTCTATAATGTGACTTGGACCAGTTTTAGATGACGATAAAATTCTTTTAGTAACTGATGCACTTGAAGGTCTCCCCATATTTTTCGGATTAGAAATAGATTTCCTCTTTAGGTAGTCAATTGCAAGCATTCTTTTAAAATTTAAAAATGGAAGGTTGCCATGAGACATTGAATACAAAACTAAAGCGTTATAAATAGCAACATCAACTGCATTTGTAAACAATGGAAAATACCATTTTTTTCCACGTATTTTTATTCTGTACTTTTGCACATGCCAGTCCAATTTATCCACACCTCCCATATACTTATTATAGTCACTTATTAAATTAGGCTGTTTTATATCTACATACGCCTTTTTTGTTTTACTATATCTTTTCACAGACACAACAGGCTCAACCGATTGATGATTGGATAACATTTTGACAGCATTATTGTCCTTCCAAATAAGTGCTAAAATTTCATTTTCTTTGTCAAACACAATCGTAAAATCCACGGTTTTCTTTTTTTAAATTTTGATCGTTTTTCAAAATATTCGAACCTGTGTTTTTCATCCCCATCCTGTTATATCTGGCAGTTCCGGTACTACGTATCCCTTTCTTGGCAGTAAGGCCATCAACTTGTAACTGGTAAAAAAAATTATCAATATAAATCTCGTGCTCTGTTGGTTCAGTAATAGCTTCAATCAAATTCAAGACAACTCTCTCGTCTAATCCATTTAGTGATTGCAATTTTTGGCTTTTTTGGTCTTCACTTTGTTCCTTTCCTTGATATACAGTCATTTTGAAACAGTATCCAGTTTCTCCACAGGCCATAACCCACTGTTTTAAGCCAAATCTTATTGGTTTCCCTCTTATAAATTGCTTCATAAAGTGGTGTCCATAATAACGTACCATTTGCTCATCGATGGATATTTTTTCGGAGAATACTCCTAATTTAATAAAACTTGCATTTAGTTTATCAATGAGTGGACGTATCTTGTAAATTTTGTCAGGACAATTCTGTTGTATATGGCGATTGTCGTTGAAATGAAGCATACGTTGTATTTCAAAATACCGATTTCTTGCCATACATTTACGTACTATTTGTCTATCGATATCCTCATCCTCTGACCAGTACAGTTTTTCTTGTGGTAGACTGTTGTATCCGCTATAAATAAGGATCCCAATAAAATTTCTTAGACAATCGGTTGTCATGTCAAAGTTGTGAAAATTTTTTTGAGCTGCATATATTTTTGATTGTTCAACAATGTTCTCCACTATATCCTGATCGAATAATAATTCAAAAATTTCAACAGCAGATTCTGTCGATCTTTTCAACAGCAGATTTTGTTGAGCTTTCAATTCCATTTTGCTCTCTTCGGTTCGAGTTGAATATTCTTTAGAATAGCAGGGTTGTATTTTCCTCCATTTCGGTAGTCTGATATTTACAGATTCTGGAGCAGATGTGCAATGGCTAGAAGAACTGGCTGTAGATACATCCATTCGTGGTCGTTTGCTACTATTTTCTGTATCATACGTATCCTCTTCATTATCATCATCATCATCCCGAGGTATGTGGATTTCAATTTCTGTTGCTAGATCTGCACAATTATCCTCATAAATTTCGTTTTCATCAAAATCTTTTAAATCCGTTACTTCATCCACAGTGCTTGGTGGTAACTGGACAAAATCGAAAAAATTGCGGCCTATACATTCTCATCATCACTGTCAGATGCCATCTCTTCTATCAAAGCCGCGGCTTCGGCTACAGTAAAACACCTTTTGGTACTCATATTTTACAAATAAACCTTAAATAATAAAAAACTCTAATAGGACCATGGTTTGCAAATGGGACTAATTGTAAAATACAAAAATATAACAGAAAAAAATGCTTACGGTTAATTTTTTTACTTTCCTTATAGCAACAACAAATATTTATCTATACTTTTAATGTAAAACTACATACATTTACATATATTTTGTTGGTTTGAGAGTAATATAAAAACACAAAAAAAAAATGTTCACTTATTCTATTTGCAAATACACCGTTATTTCATTTAACTGTTAAAACTATTTCTCACCATATGCGAAATATATATATGGCGAAAAATACGTGAAATCACAATTTTTGTAACTTTTAATTTTATGGTTTTTATATTTTGAATGTGTAGCCTTGATTGAAAAAAAAATTTGAAATACTTTAATTTTTTTTATTGTTGTTGTTATTAAAGATACAGGGTGTCAAAATTTGAAAAAAATGATAATCATGGTATTGTATTTATCGCAATAAAAAGAAAAATAATTGTCCGATAATTATGATTTTGGGCTCATTTTAAAGGTTAATGAGGATTTATTAAAAAATATAAAAATAGTATATTGTTTAATTCCTTCTTCTCTAAATTTCCCGCCAAAATGTTCTTTTTAAATTTTCTCAAAAACATATTTTTTTTTTTTTTTTTTTTTTATAGAATTCAACAATTAATATTTTACAACATATCAAAAAACTAGAATGCCGTTATTTTTTGTTTTTTTGCAAAATGCGTTTAAGTAAGTGCAGTATTTCATTTTAATATGGGAAAACTGTATATCAGTGGATATTTCTCAGTGTTTTGAAAATGTTTACAAAAAGGATAGTTCAGTTAAATTATTATTATTTATTATTCGAATTTAATTGCATATATTTAAAATTTGAAACTAAAATTCTTTTTTCTATAATTTTATCTTATTGTTTAACATTAAATCTTATTCAAATTAAAAATTACAATTTAAATTTAACATAATCGTCAGAATTAGAATATTTTTTACAATTCAAATAGCCATCCTCTGTTGGAATAACAGCATGAAAACCGTGAGTTCCTTTTATTGTTTTTAAATTTTCAAACCTAGTTGCAAGTTTGATTTGCTTGGATTTATATTCTGCGTCTGAACAAAATCCAAAATTGATATCTGTCTTCAACGTTTTAGCCCATTTAAATAATTCATCTGCATTGGTTATTGTACTGCTGTATTCCATTATGAGACTAGCTCTGGATGCCATTCTTTTGATGGTACCTCCTATTCCATCACACGGACCTTTTCCATGAGCTGTTGCATGGAAATGCCATTCACAATCAACTCCAAAATCCTCTTTGTGTTTTAAGATATTCTTAAAATTTTTCTTATTTTTATAATGCGTGACTGCGCCATCGGTAATATAATAAATTTTAGATAAACTGGATATTTTAGTTTTCAAGAATTGCATCAATTTTTCAATGAATAAGTGAACCGCTACAGCATCGTGGTGAAGACAATCCGATATTATAATGAAGGTGTGGTGAAGTAATTTGCCTTCCAAATTTTGGTAAATTATAAATGGATGAATAGTCGCTTGCTTATTATTCCAATGAAATCCTTGTGCGGCATTTTGCATTATATTTAAATGCATAATTTTCTGCAAAATCACATAAAACTATCACCTCCGTAGACTTCAGCGCCAATTTTTTATTTTTTAAGAAGCTGGACTGCTGAATTGAAATGAAACAATGAGGTAACAGATTCTTCAGCTTATTTATGAAATAATCCAGAAATGCATCCAATGGTTGAGAAAAGGTCTCCGGATTGCACCTATCGGTAGAAACCCACTGATTAAATTTTAACTCAGCATCCTCGCAGCCATGTTTCCGAAATGAATTTTTCTTTAAAGTTATCCAGTCCTGGGCAGCTTTCGCATTGTAGAAGGTAACATGTTGGTGTAGGCTCATCACATAAAATAGTTGAAATACAATCCCGGTAGTGCGCTATCTTTCCGTTGGTAATAGTTTCTATTTTGGTGCCATAAATAATTAATTTTACATTCTGATGTATGGTACACACGCAGACTGTGTGCGTTTCACTACTACCTGGTTGTACACAGTATTTTGGACGAAGTAGTGAAAATTTAGAAAATCCAATTTTTTTTGATTCGTCATCGTGATACATCGTCTTATATCCTTCGTAGCACTCTTTCAAAGTACACATCATTAGCCGCTTTTGAACTTTAGCTTTATCGACTGTTAAACAATCATTTTTACCTGGCATTATCCGACTAACATCATCATCAGTATAATAAGATAATACTGCTTGCTTCAGCTCATCACTTATTCGTTTTCCTACTTTAGGTGCTGGACGACTTAATGGACCACTCTTGTCTCGTAGATCTTTAGCGGTGCGCACCATATGTTGCGTTGCCTTGAACTCATTCTGGATTTCTTGAATGGTTAATGATTTTGGCAATATAGTAAGTAGCTGAATCTTATCACTGGTTTTCTCCAGTTCCTCGAATTTAGCTTTTAGATCACCAATCAATTCATCATATAGTGCAACCTTCCTTTTATCTTCGGCTGAAGATGTTGATGGTGTTATTGAAGCTAAATCTATTACTTTTTGCTGCTGATGTTTTGGCCTGGCTTCTAACGTACTCGGATATATAGGAGATTTTCCAAGAAAGGGTAACACTTCATTCAGTTTTTCCAGAACAGACACATTTTTTAAATAACACTCTTCACTATCACTGCTATTATCGTTATCGGCTATTTGCGGTGTTAGAGGTAATGTTGTTGATGGTCCTGCAACTGGTGACAACTCTGGTTCTAATTTTCGTCGTTTGCAGGTAATATTTATATAGCACGTTGAACAGAGATACAAATTATCTTGATTCTCAACTGATTGTGGCATAAATTGCTTAACATAATCCGTAACTCGTTTTAGTTTACTCGAACACTTTGAATCGCGATATGGTTTACAACACTTTCGAAATTTATCCATTATCAAATTTAGCGCACTAGTACTTATTTATCCACTTAAACTTACACTCAATTTTACGCACTGTTACTTTTTCAAATTTTAAAAAATCTTGCTCCTTATTTAAAATGTTGTCTACAATTCACAATGTCAACTAATCAAAAAGTTAAATTTTTACTCTTATTTATATCAACAATATTCATTTTTAAGTACTCATCGTTTAACACGTACGCCTGCGTCAAGTAAAAATAATGAACCCCCAATAAAAAAGGGGAAAACAACATTTTAATTAGTCTTTTATAAAATAACCCAAGAAAGAAAAGGAATTTATGGTACTACGACTAACCAAACGGTATAAACCAGGTGGTGGCACCTCATAATTCTGTGACTCATACTTAAATATGACGTAATAAACTGTACAATAAATAATAAACAAAACACACAAATTAAGTGAACCTCTTTTGTAAACAATTTCAAAACACTGAGAAATATCTATATAGCCTTCCATATAAAAATGAAATACTTCTCTTACTAAAACGAATTTTGCAAGAAAACAAAAAATAACGACATTCTAGTTTTTTGATATGTTGTAAAATATTAATTGTCAAATTCTATAAAAAAAAAAAAAATTAAAAAAAATAGGTTTTTGAGAAAATTTAAAAAGAACATTTTGGCGGGAAATTTAAAGATGAAGGAATTAAACGATATACTATTTTTATATTTTTTTATAAATCCTTATTAACCTACCTTTAAAATGAGCCCAAAATCATAATTATCGGACAATTATTTTTGATTTTATTGCGATAAATACAATACCATGATTATCATTTTTTTCAAATTTTGACACCCTGTATCTTTAACAACAACAACAATAAAAAAAATTAAAGTATTTCAAAATTTCTTTTTCAATCAAGGCTACACATTCAAAACATAAAAACCATAAAATTAAAACATGACTTACGGCTCCATAGAGTGAATTTGTGAGTTGAAGAATTTTTCACCATATTCACTTACCTACATCAAAAAAACGTTTAATTTTAATACAGAAAACAGATTTTACGATGAAATTAGGTGAATCCCCAATTGGGACCTATGGCTAGAAATGGGTTAAGTTGCCCTCTAGTTGTCGACTTAGATTGACGTCATCAGCAAAAATGAATGTTGCCACAGGCCAGTATAATAGAAAGCATTGGTTGTAGCCTGAGGCCCTATTCCTGAATACGATACGAAAACGAAAATACAAAATTCGTATTTGAATTGAATCAGATTCGTACGATTCTTATTTGAAATTGAATAGGAATCTTGTACATTCGTTTTCGTATCGTATTCAGGAATAGGGCTGCTGGATTGGGAATAACAACCTCAGTGTTCGGTAGCGGTATTGGAAATTGTGTATATCTGATTGGATGTCAGTTAAAGATTGTAACTGACTCAAGTAATTCGAAATCTTGTGCCTTATTAAAATTGACAAACTAGTAAAGCCATACGGATGGTTATGAAAGTATGCTGTAAAAACAATGAAATGTTTTAGGGGAACACAAGTAACACTCGATTTATTCAAGAAAAACAAAAGAACATACAATATCGATTGTTAATTTTTTGTTTTTGTAATATAAATTTTATTTTTTTGTAAAGTATTTTTTTTTGTTTAATTGTATTTAATATGAATTAAATGATGCAGGCAAACGGGTTCTTGCGAGAGAAGAAAAGGCAAAGGCCGAAAACGTTGTACTGGCTCCAGAGATGATCGTTTCATTGTCCTTTCAGAAACATTGTCTTTTCTGAAGTTTCAGAAACAGTCGTCAAACAGCAACTCAATCCCGTAATACTTTAGAAGAGGTTCAAGTGCTGTGAGACGGAGGCATAAATAAGTCGTTTTGAGATCATCTGTCCCAGCCAATGTCCCCTACTTCAAAAAAATCGCCGAGTAGCTAGGTTGGGTTTTGCTCAAGAGCACCGACTTTGGGCATTGAACCAGTGGGCCATATTTTGTTCACGGGCGAGAGTTATTTCTAGATGAAATCGACCGATGGAAGGCAAAGAGTATTGGGACGAGAAGTGAGTGGTATTCTCAATCTAACATTACGATAACCGTCGTTTATGGTGGAAGCTAAATTGTTTTGAACCGGTATTTGTTTAGGTGTCCGAACAGAATTAGTGATTATTGTTGGCGGATCCCTTACAGCTGGACGATATATTAGAGATATTCTGCTAGAACTTGTTTAACAATTTGCCCCATTTATCACAGAGAATTTTGTTTTAATGGAGGATAATACTCGACGATAAATAATCGCATACTGCACGCTCTATACCGACCATTTTGTCCGAGGTTGGAATAAACAAGCTAGACTGGCCTGCAAGGTCTCGTGTAGGTAACAACCATTACTGAGGAAACCGGTTGGCTATAAAACTGGTAGTTGTTTTGTTTTTAATTTTTTCCCTTGTATTTGGATGTTCATTCTATCAAGTAAAAAAATGTGTTTAAAATCAAATGTCTATTTGATTTTACACACCTTTTTTAGCTGTTTTTGCTGTGTCCCTAATTGTACCGCTGTGTGTACTTGCGGTAACAATCAATTATGAGTGAATGAACGGTATACCATCCAATTTTCTGTTCATTCAACCAAGAACTGTTGTGGTTGAACTGTTGGTGCAGTGGCCAAATTAATAGTGAAGAATGACATCTTTCACGAGAAGGAAGGTTCTGACGAATTTTACAATAACCAATACTTATTTAGTTATGTTTAATAGCGCCATAACAAAGTAATTGCTTTGTAATCGAGTTGAAATTCTGTCTGAAGGAGAATTTGATTGTGTTTTCCACGAGCAGAGAATCACGACAAGCTGACGAATCTAATTGTCGCTGCATCAAATTGGTTGCTTTTTCCACGATCATGGAAGATAATTTGAGCATTTTAAAGGTGGAAAATCTATAATTCAAAGCACTGTTAAGCTAGAGCCACAACAATAATTATTTTTAATGGCTAAACGAATGAAATGCTACTTTGATTTGAGGCCCTCGTTTTGATTTACCCTATACGGTATACACAGTTAAATATTAGGATGACGTCGAGTGCTTTTACTCATAAATATTAAATAAGAGAGTAAAAATAATTTCTTCCGATTAAATCATTAAGTTAAACAGACAACTAATCGAGATCATTTTTATTCCCTCTTGTTTCATCCGCCCGCATTCTTATGAATAACACAAAATACATTTTTTGTTGTATGCGGAAAATGTGTATAGCAGTAGCAGCTATATAAATCAAAAAGCAAGAAAAAATCAGAAAAATTCCACAGCATCTCTAATGATTTATGTGTACGAGAAAATAAATCTTTTTGGAAAACAAATAATGCTTTAGTACTTAGATAGATATTGGTTTTTTCATAATTTTCCTTGTAATTTTCCTTCTTTCTTACTTGTATTACTTGTGATGCGGCTGCTGGATAAATAATCAAAATGAAAACGAGGAAAAATCGTTCTATTGTTTTTTTTGCTGTAGTCTACGTTAGTGTTATGTTACGATGGTATAATGCGGACCTGCTAAATGAAAACCATTTTAATTTCCATTTTTTGTTATTTATCTATACGTAAGTAAGACAAGACGAGCGCACCCATAATAATCGAGCATCAACAACAACAACAATGTAATGTAAGAGTTGTGTACATAAAGCTATGTGTATATGGGAAAATATAAAAAGCTTTAAGGGGTATACGAAAAACATAAAGTTTCAATAAAAGTTTTATGATTAAGCTTTTTTAATAGGGACAAATTTTTTTTTTATATTTATTTTCATTTATCATGTTTGAATGCCGTTCTTTAATCCATTTTTGTTGGTTTTGGGGTCTGGTGATTTCTAATTTATCAAAAATTTGACACCCAAGTAACTTTCATATCTTTTCGGAACGATTTTTTTTAGTATAGTGGACAGATGTTTATTTTGTATGATTTGGTGAACTCTTAATGGAGACGTTTTAAAATTAGTCTGGATGCATTATGACAATATTTTAGGGGTTATGACCTAAATTTATGTATTTAATGACAAATGGTATAAAAAATTGATGTTATTAAATTTCAGGGCAGGAACGGTTGTGGTAACCAGCCACTCAATAAAGCAGTATGGAAAATAGTAGTCAAAATAATTTGCAATAAGCAACCTCAAGTGATACACCATTAACATGGGTATATTGTAACAAATGATTTTGGAAGGTATGTTGACGCATACGGCAATGAGGGGCACACGCAGTCTAGGTGTTAACGATGGGTAACATTTATATAAATGTAAATGCATTTATCGTTGATTATATACCGAGATGGATATTTTGAAATGTATATTGGTACGAGTAATCGGTTTATGTAGTGATGGTATTCTGAAATTTTAATTCTAATAGTATCAACAAGATACTACCACCAATGAGCGTTTAATGCATATCTTTATAATCAAGTGGCCGTGTATTCGCATTAAATGATATGGTCAAGAATTATATACAATTAACGTATTTGCATTTGTATATCCCCTAAATACAGATATCTTCGGTATATCTGAAAAGTCATCATGCGTAAAGGTAAGGCACATTGTTTGGTATTTGTATGGTGATAATGGTAACCGATCATTACTTATATATTATGCCTATATATTGTGCTATATATTATCTTCGGTATCGTGCATATTATTCGAGTACCAAATTATTAACATAAAAGTCCGTTTGCTATACCTAAAGTCAGTATACAAAGCAAACCCAAGCGAATTACATTAATTCTCGTGGAACTCGAAATAAAAACATAATTAAAAAATATATTAAGTGCCGTGGCCATATTAGTTTTAAAATATCAGAATAAAAAAATCAGTGCTTTCCCTCGTTTTTGTTGAACGTACGTATTCTATATTTTTATGTGGTAAATTGATTGTAATTTGATTAAATTCCATCCAGGAATATTGACTACGTGTTTTAGTTAGTAGCACGTCCAGTAAACTTACTACGAGTAAGATATTCCGTTTTGGGGAAAACTAGTGGAATTTACAGCGTAACGTCCTGCATAGATTGAATGATTGCATACGTTTTTTTTTTGGAAAGGTAAATATTAGAAAAGTTAAATTCGTTTCATTTTCTAACAGTCTTCTAACGAAACTTTTCTTGTTGCTTCTCGAACATAGGCGTAAAACCAAACACAATGCTATCACATGTGAAGTAACAGTTCCTCAGAGAAAGAATAGAGGCCGCGGACGTTTATTCTATTTATTTTAACAAGTGTTATATTTTTTTTTATTATTTCTATATATATATTTAAGTTGTTTTTTCTAACTAACAGTTTTTTTTGTGATCACTGTATGCAGCAGTGCATGTGCTAAATTTCAAAGCTTATTTTTTTATTTTCTGCAGTTTCTAATCTAGTGGAATCAGTTTTGCTTTCATAATATCAATTGTAATATAAAGTACATGTCAAATATTAAATCAATATTTTTGGGCAATTAATCTGTTAGCCTAATTACATTTTAGTTAAAGTGCTTAGGCATATGAAAGTTATACGTATCGATAACCGCGCATTCATAAAAATTATAATCTGCAGTGAAAACTCCTATAACCAAAAACCAGGATATTCCGCGTTTTAGGTACAACCATCATCTTATATTGAAGCGCTTCAAAGGAGATCGTGGTAAGTTTTTTTGATAAATTTTATTTATATTTTTTTTATGGTGTGTAATAACATCAATTACAATAGGAAATTTCACTTTGTCATTTCATCGTAATAACATCGAGTATAACTTTGATATCCAATTTTCTTAAAAGTGATTGCTTATACATAATTAGCTTAGCTATAAATTCAAAGTATCTTATATATATTAATAGTTTATATCATATTAGCAAATTAAATAAATTGCTCATGTTTTTAAAATTATGTAACCCTATCTAATGGGAATTACTGAACATAAGATGTTTTAATTAGTTCGATATTTTACGGGTGATGATGAGTCCATTCAAGTGCTGTTTCACAACTAGGTTATACATTACACGTATATTTTACGGTGTATGTTATTTCGGAGTAAAAGAACCCCCCATTTTTCCACTGAAGTCTACCCGAGACGAAACCGTGTAATGACTCCGAAAGCATCCGTAACAATATCCCTTTTGGTGGAGAGATAAAAGAAGACGAAGGAGATCGGGGATATCAGCGAGAAAAACTAATTTAAATACTTAAAAAAACAAAAAAGTAATTCTGGACCAGATTAAATTTATCGAATTCGACCATTATGATCAAGTAAAACTTCTTGGTTAAGTTTCAAAACTCTACATATGGGTTCCACAAGTTCTTACAGAAAGAAAGTTGCTCCGTTGCATTGACGTCTCCGATTTGCTTCTCAAACATCAAGAAAATTACCCATTTTTGAAGCGAATTATTACTGTCAAACGCAAGAGATCGTGTAGTAAAATAGATAAACCGGCGCAAAGCACTTCGAAAGCCAGTATTTATGAAAAAAAAAAGATGATGCTGTCTGTGTGGTGGGATTTTAAGGCAATCGTTTTTTAGCTTCCACCATTCAGTACCACGATAAATTCTGAAGTGTACTGTCATCAACTGAACAAATTGAATGATTCACTCACAACAGAATAGGATAAAATTGATCAATAGAAAAGGTATAGATAACCAAGATAATGCGAGACCTCATACAAGTTTGGTAACACGCCAAAAGCTATTGCGGCTTGGATGTACTACTACACCCACCATATTCTCCAGATCTGGCCCCTTCAGATTATTATTTGTTCCGGTCTCTACAAAATTTTTAGATGGCAAAACCTTTTCCTTTGCCAGCAAAGACCAGAACTTTTCTAAACATGGAATTATGCCACTACCAGTGTTGAAGTTTTGGGGCGTTAAGGAGAACGTTAAGATTCTAGAGGTAGTACAGCACAATGCTTACCAGTGTAGTACAGCAGATGTATTGCAAACTATACCCAAACGAAAAAAAGCACACGAACGCAACAAAACTGCGTTAGAGCTGGGATACAGCGAAATTACAGGAAGTTCATCCACTAATCAAAACGAAAATTCAATTCGAGCAATGTTGTGGTCATTGAGCCGCTGGTGGAGCAAACATTGAGGTAACTGGCATACACGTCTGGCGTAAATGGGACGTGCGTCGGTCAAGAAGGTTCAAGTTCTTTTGTTGAGGATGATGCCAAAGAAGTAATGTTACTTCTTTAAAACCAAATTCTTCAATCGTAAACGTTATCGAATGTATAGAAGAGGGTTTGGATATATATTGAGAAAGAGTGAAAGAGAGAGAGAGAGAGAGAGAGAGAGAGAGAGAGAGAAAACGGGGGAGAGAGAGATAGAGAGAAAAAGGGAGAGAAAGACAGACAGAAATGCAGAGAGAGAGAGAAAGACAGAGAGAGAAACTGGCCTCCTCAGTTTGTTAGTTAGTGCGATTATTCTGTAAAAACGATATTTATGAGTGTATATAAAGCATTGATCAGGAGAGACAGAGAGACATTTTTCTACAGCTAGTCCCGAATTTACATAACATTTTATTTACTACAATCTACCACGATGGCAACCTAGATAACGGTCTAGTACGTAGATAAGCTAATACCATTTAATGTGAGGAGTCAATCTGGGTTACTTCGTAAATGTCCAAATTCTAAAGGAAGGTGATAACATCTTGTGATATACCGTCATGTGAGTACTATAGTGTCCTATAGACCATTTTTTTCAAAAATGACCTTTTAATGGATTCTTATATTTTCGACTATGCTCTTTCAGATTTTTTAATCCATTTTGTCCTATCTCCTATAGTTTCTGTTATAATTATTTATGGTTTGGGCCTATAGACCACATTATTAGCTTTATTTGTAATCATCTTATTTCTTATTTGTCCTACTGACCAAATTCCTTTCAAGTAGGACATTTATATATGGCAATATACAATAGGTAAACATTAATGCAATAAATATGGATATGGGTCACAACCAACATTTTTTAATTTTATTTTACTGAAACTTCATCTGACCTATATCCAATAGGATAATTCATTAGTTTAACCAAAAGTATAAAAGAACAATGATTTCGAGAAAAAAATTTAGTCTTGTTTCATTTTTCGTGCGGCATACATCTCGCTTCGTAAAACATTAATGTAGTAAGTAAAATTATAAATAATATAAGTTTTCTCAACTAATTTAACTAATAAAAATTCATAGTGATACAACGGAATTTTCGTCACCTGTTCGATCTATGGATCCCAGTGTTGAAAGGTAATCAAACTTTAAATTCGTGGAAACATGTTCATTACTTAAATTATTTAATAATTCAATTTATTTATTTATTGTAATTATTTTTATTTGATTTTTCTTTAGAATATTATCAGACGTATTCGATTCAGATGAAAATAATTCCAACGGAATTAATTCTGTTTCTGACTGTAACCTTAGCCTGTATGGAGACGACTCCTTAGAAGATCCAACTTATGATCCAAATAAACAAGAAGAAGTAGATGTTTTAAACCCCGTATACATAGAATCAGAAGCACTACTTCAACCAAGATCGGTAAAAGGAACTAACGCACCTTCTAGAAAACGACGAAAAGACAGAGGCAATTGGAAACGAGAACTAAATAAAAGAAGACGACAATCAGGTAAACAGTATGTATCTATCACCAATGGGACAATTATGCCTGGTAAAAAACTAAAACCTGCTAAATGTGATATGTATAATTGCCCATTTGAGTGTACCGTTTTGTTTACGGAAGCTGCTAGAAAAAATATACATGAAAATTTTTGGGTACTAAACGATGAGGAAAAGAAAGTATTTTATACTAAATTCGTGAAAGTTATACCAGTAAAGCGAAAACGCACGGCATCAGAAACTTCCCGGAAGCAAAACTCGTTCCAATATTTTTTGCAAAACAGCAAACATGAACTACGAGTGTGCCGAAATTTTTTCTTAGCCACATTGTCTATATCGCAACGAACGATTTACCATTTTTTTTAAAAAAAACTTCGATAAAGAAACTGGTGTACCGAAACCGCCAACAAGGGTAAACATGTAAAAAAGGCGGTGAATGAAGTTCTTTCACAAGAAGTCCGAAAGCATATAGAGAGTTTCCCTTGTATGGACTCTCATTATTCAAGAGCAGGTACAGAAAGACAGTTTCTCGAGCCAGGGTTGACAATATAAAAAATGTATAACCTCTACATGGAACACACAGGATCCAAAGAGCCAAAATATCACATATATAGAAAAATATTCAATAACGAATATAATTTGTCGTTTTTCATTCCGAGGAAAGATGTGTGCGATATTTGCAGTAAATTCAACATGGTACCTGAACCTTCTCAGAAACAAGTAACTGAAATTGAAAACCACAAACTATTTAATGATTTGGCTAAAGCACGCAAAAATGCTGACAAAGTACTTGCAACGCAAGATAAAACAGTAGCCCTCATATCATACGACTTAGAAAATGAATTCAATTTACCAAAAGGGAATACATCTAACTTTTTTTATAAAAGAAAATTAAACCTATTCAACCTAACGGGCTATTGTCATTTAAACAAGATCATTTACTGTGCCATTTGGTACGAAAGTCAAAGTGGCAGAACAGGAAATGACATAGCAAGCGCACTGATTAAAATCCTCAAAGCCGTTGTAACCGATAATCCCGATGTTACAAAAATAATATTATGGTCCGATTCCTGTATCCCACAGAATCGTAACCGCATCACTAGTCTTGCACTATTAAAATTTTGCGAAAACTCAAAAATAGAGACAATCGTACAGCGGTTTTCGGTTCCTGGACATTCGAGAATCCAAGAGGTTGACGCTGTACACAGTGTAATAGATTCGACATCTAAAATCCATGCAATATAATAATGTGCACTTAAAAATTATGCAGCTGCAATCAAACGATTTCTACAACTATAATAAAGCCAGTTTGGGTTTCAATTTTTCAGAACTTAAATTTGCATTGGCGACCGAAATTAAATACAATAGGAAGGATATGTTTGTAATTAAATACAAATTAGGCTACGGAGAATTGGAAAATGAGTTTGTCATACCTCTAATAGTTAAAGGAAATCGGCGCTTCAAGGCTAAACATTTTGAAAAAATCACAACTCTTCCAAATGTACCTTTGTTAAATTCTCCGGATATAGTTTCAAAAGAAAAAATCAAAGATTTAGTTGCAATGTTCGATTACATGCCTTCGGAAGACCAACAATTTTATAAAATTATTTTGAAACTACCTCACTAAAATTAATCTTCTAATCTAATCTTAAAGACTGAATTATTATATTATTAAGACGAAATTTTCTATTTTTTTTTAATTTTTATAAAAAATGAATTATTTTTTACATGTAATGTAAATACTGTGAAATGTAAATTTAAGATTAATAAAATGTGAATTATTCATATATTTTTTTATATAAAAAATCTTTCGTTGTATAATTTTTAAGTTGCTTGTCCTATATCCAATGGGTTTTAACATTATTGTTAAAAATAAAATGGCGCGTTTACAGTATATATGGGTAGTGTCCTATATCCATTATTGACATTTTTGTGGAAAATTCATTTTCCTGATTTATTTAAAAGTAAATCAAGTTTTTCTTTTTTGCAAAATATATAGAAATGCTATAAAATTTAACCGAAAGAAACAAAACGTTATCATTTTATTTGGAATATGATCAAATTTTAGCTGAAAGTTAAAAATGCGATTTCCCGAGAATTTTACAAATGGCGTATAGGACACTATAGTACTCACATGACGGTTGACTTACAAATTTATTAATGTATAATCCACCCAGGTAATGATACTTTTTGGTAACTGGTCTATCTAGCTTATCATACCATAGACACATATCTGGTTTCGTAACTAGGATTATGAAACTATGGTTTGCGAGATGAAAACTCAAGACACACTACAATTTCTTTTGTCTTCTCATTTGGTTTTAAATAGTAATGGAGTAGGCATTGACAAAAATGCCAAGATTGACATTTAATTGACTTTTAAATTGTCAAAAATGACTTTTCTGTTGACAGAACAGAAAAAAAAATTTTCCCGCCAACCTAATATCTCAATGAGAAATAGAAAACTCAAAGGAAACTAGATTTGCTTTTTAAACTATTAGTGTCCGGTATCTCCATTTTTGATATATTCGGCGTTGGAAGCACAAAAATGCCTCGGTATGAGAAAAAATATCTCATTCCGAAACTATGTTTAAACCGAGTTGCAACCTATTGTTAGGGGTGACACATTACAACGAAACCATGGCTAACTCGAAACCATAGTTATGAAACCAGTAATGTGTCTATAGCATAAGGTCAAGGAATTTCTCCTTTAATCAACTAAGAGAGTGGAGAGCAGTATCCACACATTTCCTCTTACAATACGAGTGTATAAGTTTCAACAGATTATTCGCTTCACAATCAACCCGAAGCTGTGCGAAGAAATTATTTTTTTGTAAAATAAAAGTTTTTATTAAAAACGTTTCCGTTTAACGTCTGCACTAAAGAATCCTCTCTAGGACCTTCGAATTATGGAAACAGTTAAATATGATGTATCATCCCAATCGGTCAAGCCGTTTGGACTGTAGATATGCAGAATTTTGCTAAAAACAAATTTTTATCAAAACTCGTTATTTCTACCCAAATTTTAGAATAAAGAAGTATTTACTTGTTTTTCGTAAATGCTTAACTTTTTAAAACATTTCCAATAAAATAAAAAGTACTTGTGGAAGCAGACACTTCTGGTTCGCCGATTACAGCTCAGTTTCACTGGGACTCCAAATTTATGGAAAAAGTTTTAAAATTAATTCATACCATGCAGTAAATTCGCCATCTAACGAGGTTAAATTTGGGAGGAAAACAGTTTTTTTTTATCAGAAATCGTCATTTCCGCGTTTATTTTGAAATATATACAGTATCGGACAAAACATTTGCAACTTTTTCATGTTACTTATGCGTGAATTCCACAGTGAAACAATTTTTCTCAGTAAAAGATGCTGGAAACCCGAAAAAAGGATAGTATACATATTAAAATTATGTTAAAGTGACAAAGACAAACAAATGTTGCCATAAAAAGTATTGAGTTACATACTTTTTATGGCAACATTTTCCCCAGTAAATTTTACTGATTTTTTTTTGTTTCTTTCTAACTAGTAAAGGATTTATATTTTTATCTCGTATTAATTTTACTGAAAAAAATTGTTTCACTGTGGAATTTTCGCTTTAATCGAATTGAATTGTTTTGTGTTTTTTGGATGCAAAAATTGATTTTTTCTAAAATGACGCATGCAACAAAATCACATTTCCGAGAAGTATGGAGTGCATAAATCCACAATATCCCGAATTATAAAAAAATTTAGTAATTGTGATACATTTGAGACAACACATAACCTCGAAAAAAGACTATACGAGAAGAGAGTAACATCGTGTGACATTTCAAAAGAGATCCTTTTATGTTGTCGACCATATTGTCAAGTCAAGTAGGATTGTCCGTCACCGACTGTACAATAAGAAGACGAGCAGTTGAAGCTAAACTCTTTTCACAAAGGCCGGCGAAAAAGCCATTTATTTCTGAAACCAACAGAAGAAGACGCTAGCAATTTGCACGTAAATATGGTAATTGGGAAGTAAATAAATGGAGGAAGCACGTTTTGTTAGAACTAAAAAAATTCGCACAGTATAACGGCCGTCGGTACGTCGGCCATAATTCTATGCTGATAATGTACTTCGCACACATTTTACCAGTCAAAGTATTTGGATATTAATCGGCATCTATAAGATGTCGATTTTATTTGATTGTTTATAATTCGGATTGGCCCACTCGATCTCGTTTATGCCACCAAACAGGATCTATTAATTCGGAGCAATTTTGAATGTTGGTTTTCAATTGGTACATGGACAATCGCCGTGGCCAATAATGTGCCTGGTGGTTGCTCGTATTGGTTCACTAGATGAGTGATCATTATGTATCTTTCGGCTGCCTCAGTTTTCTAACGTTCCTTAATCTTCGAGGTGAGCATCGTGTATTGTGGTTAATTATTGTAGTATAGTAATGTGTTGTGATTCCCATTACATACTTAACATAGTATAGCAACACTTGTTATAGAGCTGATATTGAGTAACGAATTTGTATCACTCCAAAGTGAACATTTGTTGAAATTTTGTACAGTCCTTCAAATCATGTGCAAAGTTGTTTGTGGCATGTGTTTAATTGTGAATTTGGATTACCAAATCTGAAGCATGAAATCTAAACTCTAAACGCCTGAAATTATTCTATTGTTGGCATCTCTCGTGGATCAGCAATGGCCATTTCATACATCCTCAACGTCTCGTTATCTTTTTTCATGATAATTGGAATAATCATGTAATTCCAATAAAGAGTAGGTATTCCCAACTAAAGACAAGAATAAATTGTTCATGCTGTATAAGACAGCTGAATTTTGACAGCGGAAAATAAGAGATTGCGCTACTCGCCGCAAGTAGCAGCACTATCACTAAAGAGAAATAATTTTGTTATGTAATTACCAGCGGAAATTTTTCATTCATTTTGTACCACTTTTTTCACTAAATAAAATATTCCAGCGGAATAAAATATTAAAAGTGAACCTTAAAATGGCAAACTAATTGATCTCCGAAGTAAAGAAACTTGGTATATGAAATCTTGATATTTAACAACAATCCGTCTATCCGCCATTTCTTCCAATAATAACCAATACTTTCGGTTGTTTTTCTAGTAGCCTAAGTCATACTGATACTATATAAAAAATTTGGGGAAAATTCATAGACCAGAATTTTCACTAGAATTTTTTGATTTTCTGCGGCCAAATAAGAGATTTTCAGTTTTTGACCAATATCTCAAAAACTTCTACTAGTAACCAATACTTTCGGTTGTTTTTCTAGTAGCTTAGGTTATACTGAGACTATATGGAAAATTTGGGGAAAATTCATAGAGCAGAATTTTCACTAGAATTTTCTGATTTTCTGCGGCCAAATGTGATTTTCAGTTTTTGACCAATATCTCAAAAACTTCCACTAGTAACCAATACTTTCGGTTGTTTTTCTAGTAGCCTAGGTCATACTGAGACTATATGGAAAATTTGGGGAAAATTCATAGACCAGAATTTTCACTAGAATTTTTTGATTTACTCGGCCATATGTTATTTTCAGTTTTTGACCAATACCTCAAAAACTTCCACTAGTAACCAATAGTTTTGGTTGTTTTTCTAGTAGCTTAGGTCATACTGAGACTATATGGAAAATTTGGGGAAAATTCATAGACTAGAATTTTCAGTAAAATTTTTTGATTTTCTGCGGCCAAATTAGAATTTTTTGATTTACTCGGCCATATGTTATTTTCAGTTTTTGACCAATATCTCAAAAACTTCCACTAGTAACCAATACTTTTGGTTGTTTTTCTTGTAGCTTGAAGTCTAGTCTATAAATTTTCCTCAAACTTTCCATATAGTCTCAGTATGACCTAAGCTACTAGGAAAATAACCGAAAGTATTGGTTACTATTGGAAGAAATGGCGGATAGACGGATTGTTGTTAAATTTCAAGATTTCATATACCAAGTTTCTTTACTTCGGAGATCAATTAATTTGCCATTTTAAGGTTCACTTTTAATATTTTATTCCGCTGGAATATTTTATTTAGTGAAAAAAGTGGTACAAAATGAATGAAAAATTTCCGCTGGTAATTACATAACAAAATTATTTCTCTTTAGTGATAGTGCTGCCACTTGCGGCGAGTAGCGCAATCTCTTATTTTCCGCTGTCAAAATTCAGCTATCTTATACAGCATAAATTGTTCACCGGTTCCCAAAAATTTCGAGGATGTACGGCTATAGGTCCGATTTTCGTAGAACCATCTGCGCATTGCATAGCTCGATGCCAGCCTATATGAAGAGACCTCTCTCACGGTGATTTTTCCGACTAGATCTCAGGGTTTTTGGGTCATGGGAAAGTTGAGGCTTGCATGTTCCTGGTCTACACAGGGTCACGGAATAAAAATACAAGCAAATAAATAAATAACGAATAAATAAAATAATACCCGGGTGTGCTCACCCAGGAACGACCGGCTCTCCCGAGTAACAAGTACAATGTCTACTGATAGAAACCCCCCGAATGACCTATCAACCCTTAGAGGCCGATGCCCAGCCACAACGAAGCAGCCTAATAGGGTAGGGACGTTTCTCCAACAGACAAAGCCTCTCTTCACCCGGAGAGATTACTAAAGAATCTCCCACAATTAACATTTCGGCAGATTGAGACTGCCGGATTGCCACGGGGAGACTATGTAGATTTTACGGTGGTCCCCGAAAGAATTTCTCATATGCCAATGACAAAAAAAAAATTTAACCGAATGCCAGGAACCATACGCAGTGCTATTTTTTATTCAAATACAAAAAATGTTTCTCCAACTGGAAAAAAATCAGAGGCGGAAGAAGGGATAAAAACGAAAAAAAATCAAACTAAAAGGGTTAAACGTGAAAAATTCCGAAGCGAAAGAAAATAAATCAAGCTAAAAATGGTCGAAAAAAATCAAACTAAAATATGGTCGCCGAATGTGAATAATTTTGAGGGCGAAACCAATGTACTTTCCCCAGCCCTTGCTCGCGCAGGTATATTTTAAAAAAAATTAAACCATTCACCATTACACAGGTAAATTTAAAAAAGAAAATTAAAAATTAAACAAAATTGGAAAATTAAATTGAATTTTTGAAAATGGAAGATATGAATTGAAATGAAGTTTACCACCTGTTGGCCACCCGTAACCCGCCTTTAACCAAAAATAACCGATTGGGTGTCTTCCCGCCTTTGACCGAAAATGAAAAAAACTTTGGGCATTTCTCGCCTTTGACCGAAAATAAAAAATGTTGGGCGTCTTCCCGTCTTTGACCGTAAATATTTGGTACTAATGAATAATAGCGGAAGCCATTTACAATTTCAGCGTACTTTTGAAAAGGCGGCACCCGAAATAAAATTTACAACATCCGTTGATATATGGTACCGTCGATAATGCGGTACACGTTAATAATCATCATTCCACTCGTAAATAGGGCGGCGTCCGCTATTAAATGTGTCCCTCCGTTAAAATACGGTATACCCGTAAAATGTTGTGGCACCACCTTGCCGTTAATGATTGTCATCGCCAACAAATAAAATCGTATGCACCGTCGATGCCTCCAGACCACTAAATTCTATGGTACTTCACCACCGCAATGGAATCATTACACAGTTTCGTATCGTACACAAACGAGATTTTTCTTTCTGCCTTTCAAAATTCACCACCCACAATGAACCCTTCACATTTCTAAATTGTATCTTCATAAATCGCATTAAATTTATGATATACGTGTGTCTTAATAAATTATTGTCTTATTTTAAATTATTTAAACATTTTTATTTTTAAGCAAATTATTTTAAGCTTAAATTTTCGATGAAATTTTGTAGCAGAAGTTTTGTATGTTCGGTTATCGCTATGAATTAATTAATTAATTCAGTAAAATTATTAAAACATTACTTGCACTGGAATTGAAACCAGTGTGAATGAGATGAAAGTTTGCAAGAATAAAATTAAGTGAGTTGTCATATAATTCACTAGAGTTACGATTACACGGTTGCTCTACATATATAGAACACAAAAATGTTATCGTTACGTAGTAATATTCAGTCGCCATGGCCTGATGAGATGATTAAATTTTTTCATGATCTTATCAGATCGAAACTGGATATTACTTCTGTTACAAAACTTCATCGAACAAATCTTTAAACTTATAACTTTAACATCAAATAAAGATGAAATATATATTTTTTTATTATTTTCCAGAATTTTATATTTATAATCGAAACCCGATCTCAATTTTTGAAATCCAAAACTAGACGCTAATAAAATCAAAACTAGGCAGAAATCAAAAACTAGAAATGAACTAAAAATTCTCGCAACAAACAACTTCTTCCGTGCGCGTCACTCGCCTACCCCTTCACAACGCATATCAATCCACACGCCAAAACGAAAACGTACCACAAAATATTCTTCTATATTTTTACTAGTCGTAAACAAGCATAAGGTGCACCTTCGTCTCGCTCTCAAAATTGCTCGAGGTTTTTTTGATACAGCAAAGGTGAGCAAAACATAAAACAGAATGAAGGATAATTCACAATCACAAACAAAAACTTTAGTGTCAAATGCTCGAGAACAGATGGCAATGCCACCAGTAAAAGGCATAGTTTATTCGGTGGTAACGAAACTAAAAATTCAAAACACAACCTGCACTCCTACAGGGAGTCATAGTAGGGTTCATTTCATCGTATTATATGATCATGAAAATCCTTTTTGCATCCTGCCCCTCTCGGGATTTGAACCCAGTACCTCCTGACCCACACGCCAAAGCTTTAACCACTGTGCCGCTTGGGCGGTGATTTTAATATTTTAATATATAAAATTTGAGTATAATTCCAGGGCTAGAAAAAAATATTGAGATTGAACGAAATGGTTATTTAATTCTGGGCTGAGATGTCATTGTAGTTTTAGCGTGACCCGATGAACTTATTTTTATTTTTCTGGTATAAAATGCTGGGCTAGCTTCATATAAGGATGATCGTAAACACATGACGAAAAATCTCTTTTGCAGCCTTCTTCTATTTAGAATCGTACTCGATACATTCCGATCCAAACGCCGAAGCTAAAGGAAGGAATTTAATAATCGGTTGTGAAGATTGAGTGTAAATTTTACAAGCAATTTTACAGCCAAGCTTCTCACTAAGTCCTATGTTTAACATTATATATTAGTTAGGTGCTCATGGGTCATTAACCCTGAAATAACGAAGTTTTGTGTTTTTTACAACAAAGTATTTGATATACATGCATTAGCGAAGACTATATATACATGTACGCTTGAATTCCAATTTCAATGAAGTGTTATTGCTGACAGGTTCAATTCCACGAAATATTTATTTGTGTATTACAAACATCGTTATAATTCATTTCTCGCGAATACAAACATTGAAAAAAAGCTTTCTGAATATACAACACACCCATCCGCAAAAGCATTTTATTTGAATGAACTATTTATATACAAGTTCACGATGTATGAGTGTAAATTGTGGATGTATATTATGTAGACTGTATATTACATATAAATATTAAATGCTCAGAAACGATGAATTTCATGAAAGCTTACCACCCTCTGAAATGGATGCTTTTGCCGGTGATACGATTTGTATACGACACGTTAAATGTTTTTTTGCCACCTTCGTTTCCATTTCTTGAATTTTAATCAAGAAACGAACGAAACGAAATGAAAATATAAAATGAATCCTTTTGGAATAAAATACAAGAAAATATACACCCCGAGTTGTGAGAAGAATTTGTAAAATGCTTAAGTTAAAATGCTATTATTATTACAAATGCTGGTGTTGCTGCTGTTGATGTTTTATATATAGAAAGCTTTTATTGCTGTTATTGCCACACTAACAGGAGGATCAAAAATAATGAATTTTTTGTTCCTTTTTTGTGCATCTTGGGTACAATAAAATGTATTGTAATATAAATCGTGCTCTTATAAAAGAGATTCACAATTTTTATATAACACGATCACCCGGCGTGTCAATCTGGTGCGGGCTTACATAAAAAAGCGCTCTTCTTGACATCTATAATATACAACATAAAATTAATCCTATATACCCTTATCAAGGCAGCGCACCAAGAAAATGTAAAATTCTTATCAAATTTTCCTAATTTGCTGTTCTTTGCTTCTCTGATTATTATTATGATTGTTATTTTTGTTATCATTTTCTGATCGATAACAAAACATGTCGTTCATGTAATTTGGTTGTGTGGGTGTTTCTAAACTAAAACCATTTCCCATAATTCTCAAATTGTAACACCACATAGCAGGTACGCTGGGGGTGGGTTGAAAAACCATGAAAAGGTATAACGCCACGATATATGATAAAAATTAGCATGCTACTTCGTGACATAAAGGCACACGCACCCATCTATAGCTGTGTGTGTCTCTATATAGCTTTATCTAAGCTCTATATCTGAATGTTATCAATAACACACAATCTTATAATCACGTTTCAATCCGTCTCTAATTTATTATCGTTTTTATCTCGTCGTCGACGACGTTTTTTTGTTATTTTATTCTCACTTCACAAAGCAAAAACTGTTTTGTTATGGATTATGAGTCGTCGATACGATGATAAAGTTAATTTTATTAGCAATAAGATGCGTGATGTAAATATAAGATGAAGATGGTGGAGAGGGCGGGGAGATATATAAAGTACTGATGTTAGTGATATTTGAATGTTTTCTTTACGGATATATCGCATAATGGTTAAACGTTAAACCCATCGAATTCTAATAAAATATACGTATAGAGGGAAAATTAAATTTTATATGAACTGTATAGCAGGATTCGTTGGTGGTGGACGTGCAAGAAATTTAATTTCGTTTTATAAGATATCCGTAATTTCGTAAATCCGGATATTAGGATTTAAATATCTGAAAAACCTTTTTAATTCGGTGATGATTATTTAATTTTGGTAAACATTAGAACGTGGCTAGTTATAACTTAGAACACTATATATGGATGCATGACAGAGATCGGGATTACCAGATTATACAATTTTGTTGGGCAAATGGACGTTATTTTTGATTCGGCGATCATCGAATTCCCAGATCACGTAATGTAAAATTGTTAGATTTGGTGATTGCGCAATTAGTTGTGACCGAAATTATATGCGGTATCGCAGCACAAACATAATAAAGAACGGCAAAGACGGAAACACTTGTTTTTTGTTTGTTGGTATTTATTTTGTATTCTGGTCGCCGGCTCGTAGTTTAATGACAGTGACTGGCTCAAAGCAAAATAAAAAAAAGCATAAAAAATATATGTGTAAAGTCTACAATTACACTCTACACGATTTGAAAATCATCTCTCATCTAACGAGTAATGTTATGACTCTATTTTATCCATGATGATAACACATCTGCTTGATCGAGTTTAAATAAATTCTGCATATTTAGTCAATTTTGGTAGGTTCATCTGGATATGAAATAATTTGTTCAATGATTTCTGGTGATGCATGTTATGGTAAGTATCATTCTCCAAATGTAGCTTCGTGTACTGGTATATAATTGGTACATAATCATAATTTGGATCTCTCTGCACTGCTGGTTGGTAATTCGTATAAAATACGATATGCATTATCGTGGTAACTGATTACTTGATAAGTGTAGATTAATGGCGGTTCAGCGGATTGACATTGTAGGTGAGTAGCCTCTACGGTTAGTGTATTGGCAATAGACATAATTTATGGATAACTCGCTGAATTTCACCACTCATGGTCTTTAACATGACAAGTCGCACTCCACCGTCTGTGCTAGGAGTTAAGTAACGGATTGTAGTCTTTAATTAGGACAATTTGTCCAATTACCACGTTTGCTACATTCTTTTTCCATTTCCATCTTTGTTGCAAGGTATATGCACATATTCCTTATTTGCAACATCTTTTGGACTGCTTGCCAATGTGACAACCGATTATATGGTATAGCGCTAGTTTCGAGTGTCGGTAGTGACACCCATTATATTCCCAATAAGAAATGTGATGGCGTTAGTACGTCTTGGACTTGGGAACCACTGATATACAATGGCCTGTTGTTTAGCAGTGGGGAAATTGTAGAATTCAGTAGAAAATACAGTATAATAATAATAAATTAAACACGATGATTTAAGATAAACTTTTGTTTTTATATTTTTATTTATACAACACTACGCCATACGATGTTAGTAGTACAACAACACGTTTCAGAATGAGAGAGAAAAGATGAGAAATCATTTTCAGCTAAAATATGTATAATTCACAATGAGTGTGTTTCAATAGTATTTGAATGCTGAATAAATATATTATTTATTTCTACACTTCTCCTCATTCAAATAAGCCGGCAGCCTCTCTAAATTTCTGGATCTTCTGTTTTGGTAATGGTTTTGTCATCATATCGGCTACCATTTCGTCTGTCGGGCAGTAGACACATTCAACTATACCTGCATCAATACTCTCCTTAACTGAATGCGTTTTGATGTCAATATGCTTCGATCGATTTGAGAATTTCTCCTCATTAGCAAATTTGAGGCAACTCTGATTGTCTTCATAGAGTATAATGGGCTCATTAATTTTCACACCAAAATCATTCAATAAACGTTTTAACCATTTTGCTTCTTTCACTGCATCACATAGCGCAATATATTCAGCTTCCATTGACGATAGTGCAATAATGTCTTGTTTCTTGCATCGCCAACTAATTGTAGCACCAAATGTACTGAACGTAAATCCGCCATTAGATTTACGTGTTGATCGGCATTCAGCAAAATTGGCATCTGAATAACCAATCAATTTATCTTCATCACCACGAACATTTAAATTTAACTTTAACGAGACTGTTCCTTTCAAATACTTTAAAATTCGTTTTGCCTCGTTCCAATCTTCTTGTGTAGGTGCGGAAACGTGTTGTGATAATATGGCAACACTGGCAGCAATATCGGGTCTAGTATTTGTTGATATGTACAACAGGCTTCCAATCAGCTTACGATAATCGTTGTTGTCACGCCATAATTCTGATTCGCCACCTTTTCTGTAATTAACACTCAGTGGTATTTCAGAAATCTTCGAATTTTGCATTCCGAATTCTTTCAGCACTTTATTTATATAAACGGACTGGTTGATAGTAAACATTCCATTTTTATTTTTGTCTACTTGTATGCCGAGATATGTTCTTACTTCTCCTAAATTTTCCAATTTAAATTCGGATCTTAACACCTGTTCACATTGTTTGATCATGTTTTCATTTGCGCTCGCCACAAGCAAATCATCGACATAAATAACCACATAACAAATGTCTTCACCTTGTTTTCGAATGTATAGGCATTGCTCATTTTTGCTTTGTATGAAGCCAGAATTTAAAAACACATTATGCACAGACTGGTTCCAAACCCATGCTGATTGCTTTAAACCGTAAAGACTACGTTTAAGAAAACAAACTTGATGTTCTTTTCCATTATCCATAAAACCTGGTGGCTGCTTTATGTATATTTCTTCCTTTAATTCACCATGTAAAAATGCAGTTTTTGCATCATAATGAATAACTTTCATACATTTCCTTGCAGCAACTGTCAACAAAATTCTAAATGTCGTTTGTCGTGCGACTGGAGCAAAAATCTCATCGTAATCAAAGCCATATTTTTGAGTAAAGCCTTGCGCGACTAAACGTGCCTTAAATCGCTGTGGTTCACCTTTTTCATTTCTTTTTATTTAATATACCCATTTGGAACCAATAGGTTTTCTATCAATGGGCAAATTCACCAGTTCCCATGTATTATTATCGCGTAGTGAAATCATTTCTTCTTCCATCGCTTTAACCCATTCTTCTTTGTTCACACCGCTAACTGCCTCATTGTATGTCAATGGTTCTTCTGTTGCTTGTTTAACTGAAAAAATTTCATCTTGAAATTTAGTTGATGTCCATGTACCTTTGTTTGTGCGTCCGGATCTTTGTAAATCATTTTTACCATGTGTATTCTCTTCATTATCAACAGTCGATGTGTCCATTAAAGTCTCTTCATCACTAAAATAAGCATAACTGTCCGGAAATGAAACTGCGTTTGGCTGCAATGTCTTATCCGTGTCCGCAAAACTGTTATCAGCATCATGTGTAACCTCAATCGACTTCAACTCAGATTGTTCAGAATCCATACCATATCTCACAATTACAGTGTGATCGTGATTCTTTCGTGCTGGAGTAACGATTTTAGTTTCCAGTTTTGTCCTTTTGTGTAAAAATTGAACATCTCTGCTAATCAATATTTTTCCTGTTTTTGGGTCATAGCATCTGTAAGCTTTCGATTTAGTATCATAACCAACAAATAATGCATGCACGGATTTATTTTCAAGCTTATGCCGTTTCTGTGGCAAAATCCATACATAGCATTCTGCACCAAAAACTCTCATATGATCGAGCTTCGGTTTATAACCAAACCAACCTTCAAACGGAGTGGTTAAAATCGATCGTCCTGGTAATCTATTCTGAATATAATTCGCAGCAACAACTGCCTCAGCCCAAAATACGTGTGGCATTCCAGCATCGATAAGCATACATCGAGCTATTTCCACTAGCGTCCTATTTTTGCGTTCAGCTACACCATTCTGCTGAGGGGTATACGGAGCTGTTCGTTGTTATTGAATACCCTCTTGTTTTAAATATGCATGAAATTCTTTGTTTACGTATTCACCACCTCGATCTGATCGTATGTATTTGGGTTTCTTGCCAAACATTGTTTTAGTCATTTCGACATATTCTTTAAATTTGTGCAATACTTCAGATTTCTTTTCAAACAAACATATTACTGTATATCGCGAGAAATCATCAATTAATGTCAAAATGTATCTTTTACCTGACGCTGATGCTGTTTTCATTGGGCCACACACATCCGAATGAATTAAATCAAGCATACTTTCTGCACGTTGGGCATTTTCTGGGAATTTAATTCGCGTCATTTTTCCTTGTAAACAAACTCTGCATTTGTCGTCACAATTCTTACATTCATCTCTGCATGGTATAATTTTCACACCCTTGACGTATCCAAGTTTTGACAACGTTTTAACAACTTCACTGTCACGGTGACCCAAAATTCGGTGCCATTTATGAATGCAACCTGAATGACCAGACTCAATATTTTCATCAATTTTATTGTCTGGGCCGGCAATCAGAGCTTTATTATTTGTTTCTTTTAAACGGCATAATCCCCCTCGTGATAAACCAACTGTCACTTGTTTTCCATTAAAACTGATTTGACATCGTTTGTCCTTTGAAAATAATACATCACAACCTTTTTCATTTAATTTATTCACTGATATTAAATCTGTTTTGATTGAAGGTGCCCAAAATACATCATTTAATACCACAACATTATGTTCATCGAATTTGTTCATAACCTCAATTTGAATGGTGCCTTTACCTTTAACATCAGCAACTTGACCATTCGCTACGGAAACTTCATCACGATAATTTGTATCCAGATTTTTAAACAACGCTTTATTCGATGTAACGTGAGACGTTGCTCCTGAATCAACAAACCATCCACTTTTAAAATTACTTGTCATGAATGCAAATTTACCATATGTGTCACCTTCATCACGTTCAGTTGCCAAGTTTACTTTCTTTTCGTCGGTAGCTTTCTTTTCTTTATCGCGTCTTTGTCTCTTACATTTCTTTGCATAATGACCTTTATTGCCCTTTCTTTAATTGGCTTGATTTATTTATACTTTTGTGCATTACTTTCAATGCGGAGCCATTCCCGTCATCCATCTCGCCTCTGTCCTTTCGACGTTTATATTCATCGATTAACTTCGATTGCACAACTGCTGCTGTCAGTTCACTTTCTTTACGAGATTCCAGTGCGGTTACCAATGTATCATAATTTTCAGGAAGGCTTCCCAACATCGTTGCACTTTTCCAATCCTCTGGTTTCACATCAGTATTTAAATCGACCATCTGTTGAAATAATTCATTGATTCTGCTCAGGTGTGCCTCCATGTCGCCACCTTCTTCCAAACGAAAACGCATAATTGTTTTCATCAGGCGCACCTTACTATTTGCCGTATTTTTCTCATGATACTCTTGCAACGCGGTCCATGCTTCTTTTGACGTTTTAGCATTACGAATGTGTATCAACTGGTCATCATTTATACACTCAATCCGAATATCCGATTGTTGCTGAACCCTGTTGATCTTTTTTATTCCATTCTTCTAATTTGGTCAGTAGTTATTGGTGCATTTTCAATTCACCCTCCAATTGACGCTCCAATTTAATTGACTTCCTTCCATTGGGTATAAGTTTATCGGATGTTAGTCTCTGAATATGCGATTCGCATGAACCACGAAATAAAGCAACTTCTCGGAGGTAGCGATATTATCGGCTTCATCAAATCTAATCGAGTGAGATGGCTCGGCCACGTAGCAAGATCTCCACAACAACGAATGATATACAAAGTGTTCCATCAACAACCAGCCGGAGTACGTCGTAGAGGAAGACCCCGACTGCGCTGGCGTGACGACGTCGAACAAGACCTACTCGTATTAGGATGTCGAAATTGGAGGACGAGAGCGATGGACCGAGAAGGATGGAGGACCATAGTGCGGGCGGCAAAATCCCTTCATGGGATGTAAATGCTAGAGAGAGAGAGTCTCTGAATATCAACGTTAAAATATTTGTTCTGCGTCACCTTAAATTACCCTTTCGGTAGTTTCAGACATTTCTTTCTTGGTAAGTAGCCCTTGGATTTTAGTTTTTGGTGTTTTGGTCCAAATGTTGATCGCGCGGCAAAAATATGCAAACACCATAATACATTTGCTAAAGCTCCAACACTTTTCTTGTGTGATCTGATTTTGCCCTTCAATCGATTCAAATTTATGTTTCTTTTCGATTTTAGGCCAATTTTCTTGTGATGACAATACATAATCTTGACCATGCCACCACAATCGATGTTGTTGTAATTCATCTGGTGCTAGACCCCGAGTGGCACAACCTGTTGAATTGCTGGCGGATGGAACATGAACCAACGCGGTAGCATTTTAAGGGTTTTACTGATACGATTAGCTACATACACCTTCCATCTTTGTGGAACGTCTGACAGCCAATCAAGTACTATGCGAGAATCTGTCCATGCATACATTCTATACTCTGGAGCATCTAGAATACAAACTAAGTGCCGCAATAGTTCAGCGTGGTTCAGCTATCAATAAGGTTCCACATAATTCTAATTCTGGTAATGACATGGTGTGAACTGGTGCCACCATCGTTTTGCCAGTAATTAATCGACACTCTCTGATCCTATTAGCATTGATCACCAAATATACGGCAGCAGCATACGCTTTTTCAGTGGCGTCTGAAAAACCATGCAGCCAAGGATATGATATAAAGTGTTTTGTACGATTGTTCAACCATTAATGTGTTATTTAATGATACTCCAGAAAATGTTCGAGCCAACGGATCGAAGACAACCCTTAGTTTGGTTGTGGTACTGGTTTCCATGATTACGTCGTGGTGCGAAAAATAAGTTCCGCGCATAAGTCTATAATGTATTCTTTCATGAACAACTTGTATAACTGGTGAAAATATGAATCTCTCTTGAATTACCACTCCATCGCGCGAGAAGCCGGCTTTTGAATATTGAATATGACTCTTCTAATGTTTCGTGTGCTTCAACAAATGGTTATTCAGAACCAGAAAGAGACCGTCACAATCTCTAGTATAACTGGACAAGTAGTGATGTTCACAAATGTTATGCTCGATATAGTGTTCCCGTCTTTGCTGTCTGGGAATATTACTTCTGTTTCCCAGTACCTCGAAAGTGTTTTCTCTATATTTTCTTTGACCGTGATTGACATGACACAGCACATTGGCATTACTATAACTGTGATGATGCATTAGACAGTTCTACGGTATTGTAGATTTCACCTGTACTTACTTGCTTCGGTCGGTTTTATCTTCGTCACGTTGACTAAGCGTAGTTGGATGGTTAGTTCCGGTTCGTTCAGCGGTGTTCTCGAACTTTGATGAATTTTGGTCTGTCTGGTGAATAAGCGAATGATGTCGACGTCAGCAAATTTGACATGCAAACGAAGCATCGATTTGAAAATATGATTACGTCTCTGCGCTTTGGAATTTCCATTTTTTTTAAAAAGCTGGCATTGATACATTTGATGGTTATTAGTGTTACATATAGGACAACTAGTTGGCACCGTCAGCAACGATTTAATATTTTGTGATTTGAACCCAGTATTAATCTTTCGTACCCTTGTCTGCTCTTCTGATTAAGATTGGAATTCTAAGGCGTCGGCTCGGTTTGTGATGAATTTAAGAAAAACTTCGAGAGACAGGTAATCTTCTTCGACTGAATGTTGCATCCATAATATCCGGGTAGTGTCATCGATTTTTGTGACGAGGCCACCCGGCTTCACAAAACACACTCTACACGAGTTGACTGGCATCTAACGAGTAATGTTATGGGTTTATCAACTGGTTGATCGACTCCGTGCTATGTTATCTTCTGCTTCATCGAGTTTAAATATATTCTGGATATTTGACACAGATTAATATTTGCTCATGACCAAAGATACGATGTCACACGCAAAATCAAAAAGCAAATTTATTCTAAAACTTTTCTATTTTCCTCATAGTAAATTAGTGCTGAATTCCTCGCACCCAAGCCAGGCAGCAATTTTCTTGAAGTTCATCAAGAATAATTTGAAAAAAAAAATCATTTAATTGAGTGTTTTATTTGCAAAATTAAGTACGAATCAGAAGTCAGAAATAGTATTTTGCAACGGTTAAAACCATAAACATATATACATCGCAGCAATTAAGGGATAAGCTCCACAGTCTCGGGATTTCAACTAGAGGCAAGCAAAACGAGCTGAAACGCAACAACATTTCCTGACGCTAAGACTATCAGGCACAATTCGATTACCTCAAATGACGACTGCAAAGTCCAGCCTTTTAGAAAGCAAGTTAAAAGTGAGGGGACTGGAGCAGTGGACCAAACAATAGCAACCATTTCAGTAGAACCACTATTCCCGGACAAGTGAAACCAACCATGGACAGAGGAGGATATGGTGAAGGCTCTGTTACTTAAAGTAAAGGAAATTCAAGAACAGCAGGGTGCCAAATAAAATCGACTTCGTGCAGAGCAAGACCAGCAAGGTGTGAAAATAGACCAGCAAGACGATCTTTATAGTATGCAATTGTCAGAACCGCGAGCAGAGGAATATAGACAATTTGGACCTTAAATTCGACCTTACTAAGGCTGCGGGCCAATAGTCGTGTAAATCATTTACTATGGTAAAAATCGGATTTAGAACAGATTTTTCGATCAGTTTGCCATAGAGTTTTTGAAAAATAAATGCATTTACCGAAAAATTTATTTAGAATTGACTTTTATCCGACTATTGGCCCACAGCCTTAGAATAATTTCGAATCGATCTACCCAGTCAGAATTTTTACCTTAGTAGGGGCAAAAAATTATGTTTCTTAATATGAAAAAACGAAACTTAAAAAAAAGATTAGAGTAGCCGGCGAAAAATTCGAATAATGGCTGCGGGCCCAATAGTCGGGTTTTTAGTAAATTTTTCGGTAAATTCATTTATTTTTCAAAAACTCTATGGCAAACTGATCGAAAAATCTATTAACCCGCAGCCTATATAGAGAATTTCAAAGCAAATTGTATTCCGATTTGGGAAATTTCCACCGACTTCAAGAATACGGATCCAGGAGCTTCAAATGCAAATTCTTGTAGATGTTGACGATCCACTTAAGGAGCTTGAAAATAAGATTACGGAAGTTGAAGCTCACATAGAAGACCCGCAAACTATTGGAGATGGCCAGCTAAATAAAACTCTTTCAATATAGAACCGGATGCTCAAGAATAAATGAGTGCAAAAAAAAATTAAGTGAAAAAGTGCAGTTCTAAGCGGCAGTGGGTCACAACATAGTTGGAACTAAAATATTCATTGAAATGAAGATAACGGTATTGGCGTATCAAGCACCCGGTAATGCACCTGTAAATATATCGAATGAACTGGCCGTGGGCTTGTGCATCACATCTGTGAAGGACGACCATCTGAAACTTCACCGTTTTTAAGAGGCACAACACATTTGGAAGGGCCCATACAATTTTGTTAAGAGGATCGAGAATAAGTTACACGCTTTTATGGTTTGAAATACATTTTAGTATACACTACATACAATACACTTGTTCCAGTGATCTTCTAATTTATGGATTCCATCCCTGAAGTGAGAATCCGGAAGACTGTCGAAATATTCTTCAGTCGATGAAAATCGTTTTGAGAAACCAGAAGGCAGAGGGAGCTATATCTGTTGTATAGGGTGGATGTTGCAACAATCCGTACTTTAATTGAGCGATTTTTGCGATGGTTTTTTGAGCTGTGTGAGATGCTAACCCTTTTTTGACCGATTTTTGGACCATAACTTATAATTTCTAAAACGCTCCAAATGTTGTTGAGAAAGTCGCATTCGAATGTGTTTTTGCTCCACTGTTAGCGAATGCAGCACAGCTTTCTGAAACCCAAAATTTTGCCTAATGAGATCCCTAGGTCTTCTACTAAGTCTCTCACGGTTAATCGACGATCTTCAAAAACAATATGGTGTATTTTTGGTGCACGAAGCAGTTATAAACGACGGCGATAGTCATTATGGAAAATACTGGAATTAACAATGGCATGACGCAGTTGCAATATGCATCCATCAACAGATACAATAATTGGAATAATTTAATTTAAATTTTTATTGTGCAACCGTCTTGGTAGAGAACTTGTAAGCTAACAAAATTAATTTTAAAAGAACAATGTACTTGAATTTTTCAAACTGAGAATATACAGCATCCATTAATCAGACATTTTTCGTAATATTGAATAAGATTTTCAAATTATTACATTAATTTAAATTTTTTTTTTGCAGATCTTGTGTACTTGAGGACGGAATTTCGAGTTTCATTTCAGTAGATCGAAGGATATAAAAAAATGAAAACTGTGAAAGAAACAGGCAGAGGGTTTTTGACCTTCCTGCCCTACACCATTGACTTTAATTCCATTCACACGCTCTTTTGGTCCCCATTTATTGGCTTGCTATTTTCGAACCCAAAATTGATTTAGATTCGTAGCTTAGACTGTATGCCTGAGAGCAATTTTTTCGACTAAATTTCCGACTAAACTAAATTAATGAGTAGAGTAGACCGGGGCAGATTGTTACACTTTTTCCATAATGTTGTGTAACGTGAAAAGCATAATGATGAATTCTGTTGTGTGTATTGGAGTAGATAAAACTGAATTAAGGCGACAATATTTTGATCCATTTAAAGGCCTAACAAACATGCAAATATTATAAAAATCCGTTTTAGCAAATGTTGGCACATGTAACAAATTACCCCACTGTAGGGGCAAGTTGTTACAGATATCGGGGTATATAGTTACGCCCGATATTTAAAAATTTTATTTCATTAATTTTCGGTCAATCAAGAAGAAAATTATTAATAATAAAAAATTTATATATTTATGACAAACGATTTTTATTCATTCAACACGCATAGTTTTTCATTTGCCATGGGTGGGATTTCCTTGGGTGGTTTCGCATCCATGCATCTTGCACATTGGACAAATATTTTTTAAAAGGACCATATACGCTTCGATCCAATGGATGCATTTTATGTGAACAATGGGGTGGAAATGAAAGCACCACAACTCCATTTTCTTTAGCCAAGTTTATGGTATTAATGGCCAAATGCGATTCGTGATTATCGAGGAGCAATAAGACCGGGCGAGTCAAAGAAGGTCGAACATGATGGATAAATTGTTGCACAAATTGGAAGAATTCTTCAGTTGTCATCCATCCAGATTTATTTCCTGACCCTATCGACCCATTCGGTGCATGACGGATAAAATGATGTTGATAACGCTTTCGCGGAAATATAAAATGCGGTGGGATTGAAGAACCGGTGGCACTTACAGCAACACAAACTGTCACCAGTTGTCCTCTTTCAGCTGATGTTATCCCTCCAACGTATTTGGTTTCTTTTTCTGCTATAACATTGCACAGTTTCTGTACAGTGGTGACGCTGGTTACATCCACGTTCCAGATATCGCTAGCAGCAAAATTAAATTTGTCCTTTACTGTACTCAGTAGATTAAAGAAATCGTTGACGCGAATACGATTAAACCCCATTGCACGCCCAATACTGGTCGCTTTTGGTACGCGAATAGATAAATTGGGGTGTTTTTTAAAAAAAATTGGATAACCAATCTGGTCCTGCTTGCTTGTTTATCGACCAAGATTCCGGGATATTTTTTTTAGAGAAATTGCACACTCATAAGCGAATTTTCGTAGCTCTAAAGGCGTCAGGCCAAAGTATATCTTGGAGGCGTGCTTTACATATTTTTCTAGTTTATTCCCTTCTACCTCATTGAACACCGAATTTTATGCGTATCCATAACTTGTTGCTTCCATTATCCCTTCCGACGCATTTGTCCGTTGATCTCTTTTAACATAGCGCCATAATGTTTGATGGCAAATAGAGATTTCTTTTGGCACGGACCGAACACTTAGTTTTTCTTTGATAACCCGATCAACGGTAGCCTTCATCGTGGTTTTTGAAGTTGACCCTCGGTTTGTTTTCTTCTTACAGTTCCTCATGATGGTAAAATTTCTTAATAAAATAAAGCAAATTATGAAACAAATTAAATTGTTAATTTACCTTTAAAGTTTACGAACAAATATTTTAGATGGGGCAGATTGTTACATGTAACAATTTGCCCCTTCAATGGTACCCCAAAGTGAATTGTTTTAATAAAACACGTTTTTTACGCATATGATGAATAATCATAAAATAAACTGTATAAAATTACATTAAAATGCACAACCGATTCATGTATAGCCAATTACGACCGAAATTACAGTTAGAAAAGACACAAAACAAAAAACAGAGCAGCTGTTATGTTTTACTTACCATAGGTCAAAACAAACTTTTCTCTTTCACTGCTGCAGTATACGTCCGATCACACCGAAATTTTGTAGGCAACTGATAATTTCGAGAGAGATCAAATTACTCATACACGTTATGTGTATTTTTTTATAGTTTTTGAACAAATCGCTCTTTAATAAACTGCCCCATGTAACAATCTGCCCCGGTCTACCCTAGTCATGCTATTAGCCACCAGGTTTTATCATTTAGACTCCTGCTGAGGTTGCATGACTATTTAGTTGTCATTTTTATTTTTTGTTTTTATTATAATTTTTTTATTTTATGAATACGAGTATAAATGTCTAAAAGGAAATACTCTCATTCTAAAATTTCGATTGTAATTTATAATCACATTCATGAATACTGCAATTACCATATCCATAGTTGTTTAATTTTTTCTATTTCCGTGATTTTAAATAATAACGAACCGGTGTTGTTGAAAACAATATGACGTATGAAAAGTCATAATTTAGTTTAGTTTACAATTTAGTTTACAATCGGAGGCACAGCATATTTAAAACATGCTAGTGCCACCTTTGAATGAATCATATGAATTAGTCATTAATTTAGTTTAGTCGGCAATTTAGTCAAAAAAAATCGTTCTCAGGTAGTGTTGCTTAAACATCGATAGTAGCACATCACGATAGTATCGATATTTTTTTTAAAAGCTATCGATAGTATCGATAGTATATCGATAGTTTTAAAAATGTATAAATAACCCAAAACTAAATAAATCACTTCAAAAATATGAATAAAAAAAACATAATATTCGTATAATAAACATTTATTTCATTACTCAAACATTGAAAGATTTTGATTTAAAAAAAGAAGCGTATTCAAAGTTGAGTCTTTTATTCGGTTACGTTTTTCAGTCATAATATCGCCTGCTTTTGAAAATATTCTTTCTGAGGGGACTGACGTAGCTGGAACACACAAGTATTTTATGGCCAAATTGTTGAACTTATTCGTTGATTTGGCCCAATATTCCAATACGTTGCTATGTTTGTCTATTGAAGGTTTTTCGGGTTGGGCTCGATTTCCCGAATTTCAAAATCCCGAAATCAAAATCCCGAAATCAAAATCCCGACTTTCAAAATCCCGATGCTCAAAATCCCGAATTTAACAATCCCGACTTTCAAAATCCCGACTTTCAAAATCCCGACTTTCAAATTCCCGATTTTCATAATCCCGATTTTCAAAAACCTGATTTTCAAAATCCCGATTTTCAAAATCCTGATTTTCAAAAGCCCGAATTGTAGAGGCTAACGGCTTTGATAACTCTCACGGGCTTTGATAACTCTCACCTCTCCGAGGGGCTTAAGAAATTAACTTCGGGGGACGTAGGAGCCGGGATCAGCAAACATGTCGCACTGCGTGCCGCACGTAGGAGCGGATTATATAGAATCTATTAATGACACCAAAAAACAAAATTTAATATTTAATATTTTTAAAAAATCCCGATATTTTTCCGGATTTTTAAAATTTCAGCAAAGTCGGGATTTTGAAAATCGGGATTTTGCAAGTCGGGATTTTGAAAGTCGGGATTTGAAAAGTCGGGATTTTGAAAGTCGGGATTTTTAAAGTCGGGATTTTGAGAGTCGGGATTGATAAATTCGGGATTTTGAAAATCGGGATTTTTTTTTGTCGGGATTTTGCTAATTCGGGATTTTGTGATTCGGGATTTTGAGCCGATCCCAGGTTTTTCAATGAATTTCCGAATATCAATAATTGAATCACTCAATGGGGTCATAACCAAACGTGGCTGATAATTTGTTAAATAAAGTAATTCGTCAAATTTTGAATTTTGTTCAATAGTTGTTGAAGGTTGAGGTACAACATCTGTGTTTGTTACTCTTGATGTAACAGCAATGAAAGAGACATACTCCTTTTGTAAAAGTTGGACTGCATTGTCAGAACCATTTTTTTTAAACCTCGGGTCTAAGATTGTCCCAAGAACTGAAATATTTTTTACATAAAATGGTTTCAGCCTCTCCTTAACGGAATTCATAAGTGACTGGAAAACTTCTTTTCCTTCAGTGGTAATTAATTTATCTTGAAAGCTTGCAAGTTGTAGAGTAATCCCTCTAGTAAGCGGTATAACCATAGATAAAGTTACGTATTTTTCTGCGGAAATATTAGTTGTTGCCACTTCAAAGGGTTCAAGGACACTAATTATTTCCTCAATTGCACTAAAATTCTCCGCAGTGAGTGGAGATGGAGCTCGTGGACATTCACTCATAGCAATTGCAAGTTCATTTCGCAATACAAATATTCTTTTTAACATATAGTATGAGCTATTCCAGCGAGTTGCTACTTCCTGAACTAATTTTAATTCCGTTTTATTAGACCGTTTCTGAACACTACGTAATGTGTCACTTGCTAAAGTGCTGCTTCGGAAAAAAGTCACAATCGTTTTGCACTTAGATAAAATTTCAGCAAACAGCTTAACTTTATAACTATCTCGCACCGCCAGGTTAAGACAATGTGCAAAACAAGGGGAATGGTGAATTTTTAAAATTTCAGCGGTCTTCTTCATATTTGCTGCGTTGTCTGTGACTAAAGCGTCGATTTTGCTTTTGCATATATTAAACTCTTCCAATACCAGATTGATAGCCTGAAAATAAATGTGATAAATTATATAAGATGCGAACAACATTAACTGTAACGGTTATGATTATGACTTATACATTAATAAGTTTATTTTACCTGTGACATTGCTACAGCTGTATGATGACCTTCAATTTTTAGAACTTTTAAAAGCGGAGACTTGAATTGTTCATCTTGAATAAAGTGGCATGTGATCGCTAGAATTCCCTTGTTAGAACTGCTTGTCCACATATCAGCTGTTAAGCTCATATGATCACATTTTGATAACGCCATTTTTAATTTATTTTGTACATCGGTATAATACGCTGGAAAATGTTTATTTTTGAGGCAACTTCTATTCGGCACGTCATATTTTGCATCTAATGTTTTTACGAATTTTATAAATCCTGGATGTTCCGAAGTTCTATACGGTAACATATCTGTGGCGATCATTTCGACATACAATTTGTCTAATTTTTTTTTAATATTTGAATTATCTTTATAGAGTTGACTTAATAATTTTTTATAGAATTTCTTGATTTTTTAGGGGCACGACACTTTCATCTTCTTCGTTGGTACCGTCAATGTCATTCGAATTTGAATCCATTATGTTTTTATGTTTGCGCTTTAAATCATCAGTCAGATTACTGGTATTTCCGGAGTGCTTATACTCCCGTTGACAAATATTGCACTTCACAAATAAATTATTTCCTTGCGCATCCACTTTTTTAAAATAATTCCACACTGCTGATTTTTTTCCACTCATTTTAATTTTAATTATGTATGTACACAACTAAAAATGAACTACAAAAATGCTTGCACAGTAATTCAACTCCGCTGTTACGATAGAAAACAATTGAAAGGGAATTCACAATTTTCTTTATGTGTGTTGTCGTCGTGAAGTAAAGAACAATTCACTACCCTCCGTCGTGAAGTAAACAACAATTCGCTACCCTCCAAACATTTAGGTAACAAAACGTAGTAAGAGTGATATAAAAATAAATCAGTTTGTTTGGAGGGTAATGACTTTTTGTAAAAAGTAAGTGCGCATCCCTAATAGAATTCGTTATGACTTTTTCCTTATAGAGAAGTATGAAAAATAAACATGAGAAAAAATTTTTTTTCTCAAATTCGCTTCATACTTTTCTGTAAGGAAAAAGTCATAAGGAATTCTATTTTGGATGCGCTGTAAAACGTCAAAAAAATGCTATCGATAGTTTTGAAGAAAATCGATAGTTTCGATAGTACAAACGCTATCGATACTATCGATATACTATCGATGTTTAAGCAACACTATTCTCAGGCACACAGTCTTAGTATGTAAATGCAAAGATTTTAGATTGCAATAATCCAAGCTGTTTTTATAGTTTATTAAGTCTTTGATTCCATACATGACTAGATTGCTTGAGCCCATAAAGTAACTTCTTAAGTCGGCATACTTTAACACCTTTATTGAACTTCTTGGATTGAAGCAGGTAATTTTCTTCTTTAAGTTCACCATGAAGAAATTCGTTGACATCGTTCATGTCTAAATTGTGGTTTGCAGCAATGGAAATTAAATATCATAAGGAGGTATACTTTAAACTGGCGCATAGTTTTTATCATATAATCAACTCCTTTTTGTTGTGAACATCTTTTCACGACTAATCTCGCGCTGTATCTATATATTTACCATTGAACGTTTCGTTTATTTGTAAAAATTCATATTGAGTCGATAGGTTTTTTGTTGAGGGCAGATCTGTTAGTTACGTGTCGTTTTTCCTACGTGAAGCAGATTCTTCTCGCATTGCATTTTCGTAGCTTCTTCGGTGGTTGTTGGGTTATTTAATGTATGGATGCCATTGAGAGGCCTGGTCTTTGATTTTAGCGATATATTGGTTCTTTAACTATATTTCTTCATACGGGAACAAAATAACGTGACTACTAACGTTGGTTTTCAAGAAAAATAACATCACGACTTACAATTACGTTAACTGATTGTAGTTGATGTAAACGAGATCCTTCCGTGTTTTCATACATGAACCATTGCTGCGCATCTTAAAACGCGTAAATTTCAATTCTAAAAGTAGTTTTAGTATCCCATTCGATTGTTTGCCTATTCAGACGATAAATTATTATAAATTGTATGTTGTACGAGCAATTTTATATCAACGTGTGGCTTGGAATTTGGTGTGATTCATTTAAGTCGATTAATCTTCCGCAATGTATAAACAAAATCATTTTGGTTCAATTTATTGTTATAACCGTAAAATAATAATTTTAACCGGATATTAAATCTAATTGAATAATAAATTTCAAAGTAGTTTTGAAGTTGAACAATTTTTTTTTTTTTGTTTTCATTTCAGAAAATAAATAAGAATACATATTTGATCTTCTGCTTCGCCTTCAACGTCTTCTTCTTCTTCTTCAAGGTAGATATAATTTAACTGGAATAATAAACAATTTGCTCGCTCTCTAGGGTCATAAAATATTCTATATACGCTACTACAATTTATATATAGACTCTGTACTTAGAGTTGGTCATATTTCAATAAGATTCTTTAAGAGTAAATAATATTTACTCGTCAGTACGTAGCTATATTGATTCCGAAATAATCGTAAAATTACATTAAAACATTTTTTTATAATTGAAAAATCGGAAAAAAAAAATTTTATGTTTTTAAATCGCGGATAGAATACATTATTAGATATGAGTGTTATACAGTAAGCAGCGTGAACTATAAATCAATCGAGTACATCACCATCCAAATCATAGGGCGGGCGGTGATAATTTATGTTCTTGTTGAAATCCCCCCGGTTTATTGCGGTGCTGATATTTTTTCGAGATTTCGAAAAACAAAATAATTATGGAGTTAAGACCTGTTACTGTATAGGAAGAAAATTGTTTTTCAATTTTGTTTGGGTGATAATGATCACCAGCTGCAGAAGAAGCGTAGCGCAATGAATGGAATTGAATTTATAAATATAGGATTATTGGATTTTATGCTGCCCATATTTTTCAATGTAAGAGACAAGGTCGATTTATAAAATACTGGATGCCATATTTGGGTTGAATATAATTATAATTAACAATGTGACAAATGTACTTTAAAACACGTGCCACGTCTTATTAATTTGTTGTTTCTATTTAGGTTCCGTTGAGTAGCGACACTTGAATCAAGCATTTAAATTTTAAGTATATACCTGCAATAAGATCTTTTTGATTTTTTACCTGAAGTTATTTCAAATGCATGCCAGTATAAAAGTGAGGAAATCCTAAGTATCGGTTTCAAGGAAGACCGCCTCGATCTGAACAATCATAATGTACGTCCCGAAATCAAGAATTTGATTGACGTGACCCATAGTAGACTTGACTACCGACTTCAATTAAACAACCATCTCATCCTCAGCGCACGCTGCCACAAAATGATTTCTTACCTTTCAATTGAATAGGCAGACTTCCATCACAGACAACAAATTTTAAGCTTTCTTATCACAGTATAGAGAGTGTAATACTTGCCCCGACCTGATGCGTAAAAGCGAAAGCATAACTCAACGAATGAAATGAGGGCAAACGTGCTGTTGAAGGCACTTAATAAGCAACAGCATTTCATTTGTATTACCGAGATGGGAATTAAATTTTAATAGCTTTCGTAAAATATTAGTTTCTCGACCTTGTTAAAGTTAGCTGAAAGTTGCCAGCCAAACGTGGAAAGGTCGATAATACAGATAGTGTCTCGGACTCCCGGTTACTTTAGCCGAAACTTATTTTTTTTATACTATTTTGAAATATCCCAGCTGAAAGTAACTAACCGATAAAAGCTGTCGAAATCATATGAGTCATAACAAACAATAAATAAAATTGAATGCTTACTTGTTGAGAACAAAACGGACACTAGACGCCATCGCAAATAATTTAGTTTCAATTTTTCATATAATTAATTACTTTTGTATAAATAAACTTTGTTCGTAATAATAAACATGAGAATAAAGTAAACTGTCAAGTTAACAACGTTTTCTTTATTGTTAGACTTTGTAACGTTGTTGTCGTTACACCACAGGTCTTTGTGCTGAATTAAAATGAATTTTCTTGAAGTAGTGCATCTATTGGATAAAGGGTGGCAGGACAATCGCTCATTGTTCGAAATTAGTTCTCGGTATCGAATATTCGATACTGAGCACAGCAATCGAAAAATTTCGGTCCAATATTGACAGCTAAAACCAAGAGGAAAAATAAAATTCTTTTCTTACGGGCGTTTGAGCCATCAACAGCAACCAAAAATACAAACAACAAACAAAGGAAAAATCAAAAGGTAATATAACAAAAATACCCCAACTATATATTCGTTTTTCGGTAAGTTGTATATAATGTAGCACAATTATAAACTCTTTTACTTATATTACCTTAGTGATAATTATATATATACATATATATCTTAGTGCACACGGTGTATCAAAAAAAATCAGGAAGTGAGGTCGCTCTTTCCATATTGGACAAGGACTATACAGCATTAGTATTGTTGTCAGTCCTAATTATATACACGGATGCACAATTGGTTCAAAATTACATACACGGGTGCTCAATCGACTCATAATTATATCCTCGGGTGCGCACAAAAGTCGACCGATAAGCACATTCTGGCCCCTAATTATATACACGGATGCACAATCGGTTATAACTAAATCCACCGGTGCACATAAAATTCGAGCAGTAAATCCCGGATCACATGCAAATTCGGCAATCCTATTTCGGTCGTTACCCACATGCGAGGATAATATACAACGGGAGCCATCAACATATCGAGCAATAACTTACAACACGGGATAAAGGAGTGCTTAGCTCAGTGTGCGGGAGGTAAGAGTCCGGGTGTATGTCTTATGTAAATACGGCCACAAGTCTCACCCAACATCCGGAGTATATCCCACACACAACAGCTGAGCACGAAACAACGAATGTATTTATTGTTGAATATTATAAAACACAAATGGCATTTAATTTAGTGTGTGAAAGTAACGTAAAGATAATATTTATTAATAATTTGTAATTCTCAAATTTGTTCTCATTCTTTATATTTTTTTTTGCAATTCATTTATTATTTTTTTTGTATTGGATAATAAAGGGTGATTTTTTTGTGGTTAGGATTTTCATGCATTAGTATTTGACAGATCACGCGGGATTTCAGACAAGGTGTCAAAGAGAAAGATGCTCAGTATGCTTTGACATTTCATAATGAATAGACTTACTAACGAGCAACGCTTGCAAATAATTGAATTATATTACAAAAATCAGTGTTCGGTTCGAAAAGTGTTTCGCGATTTACGTCCGATTTATGGTCTACATAATCGACCAAGTGAGCAAACAATTAATGCGATTGTGACCAAGTTTCGCACTCAGTTTACTTTATTGGACATTAAACCAACCACACGAATGCGTACAGTGCGTACAGAAGAGAATATTGCGTCTGTTTCTGAGAGTGTTGCTGAAGACCGTGAAATGTTGATTCGTCGCCGTTCGCAGCAATTGGGTTTGTGTTATTCGACGACATGGAAGATTTTACGCAAAGATCTTGGTGTAAAACCGTATAAAATACAGCTCCTGCAAGAACTGAAGCCGAACGATCTGCCACAACGTCGAATTTTCAGTGAATGGGCCCTAGAAAAGTTGGCAGAAAATCCGCTTTTTTATCGACAAATTTTGTTCAGCGATGAGGCTCATTTCTGGTTGAATGGCTACGTAAATAAGCAAAATTGCCGCATTTGGAGTGAAGAGCAACCAGAAGCCGTTCAAGAACTGCCCATGCATCCCGAAAAATGCACTGTTTGGTGTGGTTTGTACGCTGGTGGAATCATTGGACCGTATTTTTTCAAAGATGCTGTTGGACGCAACGTTACGGTGAATGGCGATCGCTATCGTTCGATGCTAACAAACTTTTTGTTGCCAAAAATGGAAGAACTGAACTTAGTTGACATGTGGTTTCAACAAGATGGCGCTACATGCCACACAGCTCGCGATTCTATGGCCATTTTGAGGGAAAACTTCGGAGAACAATTCATCTCAAGAAATGGCCCGGTAAGTTGGCCACCAAGATCATGCGATTTGACGCCTTTAGACTATTTTTTGTGGGGCTACGTCAAGTCTAAAGTTTACAGAAATAAGCCAGCAACTATTCCAGTTTTGGAAGACAACATTTCCGAAGAAATTCGGGCTATTCCGGCCGAAATGCTCGAAAAAGTTGCCCAAAATTGGACTTTCCGAATGGACCACCTAAGACGCAGCCGCGGTCAACATTTAAATGAAATTATCTTCAAAAAGTAAATGTCATGGACCAATCTAACGTTTCAAATAAAGAACCGATGAGATTTTGCAAATTTTATGCGTTTTTTTTTTAAAAAAAAGTTCTCAAGCTCTTAAAAAATCACCCGTTATATAACCAAAATTGATTGTAATAATTATGTGTGTGTAAGTTATTAAGTGCGGGAGGCAAACAGTCGCGAGGGTGCACCTGACTGGAAATGGTCAAGTTTCATTACCGGGGTTTTTTTTTAAATAGCAGCCCCAAAGTGTTACAGGGCACCACCAAAAACACCCACGACAGGTTGAGCGATCCAAAACGTATCGTTACAACTTCACCGGAGCTAATCTAAGATAAATCAAATTAAAACACTTAGGCATAAAGGCACATATACGTGCTAGCTGTCTAAACCCATAACATTGGTCCTTCGATCCAAGAACGACCGGCGGAAAATTCAAAATCTTGAACCACCACAACAACTGGCCTAATACAAAAACTCGACCTGAAAATAGTGAGAACAAATTGACTACACCAGTAACATCGAATAACAACAGAGCGATGGAAAATCATCTAGAACAACAACAAGAAATAGCTGAAAAGTTGTTTCTGCTTAACACCAACTACAAAAATGATGGAGACGGCAGAAAAACAGTAAAATATCTCGAATATAAGACAGCTGCGTTAAAATCATTGTATGCTGACTACTTAATCGATGACAAGATTCGAGATCCTACACCAACACTATGAAGCCAACCGGAACCAAACAAACTAAGGCACAAATAGCATAATGTTTTGAACTATATTTCATTCATTCTTCGGTTATCTATAATTTCTAGTGTACACGTGTGTTGTAACGACTACCGAATTTCTTTTCGTTCCCGTTTGTAGGTACTCTACACTTAAACTCCATAGATGTTTCGTGAACCTTTAAGCAGCTAAAACTAATCGTGTTTTTGGAGATACATAATTTGTTCCTCCTCAATTCTATTACCGAACGGCCACAAACCAGGTTCTCAGGCTTATACACGTCCATTTGCGCAAACGAGCATTCATCAAATGGGGTAACTAAGTAGCCGGATTGCGAGTTCGTGAAGAACGAATTCTAAAACAATTACTGTTAAACGTTCCATGGCCCGCGAATAGGGAATTGGTGAAAAAATGTATATGTAATTTCTATTTAAAATTTTGTTTTCTAGCATACTGAGCTAAAACGCTAGTGTTAATTTTTTTGAAACCAAAATTAAGGCTGCGGGTTTTAAGTAAATTTTTCGGTAAAGTCATTTATTTTTCAAATACTGTATGACTGATCGAAAATCTGTTCTGATTTTTTACCATAGTAAACAATTTACCCGACTATTGGCCCGCAGCCGAAATTGGGAATAATTTTCCCTGCCACTTTAGAAATGGTAAAAATTATTCCCAATTTATAAATATTTTCATCAAAGTTTTCTTCTCAGTAGGCCGGAAGAAAAATATCTGAACAGAAATTACATTTTTAAATTCTTTCGACAATTCCCTATTCCCCGGGAATTACCAGAATAGTGCTACTGCACGGTTAGTATGATGAATACTCTTAAAATTAAACCACAATCACAGCCAATATACATGGTTCACATTTAATTACCTCACTATATTTAAGGAAGAAGTACATCAGCTGCCATAGAAATATGTATTTTGAAAAAAATTAATTTTTTCTGTGAATGTTTTGTCATTTAACTGCAATGTAAAATTAATTCATGAATGACAACAATATTGGTCAGTTCAGTGAAAACAAAATTTATAGTTCAATTCAATTCCAGATATGTTTTAGTTTGGCCAGTTGTCAGTAGATATTAGCAAATTATATATGATTGGATTTTTTAAAATATTTTTACAAAACCTTGTATATTTAGTCTGACGTTAAACATGTCTGATACCAATTTTTTAAATTACTGACCAAACTATTTTAATGTTAGTTTATACCAATAGATGGCACAAACCACAAAACAGCAAACTTTTATTAAGCTTTCATTAAAGTTGGTGGCTAATTAACAATGCGGGAAGCGTACCTTCTGTACGTCGGGTAATTTTATGTGAATTTTACGGTAAATTCAACTTTATGGCAAACAAATCGAGAAACCTGTGCTAGAACTGATTTTTGCCGTAGTAACCGATTGGTATACAGTAATTTATAATTAAATATTAGGCACAGTACACTTTTATGAATACACTTACATCTGTCAATCAATAGTACAGACTCACCAACTTAGTTCCGAAGTAATTTAATGGAGAAATTTGTTGTCTGGCACACAGAATAAGTTACAGAAGCTCAAGATACGTAAACCATTCAATCACTACTGACGCGAAATACACGTCGTTGTCGACGTTGTCTACGAGTAGTAGACATTTTTGAAAAGTTGCTGATAAAACTCTGGTTCGGGCTGGCTTTATATTTGGTTTCGGCTAGCTTTATATTTGTTCCAACTGAAAAATTAGATAGTGCACAATACCGGTGTGAAGTTTTCAACATTTATCAAAAGTGTAGCTTCACAAATTAACAAAAAATAAAAATGTAGATACACAATTTAACAAATGTAGAATTACCTAAAAAAAAATATGGCAGGGTTTAATTTGTTATTTATCCTACTAAATCTAACCTAATCTAATTCGCGGCATATCACTGTGACCTTTGGAAAAAAAATTTTGTTAGTGTAAATGGAAATAGTTATGAAAAAAGTGGAAACCGGGTTTACGACAAAATAATCAATAAACAAACTAAAAAACGAATACAAGAACGTAAGTACTCTGGAAAATCCAGATTATGAGCATCACGAAGAAATATGGAATAAAAAATCCCAAGTTTGAGCCTCAGGCTAAAAATTTAAACATCGAAAATGGGCTTAAAATTTTGCTTAATGTCTTAATAAAAAATCTTCAGCCTACTGATTTGTTTTGGGCTAGAGTACTTGTATTTATATAGACCTAAAAATAAAAAATAAGAAAGTTTGAGCCCAAAAATTGATTTTCGGCTCACCAGCATGTGTTGATTCTCTCGTATTTACTTGTTTTTTTTTATCGTCGATGTTGAAAAAAACATTTTGGCAAACAAGTGTTAAAGCGATTAACATGTATAAATACTCAGCCGGCCACAAACAAGTTAACATAATTTCCAAATGAAAATGAAGATATGTATGTTTTAAAAAATAGATATACCTTTGTCAATAGCAATGTGTGCTTCGATGCCACAACCCAAATTTGTAATCCGTTTTTTAAATCCGTTTCTCAAATTTGTGCAAAACTATTTTCTTGAGAATTCTTTTCTATATACGAAGAACGAAGTCGTTTATTATTAGAGATATACAGCCAAAGCACAACTTTGGTTCGTACCAAAAACTATGTCAAGTTAGATGCCACTTGCTGTATATCTTTTTTTTAAAGAAAGTCTTCACCGTTAACCGAAGTTCGAAATTGTTTACAAAGTCTACACCCGAATGTTATACGAAAAAATTTATCACCTTTTAAAGACGTTTTTAGTATCAACCGAAATGCTTTGCGTAATATTCAAAAGGCCATAGATTTCAAGTCGTTAATTTGCCCCAAATGTAGTACCGAAAGGAGTATCAGCTATTACAGTAACTATGGTTTGATTGTGGTTGATGTACAACCAAACCATAATTCCTACCATATACGTTTGAATGAAATAATTGGTAAAATTCATTTACGTGAAAACGAATTTAAATTAAAAGGCATTATTCATTATGAGCAATGTAATGTAAAAATGTTTGCGGTCACTTTCGATCCAATTTAAAAAGGAACATTAATACATGGTAACGATATAACGACCTATTAGCTTTCCTAATGGAAATCAATACAGCAACCAAAATAAATCCGGCAGTTTTAATTTACTGTAAAGATTAACTTTATATAAATTCATTGAAGGTAGCCCGAAATATGTCAGGCCGAAAAAATTGGTGTCTTTCTCGGATAAAGTTTAGCTATCCCGAAAAGTGTGACCAATTACTAATTACTAATCAATAATTAGCAATTGCTAACTACCAGTTACTAATTACTGATTACTAATTGCTAATATTTAATTACTATTTTCAAATTACTAATTACTAGTGATGTACCGGATCCCAAAATTTTGAAAAACCGGATAAAACCGAACCGAACCGTGTAGTAAACGGGGTAATGACCGGGTACCAGATTGAACTATTAGAATCTCCTCGATATGAATTCCCATCAAGCAAATTTATTACTACAAAAATTATTCCTGATATTTATGAGAAATGCAGCCTAAAAATCAAAAATTTAATAGAAATTGAAAAATTACAGTTTAATTATATTTCTTTGACATCTAACACATGGACCTGTTCAGAAACGAATAAAAATTTTTTAAGTCTCAGTGGTCACTGGTTGACTAACAAAGTGGTTGTAGTGTGAAGCGCTCGTCATTTACCCGGAAGTATTACTGATATTGCCTTTAATGATTTTCTTTGATGACATGTTGAAATCGTGGGAACTAAATATCGGAAAACCATATTCAACTACTTTTACGAGAGAAAGCACGTAATATGATTAGTGGGGCGAATATGGCAGGTTTAAAAATGAGTCACATTTTATCCATGCTCTGCAATTGTTGCTTAGTGATTGTGTATTTTCACAAAAATCTATTTCTGATTTAATATCCAAGTGCCGCAATATCGTAACGCATTTCAATCATTCTCAAGTTGCTAGACGTGATAACACGCTGGAACTCCACGTATCATATGCTGAAGAGAATACTGGAACTAAAACGAGCAATCATATAATATTCAACTCAGCATAACTTTACCTCATTTGAGTGCCGAAAAATTTAAAATTAATGGAAGACGTTGTAATTTTACTAGAACAATTGTTTATTGTCACAGTTGAAGTGAGCGCAGAAGAGGCTCTTATATTCTGAATTTAGCAGCACTGGCACGCTTTCTCGAAAAAAATCAAAACAACGACGGGACGGTATAGCTATTACTTAAATCATTACAATTGAGATTTGAACACCTGAAGTCAAATTAGCTGTATGTAATTCCGATCATATTAGACCCTCGTTTTAAATTTTAATTTTTAAATTTTAACTTGAAAGACGATGCAAAAAATTGGATTATAGCGGAAATTAGGACTTTATTTCTTCAACTGCCGTACCAGTTGATCGTGATAATGAAAACCAATCGGTAATTGGAAATATTAAAGGCGCTGACTTACGGTCATGTATGGAACAAATTTCAAAAGAAAATCAAATTAAAAATCCTGCCGAAAGTCAGGAAAACTTACATGACTCCATACCTATAGTGAGCGCATGTTTAGTTAAGCCGGAATCTTTTATGAACAACCAAGAAACAAATTGTTACCCCGAAATGCTGAACAATTATTATTTCTGCATCACAATCTTAAACATGTGATTTGAAATGTTCGATGCGTTTGCACTCTGTTGAGTGACGTTGAGATTGTGTACAATACATGTAATTTGAAGTGTGTTTTATTTTTTTTATTTTTTTAAATTAAAAAAAGTTTTGTACCGAGTAGTTTGCCGGGTCCGGGTGAATGGGTAGTAAAATAGTAAGCCGCATCTGGACAAAACCGAATATTAAAAATCAAGCCGGGAACCGGGTAATTTCCGGGTACCCGGTACATCACTACTAATTACTTATTAGATTACTAACTACTAATTACAAATTATAAATTTATAATTACTAATTGCTGATTAGTAATTACTAATAGCTAATTATATATTACTAATCACTAATTTCTAATTAATTATTAATTACCACGCCGAGTGCAACGCAGCATGTGTGCTCCTCTCGTCAATTCGGAATGATCGAGGATCCTTGTGAACGTGGTCTCAAGTGTGAATTGAATCTCTATAAACGAGCTCTCCGTTGGGTGAAATAGACCTCCTTGATACGGGTCCTAAATATGAATGATAAATGAGGTATAAATGAGGATCGCTGAGGAACAAGTACACGTTTCATTCTGACAGTATATGTTACTCAACGCACATCTACAGGATGTCCCTAAAGTTGATGACACGAATGTACATTAAACAAAAAAAAAAAATCCCTGAAGGTTGCAGTGAAAGCCGCAAATTAGATTAGGTTAGATTTAGTGGGATAAATAGCAAATTCAATCCTACCATAATTTTTTATGTAATTCTACACTTTTTGTTAACATGTTGATTTTGTTCCGGCTTGCAAGGTTACGACTACTTTTTTTGTGGATCCGGCTGAAAGCGTATTTGTTTCACAACCATTTCAGTGTATTGTACTCATTGTGAAAACTTCTAATGGTTTCGGCTGATTAAACTCTGATTCCGAATGGCTTTAATTGGTTCTGGCTAAGTTAATATTGGTTCCGGCAGAAAAACAGATTATTACCAATGATGCACTATGTATTGTTTTACTTGTGCCATATTGCAGAATGATGCACAATACATTGTGTCATAGTTGGTTTAGTTTATAGGGTATGGTTCCGGCTTGCTTCATATGGTTCCGACTGCATAGACACATAGTGCACAATGCTGTGAAATGCATCATGCTACTTATGCTAGTTGGTTTGTTTCTTACATATATGGTTAAGGCTGGCGTGACGGATGCGAAATCTCAAAACAACCAGTTATACCATCTTCATATAGACGGTAACTTCCATTAAAAACTATTGCATTTACAAATATTTTCAATGCCAATTTAATTAAATTAAATTGAAGCAGAACAAATAACAAAGCCTTGACAAATGAAGATTCTTTTTCCTAATTGAATGCCACGGCCCATAAAATTTATGCTATAAAAACCGGAGATTTATCGTTAATTTTGTCACAAACAAAATACCAAAAATAATAATAAATTTAATTCAATTAAAATTAATCAACTAATCGATTATCCGATTATAGTCCAAGGATTTTGTTCCGCGCTATAGACAAAAAATTTTTTTTATCTAGAAAACTATGTAGACAATATAAAGAGATGTGTATCTATTTTTAGACATCATCTGCGTGTAAAATGTATTTATGTATATATTTTTTTATCGTAGATAGTGCACGAGACGAGATCTACATTATGACATATTTTAACGAACACATGATTTATGTATGCATATGTAAGTAATCAATGTTTCATATACAACGAGATAATGTGTTTTAATTAAAATTGAAATTGAATCCATTCTAATAATCTACAAAAATATATTTACGCTAAACAGAGGTGGGAAGAAACATAAATCATTATTCAAATCACAAAAACACTTAGGTATTGTCCCTTTTTTCAATGTTGTCAATTAACCTTAGCAAGGGAAAATAATTAGAAAATCATAATTCAACGCAAACATTTAATGGAATTTTTTAGTATCGCTAATTTATAGGCAGTGCGCTCTAATACATTTTACCCTCGAAGTTTAAATTTTTATTCTAATCACGTTCAATGAAATATATATTTTTTAAATACCTTTCTGTTTAGGTTTTAATTAGAACACCTGGCTCCGGTTTTGATGAATATTTTAGATAATTTTCAATTGCCGAAAACTGCCTAAAATATGTTGGATTTTACATTTTTACCCAACGGATAATATTTTTAATATCATCTTTGAGTTTTTATATTGGCGCGAATAGTCCAACAGTGTTCCGCATACGTAAATATGAATGCAAATTTATTTGTTATTTTTTTACCTAATTGGTTTTAAAGTTTCATTTTTGGTTTTGATCATTACTACGACTATGAAGTGCCAAAATGTATTAAGTGCAAATTCAAAGTATATAATTCTAATGGTTGGACCTGTAGTAAGTATCAGTTTTAACGCTTTCTTTAAAAATACATATTAAATGTTTCAATTGCTTGGAAGGTTTAATTTAAAATTGTCGATGCATTCTTTTTACCCTAGCAGCGCACCTTGTTTTTATGCAAAAGTGTTCAAGTTTAAAAATACATAATGCGTTCTCAGTTATTCCACAAATTGAGAACATTGGCTCGCGGGATACAACTGGTAATTGTACAACAGCAAATACATTTCAAAAACGTACTGCTGAATGGAACTTCAAGTAGTAATCACAACCTTAATTTAACCCACCCAAATCAATCATAAAAAAGATATTGCTTACAATAAATGCTTACGATGTGCCACATAAGTATGTAGGAATAATAATAGGAAACTGGATCTGCCTCAACCGCCATAGCGGTAGTTTTGAGTACTATGACGTTTCAACTAAATGTTGACCATCCAGCGATATGCCTCATATATAATCATCGGGTTAAAGGAAAACGTATCCAAGGCGGTTTTTTAGTACTAAGGTGTTCCAGTTAAAATTGTGGCACTCTTCAAAACCGTATATTTCTCTCTCTCTCTCTGGCACTATATCCCATCAAGGGATTTGACCAGGGCCGGCCCTCCCATAGAACAGTATGAACAGCTTGCCGGGGCGCAAACATTTCAGGGCGCCAATATATTTTAAAAAAAATTTATTTATTAGAAAATATTTAATTCTAAATTACATTTTACTATACTGCACAACTCTATTAAAATTTGCAGAATAGCTTTACAGTCATTACATTACCATATACACAAAAATATTTTCATTTTCAGCACAGAATTTTAACGTTGTTCATAGTTCAATGTAAAGAAAAAATATCAATAAAAATTCCGCATCCGCACCATTCCTTATATAAAAGCATCTCGCTCATGAATAGTATTTTTATTCTGTGCGCAAGTGCAACGGCTTGTATTTATACACTTGCGTGGATTTTTAATGAACATAATTTTACGCATACATAGATAATTAAAAAATAATATGCCTAATAATGGAGAGCGAATAAAGAGTATTCAATATAGAAAAAGGGGAATAGAAAAAAACAGCAAGTCATTTGTTCCACGTCGGTTTCTCTCAATTTTGTGTTTACACTCTCCGTTTGCACAATGCATGCACAGAATAAAAATACTGTTCATGAGCGAGTTGTTTTTATATAAGGAATAGTGGGGGATTTTTATTGATGTTTTTGCTTTGCATATGAACTATGAACAGTGTTAAAATTCTGGGCTGAAAAATGTTTGAGTGGTACATTGCATTTTTAAAATGTTGTATTTGTAATAAAATTTTTATTTTTAATTCAAAACAGACGCATTGAATAAAACTGAATCAATCATATTTTTATTTACTGATAATGTGAAATTAAAAATAATGATGTGATTAAAATTTTATGCAAATTTTAATTATGTATATTTTTTATAAAATAATAAATAAGTTTCATATGATTGTTGTTCATGATTGTCTGGAGGAAAGTATTGTATTAAAAAAGTTAAGTTTTGTGATGCCGTCAAGATATTCATCACATTCACAAAATTGGAAATACATAACTAATTTGTATATCATTATTGTTATAAATATAAGAAGTAAAATTATTTTAATAATTTAATAAAAATTCCAAAAACTTAATTCCAAGAATCCTAGTTTCCACAAACTGTAAAAAAAAATAAAACGGAAAAATATTTTTTACGTAAATCTGAAAAAAATCTTCGGGCAGCGAAAATCATACTTCTGCTTCTACTATTGTTAATGAACTAAAACTAATTGAAGAAAAATCAAAAATAAAGTATAAAACCAAATAAACCGAAATATGCACAAAATCAAGAATGTACTAAACTATGTACTAACAACGGTTAACGAGTAGCGACATCATTTGTTTCATTTCATTACAAAAAAATTAAAAACGAAGTAAAACCAACAAACGAAATGAGTGAGATACAGAATAAAATCATATGAAAATCCTGTGCGAAAGGCAAAGGAACTTATACGTACTATTTGCTTTTAAATCAGGCCTTACACATACATTTACTATTTCACAATTTAAAAACAGGCGATTGGCGAAACAGAATAAAAATACTCACGTTATATTTATATAAACAAAAAGCAATGGACAGTTCAGTTCAGTGAGTGAGACTTTCAGTGGTGCATATGCAATTATTAATGTGATTTTTCAAAAAAAAAATAATATTTGGTAAATATTTGATTTGTAATTAAATTTTTATTAATTTTTTCAACTGTTTTTGTTGTGTTTGGTGCATTTTTATATCTAAATATAATGTTGTTCAAGCGAAAATTGTCTGGTCACGCTAACAGACAAAAAAAAGTAATTGTCGTTTTCTGTCAAAAAACAACAAAATGCTCTAAATAAATTTTTTAAAGCAGGAAATGCAAACATACAGCAACAAACAATAGCTACCCAAATCAACACTGCCAATGACATTGAAAGTATCAATGTTATTGATGATCTACCACCACAAAATAATTCAAGTTGTGATGATAGATCTGTATTAGGTAGATCAGAAGACGCTGGTGAGGTTTCATTTTCTGAAACGATTTAAAAAAAAATGCCAATTAGTTCAAAATTAGATTTAAATGATCCGGCAGTCTGGCCAGATTTAAATGATAGAATTTTAACCTACGAAAAAGGCCCCAAACAAATCAAAGATATTTGTTATCCTGTGACGCCCGGTAGGAAATTTAATAGTTGCTTTCCAATCGACCACCGCAAGTACTTATAAGCACTTATGGTTTTTGTCTTTGCTAAATTAACTACTCAAAACTGTTCTACCTTTTAGCGCTCGCTCTTGCGAGCAAGCTTATACAAAGACTTAGGCCGTCTGTCTGTTGGCACTATCACAGCAAAAACTATACATACCAGAGAGCTCAAAATTTGCACACAGATTTGCACTACTCTAAAAAGGTCACATTTCACAATTTGGGAACTCTAGGTCAAGTAGTTTTTGAGATATTTAACTTTTTCTAAAAATAGAGGACACACAGATGCGGCAGACTACTTTTTTTTAAATTTTCAATTATTTTTCTATTCCAGAAAAAATATTCTTGTACTATTATTACTTGTTGCTTAGCAACAAATACAATAATTATCTATAATAAAAAGAGTGTTATTTCAAAACTAGTTTCTGTGATTTTTTTTTGATATGCTTAAGATTCTATTCATTTTTTGTCTATTGGGCTAATTTGTTGTATTGGCACCTTAGTTGTTTCAGAGGTTTTACACCTCTGTCCGTCCGTCTGTTGCATTTTTCCTATTTTATCGAGCGCTTGTCGGACAATTTCAATTGTCCGCTTCTACTAGTTTATTATGAGTAGTTGAAAGCAGTTACGATAAATTTTTCCGCTAGGTGATTGTGTGTAGTATTTTTCCGTAAAAAATATAATTGAATGTCGTATGTGAAGCGCTAATAAAATTCCAGTATAGATATTCTTTTATTAAAAAGTTATCACAAATAAACTACGCATTTGTAGGTTATGTTTTGCTTTTGTAATTTTTTGTGCTTTCCAATCGACACTTCAGCCAATACACATTTTTGGCACTTACAAGTACTTGCGGTGGTCGATTGGAAAGCAACTAATAACAAACATTTTACAAGGATTTTGTCAAATGGGGAAACAGTTGTACGATCGTGGTTAGTGTATTCAGTTTCAAGTGATTCCCTTTTTTGTTTTTGTTGTAGGTTATTTAAGAAAAAATCTCTTATTCCAATTAGTAGTATAGGATTCAACAAATGGAATCATAAAGCTACGATTCTTAAAGAACATGAACAGGGGGTCGTTCACATAGAGAATTTTAAAAAATGGAAGGAATTTGAACTAAGACTTTCGAAAAACTCCACAATTGATAGCACTTTTCAAAATACAATGTCCAAAGAAGTTCAACATTGGAGAAACGTGTTGAAACGACTTATTATTCTCGTTAAATTCCTTTCAGTGCAATCTTTGGCATTCAGGGGTGGGTCAGACAGATTATACGAGAAAAATAATGGTAATTTTCTAAAGTTAGTGGAAGCTATAGCTGAATTTGACGTTGTTCTTTCAGAACACCTACGGCGCCTAACTAACGGTGAGACACAAAACAGATATTTGCATAAAAGCATTCAGAATGAGCTTATTTCGATCGTTTCTAATGTTATTGAAAAAAAAATAACATCATAAAAGGAGCAAAATATTTTTCGATAATTGTGGATTGTACTCCAGATCAGAGTCGCAATGAACAATTATCACTCATTATTAGAGTTGTTCATAGAAATCAAATTAATTTTGAAATTATGGAGCTTTTTATGGGTTTTTTAAAAGCTACAGACACAACCGTTAAGGGCTTGACTGATTTAGTTTTAGACCGACTAACTTCTCTAGGATTTTCAATTAGTGACTGCAGAGGGCAAGGTTATGATAATGGCTCGAATATGAAGGGAAAAACATTGGAATGCAAGCTCAAATTAAGCATTTAGAACCAAGAGCATTTTTATGCCATGTGCTTCACATTCAGCTAACCTAGTTCTTTTGGATTCAGTTCAATGTTCACTTCAAGCTGTAATTTTTTTTGATACTATCCAATGTTTATATGTGTTTTTTTCTAGTTCTGTTTCAAGATGGGAAATTTAAAAAAAAATGTCAAAACACTAACTCTAAAGCCATTATGTACGACAAGATGGGAAAGTCGCATAGAAGCTTTAAAACCCTTAATATACATATAGTTTAGATAATATTTATGACGCTTTATTTGAAATAGGAAACGACACGGACAAGGACGGAATAACAAGAATTAACGCGAATAGTTTGTCTCTTAAAATTATTCAATTTGAATTTATTTGTTCTGTATTTATTTGGTATAGTATTTTAGAAAAAATTTATATATTTAGCAAATATTTACAATCACCTGCTATTTGCATAACGACGGCAGTAAATATGTTACGGGATACAAATCAGTTTTTAACAAATTTAAGAAATGAGGAAAAATTTCAGGGGTTTATCCTTCAAGCTAAAGAAATGGCTTTAAAATTAAATGTTCCACCACATTTCCCTGATGCTCCAAGACGCCCCAGTCGAAAACCTCAACTTTTTTCATACGAAGGTAGAGACGAAACTATATCAAATCCTGAACGAAAGTTTAAAGTTGAATTTTATTTCCAAATCCTTGATAGGGCTATTCAATCTGTTAGCGAACGGTTTGAACAAATTTCGGAACACAATAATATTTTCAAATTTTTGGCATGATATTTCTGTAGTTTCATTAAATGATCCTGATCTTTTACGTAAATGCCTTTCCCTAGAAAAGCATTTAACTTTCAACTCAAATTCCGATATAGCAGGATTAGAACTATTAGACGAAATTAAAATATTTCAAAGTACAGTTTCAGGAATTTTTTAATCCCTATAGAATCGTTAGATTTTATATTTAATAAGAAATTAGAGTCGATATTACCAAATCTAGCAGTAGCGCTTAGAATTTTATTGACAATACCAGTTACAGTAGCTTCTGGAGAACGTAGCTTTTCCAAGTTAAAAATTATTAAAAATTATTTACGTAGTACCACGGGACAAGAAAGACTTAATAAAGACATTTTTTATTACATATACAACCCAAAGGCAGACGTTTAGATACCTTAGAATCTTACGAAATTAGAAAATCAATATTTCTTAACCAAAATATCCTTAACGAACAGAGAGAAATCCGGTTCTCACCAATTACAGATCCCGCCCTTTTCTATACTCACGTACGCAATAATATACCTTGAATTTTGTTACTCAGCCTATGACTCATCGCACACCTGCGCGATCCGTAGATTAATTTTTATTGCTTATTTTTTATTTTTTTGCCCTCCTTCTTTTATTTATATTTTGCTTTTTTCTACTATATAACAAAATTTTTTACTAACACAAATCAGTAGATACTCCTGATGATGACCTAACAAGTCGAAATCGATCGAGTGATTTTTTAAACTTTTTGAAAATTATTCAAAATAACTGCGAAACAAAAAACAAGTGATTAATAAAAATGTCTTTATTAAGTATTAGTGTGTTTCGCCAAGTGCCTACGGCCAATAGCGTAAAAAGGACAAGAAAGACTTGTAGATTTAGCTAGAATATCTATAGAAAGTGATTTTCTGAGCAACTTGGATTATACTGACTTAATAGACGATTTTGCAAAACTTAAAGCACGGAAAGTAAACTTTAATTAATTAATTAATCTATTTTTACAAAATATTTGTTTTATTTATGTATTTAAATGCACCCGTGAATTTTAGTGCTTTTTGTACAAATATTTTTAGTTTATTTTTTGTTATAGATATTTTGTATATAAATATTTTGTTGTGTATTCGTACGCTGAATTAGTACGATAGTAATATTTAACCTTTTTATTTATTTTTTAAATATATATTTTAGAGGACTATACCTACGTGGGACACCTCGTTAAAAAAAATGCATTGCAAGTCCTACCTCACGGGTGATGTTGAAACGGACTATTTAATGCAAACCTTTTCTCAAATAAGGTTTCATAATCATATTTTCATTTCGGATAATGAATGATTAATTCATTGATCCTAAATAAACCAGCCGATAAATGTTTCCTTGTCACCACCGGAAATCGAACTCGGGACCTCCGGTCGCTGGAGAAAGCATGCTGACCACTTTGCCACCGGGGCGGCCGTATATATGATACGTAAATAATACTTAAATTTAGCTAAAATACTTCAGTCGATAAGTGCCGCTAATGCAGATTCGGCTTAACAACAGCAACGATAAAGCAGATAAACAATTGTGAAAATTCACCTGAATTCATCAACAAAAGAAAATGCGTGTTAGTTGTTGAGAGAATTCAATAGGGCAAAAATATAAAAAATCTTTACTGGCAAAGTTAGCCGAAATACGTTTGCAAGAACCAACAAAAATGCTGATTGTGTACAATTTAAATTATCAAAATCGTTTAATCAGCTGGAAAGGTCGATAATGCAGATTATGCCAATAAAGAAGTTCAACTTCAATATCCGGTAATACAGATAGCGAAAAACGAAAAATGTCAATTACATACTTCTAAAAAATAGCCAGTTAATAGTCACGTATAACTGCAAAAAATGTTTGCACATCAAATTTTACAAGATGAACGCTTGATTCGATGGTCCATGATCCTATGTAGAATTTGTCTATATTTTTGGAGTGTGTTTGTTGAGGTTATAGGGGTGGTATGTTCCTTTATCCGTCGTTTAGTTGATAAAATTGTCCACTATTCGAAATTTTGTCAGCAAGTTGACTATGCCAATTCGATAGCCCGCGACTTCAGCTAGATCATGATTATAGGTTTGGGATGGGTTTGATCAGGTTATAGGGGTGAAATTGTGTTTTCCCCATGTTTTATCGATGCAATCTTTCGTCATTCGATTATGAATTTGGGGTGGGACGTTATAGGGGTGAAAATTTGATTTTCTTATGTTTTGTCGATAAAATTATTTATCATTCGAGAATTTATTAGATATGCCCATTCGGTAGCTCATGGCCATACGGAGATTTTAATTATATGTATGAGGTGGGTATGATGAGGCCATGATGGTAAAACTTTTATTTTCTCCATGTTTTGATGACAAAATCGTTCATTATTTGATATTTTGCCAGATAGATCCCAATCTGACTATGCCAACTCGATGACCTGTAGTGCGGCAGAAGTACTGTTCATTGATAGTTTTACAATGTAAAGGGTTATCCAATTCAAGCTTGATAAAGTAAACTTAAAAAAAACACACAAAATATTCGGAATGTATTGTAATTTTTATTTCATTTTACAGATTGATCCTTGCCATTTTTAGTTAAACAAGATATCATTCAAATGTCCTCCACGGGACTTCTTACAGGCCTTGATTCTTTTGAGGTAATTTTCAATGACTTTTCGGCACATTTCGGGCGGTATCTCGGCCATTACCTTACGAATATTAGTTTTCAATTCGTCAAGAGTTTGAGGATTGTTTGCGTAAACACGATCTTTCGCGTAGCCCCACAAAAAGAAATCCAAAGGCGTTAAATCACAGGATCTTGGAGGCCAATTGACATCAGCCAATCGCGAAATCAAACGTCCAGGAAATTTCTCTTGCAAAAGATCTCGATTTGCTCGTGTTACGTGACTGGTTGCTCCATCCTGCTGGAACCACATATCGTCAAGATCATAATCTTCGATTTTCGTAGAAAAATAATCGGTTAACATGCGGCCATAGCGCTCAGAATTGACGGTAACGGTTCGTCCATGGTTGTTCTCAAAAAAATACGGCCCAATCACACCACCAGACCACAATGCGCACCAAACAGTGACTTTTTCCGGGTGTAATGGCTTCTCTACAATCAATTGTGGATTTTCTGAGCCCCAAATTCTACAGTTTTGCTTATTAACGTATCCACCAAGCGAAAAATGAGCTTCATCACTGAAGAAAATTTTGTTCGAAAAATCAGCATCAGCAGATTTAATAATTTTAACGCGTTGGTCGATTGTTAAATGCTCCATATTCTTAAATGGCAGAATGTCAACTAAATAAATGACAGCGTACTTGACGTTTATCTTTGACAGATGTCGGTATACAGATTTCTACTTTATCAACCTCGAATTGGATAACCCTGTACCACCCATCTGCAGATCGTTTGAAAGTGTTTTTGAACTCACGTTCACACTTTTCTTCTTCGGAAGTTTGTTTCCGTGGGGGATGTAAATCTTCGATCCCTCAAAACTTTTTGAGAGTTTTCTTGATTTCATATAGAGAGTTTTCCAGAGTAGTAATTGCAGTTGGTGTTACTGCGGCTTTATTTAACACACAGCTTTCTGTTGTTTTTCGCAATATTGGTTGCTTATTAGTATTACCTTGTATTAATATATCAGGTAGAATGATATCCGTATAATAATCTGCTCCCAGGAGTAAATTTATTGGGTTGGAGTATTATACCTAGGATCGGCCAGTGCGGTAATATTGGATTATTCCATTTTTGAACTGTTAGTGGCTTCTGTGGATGTTCGTGTGGTATTTTATTTACTACCAACGCTTTTATGGGCAGTTCGAATTTCGAATTGAAGTATGGCATTTTTGATAATGTTGTTGTCCGTTTTATCAATTGTTTTTCACTTCCGCCAATTCCCATAATGCTCTGCTTTAGTTGTGTTTAATTTTAAGCTGTCAGCTGTCTTTGAAGTGATAAAGCTCGCTTGTTAGCATGAATCGATAATTGCACGTATATACAGGCAAATTTCGTGATTGGTTATAACACGAGATTTTGTTTTTCATAATTCTGCTTTAAATCGTTTAAGATATTTGAGTAAAAATTGGTACCATGAATATACTGCTATACGGCCAGCATCCAATCAAATATTTGCTTATACCTAAATTTAGTTTACCATAATAGCACCCCAATAATTGTTTCCAAATTAATAGTTTATCTTCATTTTTACCAAAAACTTTACTATAACAATAATAAATTTAATTAAAAATTCTGTTAGTGCAATTCCACGATAGCTTTTATTTTGTCACTCGTCACATCTGTCAACCGCAATATAATTTAGAATGTTTTGTGAAAGATAATCTTTCATATGTCATTATGGAAAAATATAATATCTAAACTTAGAGGATAGAACCACATTTTGATATTTTGAGCTTTTTAATCTTAGATATTAGATGTTATCTAAGATTAAAAAGATAAAGATATATTATATAATTTAGCTTTTTTGCAAAAGTTTTTAGAATTTTCTTCTCGGAAAAAGTCGGGCCAATTATTGATTTTATAAATAATTAATTAATGTGCAACCGGCCCATTTGTTAATCAATGCTTTCGATATTGATAAAGCCATAAGAGATTCGTCAAAATAAATTGATTTGTTTTATAAATTAAGGGACGGAAATAAAATATTAGAGTCCAGTTTTCGTATAAGCACTGTTTGTATTCTAATTTATCATACTAAAAGGAAATTGTTCATCATAATTGGCGAATTTATCAGAAGTAATAAATCCGGGTTTGCTTTATACAAATCAAAAAAATTGAAGGCTTAGATAAGAATCATATTTACTACTGAAAAAGCAGCTCTATGATGAAACAATTTCTTCTGTTATGACAAATTTAAAAACCAACATGGCTAATTCCAAAACTGCCCTCTAATATTTTAATTCTCCATATAGGCTGCATACCAATCCAAGGGTAAAAGTCAATTTTAAGTAAATTTTTCAGTAAATTCAATTATTTTTGAAAAACTCTAAGGTAAACGGATCCAAAAATCATGTACTTAAATCAATTTTTACCGTAGTAAACGATTTATCCTTGGATTGGGTACGCAGCCATAATACAGCGTTTTTTATTAGAAACAACATTTTTCCTTTTGCTTCACAAAATAGACAAATAGCAAGCCATAAATATTCAAGATCATTTATCAGTTTTATAGCAATCGAAAAAATTTGTAAGGTTTTTGAAACAACAGAATAAAACCGATAGAATTGTTGCTGCTTTCCCATATAAAATATGAATACCGTTTAAAATTTCCACAAGGTGATGATTAGATCATGATTCCGTCTCTGATTAGTTAAATTACCGTAAACTTTCTCGCACTCGGTGGAGCATCGTTTATCATTCCTCGAAAAACCTTGGATACTGGAAGCTCCCGTAACGTCCTTCCTGTAAAAATTCCTGATTTGTAGTATTGATGCAACACAGGCGTCGATGTAATCTTTCGACAAGAATCGGAAAATAGGAGTATATAATATTGTTTCTGGATCCAGCGCTGCTCAAGAAATAAAAAATGTTCGTTCCGAACAAGCAAAATATCGGTATGTAATATACTTTCATGAGCTTAATCGATTATAATAACGCTCTTCGAAACTAAATCCGGCTTTAAGTTTTAATAGACATTCCGAGTTATCTCTCTTTTGCTCGTTTGTTTAAACGTTACAGCTGTTCGCCTGACTTTCCTGAGTTCTTTTTGTTATGCCATTCGATGACTTCCTCAGTGCATGAGCAATCCACTTGCACTTTCTTATTTCGATCCAAATAACTGCTTAATTCATTTGCCTAAGGATATCAACATTTGTTATTTTGTTGGGCTAGAAACACCCCGCATTCTCCTCAGGCTGATTGTTTTACCTTATGCGTATGGTTCAAACTTTTGCAAATCGTGCCGTAGCACTGATAACGAACTGAACATTCTTAGGTATTGCGGGATAGGACAGATGTGTTTCAGACTTTGTGTAACATGTTTCATGTTGCTCTGACTTTGTTGTTGGTTGTTGACAACCAAGGTATACAAATTCATTGATCTATTCTATTTTTCTTGGTTGATGTTTATCGGTGTGAATATTAGTTTTCATAATATCTATGTGGAGACCAACCTCCTTTGCTAGATCTGATAGGTTATATACTTTCTGTTGCATGGCTGCGCATTTGTGTGTTAGTATGTCATCTGCGTAATCCAGATCATTGGGTTTCTCCGTTAATCTGCACAGGATGCTCTTGGGGGATGCTATCAAATTTCACAATGAACAGAAGTGGCGAGAGTACGCATCATTCTCTTACTCCACAGTGCGTGATTCGAAGTCGACCAAGAGTAGGTACAGTGATGAATTCGTGTTGTGTTAATATTAACGGTGCAAATACGACCTGTTCTGAAACCTGGGTGCATATTCTTGAAATTGAATCGAATAAAAAAAATTTTTCGATTAAAAAACTCTATGAAAAATTCGATGACTTCATTTCGCCATATTTTTGAAACTAATCGAATTTTTTATACACCACTCTCATCGTAGTTAACTTCTCGTCTTGTGGTGATTATAGTTATGTCAAAAATTTGATGTTTTTGATGTTAGTTGTGTTGTCATATAAAGCGTGATTTGGCTCTATAAAGTCTATTAGGGCTTCTTTTTGTTGTTTAGAGATATACCCTAATCTTTGTTTTGGTTTTTCCATTTTGGAAGTACAAAATGTGACTTGACAGATAAACGTATACGAAAATGAAACTCACCGGTTTTATACAAGTAGAAAAACGGCCACACAACTTATGTACAACGAGTGAAATAAGTACAGTACTTGCAATCATTCTCATACAGTAGACGAAATAAAAAAAATATTTATGGACATAAAACAAGGCGACAAATTCGTTTCAAATAAAATTGTTGCTAAAAAAAACTGAGGATAGACAAAGCCTGAAAGTAGTTGTTCTAAAATTAAATTTTTTAAAAGTACCACTTTATGAAGTTTTTAACTTATCAAATTTTTTTATTGAAAGTAAATTGGTGAATAAAAAAATAAAAATCACAGTACAGTCACCTATAATAAAACTAATTTTATAAATAGATTTATTGTGCAAATTTGAAAATTAGAAAACGCTTATAATTACATATTATTAAAAATAAATCAGAATGAATAGCAAAGACAAACGAGTTCGCGGAGGACGACAGAAACCGACGACATCGAAAAATTTATTATAATGGTTCTTAATTACAAAGAGCTTACCCGGCCTCTCCACCTGACATAATTGTCTGCCATAACATTAAAATAACTGATATACAAAATAATAAAAATGGCGTCAAGTGTGGTAAACGTACCATAGATTTGACGTTTAAAACTTATTTGTGTTTTGGTATTCAAAAGCGTCGCTTGTTTTATTATATTAAAAATCTATTGTAAAAATGCTCTATATACAGTTCCATAAGTTTTAACACTTCTTGTTTTGAACTCATTGTCACAATTAAATTAAGTTTACTATATACAAATATAATAATCAAGTCCTCATAGTCAATATCTGGCATACAAAACAATTTAGACATCTCGGCAGCAAATGATTGTACGACATATGTCAACTAGCTGCAAATTTGCGTCACATGCAACTGTTCGAATTTTAATGGTATAACTTGATTTTAGTGGCAGGTGGAGAGCGTGTGTTAAAACATGCTAAGGAAAAATATTTTCATAGCATTTTTGTCGATATTGAATTTTTCTGGCCTACTGACGGACTAAGTTTAGAGCAAAAATTTTCAAAACAAAGTTAATTGGGAAGAGTTTGTTACACAAAATTTTTATAGGCAAAAATATTTTCCCATTTAACTTTGTTTCCAAAATATTTCCACCCTTATTGAATAAGTATAAGCAAAATGCTATGAAAATATTTTTCCCAATTCTCTATTCCCAGGCAAAGCTAGAATAATGATACAGAACCAACAAAAGTTCATAAAAATCATTTTGAAAAAAAAAAAAAAAAAAATTTCAGACAAAAAGTATTTAACGCTCCTATACTATTCTGTCGTGATTCTTAACTGCAAAAATTGTGTTTTGAGAATATCGATGTTAAAGTTCGATAACTTGTTTTCATTATGACACCTATAACAATAATTTTTATTATTAGTGGGAGTTGTTATATTATCAATTATACTAGATATAATAAGCCTGTGATACAAAAAAATAAAACAAAAATATGCATTTATATAACAAAAAAGGAAAAATAGTGTTTTGTATAAAACGGCTATAGTAGAGTCGTCGCGTATTAATTAAAAATGACTTATACTCCGTTAAGTCACTTATATACTACACAATGAAATAACATTTTTTTACCGTCTAAGATGCATTTTCACCTTATCTAACATTTAATTAAGGTGTTTATGTTTAGTTTCCTTTCTGAAAATTCAAGTAAACTGTAGACACAAGCATTAAGTTTTAAGATTTAGAACTGAATAAAGTTGTTAAAATAAAACTACACTGAGAAAAAAAAACCAGTAAAAATAAAAAAATATACATATAAAATCAAAAAAATATACATATATTTTTTAATCGAAAAACTCGTTTTTAAAATCAAAAGGATAATCTTTTTATTTTTAAAATAAATTTTTTCGCCAAATTTGTTTATAAAAATAAAAAATTGTTTTTATTTTCAAAAATACTTTCCTTACTTATGTCAAGTAATTTTCTTAAATTTTAAGAGATTGTTTTTTAAAAATAAAAAACTATTGGTTAGTTTTAAAAGATTTATTTTAATTTTTAAATAATTATTTTTTAACAAATGTCACAATATTTTTAAATCAATGTTTGCGACTGTTCAAGCTAGCAAAACCAAATGATCATCTACTCATAAGAACATAACATATCTACCACGTAAATTAGAAAATTACCTCCTCCTCCCCAATTTTTAACCCCCAGGGCCATTGTGTAAAAATACAACTCTTAAAAAATATAATGAGAACCTCCTCAAGTTCTTTCTTGGGAGCTTGATTTCATTTCGTACTGATAAAAAGTTGTTCTATTCAGTCAGTACTCATTAAGTTGGAACGACCAAGCTGAAAAAATTCAAACCTTCGTACCTTTAGTATAACACAAGAACATATCGATTTGGCGAATTATATAAATAGCCGAAAAAACTTAAAAAAAATAAAATATAGACGAATTGAAAAATAATACAACGGGATTTCTGGCAAAACAATAAATATAAACATTTTCGTAAGTTGTCATTATTATCAAAAAAATTGTTTATAAATGCTAAAACACTTCTTTTGAAATAAATTATTAAGTTTAAATAAATAAACTTTTTAAATTTAAAAAGTATTTTATAAATCATTTTACAAAATATGTTTATAAAATAAAAAAGCTTTTTATTAGTTTGCAGAAATTTCATTTAAGTTCAAAAAAATACTTTTGAAATTGAAATTTTATAACTTTGAGAAATTAAAAACTTCGTTTTTTAATTTTACAAACCAAAATTTTTCTCAGTGTAAGTATAATTTGTTTTTTTTATTTTTTCTTATTATTCAAATAGCAAGATAATTCTGTTTACTTATTACTATTAATTAATTCAAATAAAATAAAATAATAATTCAAATATGTAATTGAAATTGGGAATTCTCATTTTCAACAGTATTTATTAATAGCAAGGTTTTCCCAAAAAGCATGCCGATTCCTTGGTATTAATGGCAGAATATCCGGAAGTTGAAGGAAACTTTTTACAATCGGCATCTTTAAGAATGATAACTCAATATACTCATTACTATCGTATGCTGAAGAATAAAATAAGCTCCTGGAGGAATTTAATGGTCGAGGACTTGTTTTTTTTTAAATTTTCTTTGCGATGAGTGATCTATCCAAGTGTATAAATCATGTTTCGTCATTTTTTCAACGATGGTATTGCCTTTATTAGCGTTCTTCACAGCCCCGTTAAAACCATTTAAATCATATGTTTTCCTTTGCCTTTTTAAACTGAGTTCCACCTGACGATGACAACTGTCTGCTGACATATATGTGTGCCCCGGTTCAAAATAATAGACCTACTTAAATTTCCTCAACGTTAACATTCGAAGAATTTACAAGGGTTATAAAAAATAAGAATAGTGACCAATTTTTATTTTGAGAAACACAATCATCTAACCATAATTTTATAATTTTTACGTCACGATAGTGAAGAAAAAATTTGTAGAATGCAGAAATAATATCTTCTTTTTTGCGGCCTGAATTTGCCTCGTGCCATATAACAGCCATAGATTTTTAACTTTACTCATAATTTCCCTACAAGAACGAAACTTTCGTTATATGCCACAATTCTTTTTGTAAATAGAAGCTGCTTGTACATGTTCAACCAATAACATAATTACTTTTTGTAAATCTACGGACACGGAGATTTCGGTTTCGTTGCAACGATCGTTTATGCAAGTATCATAAGCCTCGCGGCTTTTAAATGCTCGAAGTTTGTGAAATTTTTCGTTTTTACAATATTGTATTCGGCACATTTCTCACATTCCTCAGTTCCCTATATTGTGAAACTAATACTTTCCTCCTCTACAATAGTTCTATAAGTGACGTATGAACACATCGTCGTTTGAACACATCATCGTTTGGTTTTTTTTTCAAGGAATGAGTCATACATTAATTAAATAGTAATATGCCTGAGGGTAAATACCTTTTATTTGGTGCGTGCTCGTGGCGGTAGTGTGAAATGGTTGGATTGAATGATTCAATATTATGTTTAATAGTATCCTTGTAGGCAAGTTCTGCGGTATATTTGCCCCTTTTTTTGAGATATCTGATCGGTATATTTTTATCACATTGCAAAAGTTTTAATATACTAATATATATAACTGGATACGCTCGGTGGCTTTAGTTGATGATTGTTCCTTTTCTTATTTTTCAAATGCTGAACTCGTTCACTTTTTTTAAAAAAAAATCTTCTTCTTCGTCGCTCATTTCCGGCTTTAGTCAAGGACGTATCAAGCATATTTATGTCTAAAAACGTAACGAAAAACAGATTGTATATTTTAAAATTTAAAAGCTTTACATTTTTCAAACATGCTATACTCACCAGTTCTGTTATTTTCCGTTGATTCATTATTCCGGATTTCCAGTTCATCTTCAGTGTTATCTTCGTCGTTAAATAACGGAGAACTATGGTTTGTTACGTCGCACATAAGGGTTTTAAGTAGTGTTTAGTCCCAAAAATGTCTACAGCCTAGAAAAATGCACCAAATTGAGTATTTTTTTTTAAATACTCTTTATGAGATTCTTAAAAGTTCCCTCATGAGTATTTTGTCTGAAAATTTTTTGTATGCATAGAAAACAGTACATACTCAGACCCAAGAAACGTACTAAATGAGAACAAATTAAAGATTTATAACAAGTGAAAGTGAGTTGACTGCTAATTGACAGCTGTCAACTGTAAAAATCGAATATCTAACTCCATATTTGAACGTAGCGACCACAAAAAACAATGTGTACCAAATTTTAGAAAAAAATAAGGGTTAAGAAAAAAAGTAATGTTTTTAAACAAATATCTGAGTATGTACTGGTTTCTATGCATACAAAAAAATTTCAGACAAAATACTCATGAGGGATCTTTTAAGAATCTCATAAAGAGTATTTAAAAAAAATACTTAATTTGGTTCATTTTTCTAGGCTCTAGACATTTTTGGGACTAAACACTACTTAAAACCCTTATGTGCGTCGTCATATTCTTGATTGTGAGAATCATTTTGAAACCATTCTCCAGTTATATTTTCTATATTTAAATGTAATGTTAACCGGGGAGTTTCATTGGTTTTGACCTCGATACCTTGATACGTTTTCTCTCTTTTATTTTCACTCTTTATGGTTAATTTATTTTGATAATTTTTGCTACAAGAAGTTTCAGAACTTGGAACACATAAATTGTTTCGATATCATGTTCTAGAATTGCACATTCTGAGCGTTGTTGGGAAGCGAATAGCCAGTCTAGTATATCCATTTTACGTAGGACATGTACACACTTTAATATTACAAAACGTAAATTAAATCGTGTTAAATCATTAAATGAAAACTTTGTCTAATATAATATCTTAATATCTGAATCAGATATGCCAAGAATAAGAAAAAATGGGGGTTCCCCAGTTCCCCTATTAAATTCCTTCAAGTGAAGAAAAAACAAAAAATATGCAAAAAATAAACGGGGAACATGTAAAGCGCGATTTAGATGATGAAAAAATATTTTCTGTGTGTTTAGAGCTGCACACAATATAAATTTTTCGCTTTAGTTGAATAGAGAAAGAAATATAAATTGCCACAAATAATATTTGTTGCCATAAAATATACTCGGGTCGATTATATTTTATGGCAGTATTTTTATTTTATGGCAGCATTTGCTCAAAAAAAGACAAAAACGCACAGCAAAATTTTTGCACGATGGTATTCTTTTCTTGTCATACACACGAAAATTTTAATATACCAAACTCTTCTTTTTTTGCTGGGCAACATTTTTTCATCATGTAAATCGCACTTAATTCTACCACCTTTAATTAATTGTCCACCCATTAATTTATTTAATTTTAATTAATTTAATTTACCATCACAATTAATTTTTCACCTTAAGGCGATTCTTTCTAGAACCATGGCAACTATAAGATAAGGCTTTTTTGTAGTAATTAAGTTGTTTTAGCTTCAAACGACCGATAAATAAATTCAATTGATTTAATTTGATGAAAAAAGAAAGAAAACAATTTTGCCTTAAATGTAACTTCAAGTAACACAAACTAAACAATTGTGACTTAACTAACATAATTGAAATGAAAACACCTTATCTGAAAAGTAGAGGAGGCGTTTATGATTGAAATGGAGTAGTTCAGTCATTTTTTACTTAAACTATTCTACATTTTTCTATTAGAGCCAATTATATTTTGCTTAATAAAAAGGTTTTGGATTTGTTTTAAATTACTTTTATTAATTACAATGATAGAGCTTTTAAACAGCTATTAATTGGCATCAATAACTAAATTCGGCCAAAAATGTAGTTAAGCCACTAGTGTTTCTCACGGTAGTAGCTATTGTGGACGAAAAAAATAATACAAAATTAATGTCGATCAGCTGATGATATATTTGCTGATGATCAATAAATTTTCTAGAGTCGTCTTGCAATGAACTTCCTTCGGTAAAATTAGGAATGTTTCACATATCAAGTGAGTTTTCAGTGGTAGTTATATGTCCATTTTAGGTGGTCAGTTCTGATTACCTGGTGAGATTTCAGCCCATATAGGGCTTAATTTTTCTTTTAGCCGTTAAAATAAGCTTTTAGCCGTTAAAGCTACCTTGGGTGTGGTGCAAACGTTTGTGCGTAACACATAAATACAACTTATTCCATTTTGCTCGAGTTATCCGTTAAGGCTCTTAATACTTAACTTCGGTCTGAAAGACCAAATTATTGAAATCCCGATAACAATGATGAAAAATGTCCCTGATCTCAAAAATGCCAAAAAAAGCTTGTTCGTCCGTATGGATATCTGAATGGTTGGATGTCTGTAACAATGGTATGTAACTCAAGAACGATTATGCTATTCGATATTTTTTTCGTCAATCTTCTTTTATTTTTAATTCGGAGAATTAAAATCTTTTGGGATTTTTACTTCAAGAGGGTCCGGTTAATGTCTTTAAAAATCTTTCCAAATACCACCTAATATAACGAAAATTGCTTTACATTTGTCCCATATAGTAATCGTATGAAAGGTCTTGTAGTATATCGTATGGAAGGTGATGGATCAGTCAACAGTTTCGATTCAACTTTAGTTTATAAATCGTGAATTAGATATCTACTACTGTGTACGCTATGGCGTTGCTCCCAAGTCAACAGGTTAAAAGAAAGCGTAATCAATCGTTTATGTCCGACATAAAGACAATAGACGTAGATGCACTGGCATAAACTGTTCATCGTTTTGGCGCACTATTTGCGGCAAATGAGACAAAGGCCTTGTGTTAAGTGTTTTGAGGGATAAACAAATAGCTTTCGAAATTTGAAATATAAATCTGAATTTACAAATGTATCAAAATATAAAACGTATTATTCGAGTAAAACTATTCAAAGTAACTTAATCTAAACTTATCGGCTATAAGTGATACCATATGGTATCATTCGTAAATCACCCCCTACAAGATAAGCAAACTATTTTGAAACAAATTTTTAGTGTAGAAGGGCGGGCGGTATTGTCATCAAGAAATATAGTTTTGAGCAAAAAATCAAAAAATTGGAAAAAATTATTTCTGGCCGAATTCGGGTTTAATCTCGAAATTCAAATAAAAAAATCGTAATTCAGCTGGCCGGAAAACAATTATTTTATTAAAATTGATACATTTGCTACGTTAAACGTCGTGATTTACGTTTTTTAAGCTCATTTCACTTCACCTTTTCAGATTACATGGTATCAAATTCGGAAGTTCTCGTTAATACTGGGCTAATTGTTCATCATTGTCACCATATTTTTCTGGCATGTCATTTACATTTATTTTCTAAGGTCGTTTGGGATGAATCTAGGCAATTTCTAACCGATCATGATGCAATTTGGGATGACGGAATGAAAACAGGTTTCGAAAATGGTTTTTGAAAGATATTCTGGAATATGGCTATACCTGGCACGGAACTAAGTCAGTTCTTAACTTAACATGATGAGATTGGTTACGGTTATTCTTGAAAAAATCATAATAAACTAAACCCATATGATGAAATTTTGTATGGTGGATGGAAATTGGATTTTATCATAAAATATTGAGAAGAAACTCTTGAATATTGTAAACTAAAACGGAACTAGGCCATTACTTATTCTACCTTTATATAATTGAACTAGATTATTTCTAAACTATAAAAAACCTATATACTGTTGTATAATAAAAATTTAATTATTATAATATTATAAAAATGCCTTATTGAATTACTTAGTGATGTTACTCCATGAAAAGACGTATTAATGCCATAATCGTGGCGCAAAGCGCTGATGAGTCGGTTTAGCGTGAAGTGCTAACTAGCTTGGCAGGACGTGAAGTGCCTTCGTTATGCTAGATGAACTTCAAAATATTAAGAAATATAATGCGGGCGGTGGAATTGAAATTCGGAAGTAATGGATAATAGAAAATACTTAAATCTTTTAGATGAACTTTTCGATTCATGCCACAACTTGTTTTTAATTGAATACTAACTGATTGGAAAATCGAAGAACTATTAAAGTTGGACATGGTCCAACATCAAAGAAGCAATATATATTTATGGGTGTTTCTAACTGAAACTAGTAGAAGCGGACAATTGAAATTGTCCGACAAGCGCTCGAAAAATACTGTTAAAGTTAGCCGACATTTTCCAGCCGACTGATAATGCAGATAGTGTCTTGCATACAGCAAAAACCAGTCATGAACTTAAAAATTTACGAATTTAGGATCGGGTTGTATCATTCGGGTGAAGGGAAAATTATTTCAGTTTATAGGAATTTAAAAATCGATAGGAGCGAGAGAATAAAGAAAGTTTAACAAATAGTCAAGACACTATCTGCATTATCTTTCGGCTGGAAATATCGGCTAGCTTTAATAGGGTGCTCGAAAATAGGAAAAATGCAACAGACGGACGGACAGAGAACTAAGGTGCCAATACAACAAATTAGCCCAATAGACAAAAAATGAATAGAATCTTAAGCAAATCAAAAAAAAAATCACAGAAACTAGTTTTGAAATAACACTTTTTATTATAGATAATTATTGTATTTGTTGCTAAACAACAAGTAATAATAGTACAAGAATATTTTTTCTGGAATAGAATAATAATTGAAAATTTAAAAAAAAAAGTAGGCAGCCGTATCTGTGTGTCCTCTATTTTTAGAAAAAGTTAAATATCTCAAAAACAACTTGACCTGGAGTTCCCAAATTTTAAATGTGACCTTTTTAGAGTAGTATCTATCTGTGTGCAAATTTTGAGCTCTCTGGTATGTATAGTTTTTGCTGTGATAGTGCCAACAGACAGACGGCCTAAGTCTTTGTATAAGCTTGCTCGCAAGAGCGAGCGCTAAAAATGTGGTAATGATGAACAGTAAGCCCAAGGTGATTAACCAGAACTTCCGAATTTCCCATTTAAGGTGCAAGCAATACATTTTTCTTACTTCCGTATCATGTATTCTGAAAAGGTGAGTCATTTTGTGCCCGATTTTATTATTGGAAATTGGTAATGTTTCCCACTTTCCAGTGAATTGTTCGGGTTATACAGAAGCACACAATAAATTTTTAGCATCATACTTAACGGATCAACAGTTTCCAAATGGCCCAGCTTTTCTGCTATCTACGCTTTAAATTTAAATAATTAGAAATATGATGTTAAATTGCTTTTCTTAGTTCATTTTTAAATGGATCCAACTCCTCTAATTAAAAGCATGACAGAAATATTTGGTATCACATTATTTGCCTAGCTATATTTCACAATCATGTCTTCTTAATAATGCGGCACTCACACCTAACTTTCTGTGTAAAATAAGCTCCCGCCAAATTATACGTACTACGAACATTGTTCTTTAGTATATACATACTCGTATATACAACGCACAAGAAATAGGGAAGAAACCACGTCTAAAAAATGTGTCATTCTGCCACACAAGCAAGAAGAACCGGAATGAGAAAACGTAAATTGTTTTCTTCATTATATGTACCAAGAAAATAATAGGAAAATTTAAAATGAAACAAAAGAATGATGAATTCTGTTTATTTTTCCTATACCCGCACCCGTGCAAGATGGACTAAAAAACAATAAGACGATGCTGTACGGGTAGAATGCCAAACGGAGATGAAAAATTACGTAGCAATAAAAATCCCTGTCGTTTAGGATTTTTTAATACAATTACAATGAATGTCTTTTATATTGTGAAAATGTATACTGGCCGGACCATCATCAAACCATATAAACTGTATGTATGAAGGATTGCAATACTCGTCTATTATATATGAGCCCACTATAAAAGCAAAGTATGGAGATATATCCTCATACACATTTTTATGTCTTGCTTTCGTGTTTATGGCTATACGGGGATGTTGATGAGATACTCAAAACGATATGACAAATTATTATCGCATTTTAGACGTACGAGTGTGTATGTAGTCGACCGCATACATTGAATGAATAATATCGCATCATACATCATCTACTTGGGTACGCTGATTTTATTAAGTTCATCTCGCCAAAATGATTTATGGTCCATAAAAATATTATTAATACACATCGGTTAGGTGATGTACTTTACCTGTGGTTCGCAGTCTTTAGTGTTTATTTTTATTTTTTAACAATCACGGCCAGACGAACTAATAAAAATAACAACAACTTGTGTTTGCTGGAGTGTTAATGTAGCGCGACTGAATTTTAGTATTGCGGTTTATTTGCAACATTTTTTACTAATTAAATTTGTTGTGCGGTTTCACACTTGTGTTATCACATTGAATTTGGTGATTAGATTTGTTTCAGTGAAAGAAACATTTTTTTTAATAATTATTAGGTTTTGTAATATATTGTTTCTATTTATTAATCGGTCTACCATGTAGGTCTTGCTCTGATTTGATCACATTCTGAACTGAGTGTTATGAAAGCCAAAATGCAGTAACGTCATTTATCTATCCTTATATGCCGTCTATCATTCAGAACTCGTAAGCTAGGGTATTCAGTAGGGTTTTCAAGCACTTTTGTTATCAGGTGGCGATAATTTGAATCATTAACCGCCGGTGTGGTTAAGTCGATATTTTGGGCTATCATCGTAGAGTCTGGGTTCAGCTCGTATATACAGTAACAATCTATTCCCGATGACCATCTGGCACAATATGCCCGATTGGTGGATAATCTCGAAAGCGAAGGTCTGAAGATATAAATTCCATGTTAAATTAATTCTAACTCCCTTATCGTGTAATTTTTTTGAGCATCATTCAGCGTCTGGGTAAAAAAGGAGATTGGCTATTCAACATCATACTTGGTTTTTTGAAACAGTACTCGTCCTACACCTTCTGTGCTCACATCGCAGTGAATATAGAAGAATTTAGAGTAATTCGGATTCGCAAGAACAGGAACTGTCGATAGCAAAATCTTAAGTCTCTCAAAAGTATCCTGTGTTTCATTTGAGTAAGTAAACTTATTCGTTTTTCTAAGAAGATTTTAGATATGAGCAGAGATTTTGGCATAGTTGTGAATAAATCTCCGATACCAACACGCCACCCAAGGAAGCGTCATACTTGTTTAAAGAATTTTGGTATCGAGAAATGGCTTCAACTTTAGCTGGGTCAGTTTGGAGGCTTTCTTCACAAACCTTAAGTCGAGCTATAATTGATAGTCGATAGGAGTCTTTGACTGTGAGGCCAATTAATTTCCGAGAATCAAGGCATGTTAATTTCCCATTGGATTTTACGATTGAATTATCGGTGATATTGGAAATACCTTTTTTTTGTTGGTAAAGACGATGTCGATGCGTAGATCATACAAGTTGGTACTTTCTATATACAGACAGAAAGTTAAAGAAAGGAAATTTGTTAATAACCTGATTTACGTGAACTTGTTGTAAACTTTTAAGTAGTGCATTTTTTCATTATCCGAATCCGCATCACCAATAATCATCTCACCAACCATTTATGGAACAATGCGACAGGAACCCAAAAATTAATTCCAAGTACAGTCGGTTTTCGGGAGATTGACATAACCGGTAATTGTGTTGGCCGTACCATCAGCCATGTTAACGTTCGAATTTAATCTAAAGTAATTAGAGTTGATCTCCTTTAAGAAATTCAGTACACCTTCTCCCAATATTGAGATACTGGCACTACTCATGGCTGTGGTGTAGAAAAATGATAAAATTAGAGTTCGTGACCTCATCGGTTGTTATGATATAATCCGGTAATTTGACATAATCGATTGACGAAATAGAGTCGCACCATCCATCCCATATTTAGAAGTATTCGACTTCAAGTTCTTTTGATTCTGAAACTTTCCACAGTTCTGACAATCAATTTTATTTTACATCTGGCTTCCTGCATCCGAAGCAGAATATTCTTAACAAACCACGATGGCAGGCTTGGTAGAAATATCCAGCTTTCCGGCAGTTCCAACAAATCGCGAAACGAACCTTATTTGGTGGGAGACTGTCGAGGGCTTTTACATAATCTCCACCCCTAGCCTTAGCATTGAATCCATATCAATTCTCATATTGTCATCGGAGGATACGATTTCATTTACCAGATTTCTTCAAGCACTTGTGAAGATTGACTGATGCTGTCTTACTTCTAAACGTAGGGTGCAAATTAATTTTGATGGTATCCAGGAGGTTTCTTTCGCTGACACGGACATTTTTCTAAGTAATGGAATTCGAACAGTGTAGTGAGCTCCATCAGCAACAGTTGTTCAAAATTATACATCGAATGCAAATTGAGTGAACGCTTCATGTAGCATTCAATTATGTTCGTGCAAAAACCAAATAAGTCGTTGGACTCGCATCCGCACACGAATACCAATATCGAATCATGCTAAGTCTTCATTCGAAGGTTATATTTTCTTGTAACATGTCGCGGTGAGATGACATCGTCAACGTCTTCAGAAAGAATTTGAGTTTGCATCTCAAAATTCAAAACTTCGCCTATTCTGTGCATTCCTTCCTGTGAATAGAATAGAAAACTGACTGTACCTTGGATCTAAACAAGCATGTCTGATCTTAACAATACCATCATTGCAGTGGCAGTGACTTGTATCATGAAATGACGGATTATAATATAAATTTCCACGGTTTTTGTATCCTAGTTGGCATCTCTGCGAAGATCATTGCAACTGAATGAAATGAAAGTGGTCTCACGCCTTGGATCTGTGCAATCAACTCACTCGTTGCCAAAATTCAACTAGCTATTGGCTTTTGCAAGATCTTGATGTATAGAAATGAACATATTCCACCATTTCGTTGATACGTTGGATTATTCTTGTCGCAGGCGATTATCAATGGCTTATTGCGGCATAAGCCACATTTTGTAAATTTTACAAGAGAGTGGAAAAATTGAATAATGTCTGTTCTCCGCGTATGCCTCTAAAATACATGAGGACTACTTTTTAATTTACTTGTAAGATTCCTGCAATCATCGAGGCTATGAAATGGTTACGAACAACATTAAATGTGATCGCGAGAATGCAGCCGAACTAGTTTGATCAAATTTGCAGGATGATATTAGGAATTCCACTGGTTAATCAAATTATTGCTCTGATCGCCATGACGCAAATATATACACACAAATATTACTACTTTTTTTGATGGAGACATTGCGTCGAGAAATATACGATTTTACTTATATCACATTACGATATTTTCTTTGCGCCTAATTTACTTTTAATGCAATTTGATCAGATTATGTTGCATGTTTTGTATTCAAACTTATAAAATACTGTTTGCATTACATTATGATGTTACATTTGCAACTACATCTGTAATTTGGAAACAAATGCATCGGATAATGATGCATGTTGTTTTGAAAATGAAAACTATAAAAACAAAAGAGGAAAAAAATTATAACCAAAAATTAATATTTTTACAGGGATAAACCCATTAAAATTTTATCTGCATTCACCCTTCCATTAATAAAAAATTCTTAATAAGACTATATATTTAAAGACTGTCTTTGATAATAGATTAATTAATAGACTAAATGATATTATAAATTATTTATAATCTTTACGAATCAAAATTATTATTAATGATTTTGTTGTTGCTAGTCAAAATCGCGAACGCAATTGTGTATTTTGGTGACCATCTCTGTATTAATAAAAAAGGATGGGAAAGAGAAGATATTTTTTGTTTTTTTCATTGTTTGTCGATATTTTGAAAGAGAAAAGTCGCATCGCAATAGTTACTTGTTCAAATTAACTTGCTAGTTTTGAGGTTATCATTACCATGCAAATATAAAAAGTGTAGTACACATAATTTTATAGTTTATTCTTAAATAAAAAGAGTTTTATAGTGCTGTGTTGCGAAATATTTTATAAATAAAGTGATTTTGGAATAATCACCATATATTAAATAATAATTAAACGATTCCTACGGTAATCGGGAAACCCTAAACGCGGGTTCACGTACGTGATCAAAAAATGATTCGCGAATCAAGCCAATCAAATCGTTGGAATTTCCCCGCCTGAGATGAAATATTTTTATCTTTGGGCAAATTTTTGATCGCAAGCATCCAACATAGAAAAAACAAAAAACAAATTATGAGCAACAATGACGCTTATTATATCCCTTTTTCTACAAAAAAAAAAAAAAAAAATACGCTAAATTTAAGTCCAAACCACACAAATGTGTAAGTAAAAAAACTACGTAATGGCTTTTTGATAAAAAATTTCGGTTGATTTGAAGTACAATCAACACAATTGTGTGAAAGGAATGTACAAATGTGTAATTTGGTTCAAAACACATACAAAACATGATAATTTGGTCTTACCCACATAATTGTGTGGGTACGTGGGAAAGGGATAAATAATTTTGCTATTTTTCTGACATTTCTATATGACTCACGTCAATATCAAAAACAAACAAAACACACGCCATTTTCATTGTTGGCATTTGGTGTTTTAAATTTTGTCGTGCATTTACATAATTAATTAATTTTAATATTAATAGATGTTTTAAAATTGTGAAAACAATTTGTAATTTTGTGCGACGTATTTTAAAAATATCTTGTGTACTAAAATGTTGTGTAATTGCGGAATTATTACATTGAAAAAAATTAGGAAATAGGACAGCCGATGCGATCACTTACCATTTCAAGAGATTCTGTGCCACATCGCTAATATTACAGTAAAACAGGATAATCATAAACGTAAATTAGATGTGCTTGAACACTTAATTTTAAATAAGCGTTTGACGGCTGTAGTCATGTGAGTAGATCGTTTGTTTAAATCACTAAATTATTTAACTTTTGAATGAATATTACAGCAATAATTTAAGCGATTTGGACGTACTACGAAGGATTCGAAAGGTGCAGATATAGACAACCAGCTGGTACAAATGAATTTAACTAGTCACCATAAAATAATCACACCGATGCACGGCGCCAACTGTAATCCCTTACCACAATAAGCAGAAGAGTGAAGGGTAGAGTAATAAATAATTTGATTGACTAGATCGGACAAGACTGAATTAAATACATTTTTTTTCCACTTTTGTCTTTATTTTATGAAAAATGAAATACATATTTTATTTTATATTTATACTATCGCATATTATTCGTATAATAATTTTACGCCCATTCAAACCGTTTTCTAATATCTCGCGAGCAAAACTCCCAGGCGAGGTACGATTCGTTAGAATAATGCTGTTGTAAGAATTTGAAGCTCAATGTACAAACAAATCACGTGCTTAGCTACATTCAATATCGGAAGTAGAAGCTAACACGATCTTTGAGCTCGGAACTTTACTTAAATCCGCCAAATTGTGACACAACTGCAAATGCCGAAATTGAAACGGATTGTTACGGGTATCTTTAAAACTTTTCATCAATTTATCACTCATTCATTCGATTTCTGATTTAGCAAACTCAACCTTGAACGAATGTTGATGAAAATGAAATGAATGTTTTTATTTTATTTAATTTAATTATCAATCGTCACCACAGCCTCACACAACACACAAATTAAAATGGTTGAAAATGACAAATGAAACGTCAAGTAAAATAGCTTAATATTTAGAGCAATAGCTTTTGTTTCTAACTTCATATTGTGATCAAATTTTTTTGATCACGTACGTGAACCCGCGTTAAAATTTGGTTCATAACACAAAAGTGTAGAAACTAATAATTATATTTGGTTCGTAGTTTGTGCAGTAAAAATAATATAAACGAGATCAGATATTTGGATTTTATGGTAATCTAAAAAAACAACATATTGTATAACTGTATAAACAGTAATTCATTATTTTTATTGCTTTTTTTATGCAAAATGGATTATGACTTCGTAAAAATAAACATAAAAGGAGTAGTGAATTACGTAAAAATTATCAAACACGCTGAAAAATGGCAATATAGCGACTTTGTAGTATCTGGTATGTATTAAAAAAATATTGTTTTTTTATTGAATTGTGCGTTTTTTACTTTTACACGTGTTTTGTGATAGAAGTTACATGATAAAAAATTAAAATTTTTATATGCGATACTATTTACGTCTTAATTTTTGTTTTGTATTCTATTGGCGATTATCGCGATATGCCGCGTAGCAAACGCAAACTAACAATCTAAGTTGTAATACATATTATGGAAGTGTAAAATGTCACAAATCATGGTAATTTAAATTTTGGTAGTGATAAAATTCTAACCTAAATTACGCACTAATATCAGTAAATTAATCCAAGTCTTTCGATGATAATCGTCAAATGTACTTATCATCAAAATCAATTTGTGAATTAATAACGGTAATAATCAATTAAACTATGTGTTATTTTGTTTGTTTCGTCCATTCATGCGGATATTTCAGCTTTAGATGTTGATTTTTTCACGGATGATCAAAACGTAAAAATTCCCGAAGAACATTTTTTGGAAATTTTTCATAAATACACAATCCACCCCCAATTCCAGCTAAAGCTTGTACTAAAACAGCATGAATCTGGTAAGTTAATATTATAAATAGATTGGAAACTAGAAAAAAAAATATAATTTATCAAATACCTTATATATACAGTTTTAAATTAACTTTTTAAAATTTGAATTTTCAATTAGAATTATCTTGCCATCAAGCTACTTCAGTTAGTCGACAAAACTGTCGGTTCGAATATGATGTCTATATAAGTGCGCAGGTAATACTATGTGAAATTATAAGTAAAATTATATTTGAAAATTAACTTGTGCCTTTATAATGGTTATAGGATTTAGAGAATTTTTTATTGCAAACACCAAATAGTTTTGTTTTGTCTAAAAAATTCAGACCGTATGAAACATTGAAGGGACTTTCTGATTTGGAAAGGCGTGCTATAATTCGAGAGAGCGTTGACCATTTAACATCTCGCTATTCATACCACCCAATTCCAATCCATATCACAGCGTTAGCGCTAGCGGTAGTTCAGTTATTCCCACAATTAAAAACCAAAAATAAAGAGAATGGGGGAATTGTAAGATAAAAAAACAATCAACTGTAAAAAAAAATTATAAATTGCTTATCTCACGTTTATTTTTCTATAGGATGCACTTTATGATCGTAAGCATAACCGGGGGTATATTATCTCTCGACTAAACAGAGTACGCCAAAAATTATATGTAACGGAACATGGAACAGGACAAAATAGCAGAAAACGGAACTCAGGTGGCGGTATAACTGCTACGGTCACAAAGGAAGTTGATTTAGAAAAGGATGAAAATTTTTTAATTTTAAAAAATTTAAATATTAGCACCCAAAAAGATTTAATCAAACAAAAACTATTGGAAACCTTAAATGTAAGAATAGAAATACCTTCAACAACTGTGACCATATCGAAGTTTTCATATTTGTTCCCATTTTTTTTACATCACCTGATTTGGTAAGCATACAAAAATATTTTTTGAAAATGTACTAATATATATGTATGTGAAGATAGCCCAAATTCCATCCCCGAAAAATGCGATGGCAACACTAATTATAGCTATCATGACATTTTCTACTATCAGCCCAAAAAATCTCGACATTTTTACTCTCAGCCCCGAAAATATTTGATAGATAAAAAATGTCATGACAGTTAAAATTTTCGGGGCTGAGAGTAGAAATAATACTGTGAAAGTTTAAGGAGCATGTAAGATTTTTTTTAGAATTTTCTTTGAACTAAAAAATATCGTGACAGTGGAATTTTTCAGGGCTGAAAGTAGAAAAAAATACTGTGAATGTTTAAGGAGCGTGTATGAATTTTTTTTAGAATTTTTCTATGTATAGTAGTTGAGATATAGTCCATAGAAGTTAAGAAATTTTCGTTGGCCCAACTAGGGGTGCACATCGTATGATAGGTGAATAATTAACGAGCGTGTATACAATTTTTTAGAATTTTTCTATGTATAGTAGTTGAGATATAGTCCATAGAAGTTAGGAAATTTTCGTTGCCCCAACTAGCGGTGAACATCGTTTGATAGGTGAATGTTTAAGGAGCGTATATGAATTTTTTTTAGAATTTTTCTATGTATAGTAGTTGAGATATAGTCCATAGAAGTTAAGAAATTTTCGTTGGCCCAACTAGCGGTGCACATCGTATGATAGGTGAATAATTAACGAGCGTGTATACAATTTTTTAGAATTTTTCTATGTATAGTAGTTGAGATATAGTCCATAGAAGTTAGGAAATTTTCGTTGCCCCAACTAGCGGTGAACATCGTTTGATAGGTGAATGTTTAAGGAGCGTATATGAATTTTTTTTAGAATTTTTCTATGTATAGTAGTTGAGATATATAGTCCATAGAAATCAGATAATATTCGTTGGCCCAACTAGCGGTGCACATCCTTTGATAGGTGAATGTTTAAGGAGCATGTATGAAATTTTTTAGAATTTTTCTATGTATGGTAGTTGAGATATAGTCCATAGAATTCAGAAAATATTCGTTGGCCCAACTAGCGGTGCACATCTTTTGATAGGTGAATGTTTAAGGAGCATGTATGAAATTTTTTAGAATTTTTCTATGTATAGTAGTTGAGATATAGTCCATAGAAGTATGTACATTGGTACTAATTAAAAAAAATATAATTGCAAATACAATACGATGATATATTATACGGCAGTACAAGTCAAATATAGTACCAGTGTTACTTTGTTTATCACGGTATTATAATAGGTACTCTACGGTACTCTTTTTCAACATACATAGGAAATTTCTACAAATTACCGTACGTGCTCCATAAATAGTCACCTATCAAACGATGTCCACCGCTAGTTGCGCCAACGAATAGTTTCCGACTTCTAAGGACTGTATCTCAACTACTATATAGGTGCAAAATTTGATTTCGGTTCTGTTTTTGTTATGTCGTTGATATATTCTTTGTACCTTTCTGAAAACTGCTACTTGTTTGTCGGATTTAAAATTTTGGGCATTCGTCACATGTTAGTGTGTATATTGCTGCGTCTATTTTTTGGGGTGTTTTAAATTTTAGGTTTCTGTTCTAATTAATTACTGTTTTTGTAGGCTGTCATGTTTCCGAATTTTTTTTTGAAAGTCTTTTCTATTATTTTGTAGTCATTTTTCTGTATTCTACGTTTATGAATTTTCTCTGTTCACTGGTTGTCATTTACAATGGTGAGGTCCATATGTGTTAATTGTTTTCTGTTTCTAAGGTAAATTTTAAAATGGGTTGTAGTTATTTATTACTTGCCTATAGATAATAGTATTACGTCATCTACTTATCTATACCAGTACATTATATTACCTTTAAATTTGTTGTTTTTGCTATTAGTGTGCCGTTTTTCAAATACGCCATACTTAAGCTAATGTTCATACATGAAAGTGGACTTCTCTTCAAGATGGACTATATATAGAAATATTCTAAAAAAATGTATGTATGCTTCTTAAACATTTACCTATCAAAGGAAGTGCATCGCTAGTTGGGGCAACGAATAGTTCTTAATTTCTATGGACTATATCTCAACTACTATACATAGAAAAATTCTAAAAAAATTCATACATGCAGCTTAAATATTCACCTTTCAAACGATGTGCACCACAAAAATTCTAAAAAAAATCGTATACGCTCCTTAAACATTCACCTATCAAACGATGTGCAACGCTAGTTGAAGAATATTTCTTAACTTCTATGGACTATATCTCAACTACTATACATAGAAAAATCCTAAAAAAATGTGTACACGCTCCTTAAACATTCACCTATCAAACGATGTGAACCGCTAGTTGGGCCAACGAATATTTCTTAACTTCTATGGACTACATCTCAACTACTATACATAGAAAAATTCTAAAAAAATTCATACATGCTCCTTAAACATTCAAGTATCAAACAATGTGCACCACTAGTTGGGCCAACGAAAATTTCCTGATTTCTATGGACTATATCTCAGCTCTTTTTGAATTCAAAAATTATAGAAACTTTGATCAAATATATCCCGAAACTTTTAAATATCATATACTAAAGTTATATACTATGTTACAATAGTTAACAGTAATTTTGTTGTTTACTGTAATTTATTTAGAATCTAAGAATGTAGTTCATTTTTTAAATGATGCGGCTAGTTTTATTTATACAATTTCCTAAACAAAATTTTAGATAAAATATTTTTTTTATTTTTATTTATAAATTTTTTTTACTTGTATATCAAGTTTTTGGCTCTCAGCCCCGAAAATATTTACTGTCATGATAGCTAAAACTATCACGACACAAACATTTTTCTGGGTTGAGAGAAAAATATTGATTTTTGTGAAGGAGGAAGATTCAAAGTAATTTTTGATTTTCGATGTCAGTATATTTCTTGGAGAGTAGAATTTAGCTATTTTTGTTTATTTACACATTTTATCAGAACTTTTTTTTGTTTTTATTAAACTCAACATTTTTATTTATTATTTAGCTGTTATTCGGAAATATGTATACCCGGATTTAGATTTATTGCTATAATTGCTAATTAAATGTCGCAATAGTATACATAAACTTGTATAGTATTGCCTTAAGCAACTTTATCGATTTTCGGGGATAGAAATTTGGGCTATCTTCACAAAGGTCTAATATATTATTATTATTATTATTACCACATTTTCAAAAAATATGTTCAGCTTCAATTGTGAAGGATTAGCCTCGATTAACCCTTAAGCAGAAAATGCTAAGTCGATATTAACGTCTAGGACTCACCTTCGCCCAAAAAATCTCTTCGTCGATCGAATGATGGTCCATCTGAAAGATTAATACAACTTTCCTTGTGTATCAGCACGCAGAAAATAACTGAGTTAGGATGTTCGCTGTACAAATTATTGCACCGTAAACTCGCCGTAGTTTCCATTTATACGTTTGCTTAGTACTTTGCAGTCACACACTCCTTATTACAACCACTAAAGTTTAGTGGTTTTAACTTATTAAAACCACTTCTTAAAGTGTGCGACTGCAAAGTGCTAAACAAACGAATGTTCGCTGTACTTTTATTTTACTGTTATGTTTCTGAAACAAAAGACTAATAACAACAGATCTAATGTTATTCAGAACTTAAGTTTAAAATTGTGCTCAGAAGGGACAACAAAAATTTGGTTACTGCGTTATGGTGCTGAGAGGTGGTACAGACTAGTTTGAGAGCTGAAACGTGGTAAACGTGGTTGAGATAGATCGTTATCGGCGGTAATTGAGTTTCAGCTTAGAAACGATTTAGTATAATAAATGCTTAGTATTGAAATCAATGGGACAAGGTTTTGTACTTAGTACAAGCTACTAATTGCAAAATTGCTTAATGTAATAGATTAATATAATTATATTATGCATTATTGTATCTGTTCACTTTCAGATTTTATATGATTTTCAACTGAGATACCCAACAATTCACAGCAACTTTATAAATAAATGGAAGTTATGCTCTCCACATATAAGGAACGTATATGTTGATACCAGAGGATCATATTTTAAAAGTTTGCCAGAACTTGAAGGTAGTTTTTTTAGATTTAATTGTCTTTAAAATAATTATTTATACTTTTATTTATTTATTCTTACACTCAGATATACTTCCACCGATGCGGGATCTGTTTTATTTAGTGAACATTCTGCCACAAGTTGTTGCGGGAAGATCGTCCGCTAATCTTCAACGAGAGAAACTTGGTACTCTAATTAGAAAAATAGTAGTTTTCAGAAAGGTATTTCAAAAATTCAGAATGTTTTTAAAAGTTACAAAATTTAAAATTATTTTATTTTACAGCTCAATCTACCAAAGGATGAGCTCTTGTCAACAGAATTATTCAATCCCTACATTATTGCGGAAGGGGAAAGTTAAACAGCGATCTCTCAATATTACATATGTTTAGAAGACGAGCTGATCATCCCACCAAATAATTTTAGCTTTATTGAGGCATTTGATTTGCTTTTTAAAGTCCACTATATATTTGGTCAGAATTTTGATGCCTCCCTAAAAACATTTTTCACGTTTATCGCGCACTATTTTTATGGGATGGATATATCGGGAATTACTCCCAGAATTAAAGAAATTTCTAGTAAATTTGATTTACAATTAGACTCATAAATGATTTAAAATTAAGTTAGTAGTTTGTAAGTATAAAATCACACTTTTATAGAATTTTGCTAATTTATTTCTTAGTTTTGTTTAATTATTTTTGAAATGTTTTTTTGTTACATTTGCAATAAATCATACAATGAACTTGGAAAATTAATTTTACACCTTAAATATCAAGAATTTGTTAAAGAAAAGTTTTCAAAAATAAGATGTGTGAAAGAAAAAAACTGTTAGAACTCTTTTCAAACATTTGCATCCCTAAAGAAACATCTTACAAAATTTCATGTTTCACAAAATGAATCATCAATGTTAAACATATCAAATGTTTCATCGTTTCTACTTGACCCGCAATGTAGCAGTTCTTACTAAGTCATTACTAAACCCTTTGGATAAAGCTTCTTCTTCAAAAAAAAATTATAAACAACCAAATTTAAACGATTTAGACAACTACATGAGAAATTTTTACACTAAAATTAATACGTTAGGTGTCTCAGAGGATATAATTACAGAAATTTTTTCTGAATCAAAAATTGTAACAGAATGTGCTATGAACATTATAACATCTTCACCCAATTTGGAAACTGCGTCCTTCAATCAGCAAAAAATCTCTGAAACTTTAGGGCAATTTTGTTCAAAATATAGAAGAAACAAAATATTTTCAGAAAATGAATATTACGTAGAACCAATCCCGATTCCAATTGGATTTAGGTGGGAAATGCGGTTTAATGCCGCAAATTCTTCTTACCGCAGGAAATTAGTACCGAATTTTTTCCAATTCATCCCGATTTCAAAAATATTGAATGCAATTTTTAAAAATTCAGAGTTTATAAATTTATTTAAACAGTTTAATAATTCTCACAACTGTGAAGAAGGGATTTATAAATATGTTTGTTGCGGTAGCCGGTTTCAATCTATTAAAACTAATTTTCTTAATAAACACAAAGTATTGCTTCAGTTATACTATGATGATTTTGAAGTTGCAAGAGTCCTAGGTAGTAAAACTATAATACATACTATGATGATTTTGAAGTTGCAAGAGTCCTAGGTAGTAAAACTATAATACATAAAGTAGGTGCTTTGTATTTTACTATACTAAATATTCCGCAGGCAATCAAAGATCATCTCTAACTAATATTTTTTTAGTAAGTCTTTTTTATGTTAATGATTTACACAACGAATTTAATTTGAAATCTATCTTAAACCCGATTGTCGACGATATTAAAATATTAGAAAATGATGGGCTACTAATTGAAAATATTGGAAAATTATATGGAGCGATCATTTGCCTATCTCATGATAATCTGGCAGCAAATAATATGATAGGGTTTACTAAATCTTTTTCTGCAAAATATTTTTGTAGGTTTTCTGTAATGCCCAATGAAGACACCAAAAAATGTACTTCTGAAAATGCTATTTTGTTACGAACAGATGACTGTTACTCTGTTTTATTGGATCAACCCACCTTAAAAAAACTAAAAATGATCGAAACCAAAGGTGTAAATCGGAATTCAATTCTAAACGATTTGAAATATTTTCATTCAATTAAAAATTATAGTGTCGATGTATTGCACGATGCTCTCGAAGGATTCGTTTCACTTATCATTAAATATCACTTCCAATTTTTCTTAGAAAAAAAAAATTCCGAAATATTGATAAAATAAACGATTGTATTTCAGCATTTAATTTTGGATTTATTGACAAGAAAATAAACCTAATAATATTAATCTTGAGAGAAGTAATTTAGGACAAAATGCAATCCAAATTTTATCATTGGTAACTTATTATCCTTTCATTTTTGGTCGATTTTACGAATCAAACCACCAACCTGAATGGGAAGGAATTTTCAGTGTAATTGAGATTTTACATTTTTTATTTAGTTACAGTATCACAGAAAACGATATTGAAGTTTTGAAAAATCTAATAATTCATCATCTGGATGTAATTAAAAATGTATATAAGAAAGATCTCTCACCTAAACAGCATATTCTAACACATTATCCTAGAGTTATTAAACACATGGGCCCTGTAATACACTTGTGGACTATGCGCTACGAAAGTAAGCACCGCTTTTTCAAAAAAAGTTTAAATCAAAATTTTATAAATATATGTCACACGTTCGCTAAAAGACATCAACAAATGATATGCAGCATATGGTCGTCTTCCAATTTTCAACCAAAATTTAAGAAGGGCAGAGCCTCTTTATACACTCCAAAGTTTGATTGCCTTGATAGTCTTCCTACACCTGTGCATAGTTTGTCATACGTTATTTACGATTTTCATTAAAAAAAAGAATTTTTTTTATTAAAAAAAAAGCTTGTAACAATATAATTAATTTGTATAAAATAATTGAAATTTTGGAGAGTAATGGAGAATATTTTTTTGTTTTGACGGAATTTCTTGGGATATACGATAAATTTTATTGTAGTTATAAATTAATTGATAAAAGCGTTAACCCTGTATATATTAATTATAAAATCCTAGAGTACAAAAAACCTTATGAAAAGCATTTTTGTAATAATGATCAAAATTATTATATATTAGGATCTAAGATTCGCACCGGAGATATACATATGTAATTAGATTATAATGAAATTAATAATTTATGTTGAATTATATAAATAAATATTGAAATAATAATTTATATTTAATAATAAAATACTTGTGTTTTAATCTTTCACTTTTTAAGGTCCTTAATATTAATTTGATATCAATTTTGATGTATGTTACGCCTTACCTGGCTTTGATGCTAATTTGATTGACCTTCGATTTAATTTGAATCGAAACAAGATTGATGTATTTAGCATTCGTATTTGATACAACTTCTGTCAAAAATAATGTCTATCTAAATTGCGCTAGAATTCAACATTACTTACATCGATATGGTTTCAATGCAATTTGCTCTTATTTATTTACACTTTGCACCATAATAAATTAAATGCAATTTGCAACATTTTTTGATTTATCTTAAAATTATTATTTTGCGATACAAGGCTTGCATCTAAAATAGATTTAAGCCGGCGCTGGAATCATATACGAAATAATTTGCATCGTATATCAAGAAAATTTTTATGTGTGTAGCATTTCTCTAATGCTGTTGGTCACATCAAGCTAAGTGCTTATAGTGCCATCTGTACATCGAGATTTTTTTTTTTCATTAATTACAACTGAGACTGCTCATCTAACAATTTAACTTTCAAAATTTAAAAATTTTACATTTCTTAAACAATTCTGATATGTTGGGGTCAAGTCTCTTGTTCAACAACAGGGTTATTTATCATATGGCAAATATAAGGGTTTCCATGTTCCTGGAGCCTTATTTCGTGTTTGGCGTTATGCTTTTTTATTTCATCTTTGATGTATTCCATCTAGTGAGCCCCTGTGAAGGTCTTCATTTCTTGTGTACCACGGAGCATTTACGATGCTACGAAGAACCTTGTTTTGAAACGTCTGTATCATGTTGTCGATTGTTTGCTTAGTAAATCCCCAGAGTTAAATACCGTAGGTCCATATCGGCTTCAGTATTTGCCGATATAGCAGCAGCTTGGTGTGAATTATAAGCTCAGAGCCTCTACCTCCTGAGCCAATACATTTTTCTGAACTTAATGTTAAGTAAGACTTTTTTTCTTTTTGAAAGGCTCTCTCCACTTGAGCTTGGGCTAAATATGCAGGTCGTGCCGGGATATTTAGCTTTGTCTGCATATTGCACCGTCGTGAGTTAAATTTATCTTCATATTTCACACGGAAATGTCTATTGGATAAATAAGATCTTAGTATAGCATAGAATTGCATCGGTAGATCTCTATATGCAGCCTGAATTCCAGTCCATGCCAGACTTTATCTAAGGTTTGGGCGATGTCCAGAAATGTGCTGGTGCATACTTTTTTACGTTCTAACGTTCTTTCATAATGTTGGTGATTCTATGCACCTGTTCAATTGTGGAATGCTTCTCTCTGAATCCAAATTGATGTGGAGGAATTAGTTGTCGGTCCCCAATTATTGGTCTAAGTCTTTTTAGTAATAATTTTTCAAAGAGTTTTGACATAATTAGCAGCAACGAAATTGGCCTTTATGATTTTTTTTTATCGTTAGGTGGTTTATCAGGATTTGCTATCATGATTACTTCTGCTACTTTCCACGAAATATATTTTAACCGAACGCTTGCATTGATTATGTGTAATACCTTACGGAATCCTTTATCTGGTGGAGCGTGGATTATTTGACAAGTAATCAAAACATACGCTGGGGCTTTTTTAACATTCATGTTGCTTTTTACTTCTTCTTTTAATTTTTTGAGAGTTACTAGGCGTATATCAAAATCCTCTAGCTTGTGGTTTGACATTATATTTTCTTTAGCAGATTGTCTTGGTAGTGGTTGGAAGGTATCCTCGAGATACTCTGAAAACTGATCAACCTTCTCTTTAGGACCTCTTGCCCAGATTCCATCGTCCTTTTTAACTGAAGGCACTTGCATTTTGGGTCTTTTGAGTCCCTTCGTCGTCTTTCACAGAGAATAATCAGAGTTTTTTTCATCGGTTAGGCTAGCTAGATATCTGTTGATTGATGCATTTTTAATTTCTTTAAGCTTAAGTGATTTGAGACTGTTACTTAAATTGTTAAGAATTTTTTTGCTCTCCGGTGTACTAGTTATTTACCAGGTTTTACGTGCCCATCGTTTTTCTCTTGCCAACTCTCTAACTTAAATTCGGTAGGATATGGTAAACTTCTTCTTATTTTGAATAATGGGGGTACTTCCCAAAGCAGCATCGTGAATTTTTTCATTTAGTTGTTCTAATTCATCTTCCAACTTGTGATAATTTCTTATCGGTACCTGAAGATTGATTTTTCCTCCAGGTACTTTCGTTCCGTCACTGGGCCAGTATGTTGGGGAACCACCAGAGTAAAATTTACATTTTGATGTCTGCCCTGCTTGAAGCAATTCCTTACGTTTTGACGTCGTAAGTCTAGATCCCCAACAGGAGTTTTTCGCATTAAAATCACCTCCAATAATAATATCACGTCCAAACAATTTAAATAGTTTAAGATAGTTCTCCATTTTCTAGTTATGCCGGGAAGTACAATATATTGCAGAGACAGTAAGCTGTCTGTGTTTAATTTGGATCCTTATACAGTAGTGACTTACATTGTTTCTTCTTCGATATTTGATTCTAAATAGTGTTTTATATTTTCTTTTGTTTAGCAATGACGAACCACCTCTTGCTCTTTCCGCTGGATGAATGAAGTGATATGAGTTATAACCTCGTATTTTAACAAACGAAGAGATAGCTATCAGATATTACGAAAATGTCGATTTTTTCTGAATTTAAAAATATTTCTATTTCTAGAATATGTTGCATAATTTCATTCGTATTCCAGTTTGCTATTTTGAAAGTTGTGTTCTTACACTTAACATTTTTTGTTGGATTGCGTTGTGGGAGTTACGTTTTCTTCAACTGATCAATTATCATATTGCCTAGATTACTTTGGTCATCTAGCCACTTTGTAATAGCTGCAATGCTGTTAATAATGTTTTCCATAATTTAATTATTTTTGGAGCCCATAACGTGATGATGCAGGTTTCAGTTCTTATATCACACCACAGGATCGTTCTTGTTATCGTTGAAAATTTTTCAGTGATCTTGAAGATACTTTATGCGAGGAGAATTGCTAGTCCTTTGAAGCCTTAGAGACAGAAATAATCTGAATCATATTTCTTCAAATTATTGGTAAGGTCAAGCGTCAAAAGGAATATAATCAGGAAATCTTTCCTCAGCGAATTAAATATAAACTATCATCGACCAAACGGATCTTCTTCAACAAGCAATACTAATAGAATGAGATCATGAAGCCACTCGACGTAATGGTAATATTCCTAAGTATCCCGATTGAGCAATCATTTTAATTAAGAACTGGCTTGAAAACGAAGATGTGAACCTTCCAAGAGTGGTCCCCAATTGTTTATTGACAGGAATGTGTATGATGGAAAGTTTTTTTTTTATTTAGGGAGTAACTGCGAGTAGTGGTGGCAAACATGATCCGTGAAGCGGCACAAGGGGGAAATTTAGAAATATTTCAGTAATCTCTGTCAAGGGCGAAGAGTTATAGAAAATCGAGTGATCAGTCCTCTCAGTCCTTAAGTCTTTATTAAGAGGAGATACTGAAGTAAACGCTGATGCGACTAAGCATGTTTTCAAAGAATCAAAGCCAAAGATTCCAGGAGTATGCTGTGAGAACCAAATTACGCCATGTGTCACCGTTCTGGTTCCAGTGGAACTGTAAACGAAGAAAGTCGAATGAACAGAACTCATTGATTGAATACAACTAAAAAAACGGAAATGAGAGAACTGGTGAACATGCCAATACTGGTGAAACGCCAAGCTGCATTAAAAACTTTTTGCTTTAGATACAAAAATCAAAACATTAACACCAATTTATGAGTTTTTATGTCGAAATTAAAGACACTGATTATGCCACAACAATAACAGAGGCATGTGATGTGATTAAAGCCAAGATTACGGATACGAAGCACCTACTGATAGACATCAAGTCATTAAGTTGATACTTACACCCAAATGGCAGTCAAAAGCAAGATTCATAAATGCGGAGGTCATGCATTAAAAAAAGTAAAGTGGTGAACTGAGTAGAATGGCCAGTTGAGCCAGATATGCAATTATACAAGAAGATATCCTAGCTTACACAGAAATTACTTGGATACTCGAAACAGTTTAAGCATTTCATCAAGTAGACCATGATCCTCCTACCTACCCAGTGACACAAATGAAAATTGTAACTACCTTATCTTTCGTTCGTCGCAAAACGTCCGTTATACTTCGCTGAAACAGCTCATAATATACAACATATAGTTTTGAAAACCTTGTATTACTTAGTTTCATCACGATCTCGAGGTATACAATTCTGCAATGTTTGATTAATTTCATTAAGCTTGAAGCATGTACATAAGTATATCTTATTCTAGTTTTGCAGTACATTGTATAAACATCAACCTACGGAAAATTTATCAAAACATGCCAATCCAATTTTACCTTTCCTTATTACTTTTCAAAATACCATAACATGAATATTAAATGAAAGTGCCACTCTCAAAGGAATAACAGCAGTTGAAAACCAAAATCATATACGAGTAAGACTGGAAACATAAAGCATAAAATGGAAATCGTTCACATCCAAATTTTATTTGGTTGCTCATATGGATGACCAGACTTTGCCCCTAGTTAGCCACATAAGGCAAATGGATGAAATTGTTTACGGCATTAGTCCTAAGGGAAAAGCACGTTTATGTACATCATACATGTTTTCAAAAACAAAAATCAAAATTGGATGTCCCAAATAAAATGTTTTACTTATGTAACATTCTGCTTGTATGAGTAACAAATAAAATACTAGGAAACATATTACATATGTGCAAACAGGGAAGGCTTAAATGTTCGAAATAAAGCACCGGCAAGCAAATTGCATGCAATATATATGCAACGGTTTGGGCAAGACTAATGGACTAGTTCGGAAATGTACTTAATGTAGGGTTTTTACCCTTTTCTGGAATTATTAGTTCGAATGTTTGGTCTTCCATAATTTAAGAGGGGATTAGTCGATATTATACCATAAATCTAATTAATGTTGTATGTCTGAAACTGATTTTTCTGTCTAAGGTCTATAGTTCCTCAGTTTGATTTCAAGTGAAATCTTCATACGATTTTATCAAAGTGAAATTAGAAATGAAAAATTTCACTTCAGTGGCGACATGTTGTTGAACAATCACTTTTCTCGCTTCGATTCATTTTCGATAGAATAACGGTATTTTATGCCTAGGACTACCTAGTGCTAGATTTTATTTTGCTGTACGCAGTTTAGCTAGTGAAATATTTATGTTTCGTATTAAAATATAGATGTCTCTGTTCAACCCTACACATTTTTCACTGCGTTTTTATCAGCTGGTACGATAAGAGTAATTTTTGACGTTTCATAATTATTTGTATTTGTTGTTGCGCTGTGTATCAAGTGTTTTTAAATATGACGAATATAAATTTTGTTAATTTCGATTATTTAGAATGCGCATTAAAATCTTACAGAATTCTACAAATCAATTTGTCATGGAATGTTTTTCTGCTTAATTTTGGAGACATTTTATTCAATACCAATTTGGAATTCATTGAATTCCTACAGAGTTGATGGTATTGTAATTCCAATCCTATTTTTAGTTACTGTGCTTGTCACTAGAGTTTTCTCTAGAGAAAGAGATGAAATAAAAGAAATAGAACACGGGAATTCATTTGTTATTTCTTTTGACCAAGAATTGAATTCTAATTCCAAATCCAATTCCTTGGCAAATGAAATACGCTTAGCATGTCGGCCCTATTTTCATTTTGTAGTACATTACAACTCAGTTCAATAGTGAAAAAGCCAAGTGTGTTCAATACATCAACGATGGCGAGCGCATAAACTCTCCAAATTATTTTCATGTGAATTTTGACATTTGTTTGTATTTGGCAATAATCAAATTTTTAAATATCATAAATCTATAAATTTTAAATAAAATCAGGTTAATTTAATTTATTCACGTAAAATAAAACAAATTCGTCTATGCATGTCTATAAATTTATACCTTGTTAAAGTTAGTCGAAATTTGCCAGCCGAAAGATAATGCAGATAGTGTCTTGACTGATTCAACAGAAAGTTAAACTCTCTTTATACTCTCGCTCCTATCGATTTTTAAATTCCTATAAACTGAAATAATTTCTCCTTCACCCGAAGGATATAACCCGATCCTAAATTCATCCTAAATTCTAGTTTATGACTGATTTTTGCAGTATTCAAGACACTATCTGCATTATTTTTCGGCTGGAAACTTTCGGCTAACTTTAACAGTATCATTCCTATCTCACGCGAAAAAAAATAAATTTTTGGAGAGTACTAAGCTTAAATTAGTAATTTTTCATTTTCAAACCAAATTACGCTATTAATCACCAGGCGGCTAGTGGAAAGTCTCCTTGACAGCTTGTTTTTTATTTAGTTGTCAATTTATTTATGATTGGTTTGTTAGTACATAAAGTAAACATTGTGACGTCAGACATGTGCCAAGAAAAGACAAACTTGGTTTGTTTATAATTTTTTTTATTAAAGCAAACTATTTGGAAATATTTATTAGCATGTTCCAATTTATTCCATCGAATGAAACTAAGATATGGACCATTGATGTGTTGTGGAATTAAAATACCTTTTTATCATTTTGGCGTATGTTTTGTTATTGAATACCGATGTTTGATTTAAGTTTAATGGTATCTCCCAATTCGGCACATTTTTGCGTCATTTTGTTTTAATTTTCGATTTTAATTTTGTCATCTTGTTTTCATTCAGTTAACGGCATTTTCAAAATTTCTTTCTTTACTGAGAAGCGTAATAAATTAACATGTTTACAGAAATGAAGTTACTATAGTCACGGTTTTCAAAGCATATTGATACCCGTTATCACCAAGTAAATAGTAACCAAGAGAAACAAAAATTCGACTGATCTATTTGTGTAACTTTTACGAAAAACTCTTTCGCAGTGCACTAATCCCGAACATCCTGCGGCAATATTGTTACGATTCCCATAGTTGTCAAATATGGCGTATTTATTTAAACTATAATGTCTAACCTTGCCCCAATGTTTTGTAACTGGCTAAAGTAAGAAAGATATATTTTTTAAAATTTCCGTTAATTGCCATTTTGATGTTTACTTATTTTGATTTGGCATGAAGTTAAGTTTATTTCACTAAACTTTGACATTTGAAATGATTCCAATTTACAATCGTAAATATAGACAGGCACAGCTTACACTAATTTAATATTGCGCCATCTATTAACGACAGGTGTGTACTAACAAACAGTTTAGAAAAGTCGGCAATTTACTTAAAAAATCGTTGTCAAGCTCTATAAGTATTTATAAAACACTACGCTACTAATTTATATAAGAATCTGGAATTATATGATGATTGTCAAATTTATATAAGAAAAAAATGTACACCTTTTTTAGCCGATGTGTTCGATCATATAATTGCAAATACGTTAAATCTTTAAAATTTAATAAAAAAAACGACTTTGTTTTATCACGAGTGGATAAATCTCGAATAAACAACACTTGACTACTACAGCAAATACAAGCTTGTCGGAATTTCGGTAAAACTATCTTGTACAATCAACAAAGATTATCCCTGCTAAAATTTCAGAAAACCAACAAAGACGACCCTGGTTGAAAATTTAATGTTTAAATTTGTAAATGTTAAACTTTTGAACATCATTACAAAAACTGAATAAGCTGCTAGTTAGCGAACGGATGATTTTATTCCAATCTCGAGGTCGCACCTTTTCAAAATTAATTTTAAAACTTAAATAGTTATGGTAAATTGGATACAAACTAAGAGTCCCCGGATGCAATATGAAAGTCAGTTTCACCATTTATCCCGTTCGGTCCCACTACTACTGGAATTTTTCCTATGAAAAATCTGCAGAAAATATTTACGGCTTTTAAACTAAATTTAAAAATCATTTTAAAACTTGTTGAGTTTATTCCACGGGAGCTTTCAGTAATCAGCACCGTCAATTTAAAATTACTTTTAACTGAAACCTTGACGAAATCGTTAGTTTGTACTTTCAAGTAAAGATAGATTCTTAGGAACCTTAAATATTTGCATGTTCTTTTCTAACAAACGTTACTCCCTCAGTTGTTCCAATATTCAACAGATTAGCAATTTTATTATATCTAGTAATGAATCTTGGAAAATTTCTGCTTTAGTTCTGAAAACATTTACTATAATATATCCATATGGAAAATAGACAGAATTCTGTAAAGTGTTTGGGGGTTAAGCTTTTGTAAATTTTAAGAACTATGAAAAGCTTTAAAAGCTGCATTATCGATCGCAGAACTATTTTGGCTAACGAGGGGCAAAATGAGTTAAAACTCACAGACACGTCTTTTTCACGAAAAACGTCTATTTCTTAGGCCTCTTTTAACACGAATGAAAATGCTTCTTTTTAATAAACTATATCTGGTTTTAGATGATTTGACTTCGAGCTGTATTTCTGGACCGGTTGAGCATGAAAAAACATTTGAGTAGTAGGATTGAGATTCGAACAATACATTAGAGAACCATTAAACACCTCGATGAATTTTATCAAAAACAAATCAAATATTTAAAAAAAAATAAAAAATAGGTAGCTGTCGTTCGAAACTTAAATTTTTATTTAAAAAATCGCGGAAAATGCTTGTTTGATAAAATAAACTAGCACTAAATCCACTACATTAGCTCCAATGGGACAAAGAAGAAATTAAATCTTAATTGTTTATGTGTCACCATTCATCGACGGTTGGTAGAACAGAATTCAAGGGGCTGCGCTGTCCAGTTTGCACTTCTTCTACAAACAAATGCAAGCCCAGGGATAATCTTCCTAAAAGCCACTTAGCTACTACCAATACTCAAAAATAGAAGAAACTAATATGAACCGATGAAGCAAATGTAAATTTATTTGGTTCTGTTACCCGATATTATGAACGACGACTAAGTACAAGTTTGCCGTCAAAGGCCCTTTTCGAAACGGATACTTATTTCAAACTTAGACTGTGTGCGAGAGCAATTTTTTCGACTAAATTGCCGACTAAACTAAATTAATGAGTAGTTATGCTATTACCCACCAGTTTTTATCATTTAGATTCCTGCTGAGGTTGCTTGACTATTTAGTTGTCATTTTCATTTCTTGTTTTTATTATTTTTTTTATCGAATACATACGTGTAAAAAAATGTCTAAAAGGAAATACTCTCATTCTGAAATTTCGATTGTAATTTATAATCATATTCATGAATAACAGATTTCCATATCCATATTTGTTTTATTTTTGCTATTTTCTTGTTTTAAATAATAACAAATCGGTGTTGTTGAAAACAATATGACGTATGAAATGTCATAATTTAGTTTAGTTTACAATTTAGTTTACAATCGGAGGCACAGCATATTTAAAAGATACTAGTGCCATCTTTGAATGAATGATATGAATCAGTCATTAATTTAGTTTAGTCGGCAATTTAGTCGAAAAAATCGCTCGCAGGCACACAGTCTTATGCACGATTTACATGTTCCAATTTTTTTTCCCAGCAAATTTTTTACTGAAAAATAGAGCTGCACGCAAATAACAAAAAGCTACTAGTTAAAAAGAGTCAACCATATGTAAACAACATTTGCTCAAATTGAAAAGAAAAAAGTCCAATTTTATTTTACTGGGATTTGTTTCATGCTCCTCTCGCGAAAGAAAATCGTAATATACTTAACCCTTCATTTTTTACTGGAAAATAAAATTGGAACATGTAAATCGTGCATTATTTACTTATTTGCCGACATCTTAAATAAGTAAGAAAAACCGTTCGAATTGAGTTTGCATACTTATTTTGACAGCAACATGAAAACATTGAATGTTTTCAATTGAAAATTCTTCAACCAATATTTTATTCCTTATTTTTATTAATTCAACGTATACAATTTAATAAAATAACGAATATTCATAATATTTGGACTAACTAAAATGCTTAGTGGCAATTAAGAAGTATAAAAACGAAAAAATTTTTAAATATCGTATTTATGTTGATATGAATTTTAGATGGTTCACCTTAGATTATTTATAACGTGTTTGAGATGCTAAAGGCAATCAAGAAAGGGTTTAGTTGGGTTCTTAATTAATAGGAAATAATTATTTTACGTGTAATCGGTGATTATTGTCGCCATAACATAGATATTTAGATACAAAAACTGCGCACCATCTGTTCACACTTTCGCTGTTTACAAAACGTTTTTATAATTTATATACGAAATTAGAAAATCGGGCTCTGTACATTTTTATTTTAATCATGCTATATATTTTGCTGTTAACAAAGATCCATGTATTTTCTAAAAATATCATCCTAAATCTAAAAAAAAAAAATATTCACATGTAAATATCAACAAAAAATGACAACCAAATTAGATTTTCTTGCAAGAAAGAGACAGAAAATAAGTTACCTCGCCAGCATAGTTGTTTGAATAAGTTAGGTTCTACAAATAAGTATTCGTTTCGAAAACAGCCATAGTACACAAAATGAGATTCATTTATTAAATAAATCAGGACAGCGGATATTTACGTCAAAATATTGGATAGACATGTTAACAACATGGACATGTTGCCCCAGTATGCTAAAGAGGGCCTGCCATAAGGCGAGAGTTTTCTGCAAGATAATAACCCGAAACATAGCTTGAGCAGGTACAAAGCATGGATTAATGAAAATGATGTGAACGTTGTCCTATGTCCAGCACAGTAATCTGACTTGAATCCGATTTACAACTTGTGGAGTCACTAAAATTTAATACAACCACAGAAAATGCAGCAATCGGCCAGAATTATGGAATGCTGTTAAAAACGAATAGGAAAATATAACTTTTCCTAAATGTCAGAACCTTGTGAACTCTGTGGACCGCCGATGTCTCCAAATATTAGTTGGGAAAACATCCACTGATCTAAATAATACACAAATATGACTAAAATGACGCTGAAACTGAATATTAATCTTACAGTCTTATTTTTTGAAAAAGCTTGATCATTTTTTTTTTATGTTTTCCGGGAAAATTGATGACAACTGATCCCCTGACAGATAATGGCATCAGCCAGGAATAACCAAGCAGGGATAATGTTGGTGATTATGGCTTAAATAAAAATGACATATAAGTTGTAGGTGCGGCGAATGTTGCCCAGGATACATTGATGGAGGCTTGTCGGAACGGACATGCAGATGTATCTAAATATCGGTCCAACATCACCGATGAATTATTGGCCGATGAGAAGATATTATATAGCAGTTAAATCAGTGGACGAATTGCAAGGTCAAGAATGATAGAACAGTCAAAGAGACGTGAGATGGGTTCGCTATTCCAGTAGAACAGCAAAGGCATGGTTTGAATCCTGTTCGGGATAAGTAGGCCTAGATTTGAGGTAATGTTACGATTGATCAATTGGTGTAAAAATCACTTCAGCGTGAATGTTTCACTTAAGCGAAAATGATATTTATGGAACTAGTGACATCATTTTAGGCTTTTTTAATTTGTTGACAGTTACCTAACCATCTTAGCAGTACAACTAAACTTATATACTCTTACGAAGTAAGCAGAAAAATTAAAATCTGCTTTATCGTCCTAAAATGTTTATTTTAAAAAATCATTAAAATTAATACATATTAAATTACAAGCTATGTCCTCGTAAATTCTTAATGTGTATGAAAATTAAATAGCTGGCAAAAATAAACTGTAGTGAGTGTAAACGCGCTATAAATTTGAATTAGGCCGCTAGAAGAAGTACATAGGTTAAAAAATTGCAGAGTTTTATGAAAAGCTCAACCATTTCTAAAGCTCAAATTCCAAAATTCGAATAGCTATTGCGTTATTCATTTATTTGGCCATCTTACAAAACTAAAAACATTAAGACCAACCGACATACACACCAACATGAACTTTGAATTAAAGGTTCCTATAGCCGTACGTCCTCGATTTGGCAAGCAATGCGTAAAGTAGGACGGTAAAAGTGAACTGCGAAAGAGTTGGGAGTGCTTCGGCCCCAGAACAAATTGCATAGATTAAAACATAAAAAAAAGGTTCCTCCTTCCTGGCAAATATGTCCAGATTATACGTCAAGCGAATAATTCTGTACACAAATTTTCATAGGCAAAATTTACTATACATTCCAAATGAATAACGATCATAGTTTCATAATACATAAAAAATAATAACATAATTTTACATTAGTAACCCTCAATCTACGAAAAACAAACCGTGACGATGCCCTCTATAATCTCCGAATTCAAGTTACAATGAAATTTTAAAACTTCCCTGATTATTTTTCCTAGTTCAAACCTTCAACTACCTTCGATTACTAGTTCGAACTATAGTACCAAACAAACCAAACGCTAAAAAATTATTAACAACACAACGGGTTTTGGGTTTTCTACTGAGGGCCTCTCCTAAGTTGCGGATAAGAGAACCTTCATAAGATCCGGTAAAAGTCAAAGGGCGACAGCGGGCAAACGGAAATCAGGATAAACAAAGAGTGGCCCAAAACTAGGCAGTTTGTAGCAAGTTATAGAGAGATGTTGACACCCAAATGGATTACGACGGGAATAGGAAATCAGAATAAAAAGTGATATCCACACAAAAAAGCAGATGCAAAAGAAACCAAGAAGAACCTTCTAGCAGAGGAGTTTTGTAGCCCGATTCACTCGGCGATAACCAGACAGGCACAATAGTAGTAGGCCGCAAGCCAGGCAACAAAAACTACGTAATTTTGGTGAACAAGTCCCAGGGTTCAATCAATTATTGAATACTGAATTGTTTAAGGTAGGCAACGTAGCCACCATACTATACTGGTGAAATCCATGTATCGGTATGAGAATATCAATGCGCATTGCGCTATATTCGCTCTTCAACAGTTATTAAGCCAGTGAGTCTAATACTGAAGAGGTAATCAAAAAAGTAAAATACTGAAGTGTTGTTTTATTGACAGCGGGATGAACGCCATCATTTGAGTAGGTAGGGAGAGCAGAGATGAGTTGCGCTGGATGGCAAAAACAGAGGTTACAATCCCATACAAAACAGGAGTTCACGGAAGGCAGATGGCAAATGCAGAAGAGGAAAACAGATTAGAGACGGTCGTAGTTAAAGCGGAAGGCGGGCAAACGCCGACATGCTTAGGACGGTGAAAGCCGACAACGATTTTAAAGAGGTAGGGATGGAAACATTTGCTCTCATAAAAACGAATGCAGACGACGTTATGATCCAATTGAAGATAATGACTATAGTTGGCTTCGCCGAACACCAGAAAAAAATCGGTGTTACATATAAGTGACATCGAGGAAGGAACAGTTGAGTCCGTTGTAAAATATCCGCGCTATTAGTGCTATCAAAAGACGTTGCAACCACTAAATACGGTGCAAGGAAAACAGTTGTCTGGTTGGGGTTCCAAGAAACTATCCTCCTAAGCCGATACTTCGATTCCGATAAATCGATGTGACAGGTTTGATAATTCGGCACCAAATAAAAAACGGTTCTAGATGTTAGAAAACAGAGAGCAGCTCCTTTTAGATTTGGCTGTATCATGATAATTCACCAGTCTCATCATATAGGACAAATATCTACCTTCGAAAGGGGCTTCTATGACACCACTTCCGATTTTATTTTCAGTTCTAAGCGACACAGTGACTAACGATACATCGTGTTCAAGGTTATTACCTGAAGTGAACTACATTGGTTATGAGCCCGGCGATAAAACTTAACCAGGAACTCCATATCACTACTACACTAGAGCAATCCATTGCAGTTGCTAGAGCTGCATATGGTAAAGCATTGCAACCTAGAGAGCGAAATTGGAATAGAGCTGTACTATATATTTGTGTACTTTAGAAATTCTTGAGCTATGTCAGAGATATATCAAGCCAGAAAAATATTATAGAGCAAAAATTGGCGAAGCCGAGCCCGAGCGGATATCTTAAAGCACGACTCCGAAAAAGCACGACTTAACTGATATTCGAATGAATCGAACGATTTTAAAAGAATCTGCATAGGAGGTGAAATCCATAATAGGGGTTTAACTCAAACTGAACCGAACCAGTACACAATAGAGGTCTGAAATCATTTGCATTATTATTGTGGTTCTGGTTACTGATGAGGAGAGAAGGAGGGTTTTCTCAACGTTTTAAAGTGCTGGGGCCTTATTCTTTAAATCTGTGGAAATTACCCCAATCAAAGTACAATTTGCTTTGAAATTCTCTATATTATTCAAATTTTTCGATGGTTAATCTAATCATTTTTCCAAGTTTATTTTCAAGTTTGCTAATATTTGTCTCCCTATACTAAAGCTTTAGTATCCAGCTCGCGCTAAGATAAATTTTAACGCGGCCGTTACAAGTCTCCACTAAATTACAGATAAATTAGTAAGCCAAAAAGTGTATGTATAGAGAAAAATTTTGACGTTTGTTTTATTTGTCCTACAACAAACAAAAATATAGTTCGAAAGAGTTTTCATAGTCCAGAAACCTATTTTGTTCATCCATTAAAAAAAAAATCACGTTTTGCTGTCAAAATTTTATTTTTCTAGGCAAATAAATTGCTGCAAATGAGACAACTACAAACTTTTCACGTCAGCTGCGTACCGCATCTGCGAAATCGTGAGCTAATTATTTTTTTTATTTCGCTTGCTAAATTTTACGTCAAATTTGTACGTAAAATTTATCTTAGTGCGAGCTGGATACCGACCTTAAGGGAATAGTTTCGAATCGATTTACCAAGTCGCAATTTTTCGTTTAGTAGGGGGAAAAAATTATTTTATTAATTTAAAAAAACAAAAGAAATTTAAGAAAATGATTAAAGTAGCCGGCGAGAAATTCGAATAATATTGAGATTTCAAAGCAAATTATATTGCGATTGGGGAAATTTCCATCGATTTCAAAAATATACGGTCCCCAGTCCCAATAATAAAAAACAATAATTATCCGTGTCTGTATAATGCGATTCGAAACTTTTTTGGCCAATCACTTTCGTAGAACTAGAAATCTCTTGGGCGCCCTACCTCAAAGGGGCTGGGTACCTGCATTCCCATATGTTCGTGTTGCATACTATAGTATGTATATCGATTGAAAAGTTGGAATCAGACAACAATTGACGATACCACTAACAGTTCTTAAATAGTTTTGGCGCTAGAAGCTATAGGTTTTCGTTTATTATTAGAATATAAACAAGTCATATATCAAGTCATATAAACATATGGCATATCATTTGGAAGGTCTTAAAATAAGCCCTAGCTTTGTAATCAGCCTTTAGTTCACAAATCCGCCGTTTCCGCGCTGCTAGCTAATTAAACAATTATTATAAAATATATGTACATACAGTGCTTAACAAAATTATTTAAGCATCGCAAAAATTTAACAATTCGCTCGAGTAATTTTAAAATGTTGACCCCAATTCGAAATAACATTTATTCTGTATATGATTAAAAAAAAATATTCATTATTTCATTAAAAATAAAAGTAAAACATAATCACAAAATTATTTGTGACAAATAATCAATAAAATTGACTAAATATCGAGGAATAATGATTAATTTCAAACTAAGTCAATATGACGTATTCCCACCATCATTTGCACTCACTTCATGAAGACGCTCAGGAATGGAATTCAAAAGATTTTCTAGCATTTGTTTTGGAATTTGATCCCAGATATTTTTTTATTCAGAAAAGTAAGAGTTTCATTTGGCTACCTTCCAATTTCTACCGCCATTTATTGCTTTAAATAGTTGCACATAATTATTCTCAATTGGGTTTAAATCCGGTCTTTGCGGTGGCCAATCAAACAGTTCCAAAAATATACTTGAAGTTACCTTTTGAGGTAGCACTATAAGATTACCAACGTGCCATTGTAGCAGAAACACTACCAGTATGGCGAGTTTGCATAATAACGGTGCGGTTTTTGTGTACTTCAGGAGTCGAGTGAAAATATTTTTACCGTAGATTCCATCCAAAGTAAAACATGACTCGTCTGTCTACAAAATATTACGCCAGAACTCCAAAAGTTTTGACTATGTAGGTGTGTGTAAATTTTGAAAAAATATAACTTGGAATCTGGGATCGATCACTTTTTTGATTACCTCATTAACGTATTTTAAAGGTCTTATGTGTTTTATACATGAATATTTTTTTATAAATTTTGAACTGACTAAACTTTTACTGTACATACAATTAAAAATCTTAATGATCAAATTCTTGGAAAGCTAAACTATATTTTATCGCTATGCCAGTATATAAACAACTAATCATGATTTTATATATGAACAAACGTAACTTTTCCAATTATAAGTTTGAAGAAACATGAATTTCCAACTTTCGAGTTAATACTGTTATAATCACTGGTCTTGAAAATAAACATGCCTGCACGCTCGTACATATATCAATAATATTATGTACCCACATGCTTATACAGTTTCAAAATAAACTTGATCAAATATTTCTTCTAAATTACACGTCTATTTGAATTCTAGAAAAACCGCATTCCGTTTATTTCCTTCCTAACACCTAACACATAGCCAAACTCTACTGAGACTCCACATGTTCGTACCTATATGAGATAGACGTGAGTAAAAAACCACACGAAATGCTATAAAAACTCATTTGAATCTTATAAAAATGTTCAGCATATTCTATTTTATTTATGGTGGAAGCGAGGATGGTCGACGACTGGGAGGAAACCAAACATAAATGGAAAACAATTTTAGTATTTCTATCATGTTCTGTATCATCATCGTATATATGGTATTAAGATGTATTAGGTCTGCGGTTTATAAATAAAACTAAACAATAAAATATAATTTGCTTTCAAAGTTTTGCCCTTGTATACGTTCTGGTGGTAACCGCAAATATTTAAAATGTTTAACATTTTTATTTTTAAGATACACTATCGCAAACTATGACAAAGAATGAGATTTTTTTCACTCCCAGAGGTGAAATTATTGATTATGCTGGAAGCTAAACAAACAAAGTGGATTCAACATTTACTAAAAAAAAAACCACTAATTATATTTTGCGGTTGTAAATTTTACTTGTTTACGACTAGTTCGTTCGATAACAATCGATCGCATTGATTGATGTAATTTTGATTGATTTCAGCTTCAGTGAGTGGAGGGGGCCAATTGGAAAACGAAATTTAATATTATCTTTAAGCTTGATATTCATGTACTTACTCAGGTGCCCATATATGATTTCCACGATGGAGGTATTCTGAAAGAAGAAGAATGAAAATAATGTTAATTCAAATGTATCAAGAACAACAACTTTGATCTGGTTTGTTTGATTTGACTTTCAAAAAACAAAAATAAAATCTGTCAGCCAAAGGGGTATTGGATAAAGCCATAATTTTTTCCAGGGTTAGTGTATGTCTGCAACTATGGACTAATCACTACATACGAAAAAATCATAGAGTAAACTCCACCGTTGCATCTACCTCACTTGGAACACACGAACAAGGCGTAAGTAATACTAACAACGACTAAAGGAAAGAAATCTCTACTCGAATGGAAACCAATAAGTTACAGAATAATAACAGCACGATTCCACTCAAAAATCAGAAATACAACAATCATACAATGCTATGCGCGCGCCCACAGAAGAAGCAGGTGACACAATCAAAGATGAATTCTACGAGTAGCTACAAGCCGCCATATCAAGTGCACACCGAAATGACATCAAAATTATCCAACGAGATTTCATCGCGAAAATTGGAATTGATAACTCTGGAATGGCAACAATCATGGGTAAACATGCACTAGATTCTGCAAGGAACAACAACGGAGATAGACTCATCGACTATTGTGTCACAAATCAGCTATTCAGAAGCGGCAGCAAATTCCCACACAAGAATATCCATAAATACACCTCGATATCGCCGGATGGCAGAACGAGAAATAAAATTGACCATGTGCTGGTAAATAAGAAGTTTATATCCTCCCTACAAGATGTCAGAGCAATGAGAAAACTACAAGGACCAATCAGAGGAAATTCAACATAGATAGATTAAGAAATACAGACACGAGAAATACTTCAATGAAACGCTCCTAATCAATCTACCGAATAACGAAACTAGCACTATGATGGATCAAAAATGGGAAGGAATAGAAGACGCCTACGTAAAAACAGCTACAAGTGTTGCTGGGCTACCAAGACAACACAAGAAAACCGTGGATTAGAGATGTAACGTGGAAGAAAATCGAGGAATGCCGCCAACTTAAAATACAACTAGGCAATCAAAATACGGCGGAAATTCGAAGACAATATGAAGATACAGCTCGAGAAGTGAAGAAAATGGCAAGGAGCGATCGTAGGAGATACACAGAAGACATTCTCACGACTGCCGAGTCAGCGACAGCAAATAGAGCACATTACATCAATGTGTAAGAAAGATCGCCGGAAAATTTAGAAATGCACCACTAATAAAGGATTCACATGGACAAGTCCTAACTATAGATGACCAACAACTAAATAGAAGGAAAGAGTTCTTCGAGAACAACTGCATAGATGGCGAACCAATTGAAGAGCTTCCAGATGGCAACTATAACGAAACCAGAATACACCAATCCACCAACGAAGCGGGAAGTTACAGGTGCCATAATGAGGCTGAAAAATAACAAAGCCGCTGGAACCGACAACATACCAGCTGAATTACTCAATGGTGACGCATTTGCAACGGCAAGAGCACTAACACTACTATTAATAGAAGTGTGAAATACTGGGAGAACTCCGCGAAAATAGAAAGAGGGCTTAACCATAACGGTTCTAAACAAAGGCGACTTAAGAGAATGCAAAAACTGGCGAGACATCTCCTTGCTCAACAGTACAATGAAAGTATTAGCAATGATCATCCTGGAACAAATCTCACCAACTGTGAACCAATACATAAGAAACGAACAAGCTGGTTTCAGACCAGGAAAAAACGGTACAGACCACATTAACACAGTCCGAATTATCATCGAACAATCCAACGTATGGAACTCACCACTATATCTGCATTCGATTCCATCAATAGAAGCGCAATCTGGATAGCACTCTGTGAAATAGGCATCCCGAGGAAAATAACCGAACTTATCCGAGAAATGTACCGGAATGCTGGAAACAAAGTTCAACACAAAGGAAAGCAGAGTGGCACATACTACAATACACGAGGAGTTATACAACGATGTGTACTATCTCCACTACTTTTCCTCATAGGATTGGATAATGTCATGCGCAAGCTAGATACCGCATCACCAAACGGAATTCAGTAGGATCCAATCAGAAAACTCAATAATCTCGACTACGCAGATGATATATGCCTTCTAACACACAAATACGCAGACATGCAGCAAAAGCTACAGAAGTTATCAGAAATAGCACAAGATGTCGGGCTCAAGAAAAACATAAGAAAGACAAAGGCCCTGAGACTGAACACAAGCATTAGTATACCACTTCGCATCAACCAAGATACAATAAAAGATGTCGAAAAATTCGTATACCTTGGCTGTACTGTATCAAGAACAGGTGGAACGGAAGAGGACATTAATCAACGCATCAACAAGGCGAGAAAAACGTTTAACATGCTCCATAAGATCTGGAATGTATCCATCCTGTCAAGAAACACCAAGATACGATTGTTCAATACCTGTGTAAAATCACTACTGGCTGTGAAACGTGGAAACATGCCCAGAAAATAACAAGAAGGCTCCAAGTGTTAGTGAATAAATGCCTCAGGCGATTGATCAAATGCTACTGGCCGAACAAGATCACAAATGAAGAATTACTGTGACAAACAGACCAAGTAGACATTGAAAAGGAAATTAGGAAGCGGAAATGGAGATGGATAGGATACACGCTGAGAAAGCCACCAAATGCCATAACCAGGATGTCATTAGAATGGAATCCGCAAAGAAAGAGGAAAGTTGGAAGGCCAGCAGTGACCTGGAAAAGAACGGTGCTAACTGAAGCAAAATATCTCGAGAAGACATGGAGGGAACTAAAGAGAATAGCCCCAAATAAAGTTCGATGATCCAGTCTAGTAGACGCCCTATGCTCCTAAATGAAGATAAAAAAAAAAGTGAAACTTGCTTTTACTGAAATTGGTTTTTGAGTGCAGTTAACGTAACTTAACATAAAAAATACTTTTCATTTTGATACTGAGGCTACGTGCCAAACTTGAGGTAAAAGTCAATTTTAGGTAAATTCGATTATTTTATTCGATTTACCTGAGTAAAAGCCTGAGTTGAAAAGTTATACCATCTATTAAAAAAAATCTAAAAAGTATTTAATGTATTTTTTCAAGATGACGCTGTTTTAGAATTTATTGGGTCGCAAGAAATGCCACACACCGCTGCAATTGTGACGAGCGAGTTAAAACTCAAAATGATTAAGTGGGGTTTGACGCTAGCAGGAAAAAAATTAGATAGTATTTAATTTTGATATAAATTATGCTTACTCAGTAATTATTTAATTTTTTTTTTGATTTTGAAAAGACTGTTGTTTCCTCAAAATTTAAGACCTTCAAGCGATAAGCTTATTAGACCTTGATCAGATGTTTCCAGATTTAAAACAATTAAGGACAAAATCTTAAGGTTTAGAATTGAAACAATCGGGTTGAGTTGGTTATAGCTCTTTTCAAGTTGATCCAATTAAAAAAAAAATAACTATGTATTTACTTTTTTAAGGGGGGCGGGTAGGGGGGGGGGGGGTAGGGTCTTGAAAATTTTTCATTTTTTTTTATTCTCTTATTTGATTGTACAACTCTTTAAGAATATCCAGTTAAAATTTCAGATCGATCGGAGGAATATTGCCGGAGATACTTAATGGCCCTGGGATCGATGATTCTGTGTGAGTATACACGAAAAATCATTACTAAAACTTTAAACGTGTTTTTCTCGAAACTAATATTTTTAAAAGCGGTGGCCACTGCAACTCAAAATCTACTCGTCAGATCCTTTTCATGTTTTGCACCCTCTTTAAGTGTACAAAATATGAGGTCGTGACGTCGAGATACTTCCTTTTTTTACCTCACAAAAAGTTTTACAACCACGAAATTGATGACTTTCGACGTTTTTTTTTCGAAAAATCCGATTTTTTGACTTCAAAGTGATGCCAAAAAAAAAAAAACGTAAAAAAAATATATCTCGACGTCACTACCTCGAAAAACTCATAACCTAACCAAAACTTTTTGATTTTTTGCTTTTAGATGATCCAGTGATGACTTCTGATGGCCACCGCAAATCACCTTTTTTTTCGAAGAGCTTCCGAGAATTTGCTGTCACGAGTTCAATTTTAATTATTTTAAGCTAAAAATTTAAGGGAATATTCTTGAAACAACTTCTAATCATGTGTATAATCTATGAATAAATTGAATTAACAATACTATGAAAAAAAATTATCAAAAAAAGGCTTAAAATAGAGCGTTAAGACCCTACCCCCTCCTTAAGTCGAATAAGTTAGATCAAAGAGTCTTCAATATGAAATATTGTTGTTTTTAGTTCTGAACAACGCTTTTATTGTAGAGACCTGTTTAGAACTATACCAAACAACAAAATTATAAGAAAACTATAGAACTTTTACGATAGATTTTTTTTTTTGTCATGCTTGAAAGACGTTTTGGTCTAACTTAATCGTCAACCAACTTAGCATTGGGTCAACTTAAAAAAAGCTATCGCCAACTCGATCCGATTATTTTTCACAAAAACGCAGCTGTTATATACAACTTAACGCTTAGTTGAATATCTATTTTCTAACGAATACTATATATCATTCGACCGTGTCAGGAACTTCCAGCTTATCTAATTATCCACAGGAACGGGAAAATTCTCATCATCAGATTTTGTTGGAAATATTACCCAGATTAAGTGAAAATTTTTTTAATTATTAAATAAACATTTTTATTTTTCAGAATCTGCAAGAATTTCTCAAAACCAAATAAGGTTCTAGAATTTGAAAAACATTTAGCGACAGCACCTCGCCACACCTGGATGCAGACGCAAGAGACCCATTGGTTATTTCGATCGTCGATTGTATAGTAGGCAGCCCTGTATCGGCGGCAATATTAGAAAAATTTTCTAAATTGCGATATTGCGACATTTTTTACTGGAGAAAATAAGGTTATATTTACTACACCGATATAAATGTAATGTAAATGAGTAAAAACAAAAGTTGGTCATTTTTTCATCTAAGTTTTAAATATCGTAAGGTGGGATAATTGGAAAAACATAGACTTTCTCAATAAATAAAAGATTGTACTGCAACTGCAACAAATACAGGTAAAACTAACTTATTCTAGATATTATAAATCGATATTAATTTTTTCTATTTTTGTTCATTTCAGAAGAAAGTCAGGAATTCGAAGGATCTAAGAAATGATTGTACCTTTTCTCTAGCCCATGGGACGATGTCGAGAGGCACTGGATAGCAACACACACGACGGCCGACAAATTAATCTCCAAGCTGAAAAGAATATTAACATGATAAACTTTTTTGATGAATGGCCAATTTTAAAGCATGCAGAAGGCTTTCGATTGGTAAAAACAACAATTCGAAGTTTTGTTTTCAAAGAGTAACAATTTTTTCTAGAGAAATTACGTTACACATTTAAAACCTTTTGTTCTTCATTCCCTCCCAAACGGCAATAAAATATTTAAACCAACTGGTAACAAGAAATATGAGTAAAGTGGACAAGAAGAAAGTTATTCAATCAAGAATAAATCATGAAATGATTTCTTATAACAAGAAATATGCTAAAGTCGGCAAGAAGAATGTTTTCTTTGATCAAGAATAAGTTTATTCCCTAGAAGAAATGAGTACGATTATATATATAAAAAACTTCTTTCTATAAGAAAAATTAATACATACTTTCAAGAAAATACATATGTACTTACATCCAGATAATTTAGAATTCTCTTTCTCTAAGCAAGAAACTAATGATAATATTTGAAGATATTTATATATCAATACAAGAATGTTTACTTTTAAAATAAAATAGTTACGCAAAAGTTTTAAGAATCATTTCTTTAAATTGTATAATAATTCTTAACTGAAGAACTAATTACACTGTGCTAGTTGAAAAATGTGACAAGCTGGGCAACCAGAGGGTAAACCTAATTTAAGTACGTTGAATTCAATGAGGCTACTCCCATTTCAAAGTTAGTCCCCATTTTTGAGATATCGCTTTCGACATATTTTTTCTCTGAGTCAAAATATACACTCATTTTGACGTTGATAGCTCCTGAACCATTAAGATTTTCGTTATGATTTCTTCAACAAAGTTGTTGCGCAAGTCAGGACCAACAACTTTGCCGAGCATACCAAAAAACTATATCCCTCATATATGTGTGTTTTACTTAGGCCAATATTCGGTGGGAGTGTCTGCTTCCGCACACTTAGACCAGTAGTGGCCCGTTGTGATACCACAGGAGCCTATTTAATCTTTACCCCTGTTCAAAACCATTCGGAGCTACGTACGAAGCGCAAAATATCTCGCACTCCACAGTCAGCAAGATCTGAAAGGCTGGCCATACTATACACGCCCAAATCCCTATGCCTTCTGTATGATAGTGTCGGACACGAACATAGAAATTTATCTAAAATCTCTTCCTTCTCTTCGTCCATGCAACTTCTACAAAGTCATTCGTCTGTAGACACAGCCTTCTCGTATGTTTCCCAAAAAGACAGGGTTTTGTCAGTTTTGGCAAAAGCTTCTCACAGAAGCCTCCGGCTCCTACCTTGCCGTCTAGAGAAACATGGGTACACAGGTAAGGGTAAATACAACTTGGAAGTTGGCGTACTTAGGCCAAACAGGGTCATTTGAGATGGGATACAAAGAACCCATCAATGACATAACCAAATTTAAAAAAGTACATAAAATCTAGTTTCGCACAACACATAAAAACTGAAAATCATAGGTATACTAAATTCAATGAAAATGTAACCATTTTGCACAGAATCAAAACAGGACTGAAATTAGACAGGTTAGAAGACCAATACCAAGAAAACCTGAAAATATATAAAAACAAAAACACCAACAATTTAATTAGCGACAAAATCAACACAAAAACCAATAAAATTTACGAACTATTATCATAGTAACTTAAAAACAAAGGAGGTACCAAACAGCAGCGCCTAGCTACACTGTATAAAGAGCTTCAAAATAAATTATGTAGCAGTAGTAAAAAATAAACCGAAGAAGAGATTATTCTCGAAATCGATAAAAAATTAAAAAATTGGCACAATAAGTAAGAACTAAAAACTGTAATATAAAATTAAAAATAAAAAGATTTTCATTTAAACATATAAAATGGCAAAAGAACACAAAAAAAGTGAAAATAGGCTTGTGAAATCTGGTGAAATAAATAATATGGATTTGGATATGGAAAATTTAGAATAATGAGCAATTGCCGAAAAATAAGTGATGAAACCGCTTATTTATATCGACTATACTTTTCAAAAAATGTTATTAGTGGTGTAAATTGAACGTTGTCTTTTGTTTGTACAACATGTATTTTCCATTTGCACACAAGGATTTAAAACAAGTGAACATTTTTGCTCCAAATGTTCGGATATATGGAGCAATAAATCGTCATCGTCATTTTACGAATTTTTTCAAATCAATTGAGAATAGTTCATTTGCTTTTTTCACTGATATCCGCGGTTTGATATTCACCCACAAAGCACAACGCGCATATAATCCCGAAGATTGGCGATCGTTTATTGATTCCTCTAAAAGCAGCTTGAAGGCTGTTCTCTTTCACGTTACCAACTCAAAGAATTCCATTCCAATTGCCCTCAGCACAAACACAAAGGAAACTTTGCATCAATGAAAAAACTCATTGATTTGATTAAATACAATGACCATCAATGGAAAGTTTGCAGATTTAAAAGTGATAACTCTTTTAAGTAGCATGCAATTGAGTTACACTAAAAACATGTGTTTTTTTTTTTGCTTATGGAATACACGTTTTAAAGGCAACCAATACAACGAACGCCGCCCCGGTGGCAAAGTGGTTAGCATGCTCGCTCCAGCGACCGGAGGTCCCGGGTTCGATTCCCGGTGGTGACAAGGAAAAATTTCACGGCTGGTTCAGGATCAATGAATTAATCACTCATTATCCGAAATGAAAATATGATTATGAAACCTCATTTGAGGCGGCCAAATCCCTTGATGGGATGTATAGTGCCAGAGAGAGAGAAATACAACGAACGGAACCGGGATTTACGTGAGAACATTAGATTGCGGTACAACAGCATCGTTGAGGCTATGTATGTGAAGCTGGCACGAAAAACCAGCCCGAAAACACCTTTTCAATTTTGGTGTGTTTCTTTGCTAAATTAAATGCTATCCCGAAAAATTTATTGAAAATGCAAGAAAAACGAAAATTTCATCCCGAAATATTTTTGAAGTTGTATTAAATAAATAATTATTAATATCGGTGAAAAGGAATAAATATCAAGGTTTTATTTGCTCTATTAAGACTACACATTAAAGTAAAGTATGTGACAACAAACCACCTTACCTGGTAAACTATGTGACAAAAAAATTTAAATGTGTGCTGTTTTAAACAAAATTAGTTTTTATTATTATTTAATTACAGAAGACACAAAACATGTAATCATCATATGCATACACGGTGTCGAGATTGCCCAAAAAGATTCAAAAATTTAAAAATACTTATAATAAAAAAATCAACCAATATGTCCTTATGATTTGATATGAAAAATCGGTTAAATTAATTATTTGTGGAAATCCTAGAGATTACCCCATCGGGAAATTACGTTTAAAAATTAGGTCCATCTATCACCTAAACCGTAACAAAAGCTCAACTTGGAATCATGACTATAAGATCCTGATCTTAAGCAATTTGTCCTTATGGTTTCGATATTCTTCATGTTTGATATGAAAAATCGGTTAAATTAATTATTTGTGGAAATCCTAGAGATTACCCCATCGGGAAATTACGTTTAAAAATTAGGTCCATCTATCACCTAAACCGTAACAAAAGCTCAACTTGGAATTATGACTATAAGATCCTGATCTTAAGCTATTTGTCCTTATGGTTTCGATTTTCTTCATGTTTGATATGAAAAATCGGTTAAATTAATTATTTGTGGAAATCCTAGAGATTACCCCATCGGGAAATTACGTTTAAAAATTAGGTCCATCTATCACCTAAACCGTAACAAAAGCTCAACTTGGAATCATGACTATAAGATCCTGATCTTAAGCAATTTGTCCTTATGGTTTCGATTTTCTTCATGTTTGATATGAAAAATCGGTTAAATTAATTATTTGTGGAAATCCTAGAGATTATCCCATCGGGAAATTACGTTTAAAAATTATGTTCATCTATCACCTAAACCGCAACAAAAGCTCAACTTGGAATCATGACTATAAGATCCTGATCTTAAGCAATTTGTCCTTATGGTTTCGATTTTCTTCATGTTTGATATGAAAAATCGGTTAAATTAATTATTTGTGGAAATCCTAGAGATTACCCCATCGGGAAATTACGTTTAAAAATTAGGTCCATCTATCACCTAAACCGTAACAAAAGCTCAACTTGGAATCATGACTATAAGATCCTGATCTTAAGCAATTTGTCCTTATGGTTTCGATATTCTTCATGTTTGATATGAAAAATCGGTTAAATTAATTATTTGTGGAAATCCTAGAGATTACCCCATCGGGAAATTACGTTTAAAAATTAGGTCCATCTATCACCTAAACCGTAACGAAAGCTCAACTTGGAATTATGACTATTAGAACCTGATCTTAAGCTATTTGTCCTTATGGTTTCGATTTTCTTCATGTTTGATATGAAAAATCGGTTAAATTAATTATTTGTGGAAATCCTAGAGATTATCCCATCGGGAAATTACGTTTAAAAATTAGGTTCATCTATCACCTAAACCGCAACAAAAGCTCAACTTGGAATCATGACTATAAGATCCTGATCTTAAGCAATTTGTCCTTATGGTTTCGATTTTCTTCATGTTTGATATGAAAAATCGGTTAAATTAATTATTTGTGGAAATCCTAGAGATTACCCCATCGGGAAATTACGTTTAAAAATTAGGTCCATCTATCACCTAAACCGTAACAAAAGCTCAACTTGGAATCATGACTATAAGATCCTGATCTTAAGCAATTTGTCCTTATGGTTTCGATATTCTTCATGTTTGATATGAAAAATCGGTTAAATTAATTATTTGTGGAAATCCTAGAGATTACCCCATCGGGAAATTACGTTTAAAAATTAGGTCCATCTATCACCTAAACCGTAACAAAAGCTCAACTTGGAATTATGACTATAAGAACCTGATCTTAAGCTATTTGTCCTTATGGTTTCGATTTTCTTCATGTTTGATATGAAAAATCGGTTAAATTAATTATTTGTGGAAATCCTAGAGATTATCCCATCGGGAAATTACGTTTAAAAATTAGGTCCATCTATCACCTAAACCGTAACAAAAACTCAACTTGGAATTATGACTATAAGATCCTGATCTTAAGCTATTTGTCCTTATGGTTTCGATTTTCTTCATGTTTGATATGAAAAATCGGTTAAATTAATTATTTGTGGAAATCCTAGAGATTATCCCATCGGGAAATTACGTTTAAAAATTAGGTCCATCTATCACCTAAACCGTAACAAAAGCTCAACTTGGAATTATGACTATAAGATCCTGATCTTAAGCTATTTGTCCTTATGGTTTCGATTTTCTTCATGTTTGATATGAAAAATCGGTTAAATTAATTATTTGTGGAAATCCTAGAGATTATCCCATCGGGAAATTACGTTTAAAAATTAGGTTCATCTATCACCTAAACCGCAACAAAAGCTCAACTTGGAATCATGACTATAAGATCCTGATCTTAAGCAATTTGTCCTTATGGTTTCGATTTTCTTCATGTTTGATATGAAAGGATTTTCTAGGATTTCCACAAATTTTTTCTAGGATTTCCACAAATAATTAATTTAACCGATTTTTCATATGAAACATGAAGAATATCGAAACCATAAGGACAAATTGCTTAAGATCAGGATCTTATAGTCATGATTCCAAGTTGAGCTTTTGTTACGGTTTAGGTGATAGATGAACCTAATTTTTAAACGTAATTTCCCGATGGGGTAATCTCTAGGATTTCCACAAATAATTAATTTAACCGATTTTTCATATCAAATCATAAGGACATATTGGTTGATTTTTTTATTATTAAGTATTTTTAAATTTTTGAATCTTTTTGGGCAATCTCGACACCGTGTATGCATATGATGATTACATGTTTTGTGTCTTCTGTAATTTAATAATAATAAAAACTAATTTTGTTTAAAACAGCACACATTTAAATTTTTTTGTCACATAGTTTACCAGGTAAGGTGGTTTGTTGTCACATACTTTACTTTAATGTGTAGTCTTAATAGAGCAAATACAACCTTGATATTTATTCCTTTTCACCGATATTAATAATTATTTATTTAATATAACTTCAAAAATATTTCGGGATGAAATTTTCGTTTTTCTTGCATTTTCAATAAATTTTTCGGGATAGCATTTAATTTAGCAAAGAAACACACCAAAATTGAAAAGGTGTTTTCGGGCTGGTTTTTCGTGCCAGCTTCACATACATGTTGAGGCTCCACTTGTGCCAATTAAAAAAATATTGCTATCACCACTTCAAATCAAACTGGGAGTAGTTAAAATTTTTATAAAAGCGCTGAATCTAGATGGGAATGCGTTCGACGAATTGCGTCGCACTTTTCCACGGTTAAGTGGAATGAAAATAAAAGTACTTTTTACGCTATTTGCCGTGGCACTTGGCGAAACACACTTTATTAATAAACACATTTTTATTAATCACTTGTTTTTTGTTTCGCAGAATTTCGTAGAATTTCGCAGAATTTTGCGAAACAAAAAACAAGTGATTAATAAAAATGTGTTTATTAAGTATTAAGTGAAAATAAAAGAATGTTGGTATTTGAATCTATTCGAATCTAAGTTTTGATCAAATGAAATTTCATCTCGCATCTTGTTTTTTATTACAGGAATATTTAATGGACCAGATATTCGTCGTTTGATGAACGATGATGCATTTGAAAATGCTCTCAGTGAATGAGAGCTTGTGGCAAGAAAATGTATAAAAGAAAGTTATTAACAATGTTCTCGGAATTAATCGATCCGATGATTGGCGCAGATATATTGAAAATATGCTGACCGCTTTTCATAATATAAACGTTAGAATGTCATTGAAAATACATTTTTTGCATTGTGATGTGGAAAAATTCGCCGAACAATCACCAGCCGAATCCGATGAGCAAGGCTAGCGTTTTCACCAAGTGACGGCACGAGTCGAACATTGGTACATCGGCAAAAAGCTAGATTAACTCTTGGGTGGCATTTGTTGGAATTTGCAAGAGGAAGAAAATTCCGAAGACGACACGAACGAATCAGAAAATTAAAAATAAAAGTTAGGAAAAATGTTAATTTTTTATAAAAAAATTGAGAAAAATCACAATAAAATCAACTGAATCAATTTAATTTTCTTTTAAATAGTTTCTAACGTTAATTTAAATTCAATAAATGGACAAAAATTATATAAAACGTGTTTTTCGTCGAATTGTTTATCGGTCTTTATATGTTCGGCATAGTTGTTTGTCTTGGCTCGCACAGCAACTTTGCTGAAGAAAGCATAACGAAAATCGTAATGGTTCAGGAGCTATCAACGAGAATATGAGTGTATATTTTGACAAATTTTTGACTCAGAGCCAAAACATGTCGAAAGCGATATCTCAAAAATGGGAACCAACTTTGAAATGGGACTAGCACCATTGAATTCAGCGTACTCGAATTAGGTTTACTCCCTGGGTGCCCAGCGTGTCTTAAAAAAAATGTTTGCAATTCAAGCACAGTGTTATAGTAAAAAAAAGACAATATTCTGAATAGAAACCATATTTTCTTCATTTTGTATATTAAATTTCTTCTAACGTTTAAAGTTTGTTTCAACGTATAAATTAAACCTTGAATCAAGAATATTAAAGTTTATGTTGTGAAATAAAATTCTTAGCTGAAAATGAAGAGCTCATTATTCTTATATCATTCACTATTTTCTTCGTGTTAGAGAGTTTTTTTCCCGTGTGTCTGTCTTATGTGTCTCTTTTTTGTCTACGATTTAAAACTATTGCGATTTTTTCTAATACTGCTTATATTGATATGGAAAATTTAGAGGGAAAATTGGAAAAGCCACCGTCAATTTCCAATAAAATTTTAATTATTATTTTAACGGGGTAAAATGTTGGTGGTCGTTGGACTCTATGCCATCGTAAGTGGTAACATAAAAAGTGGTGTTTTTGCGTTAAACGTGAATCGGGGCCATCCAAATCCAAAAGAGTTTCTGCTTGGAAATGTATTTAAGAATTCGTCAGCACTGAGCAATTTATTTTTAAAACTTGATAATCTTATACTATATAGTGTATCTTTGGTATTATGCAGAAATCAATAACTACTCGATTTTAGATCGAATATATTGTTCGTACGAGAAAATTTTAAATCTACTTTTCTTACAAAATCATCACTATTTTAAAATATCGTGAAGCTTTCTTAGGAAGATGTCTCTTCCGTTAGGTCGATCATGTCAAACCAAATAAAAATCTTTAGAATTAGCTACGTTTGTTTAAATTGAGCCTTGGCAAAAATAAAACTTTAGCAGATGCTGCCACTACCATCAAATTTCGTTTCATTGGAACCTCCCAATATTGAATTGTCAATTTCATTTAGACGGTAATTGAATTTATTTTATATCGATTAACTCCAAGAGTAGAAAGAATTTGTTTATTTAAATAAAATCAGTTTTATCAACAAAAGTATCTTATATTTATATTATGATCCTTAAAAAATTAATCTAAAATTGCTACAAAGTAGAAACTACCAAAAACCATTTCTCAAACTACTTAGTCATTCTATCAAAACATAAATTTACTAAATCTTAGAAGTCGATGCAAATTTCTCTCACCTAAACTTTAGTTGTTCATATGACATGCTTGGCTTCTATTTTAACACGTTCGTGACATGACGGCTATAGGACTCATACAACTTTTTCGTTTTTTAACACTTTCGCGCAAATCAACCATACAACTTTTTTTTTAAGATTTTAAGAAATAAGACAAAATATTTATCAATTCTCAACAATACATTCCTTTCCGCGACGAAATAAGATTGCAATTACAAAAGTTATCAAATTTATGTTTTACACATTTAGAAAGTGTCCGCGAACGTGTTAAATTTACCGAGTGTATACATATATGTTGTGGCCAACACTCGGCATAGCAGATTTGTGGTAAAAACAACATGGTCTACATTTTACAAAAGCGAGAACGATTCTCTGGAAGCTGACACCAGCAAATACGCCTGGGTTATAGAACGATCACAAATATTTATTCTGCTCACGATGGCGCCTTTAAGTGAAACTTATAAACCAGTCGTTTCAGCCAGTACTGGCACATCGTACAAATGATTGAACAGACACATTAACACATTATTTTTAACATTAATAATTAAACCTGAAGCTTTAGTAATTTAAACGAGAGGCCACTCCCCTCATTATCGGCGTACATCTCCTGATAACACTTTTATATTGCATTATATGCTATATTGTTGTACAATATAAAATTCTGTCCAACAGAATTTCCATAATGTGGTGTATGAAAATAAAACAAATAGAAATTGTGTAGCAAGCAATAGACAATGGCATAATATCGTCGAGCGTAAACAATGTGTGCGGCACGTGATTCCTAATTTGCATACGAAAAATATTTGTTCTCGCTTTTATATATCTCTGCCTTATATATATATTTACATAATATTAAACCGATTGTAATTGTAAATAATGGATGTTTTATTTGTACGATATAATTAAACTGCGCGACTAACCCATTTAGAAAATTTTTACGTACACACACACACACATACAGTGTTTCCTTGACATATCGCGACGACGACAACAAAACGACGGCTAAACGTATTTTCTTATAAAATTTAATATTAAAAATTTTGAATTTAGATATACAAGATAATTCTAATTGAATAATTAGAAAATTAACTGTAACGGCCTTCTATAAAATATTTTCGTACATTATATCGTTTATTATTGGTATAGTACGTTTGACGTATTTCGTGCACGATCGAAAACCAATAAAATAAAATCTTAAAGTTAAATAATTAAAAACCACCTTCTGCACCACCCTCGTATAATTACACGTTTAGCATTTCCCTTAAATCGTTCATAATGTCGTGTGACATATCGCGCCGCACGCAATGGGTATGAGAAAAAAAAAATTTTACATGAAATACAATTTCCGTTTTTCTTAATTTTCTTTTTTATGCCTTTCATGTTTCCTTTTTAAACGATTGCCGGTTTTTCCTTTTTTGTTCCGCGCGCGCTCATTTATCGTTTGACGAAAAACACCTGATGGCAATATAATTAACTGTAATGAGAGTTGTAATTATTTTTGAGTGTAGTATAAGAATATTGATATGAATGAATGTCGAGCAAAAAGTAGAAAATTAATGGATAAAGGAAAAATTCGATAAGGAAAATGTCTCTTGAATTATGTGTTTATAAACGAGGTTAAACTTAATTAGTGGTGTTGCGCTACATTCATCTGGGTGACAAAACATGTGAGATGAATTTAATATTTGCGTACGAGATATATGTGTGCGTGTGCGCGTGTTAGCTTTACAAATTAGATTTAATTTTGATAAATCACGATTTTTCGGCTTTCGTGTATGGCTTCTTACGTCTAATGAGTATATAAATAAGGAAAATCACTGCACGTACGGTTTTATTTATTTTTAATTAATCGTTGATTAATTTTTTATTGCTGTATTTTATCACTTTGACGAAACCGCAAAAATTTGACGGCTCCTTTCAGCCCATTGATTTTAAGCAAACTTGAACTAAGTTTGTTCACTTATGTGAGCTAAATTTTGTTTTCACAATCTCAGGAATTACTTCAAAGTAAAACAAGAACCTGTGGTCTTAAAAGGAAGCTCACTTCGCTTAAAAATCATTGCTCGAATCATCTGGAAATAAACAACAAGTGCAGAGTATATGTTGCATTCGATCGATTTTTACTCCAACTTTTATTCCTATACTGTTGCATGTATTAAGGTATCGTGTTTTCAAAGATAAAGCTTATCGTTTGTAACAAATGAAATAAAAAGTTTAATGCAAAATACAAACAAAAAATTCTTACGTATATTTTGAGTAGAAATGTATGAAATAGGTCAGAAAGTTATTCATCGGGGAAACTTTCAACTCCTGTAAATTGGAGAAATAAGAAAATTTCTCGTATGATTGGATGTGATACTAATGCAAATCATTTGGGGGAGCTCCAATACTAGCAGTATGGGTACTTTTTTTATTAAACTTTCTAAGCTCTACCGAACTTGAAATTCTTCACCATGGCTGTGAACCAACATTTGTCAATTCCGCTCATCGCGAAATGATTGATATCAGAAATATGACAAACTGGAAAGTTTTCTTTCTTAACATCACTACCGCGTTAACTACATACACACCGGTGTGAAGTTCTTGGAAAAAGTTTTTGAACGAAGGTTTATGCGAGTGTTCTTTGTGAAGTTTTTCGACACAATTTTATTTCTTAGACAAAAATTTATGGAAGCGTGCAATTTTAACAGTGTATTTATTTTATATTAAAATAATTCGACACAATAATTATAATAAATATTGATAAAATAAAAGAAATTGTTTGACATTAAAAATTCTAATATGCTCATGATTATAAATTTTTAGGTAAATCACATACCACACTGCATAACATGATACACCAAATAGGAAAAAATTTAGAAATTGGCTCGCATAGTGACTAAATACGTTCGAAAGGAGATACATTGAGCTATTTAAATCAGTAAGCCTTATCTCGAAGTTATGAGCATGGCCCATGTATCGATTTTTTAAAGTTTTATCAAAACAGTGAGTCTGCATATCCACGGATGTTCTATACCGTTAAAGTTAGCCGAAAGTTTCCAGCCGAAAGATGGTAATGCAGATAGTACAGTTGATATCTCAGCCGAAATATGGCAGTGCGGATATTAATTTTGCTATCCCTGCCGAAAATATTTTAAAGCGCCGATAATGCAGATTGTATCGATAAAAAAGATTAGCTTCAATATTCAAAACAAATGATTATAATATATTAATTGATCTTTTGCCCCTTCTGTTGCAACCCTGCATGGCATTTAGCTTGATTCCGCGTTCTTGGAGCATCAGCAATATCGTATTTATACTCAAAGTCGGTATATTCGACTATACCACTCCCAAAATTTTTCTCGGCCAATCTGTCTGCCATGGATCTTTTTAAAACTGTTTGGAAGAACCATTTTTTGTAATTAACTCTCCCTCAGTAACTTGCAGCATACTTATATAGTAGGCAAGTCCTGTGACACAGCGCTTTATAAACTTGTTACTAGGATTGAAACAGTAGTAACAAGTTTCTCATGGATACCTTCCAGGACATCCAAAAGCATTTGACAGTACTTCGTTTGCCATTATCACTAATGCCTATCACAAATTTGGTATTAATAATTTGCCTGTGAGCCGTATTATTGAGTTTGAGTTAGATGGTTTCTCTATTTCTGTTAAAGTTGACAAGGACTCTCAACAGGGGATACTTTCATCGCCGTTGTGGCTCATGGTTATTGTCGATCTTATGGTTAAACTTCAAATATCTGGATGTAACTTGTAGGCCTTTATGTAAATCAATCAAAAAGGCCTTTATGTAAATCAATCTTAAACAGATTTAGTAGTTTTTACTAGACTCATGCGTCTGCCTTTAAGGATAACTAGTAATAACAGGTGTTATTTTCTCGAAACCACTTGTTGCTATGGAACTGCGGGAAGTCACATTTGTATAACACATTTTTTTAACATTTAAAGTATCATTTATTATTAGTATTATCAAAGATAAATATATGTTATTTTATTTTATTTTATTTTATTTTTATTTTATTTTATTTATTTATTTATTTATTTATCAATAATGACATTTTTTTTAATCTTATTATTATCTTGAATTAATAAAATAGAACATAATTATTATACTTAATACTAGCTAAATACTAATTCTATCTTTAATAAATACACTCAATAGTCCCAAAAACTGATTGTATTGTAACTCTCGTAATTCTCCCAAAGTATAGAAATTGCTCAGAGAATTTTATAATTTGACTCCATTATAACCTAAGGATCGTTGCGAAAAAGATTTACTATACATTGGTAATCGATAATGTGTGTTTCTGGTATTATAGTTATGAACGTCTCTATAAGAGCATAACATTAAGTCCAAGTATTTTGGTAGAGCTCCGTTTTCAAGGCGAAACATCAACTTCAAAACGTTGTAGTGTATTCTTTGGTTAATAGACTTCCATCCTAGTACTTTAAGCATTTCACTTATATGTGTCCTAATATCTGCTCCTAAAATACCTCGCATGAATCTGTTCTGAATTTTTTGGAGACGATATATTTGTGATTGATTCATTATGAATAACACTGATGAACAATAATCAATATGTGGTCCAACAATTGATTCGTAAAATATAATTTTTGTTTCACGTGGCATTTTATCCTTAATTCTATTAAATAAACCTAGGTTTCAGTGGTTGACCTAATAAACAAACCTAACTTTTTATTCATTTTTTTAGCAACATAACTCAAATGATCATTAAAATTTAACTTTTCATCTATGATAACACCAAGGTATTTATATTGTTTAACACGTTCAATGACTTCAGTATCTACTAATATATTTTGATTACATTCTAGTATTGTTTTTATTGACATCACCATGTACTTTGTTTTAGAGATGTTAAGTGCCAACTTATGGAACATCAGCCATTTTCTCAGGTTCTCCAACTCTTCATTTATATTCTGAACAGCTTCACTAAGGGTTGGTGTTGTAATCGTAATCAAGGTGTCATCAGCAAACATATTCACTTTACAATTATTTATAACTTCTACTATATCATTGATGTACAGGATGAAAAGTAATGGTCCTAAAGTAGATCCCTGCGGTACTCCGAGATTATTTGGTATTGGCTTAGAGATACAGTTATCAACTTTTGTATATTGTTGCCTTTCTTGAAGACAATTATTGAACCATTCCAACGCCGCGCCTTGTATTCCATATTTACTTAATTTTTTTAGTAAAATTTGTCTATCGATTGTTTCAAAAGCTCGTTTAAAATCCAGGAACACTGCTACTACTACTTTATTGTCATCCATTTCAGATTTCCAATTATCTAACATTAAGTTTAATGCAGTTTCACATGAATGGTGTTCGCGAAATCCAGATTGTTGGTCGACTAGTATATTATTGTTGTTAATGTGGTTTATTAATTGGTTTTTAACTACTCGTTCTAACACAGCTTCGTAGGTTGGTAGCATATTTATCGGGCGTAGTTCTTCTGGTGTTGTTGGCTTAGAAGTTTTCGGAATTGGAATAACCGTTGATATTTTCCATGATCTCGGGACTTTAGCTTCATATAAACTTTTATTGATTAAGTTCGTAAATTTTGATGAGAATATTTCGTTCTTCATAGCATCTAACATGATAGTACGGTTTATACCATCAATTCCAGCGTTCGACTTCAAACTACTAATAATTTTAGTTATCTCTTGACTTGTAATATTTTGAAAACAGAATGGAACTGTGTAGGGATACGTATTCGATTCATTAACATTTTTTACTTTTGGAATTTTGTTATGGATGTCAATCACACTGGATACAAATGTATTATTAAGAGAATCGGCCAATTCTAGTTTATCGGTTACTACTTTATTATTAAACTGAATATTCCACTGTGTTGTGGATTTAGTTTTATACATCGATTTTAACATTCTCCATAGTTGTTTTGGATTATTTTGATTTTCTATGAATTTGTTTTTGAAAAAAGTGGACTGCTCCTTCCTTAAAGATTGTTTATATATATTTCTGGCTCTCATTTGAGTTTATAATTTTCATAATTTCATAAGATCGTAGTTTATCTTGCTTTAGTAATTTCAAATTTTCCGAGAACCATGGTAGTTTACTAGTTTTATGAATCAATTTTGTACATGTCAACTCATTCAGACAAGTTTTTAACTTTAACAGTAACTCTTCAGCTTCTGCGTTTATTTCTTGGTCTATTTCGTTTAAGTTAGTATCTTTGCATCCCAGAAATTGTTGATTTAAAGCATAGTTAAGTAATTCATGAGAATAATTTTTTCGCGAACGTATTTCTATCGGGTCACAATTTCTTGTTGCTTTTATCTTCTCACAATTTAAATTAATGCTTAACATACAATGGTCACTAATTTGTTGCTCTTTAACTACTTCACATTGCACATTTTTTGAATTAGTGATCACTAAATCTATTAAACTCTCACTGGTTGCTGTAACTCTACTATATTCTTTAACCACCTGAATTAGTCTATGATCACTTATCAATTGATTTAATTTTACACTGTAATATTCATTGGATTTGACACCAATATTAAAATCACCGAATATGAAATTATTTTTGTTATGGTTTATGATATTTTCCATCCATTCGTCAAATTTATCTAAGAAAACTGCTCTCGTTGTTTGAAATGATCTGTATACTACTCCAAATATCCCAGTCGTATGATATCCTTTTATGATTTGTATTGCTAAAAACCAAGTGCGATCCTTCTCACAGTTTGAAATTATTTTGAAATTTATGTTTTCATGAATGTACATAGCAACTCCTCCTGTATGTCGACTATCCGAGTCGCAGCGTATAAATTTATAGTTATCAATATGAAACTCCGAATCGTACATTGCTTCAGTTGTTCTAGTTTCACTGAGTAATACTAAGGCTGGTTTAAAATTGAACACAATTTCCTGTAACTCCATGAAATTTGACGATAGACTTCGGATGTTGGTAATTGATTGGTAATTGATTTGGTTTCTTAGTATTTTCAACTTGCGCTGATATACTGTGCAGTTATTATCCCACGTAGCATGGTTTACATCAATGTTTAGATTTAGCTTCTTATTTGTTTCAACGCAGTTGCTATATTTGATTTCTGTACTCTTACACTCATTATATTTGTGCTCTCCGCTACATTTTGGACACATTAGCTTGCTGGTACACTTATCGCCGTGATGTGAATAACCATTGCACTTGTAACATCTTGTTAAGCCTATTGATTCTACTACGTGGCATCTATCAAAATTGATATTGAGTTTCTCAGCCTCCATTATTTTCTTAAAGCAAGTGGCACCAACTTCAATGATTGTATCGACTTTCTGTGTATTTCTTCTTCGATAGGTTGTTACTACTTTTATGTCGCTAGCAGCTAAAAACGAATTTTGTTGCTTCAACGCTGATATAATTTCACCGCTTTCTAGTTGTTCTGACATTCCTAAAATTTTCACTCTAGGCCTTAGCTCTGTAGGCAATTTAACCTCATATTGAGCTCCTAATTTATCTGTGGCGATTTGCTTCAGTTTTTCCTTTGCTTCATTTGAATCGCACTGCAATATAATTCCCCCATTCGCAACGTTTCGGTATCCCATTAGGGGAATACTTTTCGGATCAATCTGGCTTACGATGTCTTCTTTGGTTTTCTTATTCTCTTGAGGTTTCTTTGGCTGTAACAAAACCAATTTTGTTGGATTGGTTTTGACGACTGCAGCAAAGGATTTCGTCTCATCAGGTTTATGGATTTCTTCAACATGGGTTTTAATTACTCCTAGCTGTTCATTAAGCTTCAAATGATTTGCGCATAAATGTTGTTTTAATTCTTCAACGAACTTGTTAATTTTGTTGAATTCCTCATATATAGTATCCTCCTCATGATTTTGGCATTCTGCACATACAAATCTAGCATAGGGACATTCCTTAAATAATGTCTTGTACTTGTCGAAATTCCAATCAATACATGTATAATGATACACTTTTTTACATCGACCAAAACATCGCAAAGTTGTTCTTTGTCTCGAATCGGTCACTTGCTTACATTTTTCACACTGAGACATTATGTTTATCTTTGGTATTATTATTATAGTTTACGTGATCGGTGCTTCTCTATTACTATTAGCAAATATTATAATTATGAGACCAGAAAATGTCGCAAAAGTAATCGTTTTCCAGTGAAGGGTTGGATCAGGTGTTAAACGTGCAACAAACGAGCGAGACACAGCTAGAATTGTCACTGGTTGATTGGCACAGTTCATTTCATCACCACAGTAACCTTTGGTTACTTTTATTAAACAAAAATTTGTTCCGCTAAATCCTTTTGCCACTTGTTATATTATTTCGTACAGCCATAACTCGAATAATGCGAATAGTTACCGTAAACACAAAAATTCAGCAGTGCACATTTGTCGTAAAAGAAAATCTGGTGAGTAGCCTGACCTTTAAATGGAGACCCTCACATTTGTTGGGAAATATTTGTTCTACAAATGTAACATTCGAAACCTATGGTTTGTGATGTTACCCGAAAATGGTTTGTGACTTTCGTATACTCAATATGGAAAATAATGTTAAAGGATCATTTTATGCCTCGACATCTTTTTTGTTAGAATTAAAATAATAAAACCATTTTAGGTTACTATAACAACTATCTTAAATCCCAAATTTAGAGAAATGCGATGGTTTAAACAATTATTGGACACAAAAGTGTTAAAAAAAAATTTGAAGACATTCTAACAAATTATTGTTTGTCGGATTTTTCTACTTTCCTTGCTATTGCTAAACGGAAAGCATCCTAAACGTTTATGTTGTGAAAAACACTAGATTATTTCAACCATGAATTAATTAATTGGTTGATTGATTGGATTGTACGACCAAGTACTGTACAAAAGTGCCGGATAGCGACGGTCCTATTTTCATATCACAGGAGGGAAGGATAGGAAAGGTGTTTTTTTTAGGAAGGAATGACCCGGATGCAGACACTAGCGATCGTACGGTACAAGACAACAAAATTCTTATCGACTATAGATAAGGAGAAAGGTTTAATTGGTTAACAATGATGTTGGTGATGAATAATGAAAGTAGCCGACGAAAAAATCGAACAATATTGAGAATTTCAAAGCAAATGGTATTCCGATTGGGGAAATTTCCACCGATTACAAAAATGCAGCCCCTGAACGAAAAGTAATTTTCCAGAAATCAGAGGTTATTTAAATCAGATTAAAATTAATATCCCGTAAATTGTTTAGTAATAAATATATGATAATGAAGTTTGTGCTAAAAAAATTATTTAAAAATTACACTGTTGAAAATTGAGCACGATTCTAAATGTTGTTTCAAACGGGTGTCAAACAATATTCCAGCCAATTCTAGAGATGCCTACGGGGTTTCAATAACAATATTCAAATATATCATCCATTCTACTGGGTCTAGATAAAATTATGATGGGTTTTACCACAGACAATCAAATTAGATTTTTCATTTGAGCTAAAAAATGAAAACAAAACAAACTTCTGATAATTCCAATGTCATCGTTGAATCTGTGATTTTTCGTTAAACTGCGTATACGTATACGTATACGCAAAAAAACAAAATACACATAGTCAAAAAACTTTTCGATAAGTCTGAAATTTTAATTGTTTATGATTATTAGAAAAACAATTGAATTCCAAATAAAAAATTAGCTGCAGGGCTTTATCACTTAAACATATCCTTTTCATCCACATAAACAAAATGTAAATATTCCCAATTAAATTTAAACAAAAAGTTAATTAATACACACAGTACTAAATTACGTCAAAAAAGTATTCGATCATATTGATCTAGTGTTCTTTGTTCATCTGTTTCAACCTTTTGTTTAATATTAATACTGCTAATAAAAAAATTAAGCAAGATCGAACATTCAGTCTCAGTTTAGTTTTACACGATGGGTCGTGGGTCGGAATTATCGGTTGATTTAAAACAAGTAATAATACAACACTTTGAAGACAAAATGTCTTTAAGAAATATTTCAAAAATTTTAAAAAAGCCGGTGAATAAGTTTGATTATATAATTATAATTATATAATTTCCAAATACAAAAATGATAAAACTACGGTTAATAAAAAAAGAAGTGGCCGGCTAAGAGTGTTTAGCATTAGAGAAGAACGAAAAATAATACGCCAAGCTAAGAAAAACCCTATGCTAAGGCTAAAAAAATCCAAGGTCGAATGAAGGTTGAAATTCAAAAGACTTGTTCTACACAGACCATAAGAAATATTTTACATAAAGCGGGTTATAATGTTCGCACGGCTCGGAAATGACCGAAAATGTCACCGGCCAATAGGAAAAAGCGCATCGCGTATGCCAAAGAATATGTTGGTAGACCAGATGAGTTCTGGAACTCGTTTTTGTTTTCAGATGAAAGCAAATATAATATATATGGTTCTGATGGTCGAATTGAAGTATGGTGAAAAGTAAATGAAGCTTATAAACACTGTAATATACAAGAAACAGTTAAGTTTTGGTGGGGGTGGTGTGATGGTATGGGGTTGTATGGCACTATCGGGCGTGAGAGAGCTTGTTTTTATTGACTCCACAATGGATCGGTACGTAAAAGGTGTTAGTGATTTCCAACACATTTTATTCAATTTATTTATTACAGGTTTGTCTACTTAGATATCCTCAAAATTCAATTTGAAAAAAGCGCGGAGAAGTTGGAAATAGAGCGGGGTTTCATTTTTCAACAGGACAACAATCCCAAACATTCATCAATGATAATCAGAAAATAATTGTTGTATAACGTAAATACAGTTTTGCCACATCTTCGGCAATCTCCAGACCTCAATCCTATTGAGAATTTGTGGAATGAATTAGAGCGCCGTATTCGCACACAAGAAATTGCAACTAAAGAGCAACTAAAAGCCATTATCTTTGCAGAATGGAATAAAATTACGAATGTGACTACTGGCAAGCTTGCCAAATCAATGAGAAGTCATTTACTGGCGGTTCTTGCGGCAAAAGGGCGGAATACGTGTTATTAATTTACCTATGATCGAATACTTTTTTGTCATACAATTAACGGTATTTTACAATTTCCATTTTTTTTTATTAGGTTGAATTTATTGTACAAATCGATACCAATTATTTAAGCCGGGGAACGTTGGTCACATTCATTTTGTGTGGTAAATACTCGAGCTCAAAAAATTTAATTGTTTAAAATTATTATTTTTTAATGTGAACCCAACACTTTTAAAAATGAATGTACATACGTAAACTACGGGTAATCGCAAATGAATGAAGTAATCGCAAAATATATGCCAACCGATGATGTATGCTAAAAATCTTCTTTAGAAGCGGTTGCTTAATTAAAAATTATTCTACTTGGCTATTGGCAAGAATTAATCAGGAAACAAACTGTAGACATAACTTAAATGACGTATTAAGCAGTACTGCCGACAAGGTACAACCTACAAACAAAAAACAGAACTTAAAAGATCCAGTAGGTATTGGAGCATAATGAAAAATTCCCCACTTTTGCTAAGGCGCTTAGTTTTTATCAAAATAGAGTTTCATATGTTAATCAGGTAAAAACAAAAAAAAATTGACCCGTGAGTACAACATGAGCCGAGCCATGTACATACAAAAATTGGTCAGCATGCTACAAAAAACCCTCATTATAAAATTATTTTATAGGCGAAGAGGTAAGAGACGAAACAAAACGCATCGTGTTGCCGCACTCCGTGGAGCGAACATTAATTGTTTTCTATATTTTGTGGGCAATCTCGTTTTTTTTTTTAATTATACCACACATGAACGATATGTATTTTAAACGCATTTACATCAAATAAATAAGTTGATTCAATGAGGTTAGACCAGTTCAAACTAGCCATTTTTATAGAACACTAGCAGACTAGCAGAACTACGAGTTTTAATCGTACTTTAATCTCAATTAGTTGAGAAATGGCTTAAGCCCATTAAAGTTACCCTTTTCTAAGACTACTTTTGGACTTCATTTTGATTGACCATTTTCGTTAGTTAGTTCTCTTGGAATCCGATTTTCCTCATTTAAACCATGTTCTGTCAATGAAATAGACAAATGTTTTAATTCTGAACTTTGTTTCGGAGTGAATTTTATGCCTAAATAAAAAACTATACAGTGCGTATCATAAGTACTTAGTACTTATTCAAATAGTGCAACACCAAATAGAAAAAAATAATAATTTTTGGAAATAGCTTTGAGTGAAAGTTATGTAATGAAATTCTTTCACGATCATCGCTCAGGGATGATCAAAGAGCCCGTGAAGTTTCTAACAAAAAATAACAGGTATACGTATACGGTTCCAATTAGAAAACATGGCGGAAGCAGAATTGTTATTGGATTCAATTAGATTCCAATAGTCGCCATATTGAATTGTTTTAGTGTTGGTAATTTACAGTGAAATTATTTTTATTTATTTATTTATTACCAACTTTATACTTACATATATACAATCTGGTTACAATTACAATAATACATTAAAAAATAACTAAAATTAAACAAACATGAAAAATTACCAATAATCTAAAAGAACATGAGATATTAAATTCTTAAATGCATTCTTAGATATATTAAAGTCAAAAGCCGATCGAATTTTATTAAAAGAAACAGCAGATTGATAAACAGGTTCATATTTACCGTAGTTATGCCTAATATAAGGCATCATAATTTGGAAATCTCTAACGCGAAGGGTCCGGAACGGAGTATATATATCGTACAACACCAAAATCTCAGGACAGTCAATTTTAGACACCAACAAGTAAGTCCCTAACCAATAATGCTCCAATTTCGATTCTGCGGATAAAGAGCGGCTCAATATTTATTAATTTACATCTGCCTCGATACGGTGGGAGTATAAAAGCAGGTAGGTTCCCATCTCTGGGCAACATTCGCAAAGAAAACCTTAAAAAGCGCTTTTGAGCCCTTTCTATTCGGTCCGAACAGTTACCATACAACGGATTTCAAATTACTGTACCATACTCCAACAACGAACGCACAAACCAGATATATAATATTTTAATAGAATAAGGATCTTGAAAATCCCACGAAAACCTTTTAATAAACCCAAGCATGGAATTCGCTTTAGATATGCAGATATCTATGTGCTTATTGAATGATAAGTTCGACGTAAATGTTATACCTAGATCCATAAACGTATCAACATTTTCAATAATACAGTTATCCAGGAAAAAGTCAAAACTGGCGGGCGTAATTGCACGGGTAAAACGGATTGTTTTACATTTGGAAATGTTTAGGGTCAAATTCTGAGCTGTGCACCACATACTGTCATTGGTGCATGAAATGGTTTTAAAAATTTTAATGTCGTCCGCGTAGATGAGGATGTCGGAAAAACTCAAACAATCCACTACGTCATTGATGAATAGTATGAAAAGCATAGGACCCAAATGAATACCTTGAGGCACTCCCGAAGTGACATCAATAACTCTGGACGTCAAACCACCAATCTTTACTAACTGAGTTCTGGAATCAAGATAAGATCTGATCCAATCCAGTGGGAGAAAACTACAATGCAAGGAATCAAGTTTCTTCAACAGCAAGTTATGATCAATCTTATCAAAGGCCTTACAGAAATCAGTGTACACAACCTGCACAATTTTACCCCTCTGTAAGGCATTAGAGATACAATTTGTAAGCAAGAGTAAGTTAGTAACAGTTGATCTGCCTGGAAAGAAACCATGCTGTTTTGGAGTGATAAGAGTTTTCACGAGAAAGAATAATTGATCTTTAACAAGTTTCTCAAACAACTTGGGTAAGACTGAAATTATAGAAATACACCTATAGTTCTCAATATTACCACGAATCCCGGATTTGAAAATAGGTTTAATAAGCGATCGCTTCCAAAGAGTAGGGAAATATCCCTCTCTTAGACTTCTATTAAATAGAAAGCACAACGGGGCGGCAATTGCGTTACCGGTCAATTTTAAAAATAAAGGGGGTATCGAATCAAAGCCGGCAATATGGTTAATGTTAAGATTAGACAATTCCGATAAGATTGTATCAATTTCCAAACGAAGCATTGAAAATTTCTTATTACGCCTGACATTATTCAAGCTACAGAAATTAGAACCTGAATCTGGGTTATAAACGCTCTCAAAGAAATCAGCAAACAAATTAACCTTATCTAGAATGTTATCACAGAATCGGTCTTTCAAATACATTGAGTGAGGGTAACCATTAGATTTTCTTTTAAAGTTAACAAAATGCCAAAAATGATTGGGTTTCGATTTAATTTGTGATTCCACTTCTAAAACATAATTACTGTAAAGAAATCGGTTAAGAAATATATACTTTTTACGTAAGACCTTAAATGAGTTGTAATTTACTGTATTCGGAAATAGTTTATAAAGTTTATGAGCCTTATCCTTTCTATTTTTTAAATTTATCAATTCATTGTTATACCACGGTTGCTTCTTGGCGCCTGAAACAACCAATCTAGGAATGAATGTTTCAATGCCCATTTGAACAATTTTATAAAATTCGTTCAACATATCGTCTATATTATTACAATTATAAAACGAAGACCAGTTATACCCATCAAGAAATGCACTTAAGGAAACATAATCGCCCATTTTAAAGTTATAGATGACAGAGTTGGTATTATTTTCGATTAATTCACTGTATTCAAACAATACTGAAATATTCAGCGGCAAATGATAAATACTCGAAGATCCAGCTAAATCATCACAGGCTGCCACGGTCATTTCATGATCAATTGGCACAAACGCAAGGTCTAACACGTTGTTACTGCAATTCTTGACATTGATATATTGTTTCAGTCCCAACGAAAATATTTCAGATATGAATTTTTCCACATCATCGTTAATGTTTATGGGAGTTAAATTGTTATCCATATACTCCCATACAATACCTGGTAAGTTAAAATCATCAAAGATAAATAAGCGGTCCTCAGGTTGAAGGAGTGCAGTAATATTAAGTTTCACGGTGTCCAAAAACATATCATAAATCGCAACGCTTGAATTACATGGTATATATGTGACACAAATGATCAGCGAATATGAATGAAACCGTAAGAGCACAGCAACAACTGCAGTACCAGTTGGTTAACGTTATCGGCATAGATGAGTATTTGTTAGAGACGGCTATTATAATACCCCACACGGCATAAGTGTCCTGCTGTAGATGTCTGTCTCTCTGATAAACTGCATAAGTTGGTGGGAAATACTCATCGGTTCTGTAGTGGGCAGTCAACCACGTTTCCGTGATGCAAATAACGTCGTAATTCTCCTCCAACATTGACAAATATAGAGAATTAGATTTAGTTCGAATGCCGCTCGAATTGTGGTAATATATATTTAAGAATGAATAATGCTGGGGATTTGTTCCGCCGTTGAGAGGCTTAAAAGATGGTGTGATGGCAGGCACAGATGTTATTATTTGGTTAGCAATGTTACCCCAGTCCGGTTTTTTGCCACACGTGGATAACTGGTAAATGGCCGAATTATTACCTCAAGTGGCCAAGCCTCAGAATTATTGAGCATATTGTAATGGTTTTCCTTCAATCCGATTTTAAATGAGATGAATGTTTTAGAGTTGATCTGTGTGCCAGTACCCATGACTTCTGGTGTTGGTCCTGGCGAAGTATAGCTAATGGGATTTTACACTGTCTCAGCTACTACTGCAGATAATGGTTTATTAGCAATATCAACAGCATTTTTATCCAGCAAGGCATTGATTAACTTGCGGTTTTCTGCAACCTCCGTTTCAATTTTTTTTAAGTCCAATTTTTCGGCAGCTATGTCAACAATCACGTCAATTTTTTTATAAATGCACATTACTGAAAATTTTATTAAAAATTATTATTATATAATAAATAAAGATATTAGAGAAATAGCTATGTAAATAATTAAATAAAAAGTTAACAAATAAATAAAATTAAAGCTTTAACAAAAAAAAATATCAAATATGTAAGGTACAATTTTTCACTCAAAATATTGAGTATTTTATCAATCTGGGCGATTAACAAGCCACTTCCCGAGACTAGGGTAAGATACCACTTTATAGGTCGGAATAGCCTATCTATAGAGAACATTTCACGGTCTAGGGTTTTTCCGAGCGGAGAAAATGTAACATAGTTAATAGCAATTTTCCACTGTAAATTTTGAGTATTTTATCAATCTGGGAAAATAACAATCCACTTCCAGAGATTTGGGCAAGATGCCAATATATAGGTCGGATTAAAGGGCTAATATATATGTCGGATTACTCAATACTTAAAATTTACGGTGGAAAATTGCAATTAACTATGTTACATTTTCTCCTTTCGGAAAAACCGATTACCTATAGTGGCATCTTGCCCTAATCTCGGGAAGTGGCTTGTTATTGGCCCAGATTGATAAAATACACAGTATTTTGATCGAAAAATTTCAATAAACAATTCTGGTTTTTTGTTCTGTTAAAGCTTTTATTTTTATTTATTTGTTAACTAGGTCACACATGATTTTAATTTGTTATTTTACTTATCTGTTTGAACAATTATTTTATTTCATTCATATTTTGTAATTTTAAATAAATTCTATTTTAAAAATTATAGTTTTTAAACGTACTTGATTCGAAGAATAATTTAACAGTGTAATAAATCACACTCATATTAATCTAATAAGAATTTAATATTGAGTGGTACCAACACATATATAATTTGGATTTTTTGTTATTTTTTGTTAGAAACTTCACATCGGTTGATCAAAGCGGATCTGAATTAGAATATTATGTAAGAAATCAATCTTACTTAACCACATAATGCTCGAAAATCTCGTTGAGTGTTAGACTAAAAATTCTTGAAAAACATTAGTTAATACAATAATTCTTAAACAATGAAATTACGTTACTCGGTCCCTACAGATTGCACAGAGGTTATTCAATAGAGAATATCATTGAGTGTAATTCAAAAATTCTTAATCATTTGAAATTATTCAACTCGGTGTAGGGATCAAAGTGACACAGAGGCGAGGCGATCGAAGTGGTTCTGAATTAGTATTTTAAGTTAAAACCTAATATTACTTAGCCACGTGCTCGAAAGTGTCTAAAACTTTTGTTTTTCGATGGAAAATATCGTTGAGTGTAATACAAAAATTCTTAAACGTTTAAAATTATTTAACTCGGTCCCTACGGATAGCACAAAGGTGACCGAAATGGTTCTAAATTAGTATTTGATGTAGGTATGAAGCCACAATCTGTGAGATTTTTGTTACTCGAGCGACATTAACAATCAGTGTTGAATATAATAATTCTTACTTTTTACACTATTTGTCGTAGGTACTTGACGAAACACACTTACGCCTAATAAACACATTTTATTAAACACTTGTTTTTCTATTTCGCAAAAAATTAGATTTTGAATATTTTAATTAAAAAATTTGTTGAAAAAGTTTAAAAAATCACTCAATCGATTTCGATTTGTTAGGTTTTCATCAGGAGCATCTACAGAACTCGATCACAAATTTTTTAATTAAAATATTCCAAAATCTAATTTTTTGCGAAATAGAAAAACAAGTGTTTAGTTAGGAGGCACGAAAATAATTTGAAATAAATGAATAAATAAATGTTTTGACTTATAAAAAGTTTCAAAAAACTAACTTGCCGCTTTCCGGATCAGAATTTAATATTTCTAAAATTAAACAATTTATTAAACAATATAAATAAAAATACGCTAAAGTTTTTTGAATATAATAAAAGCACACAATGACAAAAAATTTAAATGGACTAAACACAAGCCAAGTAAAATAGATTGAGCAAAAACTATTAGTTACTAACTTCAGACTGTGAGTGCGAAACTTTCAAAACTTTTCCAAAAATTATTTTTTTTCTATTTAATAGTGTCGAAATATTTGTGTTACTTTATTATTACGAAATTTCAATTTTTGAGGGATTTTTAAAATGAAAGTTCTTTTGGGCCACAGTGTGTGTTTTGTTATTTTAACAAAGTACATCTTTGTTCCATTCAAATCTGCTATATCCAGAACCATTACCAACTCTTAACTAACTGTATAATTTTTTTGCATAAATTATCATTTTCAGAATTTTAGTTTTCGGTGAATTGTCGTTTTCGACAAATTACTTTATGGGCGAATTATTAAAATTTATGATTGTATTGTACTCGTCCATCAACTGTTTTAAAAGTGTAAAACCGTATTTTAAGCCTTTTTAGATTTAGCCATATTATCTGGTGTCCTGTTAAATTATTTACTGGATCCTGCCGGATACCACATTCAATAGATACCAAAAATAATTGAAATCACTTGTTGCACGCGAAGTTGAATTCATGAAAATGTCTCTTGTTTTTGTCCTTTGAATAAATACATGTTTTTACTTGTTTCCAATTTTTTCCGTTGCCTGTGCTTTTCTTACTATATTTCCTCATGAATAATTTACTAAACTCCCAATGGGATTTTTCCGTTTTTGGTTCCTCCACGAACGTAAAAGTAAATATGATATTTTTTCTTGCTGCTGCTGCTGCTGATTCAACAAAAATGAAGACAAATAAATGCTTTTCCAAAAATATATATCGTTAATTAGAACAAAATGTGTATTAAGGCAAGGTGGATTTTATTTGTATTTGTATACAGGGACTTATTTATTTTGTATTATGCGACCACTTAATGTATATACTGGTATAAAGATTCAAGCACGTGCACCACTTGTTTCACACACATGTATCCAAAACCATATAAATCGAGCATTAAAAATACAATTACATGTATGGATAATTTTATATTCCGAAATCCAACAGTTGGATATTTTTTTTTGTATTTGCTGGCAAATGTGGAAAATTACAATTAAATTTTCCACAACGGATCGCATTTTTTCTATTTTATATGTTCAGTGTTCAAATTTTCGTTTGTAATTTATGGGAAATTGTGTGCGTGTTGCAAATTAATAAAATTCCTAGATACATATAATGTGTAACCCCCTGTTGAGCTTTTTATTATGATGGGCTATACTGCTTTACAATACTGTCACTGTGCCCAAATACGATTTTATTGTCTCGATCAATAAAATCAATCACATGTCGTATATAACTATAAAATTCGGTTTATGTTGACCAATTTTTATGACAGGTGGAATTTGTTGTTTTATTTTTAGGTGCGAGAAAATGAAGAAAAATTCGATTTAATTTTGTGTAACGTGCCACAGTCAGCAAATTTTATTTTTTGGGGTGACACCAAAGTTCATATCGGAAAATTTTATTTGCTCGCAACCACACTACACCATAACACTAAAAATAGTTGAACATATTAAAAATGTCATAATTATATACCGTCTCCTTATCACTACTTTTCTATCCTAGTTTATGTACAACAATATTGTACATTTGCAAACATATTCTGGGAATGAAGACGGATAATGGAAACTTGTGAAATGGCATTCTATAGCTTTTGAATACACAATTTTAAGACAAATTCACTATAACGAGTACATCATATGTGCATACACTAGTAAGCGAACTAGTTTTACCATTGTTATAATTTTTTGCTGCTTTGTGCGACATAGAAATGACAGCTTGAAAATTCTTCTTTGTCGGGAAAGTTTTTTGTTATCAATAAAATAAAAAAGTTTTAATTGGATTTAATTTTATATGATTTAAATGTGGCTTTAGAGGATTTCATTCGCTTATGCAGTACATGTTGTGCATTTTATTTGGACAGACATATATTGTAAATATCCAGTCTGGATTAGTAAGTCTACCACAATTTAACATGAACATAGTAAGCAAATTTGGACGTGTTTTGTCGGGATTGTAATTAGAAAAATGCTTGCTTATTTTAGTTAGGAAATTTTTGTAAATTGCCATCTGCGTTTTTAGTAATGTGATAACAGTAGGGCGGTGCACGGGATGAACAGATTTTAAAATATTTGGTCATATTGTTTCAGTTGAAGAGCGATGTGTGTAAAACTATCTTGCAAAATCTATTCATCACTATACCATGATATTCCTTTCACTTACAGGTATTTTTCATGCGTGCGGTGGCACCGTTCTTTAAAACTTATTACGTATTTTATTTTAAAAACTCCTCGAGTTTATTACTATAGCGTGCACCCCTATTAAAATGATTGTACTGTACACATCCCCAGAGATCGATTGTAATGAATTGGGTTGCTTTCGTTACTTCGTAATCACCACCAGTTAGGTACACTTTGCACTTTTAAGAGTGTATGTTGCTCGCCGAAATAAGTTCGAGAATGATCATGACGTGTACTGTAAATAGTGTTTTGTGTGTGTATAGCCTGTTATAATACACTAGGTTGTTCTGAGACGCCTCGCGCCCGTTTATTCCCAGCAAAGTGTAGTTAAATACTTTTTAAATAGATCGCATGTAAGATTACAAAATCAAAAAAAAACTGTCTTTATTTGTACGAACAATATTTATTAAAAATTAAACTAAAGGATTTCTTTAAAAACAACATTTCGAGAAATTAGACGGTCATCGTTGAGAAGTTTTCCCTGCTGTGGATTATCTTCGATTCTTATTTTAACTTGGTGAGAACCTCTTGAGCGGGAAAGAGTGACATATCCATTTGATGATGAATTCCCACGTTATTAAAAGACTGGCCTTGCGCTTAGCTTATCATCATTGCGTATGCTGGAATTGTTGGAAACTATCGTCGTTGCAAAACAAATGGTAGAATGGTCTCACAAGGTGCCAAATTAATTCGAGGGATTAGAACCGTACTGCCTTTGTTGCACTCAGAAATGATTTTGGCATTAATAAAGTTTCGCGATAGCTCTTCAACAATTAAGCGCGTTCCATTGCACATACCTTTCTGAGGATTTAGATTTCGTAGAAGTATTATGATAACAACCTTTTTCAAAAGCAATAAGTGAGGGGCATGTCGGATGGATTCTGTTCATTGAGGAATTCAACGGGAAAGTTGAGTGCATCGTTATGATTCTCGCTTACTAACGAATGTGCGTTGTAGTAAATTTCTGCATCCTTTTTGAGAGCTTATCTGTTGACATTTTCTCAATATTATTAAAAATGACACTGATTATATCTGATTTGTTATCATTTTGGTCGGAATTTGAATTTTGTCTTCCTCATAAATGCCAAGTGTTGCAGGTCAAAAGTTCCTGATCCGACTTGCAGAAGACATTCAGTGTGCTCGTGTTGACCTTCGTTGCATATGTTGGTGGTCAAAGAAAGTTGTTCAAACTGGTTCTATAGAGGGCTTGATTTAATGCAGCATTCAATGATTTCAGTCCGCGTTCCTCTTTTAACGACTAGTAGTGTCTGAACGAAAATCACCGCCAAAGATCAAAACTTTACCTCGGAAGCTAATGTCATTTCCCATCACCTCTCGCAACAGCTTATCAATGCAGCAAAGACCATTCTTAGGAAGCATTGTAATTTCATCGATAAAAATAAGAGCAGCCTCATTCAAAACTGCAGCTTCTGGTGATGTCATTCGCATTGATGAGATTGAATTATCAAGAAGTCGCACTGGAAAACGGCTGCTATTCCGGTTGTTACAAACGACAGCACAATTTTTTCTTCACCTCGAAAGTTTGCCATTAAAGTTGTGTATAAGAAGGTCTTCCCTGAGCCACCGGGACCATCGATAAAAAGAGCTTACATTGTGCGTGATTATTTTCAACTGCAATCATAATTTTGATGTATGCCTCAAGCATGGTTTCATCCAGCTTTACAATTTGTTCGACTACCAATCGTGCTTCTTCTACTTGATCATAAATTTGATCTTCTTCGGGTGGGTTAGCGCTTGGAACAGGCAAACCAACAGAAACGCATGACATTCCGTGCCGTATGTGTTCGAGTATAAAATCTCCTAGATGATCCTGCCATAATTTGAGGGGTTGAGCGGGTTGGAAAAAATACAAATGTAAGCAAACATCTCTCGCAATTGCTAAGGCATCAAGTGTGTTCCACCGTCTGTCAAGCACCGCTGCCGCTATAAATGTTTCGCATAAATTTTCATCTACCGTACGCAAAATCTCAAAACTTGATACACCAGGAACATGTAGTAGCAGTAATCAAAGAAACAAGCATTCTTCATCCTTAATGCTCATTACGTACATTCGTGCTATTGTCCTTTCGCCTCCTCTATGTCGCTCTTGCCATTGTCCTCGCTTATAAACAAAATGGTAGTGGATATCGGTGTAAAGGTGAACTCGTGCAGTTGCGTCTTTCCTGTTAAGCAGAAACCAAGTTTAAAGCTTGGTCTTCCCAGTACACGCAGCCAAAAGTGTTTCTTCTTCATGACCTACTCGTTGTTGATTTGGAAGGTGAACTGGCAGTCTCATAACAGAGTGCGATCTATTGTGCATTGCTGTTTCTCGCAGGCGCCTGCCAAGTTAGAAACGGATTATGCGGCACCACATTACGAGTATCCATTAAAACTCCTCGCACGCTTACTTGCTCACCACTTCGTCTTCGATATAAAGGATATCCATTTACGTTGAGTTGAGTTTGCTCATTAAAATCTTTAGGAAATTGTTTCGAACATTTTCCGTCCTTCATGCATGGTGTATTTGGGTGTCCACTGCCGCAAGGACCATGAAGTAGTGTTGGACGTTCTATCGATGACCTGGCTATCGATGAATCAGCTGTCAGTGGAATTTCGGCGCAGATAAATTGATCAATTCTTTGAGCAGTTGTAAATTTATCTTGACTTTGCAAGATAAGTGCGGACGACCTGTCTTTTGAAACTCGATTGTATAAACATAAGCAATTGATTTTCCAAGAATTCCAACTCTGACTAAATCATTAATAAGATCATCTAACTTTATTTTGTAAACTCGAGCCACTAAATCGGGACGATCGGAAGCATTTTCTCTTGGTCTCAAATTTGCTGTGATTTCCTTCCAACTCGGTTTTGCAGTAAATGTAATAAAAAGGTCAGGTGGTCTCCATTTTGCGTTCAGCCCGAAGTCGTTTTGCGTTCTGCTTGTTATGCACCTCGCATTGCTGTCAATGCAGTCTTATATTGGAGCATACTGATATTCTTACGAACTTGATTTAATTTTGCACCACTGTAACTGCCACACTGCCAATTGGGATGCCAGCCTGGCTCTCTATATGGAAAAAGTATTACATAAGTCATCGGATCTAAGTTTGGACTGAGAATATTGATGTTAATGAACTGCTGATTGGGATCTTCAGAATTAATCGGGTAAATATGTATGTCACGATTAAATGGCGGCTCACCATCAGCATATATTAATATCATCGCTATTTCATGGGATGTTGGCAAGTTGTATCTTCGGTGATCCGATTGACGATCGCGTCTAAATGCCATGCTCCCAATTCGAGGATCTTCTTCTGCTTCAGCAGCGCGTGCAGTCTTTGGTGCTTCAACATCTCGTATCAGTTGATAACATTGTGCTAATCTATTGTGTACACGACAAAAGCGATCAATCTTGTCCAAAATATCACGGCGACAGTTATCATTTGCTGCGTATTCCTGATGCACATCAGTAGCTTGTGTACTATAAAACACTATGCTTGGTCATTGATTGTTTGCGAGTGAGACGTTTGATGATAAGTGGTGCCATGAATCTTGAATACATGTGGTCCTCTTCCTGGCAAATCAGGAATTTTTGCACCCATGGATGCGAATGAAACGGCGCTGTTGTACGATCGAATGTTTTGTCGGAAATGAGTTCGATTTGGATTTGTTATGCCGGACATAAGACAATCTGTCCTTGAATGTTATTTGGATTTTCCAGCATAACTTTGCCTTTTCGACAACAGGATGTGAACAATCCGTCAGGTAGTTTCTCTGCAGTAAAGTTTCTTGATTGACAAAATGAGCACAGCTTATCAAATGCTCCACAATCATGATAATCAACAGATTAGTTAAACTCGTCGAAACTATGGCTTCCCAGCGAAAAGCTGTGGTCGCACACTCTCAGACCCCTGACTTTGCCTTGCCGTAAATCTTCTTTTTCTTTCATTGTTCTGCTTACGTTTCTTTTCCTTATTATTTTCCTCGTCTTCATTCATAATTCCTGCTTTTTGCGTAAAAACAAATTTAAAACAGTTCAAATAATTTTTTTTTTAGAAATTACGCAAATTATAATAAACAGCTTTAAGTGAACAAATATAAAAAAATTTCACTGTTTTTCTTTATGACGTTTAACAATATTAATGTGCACATATACTTAAATTCAATTAAAACATAAAAAATATTTAGGTAACCCGCGACACTTTGCTGCGAATATTTTTGGTCACCCGGTGCGTTCTCGAGTGAGTCAGTGACATAGACGTTTATAATATAATATATTCGAGGGATTTATAAATTTATAGAAAATAAATTAAATACTTTATAAACCTTTTCCATGTGGATTGGCCATTACGTCCCCAAGCGTGAATATAATTTTAATAAATTCGAGAGTGGTTATTACGTGTTCAGTAAAGCAATCCGATTCGTTAGAAATATTTATTACTGTTGTGTGCTGCTATCATAAACTCGATTGTTGTGGAAAGTAACACAATCCATTTAAATCATTTATCTTTCATAATTGGAAGTTGGAATGGAAGTGTTTTCGGTTTTCAAACAGATGGCTTTTTAATTTGTTTTTTTTTGGCAGAACTTCTGTCATTGTTAAAATATTTTATATTTGATACTAAACACATTTAAATTACGTGCCTTACTTTTCTATCACTTTTAAGCTGAAGTGGAAAAACCAATTATTGAGCGCGTAAATTACACGTAAAGTAAAAAATGAATAAAAAATGAATAAGCGCGCTATCTCTTACGTAATTTAATAACTTATGTTAACATTTACCGTGTAAAGTTGAAAACAAAAAAACATGTTTTATGTGAAATAATTTGACCCTTAAGTGTTATTGTTCTCTATTGTTAGATTTCTTTCCAAGTTGGAGCTTCCGTTAAGGTTGTTGGTGTTTAAAGAATATCAACTTTATTTTCACAGTAGGAAACATTTTAAAAATCTTCAGGAATTAGACGACGAATTTTAAACGCTCTCTTAAAAAAAGAGTGAGTCCATTAATACTCTCAAGGAGATGTGTAAACATGGCGTGTGTAGTGCGTGGGTACAGTTTACTTTGAAGGAAGAAGGAATACAGTTTTGTTAACCAGAGTTTTTCATTTGTTTATTATCGTTAAATAGGTCTATTACTCTTTCGGTATAATCGACGCAATTGGATTATCCTAGCTAAAATAAGATGAAAAACTGCACAATGGTCGTCCCATATCTCGTAATAGATATATTTCGATTTTAGTTCATGTGCAAATCGAATGCGTCTCGCAGGAAGTTTATAGGTGGTTCAGCTTGAGGAACAGCAAAATAATATTGAAATCCCCGCCAATAATCATCGGCAAAAGTTGCTAGTCTCCTTGGAGAATTTGTGAAATTCTTTTAGAATTTGGTGCAAGGACAAAATGTATGAACTTCGTTATGTCTTCGATAGATTTATTCGTCTACAGAAAGCATCTTATTCCCATTGAGAAGCTGAAGTTCAGCCGTGTATATATCATCAATGGGTTGTGTTGTTAATGCATGTGAAGTTACTGCTAAAGTTTTACTAGTAAAAAAATAGCAAAAACTTCACATGTTTATTTAGCATTGTGAAGTGTTTACTAAATCTATGCTAAACGTTTATATGTGTTGTTGCATATGAAAATTAGACCTGTATTAAGCGGAATTAACGTAACTCTTAATTTATTAGTTTTATTTTAAATATTTGGCAATTATCTTTAAAATAACCCGAGAGAAATTATAATAAACATATTTACCATTTCATTAATCAATATTCACGAATAAGAAAATTGCGATTAATAAAAGTTTACAAAAATTAACTAGAAAATTGGTATCCGAGGCAGATTAGTAACAAACACTACACGCTGAACTACATAAGGGAAAATTATTGAAATTAAATGGGATAACCGGAGAAATTATAATCCACACTCGGGTAAAATGGGTGGGATAACAGAAAAATGAAAAAAATAATATAAAGCTCCAATGGAAGAGAAGTCATATTTTTAGAAATGGTAACAAATATAATGAGAGTTCTTAGGGCCACAATAGATATCTTTAGAGATCTAAATAGAACCTGAGGAATATGAATTATTAGTTGGGGCTCACGTTAGTAAGAAAAATAGTGAGGACATCCTTATCTAGGGATGAGATCAATTTATAGAATGTAGTATTATAACCAAAAATATATTAAGAATTGTTAGATCAACTGAGATATGCCTAGAAATCTATACACAAACTAATGTATGTATATGGACTGTTACTTGAATATCAAAGTGAATTAGAGAAAAAATAATTAGGAGCTCACCATCCTGGAGTGACCACTATATATAGTTTTCTATTATGACCAAATATAGTAAAAAATCAGTGCTTTAAACCAGCACCGACCAAATTAGCCCGCCTCAATTAAACCGGAGTCGTCCGGTTCCGCTTACAATTAAACCTGCACCGCCAAAATTGTAACTTGTTATATAACTATAATATCGGCATCATTGGTTCTTGGACTGAATTTATTACAAATTATTTACATTGAGTTAGTTATTTCCAAATCACCCCTATAACTTGCGAAAGGGTAAATTTCACCGCAAACATTATTTGTAACAATAAAGTCAATTTGACCAACTAAAATTATTTATTACACCAGACTGCCACCAGATTTTGGACCAAATATTGCACTAAAAGTCTTTTCGCGGGTCAGTCAACCTTATCCAGGTGTGTAATAAAATATTTTTTTGTTATATCAGACGGAATTGGCATCAGAAGATATAGGTTTCAAATTGCAATACAAATGTTGGTTTTGCCACATTTAATAATTTATTACACGCCAGACCGCCACCAGAAGATATTGGGTCAAATGTTACTTCGTAAGCGCCGTGAAAGAAAAATCAAACTTATTCAGGTAGGTAATACATTATTTTTAGTTACCGGAACTTGCCCCAAATGGCGTAATTTTATGTAATTTAAAAGTCAATTTTACAAACTATTAAATGTAAGTATTTTTTACATTTAATATTTTATTACACAAGACCGCCACCGCCACTAGATATTGGATTATATGTTACTCGATGGACCTTGTGAAGGGTAGATCAATATAATTTAGGTGTGTAATAAATTACTTTTGTGCAAGGTTACACGGAATTGCCTCCAAATGGCAAAGACTTCACGTGTGTAATTTTAAAGGCCGCTTTTACCACCTTCAATAATTTATTAAATCAGACCGTCACCAATATTAGGTCAAATATTACTCCTTGGACCTTGTGAAGGGCAGATCAATCTTATCCAGGTCTAAAATATATTATTTTTGTTTCAGGTTACACGGAGTTACATCCAATGAGAAACATTTCACTCAATGTCGGGTAGCGGCCTGGTGTAATAAATTACTAAAGTGGTATAAAATCGACCTTTAAATTACACATTTGACGCCTTTACCATTTGGATCTAATTCCGTCTTCCCTGATTCAAAAATTATTTATTATATACCTGAATATAGTAGACCTACCCTTAACAAGGTCAATTAAGAAAGATTTCACCCAATATCTGGAGTCTTGAGTAATCTATATAAATAAAAATTAATTGCCGCATATATGAAAGATCATCATTTGAGAACGGTTCGACCGCTTTCGCTGATTTTATATTTGTTGTGTTCGTAAGTGTCAGGACAAGGTTTGTATGAAAGAAAATTTTGGGAAAATCCACGTACCACGTGAAGTAGATCGTAGCGCATTTGACTGACTGCGACGACCTATGTTAGCTTTAGACATTGTATTGTAATGGAAACTGTAAAACGAAATCGAATTGTTTTCACTAAAGATATCCCTAGAGATCTAACCACAACCTCAGGTATATGGGGTGTTAGTTGGGGACCATTTCAGCTATAAAATATCTTCAGATGCTTCCCATTCAGGGGAGGGGCCTGTTAATAAAATTTTGTATTATGACCAAATACAGTAGAACCTCGCTTAACGAGCACCTCTCATAACGAGTAATTCGCATTACGAGCAAAAAAAATTGTAAAAACACGACTCGCTTAACGAGCGACGTTTCGCATAACGAGGGAAAGTACCGAATTATAAAATATATTATAAAAGAGGTCCAACAAAAAGGATGGGTGACACGTGACCTTTTTACTGAATGGATAAATGATGTGTTTGGTCCTTCTGTGAAAAAATATTTACTTGAGATGAATCTCCCACTCCATGTCTTGCTTGTTATGGACAACACTCCTGCTCATTCTCCAGGCGTACAAGATAACCTCCCTGAAGAATTTAAATTCATCAAGATTCAGTTTCTGCCTTCCAACACCCCTGCGTTATTTCAGCCTATAGACCAGCAGGTTATTTCTAACGTTAAGAAGCTCTACATTAAGGCACTCTTCGAGCAATGTTTTAAAGTGATTGAAGAGACCAATCTCACTCTTAGAGAGTTTCACTTCCACGTCGTTGCCTACCTCAAGATGATCGAATCGGCGTAGGAAGCAATGACCAAGAGAACCCTCACTTATGCTTGGAAAAAGCTTTGGCCAGAGTGTGTTGCCGAATGTAACTTTGAGGAGTTTGAGACAGTACGTGTGGATTCTGTTGTCAACGAGATTGTGTCTTTGGCCACTATAATGGGACTGGAGGTGGATAACAATGATATCGATAAGCTTGTGGAAGAGCATAGCCAAGACTTGACCACCGAAGAGCTTATGGAGTTGCATTGTGTTTCACAGCAAGAAGTGATAGAAAGTTTGTCAGATACGGAGGAGGAGGTAACAACAAAACAACAATCTTTTGGCGCTATACGAAATGCTGAAAGCATGGGAATCGGTTGCTTCGTTCATTGAGAAGCATCACTCAAATAAGGATGATTCACGCTGCTTAACAATGTGTACATATATGTATATAATGTAATTTTCTTTGAATAAACGATATAGTAGGTACATAACATTTTTTGACTATTTTTTCAGCATGGAACGCATTATCGTATTTTACATTAATTTGTATACGAAAATTTGTTTTGCTTAACGAGTGTTTCGCTTTACGAGAAAGATTCTGGAACGAATTATGCTCGTTAAGCGAGGTTTTACTGTATAATAAAAAATCTCAAGCTAAGTGAGATATCTCTAGAGATCTAAACACAACCTCAGGTATATAGGGGGTAAGTTGAAGACCATTTCAGTTAGAAAATATATTAAGATGCTCCACATCCAGGGAAGGGGCCGTTAATAAAATTTAGTATTATGACCAAATATAATAAAATATTTCAGGCTAACTGAGATATCCCTAGAGATCTAAACATAACCTCAGGTATATGGGGTATTAGTTGGGGGCCATTTCAGTTAGAAAATATATTCAGATGCTCTCCATTCAGGGGAGGGGCAGTAAATAAAATTTTGTATTTTGACTATCACCCCATATACCTGAGGTTGTGTTTAGATCTCTAGGGATATCTCAGTTAGCCTGAAAATTTTTATTATATTTTGTCATAATACAAAAAATTATTAATTGACCCCTCCCCTGGATGGGGAGCATCTGAATATATTTTCTAACTGAAATGGCCCCAACTAACACCCCATATACCTCAGGTTGTGTTTAGATCTCTAGGGATACTTCATTTTCAAGAATTCTTAATAAATGTTTTTATCTACTATACTGTATAGTTTGTTGTTTAAAATTATGAATACGAGTTATTTTTACTGGCTGAATATGAGCATATTTTCCTTATCAATTATCATAACAAAATACTTTTTTAATTTTTTGCTTTCCATTCCCTGAATTAAGGCAAAATTATACAGTAAGTTTGATAATATAGAGTAGTGTAATGCTCGTTTTCGAGAATTTTAAATATAATTTTGAGTCAAACTAAACATTCATGTAACTAGTCGAGATAAAGTAGTTTTATATTATTTATTTAATTTTAATAGGATTTAATAATTACATCCAAGAAAACTCTAATTTTCGATAGTTTTCCGTCTTACCCAGGCAATATCACTAACACAAACACAAACACAATTACTGAAACTAGCAAAAGTTTAACATTACAAGTACAAAATTGTTTTTATTGAGTTTGTTGCTTTTTTTAAACTACTTCGTTTGGCGTACGTCATTTCCGTTCGTTTCATTTGCAAGTTTACTCTAATACAAAAATTGTTGGTAGGCGCGAGTAAAGATGTTTAGACATCAAAACGAGATTGCCTACCAAATGTAGAAAACAATATGCTGCACCACAGAGTGCGGCCACAAGATGCATTTTTCTTCGTTTCTAACCTCTTCGTCTATATAAAATAATTTTATAATAGTACCTTGGCAGCAATTTTTGTATGTGCGGCTCATGTTGTATGCTCACGGGTCAGATTTTTTTTTTGTTTTGACCTAATTAGGTTGCGGGCCAATACTCGGGTAAATTGAACAGTAAGGTAAATTGAAATTTTAGTACACATTTACCTAATATAGCGGGCCAATTCTGTAGTAAATAAAATATGGTAATACTGGCTTAAAGGGTAAATTTATTTAAGAGACTCTCTTGAATTGGCTCATAGGTAATTCTGTAAATGCCAAAAATTGTGTTTATTTTGATTAGTTTTGGAGCGCTTTACAATTATTGCGATCAAAAAAATTATAATTACTTTTTAGGCGAGAATGTTATATTGCATCGATTACAAGCCGCTTTTCGTTGTAAAAATATTAGCGGGTGATTTCGAAGAAACGAAATCGAATATTAGAATTACCCCTCAGACGTTTTTGAAATTAGTTGGGCTAATTCCGGCAAAAACACATGGGTGGGCCACCGAAATTGAGCTTATAGTTTTTTTTTTTTTTGGTTGGGAAAATAAAAATTATTTTATTAATCTAAAAATTCATATGCCCTAGTTTCTCATGTATCGTATAATAATAATGTAACACGAAAAGTCAAAATAAAACAACATCAAATCAATTTACCTACTTTTTATATGGTTTACCCAGCTTTTTAGTACAGTATTTTAATTTACTCAACACACTGCTAAAAATTTGGTAAATGTACAATTTACCCGAGTATTGGCCTGCAGCCTTAGTAGTAAATTGAATTTTGGCCAAAAACTAAGTGCCTTAGCAAAGATGGGGAATTTTACATTATGCTCCAATACCTACTGGATTTTTTAAATTCTGTTTTTTGTTTGTATAGTAAGTACCAAGCAGTATGACGCTTCATTTAAATTATGTCTACAGTTTATATTCTGCATATAATTTATTAGTAAAATAATTAAATTAATTCTAATTTTTAATTGACATTATTGTAATTTTTTTTGTTTTTGGACGATTCTTGCGATTAACGTTTCATTAAAAAAATATTGTACAATAAAAAATCATATCATTTATTTGATTATACTGTCATTGATTGGAACCGTCGAAATAAAATGACATCATATCGCACATCGACATCATATCGCAAAATGACACACACTCACATGAGTTTTGTGTATGGAGAGGCAAGTGTTGCTTAAATTTTGTTTGCTAAATGCAATGTGTGAACCGGCTAAATAAAATATCGAAAGAAATCATCTCATAGTCGCCATCTACATATGTTGGAGTAATTTATAAGGCAGTAAATTTACTATTGTGGCTGTAAGTATATTATTAGATCTAGATATACCCAAAACATTTGGGTATATCCTCTATAACACACATGGCCAAGCTCCACGTGCTTCATGACACGTGGAGCCGAATTCTAATAATTTCTCGTTACTAGAGCCAACTTAATCAAAGTCGCAATTTTCAATTAAGAGCATAAAATAATTTTAATGAATTATTAAATGTTATTTAATTTTTTATTTCTTTTCGAGAGCCGTATTCACTCTTTCAAAAAGACACGTGCGGCTCGCGAGCCGCAATTTGGCCATGTGTGCTCTATAATATCGTTTAGCGCAGATTTCTCTACGATGCCTTGCCATTAACTATTAATCGTCACTACACATGATTAGTGTAGGTTATATTTAATCAGGATATTTATGTATATACACTTTTAAGCTTTTGTAAGGTTTTTTGTCAATTTATTGGAAACTTCACGCTACCAACGAAACAGAAATCAAATTTATTCTAGCAGAAAGGGACGTAGATTTCGATAAAATATCGAAAAATGGTGATGTTAGAACATCCTAACCCAGAATTATTCCCTTTGTAAAAATACAAATCTGAAAAAATGATTAAAGTAGCCGGCAAAAATTCGAATAATATAAAAAAAATTAAAGCGAATTATTTTCCGAATACGGACATTCCCACCAATTTCAAGAATAGGGCCCATGCATATTATGAGTTTTCAAGAGAGAGGTAAATAAGCTCGTAATTAAATTATTGTGACACGATGATTTATGATGAGGATCTTTCCGACTGACATCTTATATATCATTCATTTTCTTAGTAAGCTTCTCCTTCAACTTTCAGTTCCATAAGTATTTTTTAATATGATTTAATTTAATTGATTTAGTTTTTATTCGTTGAGTTCAGGTCCAATTTAAATTGGAATAAAAACTAATAAAAACAAAATCAATGAAATAATCACGGATCACCGAAAAACGTACAGGATGAAATACTCAAACGACCTTTATAACGTTATATTGCATCGAAACACAGAAAAAAGACAAATAAACGTTACGACAGGAAGAAATCTATAGTCGAGGCTCACATCAAATCATTCGAGGCTCACATCAACCAATCTAGAGTAATTAAGGCAACCACTGTCCACCTTACGGCGTTTCATGATAATTTGGACGAAGTAGTAAGAGGTCTAAAAGCACTGGGCAAGGACGCTGAATCACGCGATCCGTGGCTTATTTTCATGGCGATGGAGCTACTTGATGACGAGACAAGAATAGCTTGAAGATATAAATCTGCCGAAAAGGATTTCCCGACGCTACAGAGCTTCCTAGATTTCTTGTTAATTCGTGTCGACGCCCTAATAGAAGTAAAATCAACGGTAAGGACACCTGAGCAAAAAGTACAACCAGTTGCTAAGATGTTACACACTGAAATATCACAAGTACCCTGCAAACTATGTAATGGAGATCGTCATCGTTTGTTTGAATGCACACGGTTTAAATCCATGGCATTACTTGAGCGTAGAAAACTTCTAAGGGAACACCAAAGATCGAAGTCTACCAATACCGCTCAAGAAGGACATGCAAAATTTGCAGAAGGAAGCATCACACTTTTGTTCATTCAGATCCTGATGACAGTAAACGGGGAATCTAGTGAGTTCAATCGAGACCAGTTCCAGCCGCGATCTCAAAGCGTCAGTGAGCGAAACCTACACTGCGGCTACAGAAGAAATCTACACATCATCTGTCGTCAAGCATGTAAACATCGTCAGTGAAAATGCGATGTTACCGACCGTATTGGTCGAGGATTGCTGGATTCTGGTTCAACTCGATCATTCCTCACCGAATCGTGCAATAAATTGAACCTTAGCGATTACTTCTTCGAGTTACTGGAAAATACTACTAGACAATCCATCGTTAATGGTACAAAACACCACGCCGGGGTGGATAGTAGGAGGCCGATTCTTGTTACGGCCCAAGACGTTAAATGAGACTGTACACCTATCGGAAAATCAAGAGCTGGATATCGACAAAACTCTATACATTTTGGGAGGCTGAAGATGTACCAGACGTGTTACAGTATACGCCAGAATGGAGAGAAACATTGAAACATTACCGATTGCTGACCGTAACATACGGAACTTCATCTGCACCGTTTTTGGCAACGAATTCATTGAATTATATCGCCAACCAACTGCAGAACAAATACCCAATCGCAGCTGAAAGGTTAAGGTCCGATGCCTACGGCGATGATGTGCTCACATGGTGTCACTCACTATCCGATGCTTTCCAGTTACGCCACGAACTGCTACAAATAATGAACTCGGCAGGCTTTACACTCAAGAAGGGGCGAGCAGACTCATATCTCACCGAACGAGAATTTTCTACCATTGATTCAATAACGTCCGTGCTAGGATTGTGTTATTAACCATCGCGAGATGTTTTCAAATTTCAAGTGCGTCTACCGCTACACAGCACAACCACGAAGCGGGGACTACTCTCTGAACCGTCAAGGTTATTTGACCCGATGGGGTGGCTGGCTTCTATCATGATAAGTATCCAGGTACTTTTTCAATCGTTATGGCTGGAAAAACTTGGATGGGACGATGAATTACCGGAGGCATGTCGAACAAGGTAGTTAAACCTTCGTAACCAATTTGGATTACTTGATGAGATAGAAATCAAGAGATAGTTATACACAACTGATGACACATTCGAAATACACGGGTTTGCCGATGCATCGAAGGATGCTTACGCAAGGGGTCCATATCAATATGATCGCCGCGAAAACAAAGGTAGTGCCCATTAAAATGCTATCTATACCGAAACTAGAGCTTTGTGCAGCCACATTATAGTAGTAAGGCTGACGAGAAAAGTTACCTTTGCGCACTAAACTGCAAAACTCAACCGAAGCAGTTCTTCTACAGTGATTCCTCAATAGTGTTGGATTGGCTATCCAAACCACCCAAACTATGGCTAACCTATATTGCCAATCGAACTGGGCTAATACTGTCGTACTCAAACAGAAACCAATGGCACCATGTTCAACCACAACTGAATCCAGCCGAATTCAAAGATCCATGTCCTGTGGTGGAAAGGACCCTGTTGGTTATCGAGCAATCCACTAATCATAACAGAAACGAAGCACGGCCTTTCGTGTGAATCCGAAACAGAAGCGCAAGCTTATATCATTCAAAATTACAATGAGTTTGAGCACCACTTGAACGAGATTAAGTATAGGGTCTCCAGTTATCCGATGGTAGTGAAAATTGTGTCCCGAATGCAAAGACTGTTGCATAATGCGAAACGATCAAATTCACCCAGAGGTGGAAGTATTACTGTGGATGAATTTAGTAATACTGAGACTAACGTTATTAAACACATTCAACGCCAATCGTATACCAAGCTGATATCGAATCCATCCAACGCAGCACCCGATTATACTTTCACCATCACGTATATAGTAGTGAAGAGAATGGTCCACCATGTTCATAGGAAGTTGTTTCATGCCGGCACGTCTCACATGGTCTCGCACATCAAACTGAGGTTCCATATTGTGTGCAGAAAGTATCTCATCAAAGGAACAATCAACCATTGTGTGAAGTGCTACCGATATAAAATGAAGGTCCAACAACAATTGATGTGGCAACTGCCGAAATATTGATGGGCAATTGATGGGGAAGCTGCCGTGAAGTCGACAAGAATTCCACATTAAACGTGTCATCGGAGAGACTATATTGAATTACAAAGAATTCCTTACGTTCTTAAAGTAGGTGGAAGCGATACTAAATTTACGACCATTGTGTCGGAACGTAAGTGATGACCCATTGACGCCAGTCCATTTTATATTGGGGCATCCCCTCACACTTGCTCCAAAATCAACATTGGCTCATTCTAAGCAAAATACATTTTCGAGACGGCAGATGCTTCAAAAATTAATCAAGCAATTCTGGCTTCGTTGCAATAATGAATACCACACCACCTTAAACCAATTAAACAAACTAGGTCAACCAGCTAGCCAAATACAAATTGACAACGTCGTTATCTTAAAGGAGGACAATATTTCACCAGCGAGATGGCTACTAGTAAAAGTGGTCGAAGTACATCCAGAGTGAGATAATTTAATTCGGATAGTCACCGTGAAAACAGGTACGAGCACCTTCAAAAGACCGATCACCAAAATCGGTATGATCCCAACAATTAAATCATACGAGCCAAAGGCGGGGGATTGTCTAGTTTCATAAAATCCATCACTGCAGGGTGAAATACTCAAACGACTCGTATAGCGATATATTAGCTGCGTTGCTTTCGCTCCCTCTTAGCTTTAATATTAGAGGCCAATTTTGGTTTCAGCAATATTTTTTAATAATTGTTCATCATAGTTGGCGTAATTACCAGTAGTAATTAAACTAGAGTTGGCTTCAAATAAAACTAAAAAAAAAAAAAAAGATTTTCACAAAACCGATTTGGATTATAATTACTACGGCAGATAATAGCCAACGATGATGAACAATTACACTGTGCTAGTTGAAAAGTGAAACAGCCCAGCTTGTACTCGGGGGGTAAACCTAATTCAAGTACGCTGAATTCAATGGTGCTACTAGTCACATTTCAAAGTTAGTCCCCATTTTTAAAATATCGCTTTCGACATATTTTGGCTCTGGTGGATAGGCCAAGATTAGGTCGGAGTGGTTGCTTCTGCACACTTAGATCATCAGTGGCCCGTTTTGATACCACAGTAACCTATTTCCCCTTTACCCGTGCACAAAACCATTCGGAGCTACGTACGTAGCGCAAAATATCTCGCACTCTACAGTAACCGAGATCTGAAAGTCTGGCCATACTGTAAATGCTCAAATACCTATACCATCTAAAGTCTCTTCTTCCTTTTCGTCCATGCAACTTCTACAAAGCCATTCGTCTATAGACCCAGCCTTCTCGCATGTTCCCCAAAAAGGCAGGGTCTTGTCAGTTTTGGCAAAAGCTTCTCACAGAAGACTACTGCTCCTACCTTGCCGTTTCGAGAAACATAGGTACACAGGTAAGGCTAAATACAACTGGAAGTCGGCATACTTAGGCCAAACAGGACGCTCATTTCAGATAAGATACAAAGAACACATCACAAGTACATAAAATCAAGTTTCGCAAAACACATAAAAACTGAAAATCATAGGTACACTAAATTCAATAAAAATGTAACCATTTTGCACTGAATCAAAAAAAGACTGAAATTAGACAGGTGTACAATTTGACTCATGAGTCATGAGACATTTTTATACTGTACGTATACGAATTTCTCATGAGTCATGAGTCAAATTACGGCCAAAATTCACACCCTGAAAATATACAAAAACAAAAACACCCACAATTTACTTAGCGACAAAAACAACACAAAAACCAATAAAATTTACGAACTATTATCCATAACTGAAAAACAAAGGGGTACCAAACAGCAGCGCCTAGCTACAGTATATAAAGAGCTTCAAAATAAATTATGTAACAGTAGCAAAATATAAACCGAAGAAGAGATTATTCTCAAAATCGATATTTCTAAAAAAGTTAAAAAATTGGAACAATAAGTTAGAACTAAAAATTGTAATATAAAATTTAAAAAAAAAATTTTTCATCTAAATATATAAAGTGACAAAAGAACACAAAAAATAAAGTGAAAATCTGCTTGTGAAATCTGGTGAAATAAATAATTTGGGTAGGTGTTTTAAACTCAAGTGCTTTTGTTATGTGTCTGGAAAAATTACAATTATGAGCAATCGCTGCAAAATAAGTGATGAAACCGCTGATTTATATCGACTTTACTTTTCAAATGTTACTAGTGGTGTAAATTTGTGTCTTTTGTTTGTACAACATGTATTTTCCATCTGCATAGATGGCAAAACACTGGAACCGCAATGCCATTTAGTGACCCGATGATATGGATCGATCCAAAAGGGACATGATGCAGTTCAATGTTATGGGTGCATGAATTATATTCTCGGTACAAACAGAAACAAAATTGCTTCTTCGACATACTGCAACGGCAAATGCTCAACTGCCGCTGCCGTATTTAGATGAAATTCCTGTTCCGGAAAGATCAAACCCAACTGAGGAATATTTACCAACAACATTTAAATCAGGTGAAACTGGAGAAACATCTGCATCAATATATCAACCATCAAATGTCACTGCGCCATGCAATCACATTGAAATCTCACAAAATCGTTTGGATATTATGGTACGACGCATGAAACTAAGGTGAACATTTTGGCTCCAAATGTTCGGATATATGGAGCAATAAATCGTCATCGTTTTTCAAATCGACTGTGAATAATTAACTCGCTTGTTGCACTGATATCCGACGTATGGTATCCACAATACACAATGCATATAATCTCGAAGATCGGCGATTGTTTATCGATTCCTCTAAAAGCAGCTTGAAGGCAGTTCTTCACGTTACTAACTCAAAGAATTCCAACTCAAAAAAATCATTGATTTGATTAAATACAATGACCATCAATGGAAAGTTTGTGCATATTTAAAAGTGATAGCTCTTTTAAGTGGTTTGTAATTGGGTTACACTAAAAACATGTGTTTTATGTGCTTATGGGATACACGTTTTAAAGGCGACCAATACAACGAACGGAACTGGGCTTTACGTGAGAACATTAGATTGCGATACGACAACATCGTTGAGGCTCAACTTGTGCCAATTAAAAAAATATTGCCACCAACCACTTCATATCAAGCTTGGAGTAGTTAAAAATTTTATAAAAGCGCTGAATCCAAATGGAAATGCGTTCGTCGAATTGCGTCGCATTTTTCCACGGTTAAGTGGAATGAAAATAAAAGAAGGTTGGTGTTTACATCTATTCGAATGTATGTTTTGATCAAATGAAGTTTTAGCTCGCATCTTGTTTTTTATTACAGGAATACTTAATGGACCAGATATTCGTCGTCTGATGAAAGATGATGCATTTGAAAATGCTCTCAGTGAACGAGATCTTGTGGCATGGAAATGTGTAAAAGACGTTATTAAGAATGTTCTCGGAATTAATCGATCACATGATTGGCTCAGATATATTGAAAATATACTGACCGCTTTTCATAATATAAACGTTAGAATGTCACTGAAAATACATTTTTTGCATTGTCATGTGGAAAAGTTCGCCGAACAATCACCAGCCGAATCCAATGAGCACGGCGAGCGTATTCACCAAGTGATGGCAAGGCTCGAAGATTGGTACAGCGGCAAAAAGCTAGATGCACTCTTGGGTGACATTTGTTGGAATTTGCAAGAGGAAGAAGAACCCGAAGACGACACGAACGAATCAGAAAATTAAAATTAAAAGTTAAGAAAAATGTTAATTTTTTAGGGAAAAAATTGAGAAAAATCACAATAAAATCAACTGAATCAGTTTAATTTTCTTTTAAATAGTTTCTATTGTTTCTATATTTGTCGATGAGATGTTTATTCGGTCGATTTAAATTCAATAAGTGGACAAACAAATGATAAAAAACGCGTTTTTCGTCGAAATGAGAAGCCAGAAAAAAATAACACAAAAATGTGAATGTAAATATATGTTATATCTCGTTTTTCGGTCTTGATATATTCGGCAAAGTTGTTTGTCTTGGCTTGCGCAACAACTTTGCTGAAGAAAGCATAACGAAAACCTAAATGGTTCAGGAGCTATCAACGTGAAAATGAGGGTATATTTTGACTCAGAGCCAAATCATGCCGAAAGCGATATCTCACAAATGGGGACTAACTTTGAAATGGGACTAGCACCATTGAATTCAGCGTACTCGAATTAGGTTTACCCCTAGGTACCCAGCTTGTCACAAAAAAAAAGTTTACGATTCAAGCAGTGTTATTTTCCGTTACTGGAAATTCACAAACAAATACTGCTGAAACCAAAATTGACCTATTCGCTTAAAGCGTTTGTGTGGAAAGGAGAACAAAAACACAGGTACTGCTCGTCGTATCGAAATTTGGAAATAAATAGGACATTTTACAAATTTCATTTGACGTCTATATAGGAAATAGAAGTGTACACATAATTTTTAAATATGTCTCAGTATTTATTATGTTAGGATTTGTCATCTAATGAACGGTAAGTTCCTGTACATTGACACGTGTTAATGCTCGTAGTTGGAGTGATCGATTAATTATGAGAGGTTTCAAAATACGATCTTCTGAGACATTGCTGCAAAGCCAAAACGTAATGCGATCTCTTGCCAATTTGAATCCTCTAGTCTTTTCCGTTATAGGCACAACTGTTCTGTTTGGTATTTTCTTCCAGAAAAAGCCGGTTTCGTCAGTGTTCAATATTTGATCGACGTCAATTCTCCGTCTTCAGTTTTTTGTTGTTAAGTGTAGAAGGATATTCTGTAATAGCTGCAGCATCCGCTGGTGCGGTTTCGCTTCTAATTTAATTTATTAATAATGACATGTCTTCATAAAAAGCCTTGTAACCATCCGTTATTAAAGTAGTAAAGTAAAAACAGGACTATTTTGTTTTTGTTGACCGTGTTATTTCAAGATCGTGCAACAAAAAACATCGTGAAGGAACAAGTTTGGGTGTAAGAGTAAATATTCAATTTTTTTTTTTTTTTTTTTTTTTTTGTGAGGAGTGAGACCTTATGTGTGTTACGGCATGACAAAGGGAAAATGGTTTTAAATTTGAATTTCCATTTGTAATGACAATTAAATCTTTGATATTATATCCTTCGGCCTTTTAATGTTAACTGTTTTTTAGATTGGTAGTATAATTGAAATTAATCGAATATTCTTTGGTAAACAAAATTAATAAAATCTTTAGCAAAATAATCTAAATTTATTTGAAATATCCATTCTGGAAGTGATTCTAACATTGCATAACATTGATAGTTCTCCAGGAACCATTGCCGTTGGGATGTTTTAAATTAAAATAACGGCTTCCGTTAATAATTAATTATTGTTTGTGTTATTATTGGGGAAGCCGGAAGATATTAATTTAGAAATTAATTTCTTTGAATTATTAATTGCTGATTGTGCATTCTAGAATTGTATTGTCATTGTGTTACTAACTATCGACTTTATCTAGGTATATTCTAGCTGTTTCAATCAATCAATTTTGTTTAGGAAGCGGGAAAGCATTAATTTAGAATTAATTTTCATTAAATTTCTAGACGTACGTGAAATAAAAAATTTTTTTCCACAGGTTGCTGATTTAGAGAACCATTTGTTGAAGACCAATACCATCGTTATCCATTAAAACTAATTAAACCTTTATCCTTCCTCAAGTAGATTAGTATTGTGTTGTCTTTGTGTTACTAACTATCGGCTATACCTAGGTGTCTGTAACCGAGCCGATTCTGTCCCACTTAACTAACCTATCCAATCCTTCGGTTTTGTTATGTGTAAAAAAGAGTGTACGGTGGGCCCGGCGTCACCCGGGAGCTCTTGTGTAAGAACTTGGTCGTCCATTCAGAATCAATCAATCAATCAATGTCTCAGTATTTATTATGTTGTTAATTGTAACCTTTGGCTGATTCAAACATCATTGATAGTAAAGATAATCCATCAGGTAATTCTGAAATATCACATTTAATGAGAGCGAGCTTCGGTTTCTTAATTGAAGAATACAATAGAAGTATTTGCCCTTAGAATATTTCTCCTTTGCAAGCTGCCGCACACTTGGCTTACCCCAAGCCGTTCGAGAAAGCCGTGTTACAAGATGTTTTTTTTTACTATTTAAAAATTTGTAGCTGTCAAATATAAAACGGCCTACTTTATGTAGGCGAGAGATGGCAGTTAAATCAAAGCTCCAAGCGAATAATATTAAAGCTAAGCGGCTTTGCGAAAGCAAAACAGCTATTGCATCCAAACACAGGGAAAAAGACCAATAATATTGCCAGTCGGATCGAAATATCAAAATTCAAAGTTGATGGATTCTAATATCTTAGTACCAGATAAAACAGCAACGATCGACGCACGACCTAGCATAAACTATTAAAACCAATTTTAGTACATCATTAATGCTGCGGAGAAATTATTTTTTTAATTAGTAATCTACGACAGGGCATTGGGTGAATATCAAATTCTGTTTTTTCGTTCAAAATAAACCTGAATAAATAACAAAAATAAACAAATTCAAAGCTTTTTTTATCGCTAGGTGTCTGCATCCGGGTCGATCCGTCCTAAAAACACACCTTTCCTACCCTTCCTTCCTATTATATGAAAATAGAACCGTCGCTATCCGGCACTTTAGTCCAATATTTGGTCCTATACGGTCCAATCAATCAATTCACGGTTAAAAGAGTCGGATGTTTTCAACAACAAAAACGGTTTAGGATGTCTACCGTTTAGCAACAGCAGGAAAAGTAGGAAAATTCAACATACAATAATTTGTTAGAGTGTCTTCAATATGTTTCATTCTAAGCATCTGTCCTAATTGATTTAGGAAAAAAATTATAATTTTGTAAAACATTTTATCTAGGACTACACAAAATAATTTTTTTTTCCACACTTTTGTGTCCAATAATTGTTTAAACCAATTTGGGAAAATTTTCATAATTTTCTTTTAGATTATACTTGAACGAAAGTTCTAGATCTAGAAGATTCGATCTAGCTATTTCAGATTACAAAACACAAAAAATTTATTTGAGGAGTGACCTCCTCAAATAATTTTTTTGTGTTTTGTAAGATAAGTTCAGATATCAGTTCGATAAACTACTTCGAAGGGCGAGTACACGCTAAAACCAGAATCAATAACACATTTTATTCAATTTATAAATCTTAAAATTTATGAAAGTAAATTTTTCTTGAAAGATCTCACGGTAATTATTTACGTTGAGTACGATGATGAAAGGTGCTGTAATAAATCCTATTAAAATACTTGAATCTCAATATCTCATCGACGAAGGTATTTATTTTGCACAAAGAATTTACCTGATTCGTATATATACAGAAAAGGTAACCGAATACAATTTAATTTACATGTAAAGTATGCAAATTTATTCATAAAATATTTGTAACCTTTTAACCTGCATCAACATCAGAAGGCGTCAATATGTTTTTATCGCAATTTTATCAAAAATCAATTAGTATTGAAATATGTTCTGCTTTATCGTGTTCCTATTTGTACTGTTTGTGGTTTATAAGTTGTTTAATTATTTTTTTTTGTATTTAAATTAACTTCTCTATATGCATATACATATAAAAAAAACTGTAATCAAATTTGTAACCTTGATAAGAAAATCGAGAAAAGAAAACGTCATGAATCTCATTACCATAAATTACAATTATACCAGATTCTGCAGAATTAAAATTAAAATTAATTTAGAAAAACCATCTAAACACGTAGTAAGTAATATATTACAGTGCATAAGATGCAAAATGCAATTAACTTGTGCAGATGGAGATTACCAGAATGGAGATCACCACAATGATAACGAATCAAACCATCGGCTATTTAAAACGGTTATTTTATGTAAATTTCCACTTTACACGTCTTTTAAAAGTTTAATTATTTTTCTTTATAGTTTCGTAGCCTTGTACACATCTTATTGGATTTTAATATAACAATTACATTATATATAGTGCATTTAAATCTATTTATTATTTAAATATTGATTGTATTTTATTTGTACATACATATAAGACGAAACGCTGCTTTATAAATAGTTTAAGACTGTAATCTAGGCGGAGATAATACGAATATAACGTATATCTATGTCAGGGAGATAAGAATCGCAAAATTTTCTTCGTTCGATTTATTTTGTAAATACAAGTATTACATTTAGCAAAGATGCTGATAACAGCAAGATAAATAACTTAAAATTATTTTCCGACATAATTTATTAAATTAATATTAGTCATACCTTGTCGCTTTTAATAATATACCAGAACACTGTACGACTAGTTGTAAATTCACTAATTAGTATGCACTTTTTGAAAACCAAACAAAATTTCACTCAAAAATATTTTTTTTATGTTACACCCACAAACCACACTTCAAAAAACACTTAGCACTTAGCAAACATAAAAAGCAAAATAATTTCCTTTAAATTAAATTAAATTAAATCTAATATAAAAGAAACAATGCGATAATCTAAAAATTCTTTTTAATTTGCAAACCAAAAAAAAAATATTTTTTCAGTTATATGTGCATAGGACAAAAGGCAGATAAATGAAAACCACTTGAAACACTTTACGAACGAACCAAACCACCAGAAAATTTTTTTATTTTTTAATAAAATAAAAATAATAAAAATTAAATTAAAATTAAATATACATATTACTTTTTTTGTTTTAATATTAAATTAATATATTTTTAACAACTGAACCGATCTAGTAAAAAACTTAAAAGATATTTAAGAGGCCACGGTTAAATTAAGACTAAATAAAAAAAGTTTGTACAAGAACAAAATTTATTGAAAATCACTTTATGTTCGGAGTTTTTATTTTCTGTGTGTACAATACAAACAACAAAAAACAAACCAAAAAATTTTCCGAAACGTCTTGAATTCAAGATCACACAACACACTGGTGAATGATTACACTACCGAAAAATATTATGTGAAACAACAACAACACCAAAAACATAAACGTCGAGCGAAAAACGTTCAAAAAAATTTTTTTTTTTCCGAAATAACAAAACAAAAAAACACTGTAGTCGGAAAAACTACCAACAAATTGTGTGAAAATACACAAGCAACAGTAAACCGTATAAATTTTTTCGATTTTCCAAGCATGGAGAAATATCAATTTTCTTCGTTGGAATATAATGTGGAGAATATTTTTTACAGTGTACGGGGAAATTTATTTTATATTGTGCTCTGTTTGTGTATCGTTTGCTCTCTTTTCAAATCTTGGAATTTATTATTGCTTATATATTATGTTTATAAAGATTAAGATGAATTTCATACAAATCTAAAAATACAGTAGAGTACGAAAGTCGATAGTATAAGAAATCATGTGCGTGTCCCCGAAATTATATGTAATGTACTTCTAAAAATCTTAAATTCTCTTATCAAACTCAATTAATTTTTGTACTTATATAGGAAATAACAAAATACTTGACAACATTACGCCTCTAAAAATTAATTCAATAGAAGATTGATAAAAATTGCTTAAATTGTATGTTGAGATATGAATAAAAAATTTTGGAGTTGGTTTAATCTATAGAACGTTTGTGTAATTTGGCAACTGTAATCGCTCCTTCCGGTTCCTTCGATTAACATTGCTGGTAGATAGCCGAAACAATCTGTAATATCTGTTTGTTTGCTATGCTAAGTCCGTCTCATTGGTACACGAATAACTGCAAAACGTACTGTGCAAAAATTTTCGTGGTCCTGTCTGATTTTTATTAACAACTTGATGACAAAGTAAATTTAGATGCGCACATAAAGATCTCGCCTCTTAGAAATTTCGAAACAAAACGACTCCTAAAAACAGGCTGATTATTATTTATTGCGAGATTATTGCGAATATATACCTGCAATCCACGATGTTTTTCCTAGTTGGAAAAATCTCTTAGAATATTTTCTACAGCGTATTGTATAAAAAATTACTGGAAAATACAAGATTTTTAACCACGTGGTCTTACGACATATAGCTTTTGAAATAATTTCCACTTTTGGGTTGGCATGAGATAAACGCAAGCGTTTATTTGGAAGCATTTTAAAAAACCATTACAGCTTTGATACCACCAGAAACAAAACGGTATCTGATTTGGCAAAAACGGTTTCATGGTTCAAAACTTTTCAAAATTTGAGCTTTTTAGCGGCAGTTTTGAGTACTAAAGTGTTGCAGTTAAATTAGTTTCATTCTTCAAAATATAGATTAATATAGAGCCATTCTCGGGCGACTATAAAAATTGGGCCTCATTCCATGACTTGTTCAAGACTACGGTGCACGACAATCAAAAAATTAGTAAGGTACATAAATTGCAAATGTTAAAGGGCTTACTAAAAGATGAAGCTGCTACTTTAATCAGGCATATCCCTATCACAGATAATAGTTATATCGAAGCGTGGGATAAACTATGTAACCGATATAACAAATTAACACCTATTATTTCTTCGCTAATCCAAACCTATTTTTGACCAACGCCATGTGTTTCTGACAACGGGAAGGAGTTGCGACGAATTTTTGATACAGCTGATGAGATCACTTGCGGGCTACGAACATTAGGACCAACGCTGAGTTACGTGATCCATGGCTTATTCACATTTTGTTAGGGAAATTTGACAATGAATCTAAACAGTTATGGGCAAACGATTCGGTTAGCAGAGACTATCCAAAATTTAATAGTTTTATTGAGTTTTTGAATAAGAGGTGTGACGCGTTAGAAACTTGCGATTCATCAAGTAAGAAGATTGCATTGAACCCTAATACTAAAATTTTTCTAACTGCTAATTCTAACACGATATATGACTGTGTAGTCTGTAGGCAAGATCACCCGCTGTTCAAATGTCCAGAATTCAAAAACAAAAACATTGAAGCAAGAACCAAATTAACTATAGAAAAAGACTTATGTCGTAATTGCCTCAAGAAAGTTGATGGAAGTGCCAAATGTTTCAGCAAAGGTTCATGCCTCCTCTGTAAAAAGCGCCATCATACATTACTCCATCAAGATTCAAACGAAAATATCCAAGGGCAAAGATTCAGTCACTCCTCCACTACTCATCACATCCTAGTCAATCAGCAGCCTAATGAGCCAGCTAAGCAACCAACTTCGAAGCCAGAAGTCACTACTGATTCAAACCAAAACACTGACAACCAAACTAAAATGCAAGTACATCACGCGCACTATTCACCAGAAACCACGGTACTACCAACAGCAATTATTTATATTAAATCACGTACCGGTATACTTCAGCCATTTTCAGCGCTATTGAATTCAGGCTCATAAACATCTTTTGTAACAGAATTCTGCGCTCAAAGCTTAGGCCTTAAAAGAAACCAAGCATCCATATCTGTTTACAGTCTAGCAACTGCATCGGCTGGACAAACAAAAGAAACAATCAATATGACCAATAACCGTTACGGCTCATATTATAAACCAAATTACCAACTTCTTACCAACGAAGCGAATTAAACTTCCCACACAAATTCGTGGATTGGAGTTAGCCGATTCACAATTTTTCCAACCACACAAAATTGATGTTCTACTCGGATCTAGCATATTCTTCCAAATATCAAATCCCGAAAGGCGAAAGGTAAAGGGATTTCCAATTTTGCAATCATCAAAATTTGGCTGGCTAGTTGCGGATAACTTCCCGGACCAATTACCAAATGCCATCAATATCCACTTACACCATGAGTTGAAGAATGGTTGGGAAATTGAGGAAACGATACCCACAACTAATTGAAAGTTATGTATGAATGAATGTGATATATTTTACAAACAGAAAAACAGGAAAGATGCCAGCGGCCAATTTATTGTTACGCTACCTTATAAATAACCGAAACAATTACTACGTAGTTCGCGTCAAACAGCACAACGACGTCTTTTCGCTATGAAAAGAAAATTTGCAAAATCAAAGGAATTGCATGAAGCAGGGAAGTCATTCATCAATGAAGATATATCGAGTTCGGACACATAACGTATACACCAGCTATTATGATTCTCGCAGCAAACGATGACAAAAACTACCTATACCTCACCAAGTTGTCTTCAAGTTAAGTAGTAGTGTTACTAGCCCGCGCAATAAGTGGCATCATGTTCATTCAAAATCTAAGCCCGCAGACGTGATATCGAGAGAAAGTAAACCATCAAAGTTAACATAACCGTATCTATGGTGGCATAGGCTACGATGGTTAAGTGAACCAGAGAACAACTGGTCAAAATCGAAATGTACAACAATCTCGAACATCGTAAACCTTGAAGAAAGGCCGAAATATCGCCACATTCTGGCCAAGACCTCAGATGACAATGACATGATACAAAAGGCACTAAACAAATGCTCGTCGTGGTTTAAACCCCGGAAAATATTAATCTACATTCTCAGCTGAAATTAATGTCCAACACAGAATATTTTCGTGATGTAAAAAAACATCAACTATCTTCACTTGATCCATTTATAGACTCTAATGGATTACTACGAGTAGGCGAGCGGCTACGCAGAGCATGTTTAACATATTCGGCCAAATATCCAATTATTTTGCCAAAAAATCATTTAGTTTCCAACCTCATAACACGAGACATACATATTAATCACATGCATGCAGGCAACTTATTCACACTGAGCATTCTACGAAATAAACACTGAATAGTAGGAACGAGTTACATCATCGAGTGCTATATAAAGGAATGCACTATATGCATTCGTTACCGGTTCCACAAAAATGGGCAAAGAATGGCTAATGTACCAGCAGTACGACGTCAGCAGAGCCGATCATTTTTAAAACTGTCCTAGATTATGCTAGGCCTATGTATATTAAAACCTCAAAACATAAAAACGCTCCAATTGAAAGGTCATATGTGGCAGTTTGTTTGTGCCTATTTTTGGCAGCATTAAAACGTTTCGTGTCAAGACGTAGAAGTCCAGAACAAATTTGGTGCGACAATAGGTCCAACTTTATTGGTGTTAATCGACAATTACAAAACCAGAAAAAAGAAATAAAAAATCAAACCACAAATCAACTAATCACTGATTTTTCCTGTATGTAGACAAGTATTAATTTTCACTTCAGCTCACCTTGCAATCCACACTTTGGAGGACTGCGAAAATCAATCGTAAAATCGTTCAAGTACCACCTGAAGAAAGTTGGAAATGTCAATCTGACTTTTGAAAAAATGACAGCACTCATCACTCAAATCAAATCATTAATTTATTCGAGGCCGTTATGCAGAATCAATGATGACATTGATGATCTACAAATTCTTACACCAGCGCATTTTTGGTTGGAAAATATTTAACTGTCATCCCGGAGCCAACACTACATGATATACTTCAAAATAAGTTATCGAGATGGCAGAATATACAGAAACGGATTCAAGGTTTTTGGAATCGTTTGCATCGCGACTATCTTACGTCTCTTCAGCATACAAGTGGAAATCAAAAACTGAACAACTTGAAATCAATGATGTTGTTCTAATCAGAGAGGACAACTTTTATCCAAGCCAATGGCTACTTGGCAAAGTAATAGCAGTTCATCCAGGATGGCATTATACGTGTAGCAACTCTTAAAACAAGAAGTGAGGTGAAACGTCCAGTTACTAAGTTAGTTAAACTAGGTGAACAGCTAAGCAAAACGATACCCGTCGTGGACGGAAGGAGAACAGAGGTTGAGTCTGCTTAGTACAAGCAGATTAAAATTGAAAAATATAGCAGTCAACTGATAAAATTTGATAAATAAAACAAAATAAAATGTAACAAAACAAAATGTTATAAAAGTTATAAAATATTAAAGGCCAAACCAGTCAAGTTAAATAAAAAAGTTGTTTTAAAGTGCGTTTCGTCATATTAAAATCAATGAAGTGGGAGTATTGGTTAGCCTCGTGAAGCATCCTAGATACAGGTTCATTTTTACCATAGTCAGTCCTATGATGGTCGATTCGAAACATAGGTACCGATCTCAAGGCTCGTGAATTAAAATTTAGATTGATTTTTCCTAAGAGGAAAGGAGAGTCGGTACTGCCGGTTAGCAATTGATGAATAAAAACCACGTCTGCAACAACCCTGCGCCTACGAAGTGGTTGTAAATCAATTAGCTTGAGGCGATCTAGGTATGGAGGTAGGTGAAACATGTCCACCTACGGTAGCCCGCGTAAAGCAAAGCGAAGAAATCTACGCTGAACTGCTTCAATCCTTTTTATGTGAACCACATGATAAGGCGACCACACCTGGCAAGCATACTCGAGCAGGGGACGAACGAATGTTAAATAGAGAGCCTTCGTAACATAAGGATCGTCGAATTCTTTTGACCAACGCTTAATGAAACCGAGCGCAGCGTTACCTTGATTGACAATGCGATCTACGTGATTTCTGAAGTTCAATTCGCTGTCACAAACGACCCCCAGATCACGAACAGAACTAACTCTGGTAACGGCATCATTATTAATATAATAGTCACGAGAAATGGACTGTGCACGCTTCCGAGAGTAGGTGACCGTCTGGTATTTACCCACATTCAGCTCAAGGTTGTTCTTTACACACCATACGGAAAATGTATTGAGGTCGGATTGTAATAGGATCCTATCGGTGGTGTTTGAAATCTGTTTGTAAATCTTCATGTCATCAGCGTATATAGATATAGTTGAATTTTTAATTAAACATGCAACGTCGTTAATAGACAGAATGAAAAAAATCGGCCCCAGATGGCTGCCTTGGGGCACTCCAGATGTTGCTGAAAAATGAGCTGATACTGATGTCCTAAACAGAACTTGATAAATACGGTCTTTAAGATAAGAGCCCACCCAACGGAGAAATTGTGGGGGAAATCCAAGAGCCCTGAGCTTAAACAAAATAACTTTATGGGAAATCCTGTCAAACGCCTTGCTGAAATCGGTCAAGATAACATCGACCTCATTCCCTGCTTCAATCATATTTAATGTTTGTGAAGTGAATTCCACAAGGTTTGTGGTCGTGGAGCGAGCTTTGAGAAAACCATGCTGATTGTCGGAAAACAACGGTTTACAATAAAAGTACAATGAATCGTATATAATACTTTCGAACAGCTTGGGAATACAAGATAACTTTGCAATCGGCCTGTAATTACAAATGTCTGATTTGGAGCCGTTATTATGGGTAGGAATTATAAAGGAACTTTTCCAAATAGATGGGAAAATTCCAAGTGAAAGCGACTTTTGGAAAAGTGCCGTCAGCGGCTGAGCAAGAATATTACTGCAGTTTTTTAGGACAATGGATGGTAGACCGTCAGGACCAGGTGAAAAATCATCTTTAAGTTTGGAAATCTTTTGTACCACGGATTCGTAATCGATTTGAACCGAAGTTAGTGTTGTTTGATTCATGTGTATGAAGTAATATGTTATTATACAGTTGTACAGTTATTCATGTGTATGAAGTAATCTTCATCGGGTTCAAAATCACTGTTTGCAAAAGCCAGACTGAAAAAGTTAGCAAAATGAGTTGTTATGATTTGAGGATCATTAGAGGAATGATCTTTATAATTCAGAGTGGAAGGGTATCCGTCGGATTTTTTTTTCAAATTAACAAACCGCCAGAAACTCCTAGGATCGGCTATAAGATTGGACTGCATGAGTCTGATGTAATTCCCGTAAAGTTCGTCCGATAAACTACTGAAATCATTATAACTAATCAAATAGTTAGAGTGATCAGAGTCCGATTTAGTTCTTAGAAATCTATGCCAAAGTTTGTTTCTACGGTTGCGTAATGCTCGTAATTCGCTATTATACCAAGGAGGTGATGGCAATACAGTTTTTTTGCGAGTATACGGAATGGATTGTTCAAAGCAATCAAAAACTACAGAATAAAAATTTACAGTTTGTGTTTCTATGTCATTATTATCATTCAAAATGGTGTCAAAGTTGATATTTGACAACAAATCATTAAGTTTCACAAAGTCGGCCATACGAAAATTAAAACATGGCGGAGTTTCAACATTAAAACTGTCTTGCTCCAGACAAAATGTAATTAAAATGGGAGGATGGTATATATCTATGGCACAAAGGATGAGATTGGTTTCCGATTCGACGCTATTGTTGGTACCAGATGAAAATTACAAATCGAGCTGTCTGTTCAAACTGTTCTTAACGTTGCTGATCTGAAATAATCCAGAGTTCAACATATTATCAGTAAATAAAGCTTCTTTGGTGGTTAGTACATTCGACGCAACATAATGACTGTTATCGTCTGAATAGTCCCATTTTAGACCGGGGAGATTAAAATCACCCACGACAAAGATGTCATCTTGAGTATCCATCAGGTCAAAGATGAAGTCAACAGCGTTAGTAAGAAGCTGATAGGTTATGACCTGGCTAAGTGGGCGAATATAGCAACATAAAATAAAAACATTACTTTTATTATTCTTTATTTTGACGCATATTAACTCGATATTAGCAGTGTTGGGAATGGTAACAATTGTACTATCAAAATTGATGTGCACTGCAATAAGAACCCCTCTGCCTGTTGAATTTGTGTCAGGCCAGTAAAAACCATCTTTGCGGAAGACGTTGAAATCCGAGGAAAAAAACTCGTTACTGTTGAAATCACTGTTCAAGTTAGTCTCTGTGAGTGCAAAAATATCAAATGGAAGTCTTTGAACTGCTGAAAAAACGGCGTGAGATTTGGTTCTAAGTCCCCTTACATTCTGGTAGTAGAGGGACAAGCGTTTAAGTTTTTTGGCTCTGCTATGTTATTATTATTAATTCGGAAGTCGACAAATTCTTTAAGAAAAGTTGTTTCGGGCCATGATTCAGGGGAGAGCAACGTATCAAATACAGCTTCAGGGATCATTAATTTAAACGAAGCAACTTGTCCATTGAACCGGGATATATTTTTACATTTGATTCTTTGTCCCTGGATGTTATGCCGATTCAATACAGAATTAACATGTGATATAACATCGGCGTTAGTTGTGGTGTTACACAATCTGGATACAAATATAAATTTCGGTTTAGGGACTGCTCTAAGGATACATGGCGGACTAGCAGGGTTATTGGAGAAGTGAGCGGATATAGGGGCTATTAGTGTTAGAGATGTAGAATTGTTGATTGAAGTAGTGTGAGAAACGCGAGCTGCAGATGTTGTAGGTGAAATACGGCTGTTGTTTGACTGAGAATTTGTTGATAGAAGTTCTGGTTGAAGGGAGATGGCATTTGGAGGAGCTTCTGATGCTGCAGGTCGGTTTGTTATCGCGCAGTTCATCAATTTGCTACAAATGTCCTTCGTTGTTTTAAGTTCATTCTCAAAGCAGGAGATAGATGAATGTATATGTTCGGAGATGTTGATAGTGTTTTTATCAAAACCATCACTAAGAGCGAAACTGAAATCATCGAATTTACGAGAGAGGTCTGCTATATCCTTCGAGTGTGATAATAAGTGTTCATTAGTGAGCTGGCTGTGATTCCTAAATTCACTTGTAAGTTGATTGTTGTGTTGTTTAATTAGTGACATATTCGTATTCATGTCCGAAAAAATTAAATCAAATTTGTTGCAAAACATCTCATTCACCATAGCGTCGAAATTATCGATAAATTTTACAACTTTTACAAAGTATTTATCATGACTGAAGTTGTTAAGTGCGATCGATTTGGTGTTGCTTGCAATACTGTCATCAATGCGGTCAAGCGAACTCGACATGTCATCAACACTAGCGCACAATAAATTTAGTTTTTTTTCCATATTAAAAAGACGGTTACAGTTTGCGTCAAAGTCTAATTTACAGTCCTCCACGCGATTTGCAATTGTAGCAATGGATTCGGTTATAAACGGAATTTTGGCATACATATTGCTACCATTTTTGCATTCAATGCAGATGAAGGAAAACTTCTTTAAAAAAGCGGAATCAGCGCGCAAGTGAGGTACTCTCTCAGAGGAGTGATCAAACGCTGAGCCGCAGAAGCAGCATACAATTATAGTATTCATAATTAAAAAAGTAAAATTAAAAAATAATATGCACGCGAATACAGAACAAATTTAACCGTTAAAACATAAAAAAGATACTTAGCTGCAGTAATCGTATTATATTTGTTGTATGATGTCCAATGCGTCTCTTCTTAATCCCGTTAATTTGATTATTTTAATGTCAGTATTGGTTGTGAATGGTTGTGATGTCGACACTAAACGGCAGTTACGATATTCAACGTAACAACAACAACACACACCAACCAAAACTCGATTATTGTATATTATATTTACCAAAAACGGTACTAGTTCAAATATAAATAAGTATTCTACGCCACAAAAAATTATAGAAACGTTTTAAGTTTCCTATTAAATTATTTCCTATTATTATTATTTCCTATTAAGTAGTTTCATTGGTAAAATTCCTTAAGGGAGTATGTTGGTGAGAATTTTTAAATAAAACTGTAGCGGCCTGTTTGTTCAATTACAAGAAACACCGCACAATATACACAATTTCAAACGGACAATACTCCGTAGACTGAATTATTTATTAACGGACAATTCTCCGTATAAATAAGCATATTCTAAAAGAATATGCAACAACAGTCTTCCCATGCAAAATCAGTACATGCTACAAAACAATTTTGTACACATTACAAAATCAACAAATTTTATTATCACACCGATTTGCATGGCAATCAAGATCGTTACCAATCATTAAAACGAACAATATTGCAATTTCATTGTAGATGCCACCATCATATTTTGTGATAACCAAGACACAAAATATTTAAATTAAACAATGGCACGGTAGTTGATAAAATCTTATTATAGATGCCCCCTCATCACCATTGAATGGTTGTGATAACCAATAAAACAATCATTTAATGCATAGTTAACATGATGGCGTGGCAATTAATACAAAATAAATTTATCATTGCAATAATGTTCATAGGCACGTTGGTGGATGCAATACAGATTTTTATTGCCTTGTTTACCAAACGCAACAATACTGGATCAATCCAATTTTTATTGCATCCAGATTGCCTTAAAAATTTTGTATAAAAGTTATACAAAATTTTGATTTTTTTCTGATTCAGTTTTGGAGTTTAGAAGCAGCACTCAGCTAAACTAAGCAGTTTAGATCAACAACCAGCATCCTTAAAAATTATTTTTTTTAAATAAAATTTTTTAATTAATTTTTAAAATTAAATCAAATTTGTTTTTTTATTTTTTATTATATTATTATTAATTTATCAAAGTGCTCCGCCCGCCGAATATTTTCACTTCCGCAACATCATCACTCGTACATACATATGTTATAAAACACCTACACCAAATTGTTTCACAACATTTATTAGATTAATCAAAACATTTTTTATTTAGTTAATTGACATTTCCTATTTTCATAGAAAATGTCTCACCACAACACTCGCATTCACCTAAAACCAAATTAAATCATAAATTAATGAACCAAAATGTTACTTACCATAATCCACTGTGATTTATTACGCCCTTAAGGCTCATAGTTTTAAATACCTGAAAATACAATAATATTATTAAAATTTGTTACAGTATAAATTGAATTTATAACTATTAATTTGTACTTACCTTCTTAAACACTATTTACACAAATGTCAACAAAAAAATTATAAACAAACCTGTCATTAAATGTAAGTTCAATGTAAATCAAAAAGTAAAAGAAGTTTGCGGTGCAAATCGGTTCATAGTGCGCAATCGCAATACAATTTTAAAATTGCTATAATACCGGTAAATTTAAGTTTTCTACTTAAAGTTTAAAGAAAGCTTTTTCACTATAAATCTATTTTTGTTCTACAATTTTTGGTTTACATATTAAAATGACGGTTTAGTTTCTAAGAAATAAAACATATTGATTCCATTGTAATCTGGTGAACAGAAAAGATAAATTTATACGAATAAAAATACAGTGTGTGCAATTTAACTGAATAGTGCAACTTGTTTTCTCCATCATTAAAATTCAACTCTAGCCATCATCAACAACAATAGTTCTGCAGCAATTCATTAACTGGCTTTTCATCCATTTTTATTAATTGGCGGATTTTTCATCACGACCACTTTTCCACATACAATACAATTTACCAGACTTTTGGTAAAACTGACTTGTATATTAGCAATATTAGCCTTGTTTAAATTTCAGAAAACAAACTAATTCTAATTCTATTAAGTCTAAAATTGTGAACGTCACGGTAAAAATGTTAAAAGCTCCCACTTCCAATTAATGGAATAAGCTTTAGTATGCAGTTTATTCCCATAAAGTCAATCCGCCTCAACTATGGAGATGCAGGATTTTTGTGAAACAAAGTTTTTTTTTATAAAAAATTGTCATTTCCGGTAAAAATTAAAAAATGTTCTGAATAAATTTTGGAAACTGACACTTCCGATACGCCGATTTTGGCCAAGAATCACTGGGATCTTGTAACGCACGCGCATCATTCGGAGACACCTGCTTGCACCTATAGCATTTCCCGTGTGCTCAGAGATGGTATGGTGCAAACTAAAAATTGGTTATTTTAAGCCGCGCATATTAACACAAATAAAATTAACTTAATTCAGGTGTCAAAAAGAAATAACCATTGAGTCAGCAATTCTCTCCTTCGTACTAAATATAAAGCAACTTAAACTCCTATTTTTACTTCAATTAAAACGCATAAAGCAAATTCTTTTTCAACATAATTATTAATCGTGATTTATAGATAAAAAAAAATTAAGATTTGTAACATAAAAATATACCGTTACGTCAAATTAAATAAAAAATTCCGACTTATATTAGAAAATTTTTATATGTGAACAGATACAGGGTGGGCCAAAAGGCACGCCTGCGTGTAAATTTTGAATAAATTTTTTATTTATTTCACTCGCTCGCTGTACAGTATGGTGTGGAGTGACATCACAAACGGTTATAAGGTCCTACTGATTTGAGAAGGAACTTGGTAATGCAGTGACGACGAATGGGAATAGGTATCGTAATGATTAATAATTGTGTACGTCCTGCGGCATCCAACAGTTGGTTCCAACAGGATGGAGCAACGGCACACACGGCCCGTGCCACAGTTACGCTTCTAAGTGAATTTTTTAATGACCGAATTATGTCATGAAATTCAGAACGAGAATATGTGAACAAGCCTCAAACTATGAACAGCTAAATCACAACATTGAAGCTGAGATAAAGCAATAGAGCTTGATATTTTGCGTGCTATTATTTTTCATAATTAAAATCTAAATCATGCAACGTTCATATCTATATATATAAAAATGGTGTAAAAAATGTATGTGCGCGCATCAGTTGAGAACCGATTTGGCTCAATCTTTTTTGTTGTGTTCGCAATTACCAGGAGATGGTTCTTACGAAAGAAATTTTTGAAAAAATCCACCGGAAAAGTCGGAAAACCCGAAAAAACGAATAGAAAGCCATTTTCATATGAATTTTGTGAGCACGTTTTTTATGAGTTAGGTGGTGCAGTGGTTAAACTTTCGGCGCATGGGCTGGGAGGTACTGGATTCGAATCCTTCGAATCGACTGCATGCAAATTAATATATTTTTTTCCCGATCTGTTTTATCTATTTATCAAAATCTTTTGTATATATAAAACCGGCTGAAATGATTTGGCTTAATCTTTTTTTATTGTGTTTGGAATAGTCAGAAGATGGGTGGTTCTTACGAAAGAAAATTTTGGGAAAATCCACTGGAAAAGTCGAAAAATGATGTTTTTGTACAGGATGTCGCACGGATCACGGAAGCACAACGAGCAGAGCGAACATCAGCTACAACACTCACGAGTTTATTCGAAATTTGCCAAAGCGATCCGTTCGCACGAGCATTTTTACTGGGAAATGCCATACGCTATTATATTTGAAACCAGTCGACGGAAAAATTTCAACGACGAAAGAAAGGTGAACCTTTTTCAGGATACGTCGTTGTGTATTCGACTGATGCGCTTGGCCGTGTGTACACTGTTTATCCACGACAAGACGAAGGCTTCTATCTTCCGTTTGCTTTAGTCCCATGTTCGTGGTCCTACTTCGTTTGAATTGCTTCGTACTATATAATGAACGATGAACGGTTTACAAAGTGACTCAAGACGTTTTGGTGGAGCGATGATTCTGCTGGCCAGCGATTTTCGTCAAACGTTACCTGTCATTCCGAGATCAACAGCTGCAGATGAACCCAACGCATGAAATTATCAAGTTTATGGCGCTATTTGAATAAGTTGCAGTTGACCACGAACATGAGAGTCGCGTTTCAGAACGACTCATCAACTTCTGATTTTTCTAAACAACTGTTGGTGCTTAACAATGGTCAAACTCCTGTTGATGTTTTGACAGGGTTGATTTCGTTTCCATCGAATTTTTGCATTTTCACGACGTCGAAGGAAGAGCTTATCATGAATCTATTTCCGCACATCCACTGAAATTGTTTATGAATCATGATTGACTCAGCAAACGAGCGATTTTGGCAGCGAAGAACAATTAACAGTCTGAATTACTTGATTCAAAACCAAATCGCTGGGGAAATGCATTGTTACAAATTCGTTGACTGTGTGACCAATCAAGACGAGAAAACCTTCAACCGAGTTTTTTAATGCGCTTGATTTGCCTGGAATACCACTGTATAACTTGATACTCAAGGTAGGATCTGTGATAATTATGCTACGTAATCTGAACCGTCCGATATTGTTTAACGAAACGTGATTGGCTGAATCATATTGCTCAAAAATGATGATTTTTTTTTCATCTTCAACGACGGAACGAACGAACGAACGCTACATTAACTTGTGAATTGTGTTGAGTTGTTTGATTTTACCTCTCATCAAAATCAATTTTCGTGAAGCACAAAATTATTTGCTCGGAGCGAAAAAATTTGGGGCGAAACGAAGTTCGCCGGGTCAGCTAGCATATTTAAAAAAATACCAATAAAAAATAATAATAAACAAAAACGTTTTTCAATTTTTACACGCAGATGTGACTTTGGCCCACCGTGTATATTAGGGTTTATTTAACAGTTACATCAAGAAAATCAGGTAAGGAGTATAAATTTTGGAAATTTTTAAATGCAGGATTGTTTACAATCATTTTTTAGGAGGGGGAAGCTAAATTTTTCCTAAATAATAATTGCTTCGTCAACCTTGCAGACACAGATCAAAGAATTTTTATCGCTCTTATCGCTTCTTCTGATAGTAAATTTTAACCTTACCCCCGCTTTTCATGTGTCAAACTAAGTAAAAAAAAATAAAAAATTGAAAAAATTTCAAACTTTTCCTGGATAAAATGCAAAAAAATTTCCCGGACAAATTACTTGTATTGTCGAAAAACTGTTAAGATACAATACTAATATAAACATTTTTATAGAAATTACACATTTGTACGTATTTTGAATAAAATAATAAGCAATTTTTTTTTAAGTGAAAATTTTCCCGGAAAATGGGGTAATTTTTTGCAAAAAATATACCTTTCTCTTCCTAAAAACTGTTGATAAGCAATCCTGCATTTAAAAATTTTAAAAATATGTACTCTTTATACCTGGTTTTGTCGATGTATACGTAAAGTAAACTTTAGCCCACTTTAATAATGGTAAGCACTCACCCGATTTCCAGAGCTCCGTGATGTGGCGTGAATTGTACAGCGATCAGTACACCACTAACCCAAAACCGACAGCAATCCACTAGCACTATAATATTCGATTTTTCACTATACTCTGTTTTTTTTTTTTTATTTTTCATATTTTGTTTAAATTATCATTTAATTACTTTGTGCAAAGACATTCGAACTAAACTAAAACTAAATCTATCAACATTTTCTTCTCATTAATTTGTTTATCTAATTTTAAAAATTTTCTTTAACAATTCACATAATTAACTGTAACAACCGCACGAGATACTGATCAACGGCGATGTATCGTCCGATCAAAGATGTGTTTTCCGTTTTAATTTTAATACCAGCGCGCGTTTTACGAGTAGCATACATCACATCACACATGCTTGATCCAAAGTGACGAGCTCGTACCAACGGCGCATCGTTGTGTGTTTAGTAATTTTCCGTTCCTGCACTAAATAGTTTTCTGATGGTGGGCAATAAATAACCTTCATTGCGTGGCATAAATCGATCGAGTCGCGAGTTTATGCTGGATTTATCTGTTTAATTAAACAAAAAAAAATATTATTCGCAACCACACAATTAAGGTACGTATAGCTAAGAAAAGAAACAACGTACGTGGTAGATCCAATTGAGGGTCACTCAAAATTAATAAATCCAAGTTAACACAAATACATGCGGTTGTTGTCTGATCAAAATTTGACTTCGAATGAACAAGTTGACAAAATTTATTTTCAATTCTGAATTGATTATGTTTGTATTTTTTTATTTGAAAATTTACCGCTGCACGAGCCGGTTACTAATTACACATACAACAACACAATTCGTATTCAAAACACGCGACAGGGTGGTCGCGCACGTAACATTTAGCAAAATTGATTGTTATGTATTTAGGGACCGACATTTAGGCGCAAACACAATTGAACGAACGTTACAATCTCTCAATTTATGGAACCTGGACCTTCCAATGAAGTATGAATCCGTATGGGCTGTACCGCGAGACCAAATTTTTACTGAAAACCCGTTTTTAGTCAGAAATCATCATTTTCGCTTGAATTTTAAAACTTTTATCTAAAGAGTGATGTAATTTTCAAAATACATATATACGAAAACGAAATTGGAACATTGAAGTTGTCACTTGCGGTGGAAAAACGAATAAGTTCCTATGGAAGCAGTCACTTCCACAAGCAGTTTTCACAACAAATAATAAATAGTTTTTACTTTATACGAATAAATTAAAAAACATAATTTTACGCACATACATAAAAAAAGAAATGCGCAAAAAAATCAAATGTGGACGTCGATTGATTTTATGAAATCATGGCCCATGCCACACGTAAAAAAAAAATGCGGCATTTTTCTTCGTTTCTTTCCCCGTTTACCTATGATACAAGTTTTAATTGCGACTTAAACAAATTTTCTGTTCTACCACACAACTCAAACATAAATGAAATAAAAAATATTTCAAGGACATTTTTGACTCATTTTAGTTAAAATTTTATTTAAGAGAGAGCAGAACAAAACATTGGTAGAGAAAAAATTCCAAAATACAAAAAATGCTCGTCTGGCATGGTACATAGAGTCACGACGAAAGAATTAAAGCAAAGAATATGGAGGTGAAGAATACCGAAACAAAAGAAAAAAATTCATCAAAAAGTATATGGGTTATGCAATTCAAATGGGTTATACACTAACATCAGTTTATTTATTTTATATTTGTATTTACGGGTGATAGGCCCATGCCACACGAGCATTTTTTGTATTTTGGCATTTTATTCTACCAATGTTTTGTTCTGCTCTCTCTTAAATAAAATTTTAACTAAAATGAGTCAAAAATATCCTTGAAATATTTTTTATTTCATTTATGTTTGAGTTGTGTGGTTGAACAGAAAATTTGTTTAAGTCGCAATTAAAACTTGTATCATAGGTAAACGGGGAAAGAAACGAAGAAAAATCCCGCATTTTTTTTTTACGTGTGGCATGGGCCTTCGGCTACATTGCACAAACTCGTTGTACACGAGTTTTTTTATTTATACGAGTATGTATTTTGCGAAGTTTTCTTTTTTGGTTTTCGATTCGTTTATTTTTCGTATTGTATAAACAGCTGTGAACAAAACAAAAATTTCGTTGTTATCCCGTTATGAATACACGCAGATTATATAGATACATATTTTTGTTCTCAAGATATAAATTGGTTAGCTCGATTATTATATGTATGTATGTAACTAAATAGATTTCATGTAGTTTAAGAAATATTGAATGATTCTCGGTTACAAATAATTGGGAAACGATTATAAATTAGGAACAAATATAATTATAAATGTTCGATCAACATAGATTAAAATAAGTAACGATTATTCTAAACGACAAAACTTCAATTTGATTAGATTTTTGGAATGTAAGGAGAATTTTTGGGTTATGAAACGATTTTTATGGAACGATATTGCCACAATATGACAACAATTATGAATGTTTTAACAGATTTCTCATTTGTGAATAATTAGCTGCATATTTTTCAATTAAACTAATCACATATTGGCATCCAAAATAATAAATTTTCAATTATTAATCAATTTAATAAAAGGACAATATTTTTTTCGTGTTGCCGTTTCGAGAAATGGTAAAATTGCAAAATTGTGATTTATCTGTTAAAATTACTAAATAAATATAATTGTATTATTTTTTCAATGTTGATTTGAGATGTTTTACATTGTATCTGATTAATTTAAGTGAAAAATCAGAAAAATCTCGATTTAACGGACTAATTGGGGAGTCCGATTAATTCGAATGTCCGTTAAATCCTAATGTTTTTAAATTTAATCGACTATAGATTTTGCACTTGTTCTGGAATATGGGCACCTAGGCAAAACTCGCTGGGGCGGAACTCGTTCAATTCTTAACCAATTATGATTTGATTTTGTATGTTGAAATGAGATTCTTAAATATGTTTGGAAGAAGTTCTAGAATATGGCCACCTGGGGCAGAACTCGTTCAATTCTTAACCGATTATGATGGGATTGGGTATGTTGGATTGAAATAAGATTCTTAAACGATTTTTGGAAGAAGTTCTAGAATATGGCCACCTGGGGTGGAACTCGTTCAATTTTTAACCGATTATGATGGGATTGGGTATGCTGGATGGAAATGGGATTCGTAAATGATTGTTTTAATGAATCCTTAACTGATTATGATGGGATTGGGTATGCTGGATTGAAATAAGATTCTTTTGCGCCAATTATCTTCCTGTAAATCGGCTTCTAATCCAACTTTTCTGTAAAATAAATTAACGTTATAACTTACACGCAACTCACGTAAATGACATGAATTGGTATATCATACTCCCAACTGGTTTTTAACTCGAACATTTTGCCATTAAATAAATGTTCAAGTTTAATTCTGACTTGGATAAATCTCTCAGTCTCATCTTGCGTTCCTATATATACATATGTATAATGTATATGAAAAATATTTTTTGATGCGTAAAATATTAGTACATAATAATGTATACATTATATAGGATTTAATTAATAATACAAATAAACTTACATCGAATAGAGAACGGCCGTTTTTCCATTTTTTCCTTGTATAACTTTTTCTAAACGTCAAAATAAATGCACGGCATACTTTATGAAAATAAGAATTAACATGCAAAAATATGCCCAATAATTTTAATTTTTTGCTGTCAGATCCACTTGTTGTTGTCTATACAATAAAATGAAAAGTCTGAAAAGTAACCTCACGAGTTGAGTTTTTAATTATTACCTATGAGACAGTAGCGGAAGCTTCAAAATTTGAAAAGTTTAGTTTGAAAAATCTTCTGAAGCACACAGCATAAGAATGGCTTTGTTTTGTTAATTAATTCACCATTCCAATCTTCAATAATTTTAAATAATGTTAAAAATAAAGAATTAATTTAATTTGAAAAAAAGAAATGCCCAGGTGACTAAGCGCTGTCTTTACGTCTAATGGTGGCCCAACTAAATATTAATTTGGGTTCTTAAGTGTGTCTGAACATGATCCTTTTGGTTTTATTTACTGTATGTAGACTTTTGTGATGTAAATTTTATGAATATTTTACAATTTTTTGAAATTATTAATTTTAGTGGTATATGTAGACTTTTGTGACTGACTTTTCATAGATCATAGACTTTTTAAATTTTAAAATTTTGCAATAGGTACACTTTTTACTAAAGCGAAATTTTAAAAATTTTAGAAATTTTATAAACTTCATATTAGTGAAAATTATCTGGTCTACTATAATTAATTAATTTTGATTTTGTTTATAGCGTTTTAGATGTGAGTGAGCTTATCCAACTTAGTTTTATCGCAAGAGATCTCTAATTTGCTGACCCATCATTCTCCCTCTTTCTAATTATTCAACATTTGGTGCCGCTGATCAGTAAAAGGAATCTTTTTTTTGTTTTTTGAAAACTTTAAATAATTTTCCGATTTATTTTAATAAATAAAAATTTGAATTGTTAGAAGGATCGGGAGTGACCATTAAAAAATTCTACAGTTTTCAACGGTTTTTTAGCGTTTGCATAGTTCAGCTCCGAGTAAATCTAATACTTTACAGTTGCGTTTGGTCTTTGCCTTTTTATTTTATTAAATTTGTGTATGAAATACTTTCCATTCAATTATGGTTTACTTAAAATTATGCCGGATGTATACGCGCCAAAATGGGGATGATTGTGCTGTGTATAATATATTTATCTGGGATGATTTCCCCTCCTTTATAGGAATGAATTAAGAGAAAATTCATTTTAACGCTTCTCAAAATTTTTGTTCGCGCGCTCTGCGACTTTCCAACGAGCTATAGCACTACACACACATAAAGTAAACATGCTTGTGGCATTCAGAGCGAACAACAACAAACAAGTTTTTTTTTCGAAAATTTAATAGGATTTTTGAGTTGAAAAATATTGAAAATGTTAGAAAATTTTTATTACATTTTTCAATTTGAAAACAATAAGCGATGAGATATTATACGCGGAAAACTCCATAAGTAACACACAACGATGACAGCAACAACAATATAACATTATATCAAAACATAATGATGATGGCATGAGGAAGTTTTTTTTCGAACTAAATAAAATGGGGAAAAAGAAAATTATAACCTGTTGAATGGGTCGCTCGACTCACAACAAAATGCAAAAGAAAAGATAAAATTATGATGAAAATAGAAAACAACAGTTGCGTACTAAATACGGTGGAAAATTGAAATGCGATCGAATATTGAAAATCAATTGGTGTCATGGGAAAGTTTTTCTTAAATTTTATTGGGGGAAAATCATTATTTAAATTTATTCGTTTTCTTAAAGTAGAATGTCTGGTGCATCGACGACTTTAAGGCCTTAATAAAAATTTAATTTATGTAACCTACATACCAACGTTGGAAAATTTAAACAATATTGATGAATACAGACTATATGGTTATCCGGCCTTGTGGCGACTAAATTAGTGAATTAATTTATACAACATGCCGGGACACAAAGATAAATGTTCAATTAATTACAAAGTTGCATTGTTAGTGAACAGAATAGTGATAAAATTACTAATGATGTAAGAATGTCTTAATACGTACAAAAGAAAAATGATGATCATCTGTACATCGATAATCTGTACTATAGTATTATTTCGATATGCAATAAATGCAATCTAAAATTGTTGAACAGCCCCCAAGTGCTCTTCTATTAGGATTAACCCGTGTACGTGAGAACTAAGATAAAGTCATATCACAAAGGGATACTCACCTAGACGAGATTGTTCTGTATTGCATAATGTCGTACATGCCTCTTCTGCACATGCATCCCCTTACTATTTAGTATTACTTAGCTAGAAGATCGGTCAAGTCGCATCTGAGGACTGCCTTTTCTAAGAAAATCAACACATTACAATCTATTACAATCTTTGTAGTCGAGCCCATCGATTCCTACCGGGTCAACAAGTGTTTATAAAGAATTACGTGCAAAATGACGCGGCTAAATATTTTAATGCTAAGCTTGCTCCATCCCAGCTATAATTTCTAACTCGGTCGGTCAAGTAGGATTTGAATGTACCGATTTAAATGGAAACGTTTTCAATCCCTGAAAATTTCACTTATACATAATCTATTTACAATATTAAATATTTTCTTTATAAGACCCCTCAGTGCTGTGAGTCGTCCCCACGGGCAATTCCAATTTTTTGTTCGTATAACATATTTTGAAATAGCGGAAAAGTGATTGTTCGCGGGAAATAAAGAAGACAAAAAGATTTTTTCTTGTTTTTGGAGAGATCTCCGTTTTTTGAGAACCGATGATTATTAAATCTCGAGATTTACCGTCCATATTTTGAACAAGCGTGTACCCACCAAATGGCACAGTGGTTAAAGCTTTGGCGTTTGGATCGGGAGGTACCGGATTTGAGTCTCGATAAGGGATGCAAAGTGAAGGATGCAAAGTGAAATTTCATCAACAGATTACTTCTATTCCATGCCAGTATAGGCTGGCATGAAGCTTGCAATGTGTAGATGGTCTTAAATTGGTCCGATATCCGTACGTCTTCGAGTTGGCCGGGAGACGTAAAGTAAGGACGTAAAAAACATAACCGCGAAAGAGCAAGGTGAGCCTTGAGCCTCAAAGCAGATCGCATAGTTAACAATAAAAAAAGAATAAGCGTATTAGATTTTTTTGGTAGTGGCACAGAATCAAATGTATAACATTGAACTCTGTGTCACAAAGTCGTTTGTTTAAAATTTAATCAAAAAATGTTACTCATCAAAACTCTGTTATAAAACGATAATTATATTGGGTATACAAATAATTCTCCTCCGTTTTTATCACAAATTGGGCATTTATTGTGAAAGAACGGTAGATTATGTTGCATTCAAAGTATTGTCCATCGGTACCCACTTTGTGCCATTTCTGTGGCAGCATACGAATACCACGTCGGAAGAATGCTTCATCTTTTGAGGCTATCCATGTATCAACCCAATTTTTGGTATCTTCATATTACGTGAAGTGCTGGACGGGGCAATGTCTGGTGGATACGGCAGGTGGGATAAAACTTCCCAATTGAACATATTTAAAACAAATGCACAATAATAATCTTGTCGTGTCTGGAGTAGTAGTGAACGCGTTTTTCCCTTGCGTGCACGGCTCAATCTCATCAATTGTGTTCAATAGAGAGCCCATTAATGGTTTCGTTCGGATTTAGCAACTCATAATTCACAACACCAAGCTAATCCCACCAAATACACAACATGAGTTTTTTTCCATGGATATATACGACTTGGTTGTCAATGTTGAACCATGGCCATGTGGTCCCTATGATTTCTTTTTTTTTTTGGGGGGGGGGGGGGGGGGATTATCGTAGAGGATCCATTTTTTATCATCAGTGAATATACGATGCAAAAACCCCTTTCGTGTATGCTTGGCAGCGGAGTTCAACATCTCTCGGCTTCAGTTCATATGGGACCCGCAGTTTCAATGCTTTTGAATCATCCCCAATTATTTTAAATAATGATTTTAAAGTGCAAGTTCTTCCTGCATTTAGCACGAATCTTTTCCCAATAATTGTCCCAATTCCGCGTACACTGTCGGTCTTTCGCTACGTTCTTTTCTTTCGACGTCAAATTTACCATTCTTAAACTTTTGAAACCACTCTTAACAACTACACTACCTTAAGGCAGCCTCACTATATGCTTTAAAAAGCAATCGATGCGCCTCAACTGCAGATTGCTTCAAATTAAAGAAGTATAAATCAAAAGTTCCCGCAAATGACGCTTATTCGGCTTAAAACTTGACATTTTCTCAAGAAAACAAACATCGGGCTATTTTAACCATAACTTACTGGTAACACCATCTTTCGTCGAACGGCAGAGACTTATTTGTATACCCACTATTTTCTTTTACAAATGAGTAAAAAAGTGACGTACAATAATAGTTTGATCCCGTGCATGTAATAATTATCAACATTTCCTTCATATGCGGTTTACTTGAAGGGCATACATTGTTCACTGGAATATACTGAGTTAAATGATACTTGGATTGGCTCAACGCGTACCTATATATATTTACCGTATCTTGAGATGACACGGCGAAAATAAACTTCAATGGACAGCTGGTTCTACTAGCGTTATCTGGTGTAAATCACGTTTATACCATCAACTGATCATTGGCCATTGGTTTTGGAATATTTGATACGCAACATAATTTCCTGCATTGGCAAGTAAGTTATCCCAGTTTTTCATCCTAGATTTTTTTTTTTTTTTCATTATTTAGCATTTTTGTAAACAACATTGTTGACCAAGTACCAAAATCTTCCGGTGGTACGCTATCGGGTAAATGTATTCAAAATTGATTAAATGGCTAACTTCCAAATTCAAAGGCGATGTTAAATAAAAATGTATATTTCTGAGAGCGTCCCTAGTCCCGAAATGGTTCTTTATGTTTTGAGATGGTATTGACAAGGGCAAATTAAGATTTGCTCTCTACTGCTGAACTCGTCAGTGTCAGTCGTATGGGAGGATTGGCATACTCTTATAGCGTTGTTATTTACTCAAATTTGTATACACGGCTGGTGCTGATCACTTGATCAGCATTCATCCTTTCACGTAACTCAGGAAGGTCTTGGAAGTTATAGACGATTTTCTTATAGACGTATATGAGGCCATATCGAAGCTGGAATATTGTACTGTATTGAATTACCAATTCAAAACAAAAAGAAACGTTTTCTGCTTAGAAAATTCTTAAGAGATACAAATATTTATTCCAACTTTTACTTCAACTGAGATTTTGAGAATTGGTCATTTACTGAAACTTGAACATGCGGCTGGTGCTGGTCACTTGGTAAGCATTCACCTTATCACGTACCAAGTCAAAACATCAAGCACTATTTCTGGCCCAGGAAGGTTTTTGAAGTTATAATAAGCTGGCACTGAGGAATCCAGCAGGTTATTTTTATCATTTTCAACTCCAAACATTAAGAACCATTTCCGTCTTAAGAAATTCTTAAGAGATACAATTTTTTTTATAAACATCTGAGATTTTGAAAGTTCCCCATATACTCCAATTTGAACATACGGCTGGTTTCTGACCACTTGGTCAGGATTCACTTAATCACATACTATCATAAAACATAAACCGCTATTTCCGGATCTGGAAAGTTTGGAAGTTATAGACGATTTTAATATAAATTTATATGGAGCCATATCGAAGCCGGAAGGTTGTGTAGCTCATAGCATAAAAAACAAATTCGGGGCTAAAAAGTTCTTGAGAGATACAAATTTTATGTAACTCCACCTGCGATTTTATAAGTTCATACAATTTGAACATATGGCTAGTGCCGATCACTTGGTTAGCACTCACCCGATAACGTACCATTTCATAACATAAATCGTCATTTCCGGCCCAGGAATGTTTTAGAAGTTATAGATGATTTTCATATAAATTTATATTTATTAATTACGGGGAGTCATATGAGTGAGATCTAGGATCAAATGGGTATAATATATTTTTGTGTGAGCCCAGTACAATCAGGTTGAATAGGACCCTTGTTAACCATGAGCTCTTAGCCGGAGCCTTACTGTGCGCAACGCTTGTCCGTTCAATGTATTTTTGTAAACGGTTCAGCCAGTAAGATCGTGACTAATTGCAGTTCTTGCTGAGTGGATTGTTACCTCACCATAACCTAATTTTAATAAGTAACTTTGTAATCTAGTACTTGGACTCCGATGAAATTTTCATAGAATGCCAAGTACGGAATTTATAACAAGCAATCACACAAAACGGGGAAATTGCATGAAACACTGGAGAAAGAATTACACCATCAAGTTACTCCATCAACTTATGCACATCCAGCAGCACCTTCAAATTGCAAACGCGAAATTAATTATTGCAACCAAAAATTAAAAAGCATTGAAAGCCAAGTGATAAAGAAATGATAAATGGCAGCGATTTTTATTCGAAACTTATAGATCTAGTCGAGCTAATGACCGGTGTGTTGCTTGTTGGAGATCGACTGGGAAGAATAAATTCTTCCAAGTCAGTGTCAGCGGTTTCAACGAATGTGATCGCAATATGCTATACATTGTTAAGCTGTCTTGAGGACATACGCTCTGAACAAGAAGTCTCTGCTAACCTCGAAAATTCCTTTGAGCATGTCAAGTCAAATTTGGAAGTAGATAAATTAGAGAAATTTCACCAGAAGAAACCAACAGAAATCGAGAAACCTAGACAAACAGTAGAAAAGAGAAAAAAAACAGTAGTGTCACGAAAACGGTTTGTAGGAACATGCAAGCAAGATTTGAAAATATATAACTGGAAAATGACGAATCATGATGATGAAAAAGATGACTTCATAATAGAAAAAATTGTTTTGCAGAAAACGTAGCATACTATTGAAAGAACACGGCACAAATTAGTACTAGAAATTTCTAGAAAATAATGAACCAGTTTTGGAGGGGAGTCATATAGTAGAAAACATCATAAAATATTATTAGTCGATATACGCAATTCATTCTTTCTTGCAAAACAAATTATATTTAAGGAAATAAACCATACCAATACTAAACCAAATATTTGGTTATTCCATTTGAGCAAGAAATTATTAGTTGATACAAAAATCAAACTTAAACTTTGCCGAACATGCCCTTAGTTTTTTTGTAATACTGGCAACACTAATTTAATAAAATATATTATTCAAGAAATGACATTCGATTCTTCCCCGTATTGACAATTTCAATTTAGTTATTTCAAGTTATTAAGTAAGTTTAATTTGTTATTTTCGTTAATACAAAAACTAATTTCTTTATTTTAATATATAATTTAGAATTGCTGTTTTAATTATGGCTGATTCTGTGTGGAAATATTTTTCAAAAGAAAACGGAGGCGAACAAGCGAAATGCTTGAAATGTGCGAATAAATTATTGAGTTGTAAAGGCTCGTCAACCAAGTAACGTTGAGATAATCCCTGCAAAAGCGAGTAAGTCTCTCACATCATTTTTTCTAAGAAACAGTCTTTAGCAGGAATAGTGGCCAGACTTGCGGCCGTTGATGGATTTTCCACGGAATATGCAAAAGTGAGTTCATTCGTCACGCATTGTGTGAAAAACATTATCATCTTCAAAAAGGTAAAAACAATGTGATGAAACTAATTCATGAATATTGTGCTGTGGCAAAAAGTGAAGTTATTGTAAAAATAAAATCACATAGAGAAAAGAGTGGAAAATTTAATCTATCGATTGATGAATGGACAAGTCTACGCAATCGAAGATATTTGAACATCAATGTTCATTTCAATAAGTTATTTATTAATCTAGGACTGGTTAAAATTCGTGGAAGCTGTACAGCTGAAGTAACAATTGACCTGCTTAATAAGAAACTTTCAGAGTTTGCAATTATTTCTTCAGACGTTGTCGCATCAACCACTGACGCTGCTGCAGTAATGATCAAATTTGGGATATTGTCTGATTTATACACCAATTACGTTATAACCACGGCATACAGTTGGCTGTAGTAGACACTATTTATAAAAAAAATGAAAATCCTAATGTTCGTCACAGTGATTCTTTAGAAAATGAATCTAGTTTTTCCAGTGATAACGCTAACGAATCTGAAACTGAAAGTGAGAATCTAAATGATTTTGAACCCATTTTTTGTGAAAGAGATGATATAAATGCGGCCTTACAAATGGTTAGAAAAATAGTTAAGTTTTTTAAACTTTCTCCAAAAAGAAATTCGATTTTACAAGACCATGTAAAAGTAGAGCACGGAATCGAATTTAGTTTACTGTTAGATTGCCGGACCAGATGGAACAGCATTGTGACAATGGTTGAACGATTTTTAAAACTGGCGGACTCAGTGAAAAAAGCATTAAATGACTTGAACTCAATAGAACTGATTAACGATATTTATGTTTCAGTTTTGAAAAATATTTTGAAGGATCATCAACCAATCAAAATAGCGGCAGAAGCATTAGGTAAACGTGATGCAAATTTGATTTCAGGTGATGCAATTTTGATATTTTTATTTGATTCCTTGCGTGACAATAATGATGCAATTTCAAAAGAAATGTTGCTAGCTCTGTCTCTTCGCGTTAAAGAGCGAAGAAATCAAGATCTTGTTACTTTGATTAAATATCTCCAAACACTCGATTTGCATTCAACCGCTACTCCTTAGCTCCCTTCATCATCAAAAGCAGCAATTGTTCGTGTGAAGGTGTTGATATTGAAATTGAAAGTGAATCGTTTCAGGAGGATGATTGTTTAACAGATATAAATATGACAGACAGATTGGCAATAGCTATAAATGCAGCATATAAACCTAAAAAGTGTGTTGGAACTAAGGATTCGAAAAAAGATCTCAAAAGAGAACTTCAAATGTATGATAATACGGGAAATGTTAAAAATAATTTACAACAGCTGCTAGATGTTGATGCCCTAACTTGCATACAACCAACCTCAATAGAAAGCGAGAGAGTATTTCCTTTGTCATCTAATTTCTGCACTAAACGAAGATCATCACTTAGTGACTCATCTCTAGACTGCCTCACATTTTTAAAAGGATATTTCCTGAACAAATAAGTTCAAAAAATGTTTACTTGTTCAAGTAAAATTAATTTTTTCTAAATATACAGTGCTGGGAAAAACAATTGGGCAAACATATTTTATTGCAAATTGGAGTCTTTTTTTGCTAAAATTACAAAACTTTTGAACGCAATTTGCTTATTATTTCATTTTAAATACATGTATGACATAATTTTTTGAAAAAAAAAAATACCTGCAATTCAGGGGAAAACCCCGAAAAATGCCAAAATATTCAAAATACGTTGATTGGAGTTAAAGTAATGGAATAAATTAAACACCTATTTTTTAATTTTTTTTTGTTTTTTATTGATTAATAGAAGTTTTATCTTTAATATTAATATTTTGTTGGACACCTTTTGCTTTTATTACACCGGTACAACCCCGCAACTGATGTGCAAAAATATTTGTCAAGCAATTATTTTATTTTACGCCTACCATTCTTGGCCGAGATTAGGGTGCAGATGTTTTATTGCCTGTAATTTTTTTTTTTTTTAGTATAAATAGTGCAAACTTTGTAAGATTAAGTTATTCTGTAAGTGATCCTAGTCAAATAAAGAAAAAATTGCAATTTTAGTTTAAAAAAAATGGGAAAAGTTAGTGAGCAGTGTAAAAGCAATATGTTGATCTGGGCGCGAGAAAATTTAACCACGCGTGAAGTAACAGAAAGACTAAACAGTCCTAAAAGTACTGTCGCGTGGAATATTAAAAAAATGCAAGAGATGGGCAGTACACAAAGAAAGAAAGGTTCTGGAAGGCCTAAAAGACAACGCCAGTGGAAGATTGTTTCATAATACTACAATGTCGTCGGAACCGTTTTAAAACTTCATCGGACATAAGACGGAATGTTGAGCGAGCAACGGGAAAACAAATTTCAGCCAGCTTAGTGAGAAAAAGACTTGTTAAAGCTGGTTTGAGTATACTTAAACCAGTCTAGAAGCCTGAGTTCACATTACTAGTGAAAAACAACTTCTGCTATGAGCCCAGGAGCATGTTTTTTGGACTCCAGAGATGTGGAATGATGTGATTTTCCTCGATGAATCAACATTCAAGCTGCATGTTGGAGATTGAAGAATTCTCGTAAGAAGAAAACCGGGCGAGAGGCTTAGCAATGAATGTATTTTAAGACTTCCACCGAAAAATGAAGGAGTTATGGTCTGGGGATGCTTTCTGGAAATGAAACCGGTCGATTGTGCTTCATTTGTTCCAGCATTACAACAGCTGTTCATCTGCAGGTTCTACACAACGAATTTGAGCCTTCTGTGTCAAAGCTTTTAGGCGAGACTTGTAAATGTATTTTTCAAATTTTATTAAATTTGAATTGTAGATAGAAAAATTGGCTTTCAGATAAACATAAATAATTTGTTAAACACTTGTTTTTTTTTATTATCTCTTCATTTAAAGGTAAAAAGTACTTCGAAGAAAGAAATATCGATGTGTTGAGCTGGCCCCCGTATAGTCCAGACTTAAATTCCATTGAAAATATTTGGTCTATAATGAAGCTATAAATAGCAAGAAAGCGCCCAGAATCGGTTCAAGCTTTAAAAAGTTTGTTGATGACGATTTGGGAATCCATACCTCCTACGACTTTGAAAAATTTATGAAATTCAATGAATCGGAGGTGTATCACTGTAATAAGAGCAAATGACGGTCCACCAAAATATTAATATTAAAGATAGTACTTCTATAAATCAATAAAAAACAAAAAAAAATAAAAAATAAGTGTTTAATTTATTCCATTACTTTAACTCCAATCAACGTATTTTGAATATTTTGGCATTTTTCGGGGTTTTCCCCTGAATTGCAGGTATTTTTTTTTTTCAAAAAATTATGTCATACATGTATTTAAAATGAAATAATAAGCAAATTGCGTTCAAAAGTTTTGTAATTTTAGCAAAAAAAGACTCCAATTTGCAATAAAATATGTTTGCCCAATTTTTTTTCCCCAGTGCTGTATATACAAATGAATTTTTTCTTAATAAAGGGTTATCCAATTCAAGCTTGATAAAGTAAACTTAAAAAAAACACACAAAATATTCGGAATGTATTGTAATTTTTATTTCATTTTACAGATTGATCCTTGCCATTTTTAGTTAAACAAGATATCATTCAAATGTCCTCCACGGGACTTCTTACAGGCCTTGATTCTTTTGAGGTAATTTTCAATGACTTTTCGGCACATTTCGGGCGGTATCTCGGCCATTACCTTACGAATATTAGTTTTCAATTCGTCAAGAGTTTGAGGATTGTTTGCGTAAACACGATCTTTCGCGTAGCCCCACAAAAAGAAATCCAAAGGCGTTAAATCACAGGATCTTGGAGGCCAATTGACATCAGCCAATCGCGAAATCAAACGTCCAGGAAATTTCTCTTGCAAAAGATCTCGATTTGCTCGTGTTACGTGACTGGTTGCTCCATCCTGCTGGAACCACATATCGTCAAGATCATAATCTTCGATTTTCGTAAAAAAATAATCGGTTAACATGCGGCCATAGCGCTCAGAATTGACGGTAACGGTTCGTCCATGGTTGTTCTCAAAAAAATACGGCCCAATCACACCACCATACCACAATGCGCACCAAACAGTGACTTTTTCCGGGTGTAATGGCTTCTCTACAATCAATTGTGGATTTTCTGAGCCCCAAATTCTACAGTTTTGCTTATTAACGTATCCACCAAGCGAAAAATGAGCTTCATCACTGAAGAAAATTTTGTTCGAAAAATCAGCATCAGCAGATTTAATAATTTTAACGCGTTGGTCGATTGTTAAATGCTCCATATTCTTAAATGGCAGAATGTCAACTAAATAAATGACAGCGTACTTGACGTTTATCTTTGACAGATGTCGGTATACAGATTTCTACTTTATCAACCTCGAATTGGATAACCCTGTATATGGAAATGAATTATTTATAACTCAAATTATACTTTTTTATTTTTAAAATAAAATGAATTTTATATTTTAAAATAAATTCCGTTTTGTTATTAAAATTCAATTGCAGTTTTGTGCTCTTGTGTTTATATATTTGTTTAAGAAATCAAATTTTTCAATTTCTGGGAATTCCCGGGAAACCGGGAAAAAATTTCAAATTTCCCGTTTCCCGGGAGCAAAAAAATGTCGGGAAATGATACCCTCTAGTGATGTCGATAATTCTAAGTGGCATCAAGACTCTAACTTTGTTTGTGCATGTGCCAATGCTAAGAGTAGTCCAAGCTCATTCGCGGCAAGAAACGCAACGAGAAATCTCAGAAATATTGCATTAGGGTTAAACTGGATTCGTGCAATAACTGTGGAACAATTCTTTTCTTCCTGTCTTACACTGAACTACGCAGGGCCTTCTTGGTAATCTATCTGCAATGTTGTGGAACATATACCTCGTCGATGTTCCGTCTTGAAAGTGTAGTCGTTCGATATAGCCCTCAGATTTCTTAAACTGCATCAAACAGATATTTGTTGAAATATTTAACATTGTTCACCACAGCAAGCACTTCTCTGCGTATCACACAATAGGTTTTCTCTGCTTTAGAGAGGGTAGAGCTATAATACGTGGAATTCCGCTGTTTGCCCTCATGCTTCTGTGACAATACTGCACCTATCCCCGAGTTGCTAGCATATGCTTTTAGGTGCTCTGTATTCTACAGAAATGGTTGACTTTTTTCAGTGAGGCGATGGAGACTTTGCGCAACAATTGCGAAGTTTGGCACAAATTGTCGGTAGTATTATGATAATCATATAGGAAACTTCCTAGTTTGCTAATATCATTTGGTGCAAACCTATCAATTATTGATACTAACTTCTTTGGATTCATTCCCACACCATTGCTTGCAATAATATGACCCAAATAGTTTTCTTCCCTGGACAGTCAGCATTTCGTTGAATCAGTCTTGGCCTAGTACAATGATATCGTCTAAATAAATCAGATATATTTTTCAATTTAGGCCTCTTAGAACTTGCTCCATTATCTCTCAAACATTGCATAATCCAAGCGGCATTATCACAAATTAATAAAGACCGTTTCCAGCTGAAAACGCCATATTCTGTCTATCAGCAGGATGGATTGCTACCTGCCAATATCCGCTTTTCAGATTAAATGTACTGAAAATCTTGGCCCCTGACAGCGTGTCCAAAGTATCGTCAATGCGTGGTAACAGATAACTGTATTTCTTCATTACTTCGTTCAGTTTACGTTAATCAACACAAATACGCGTTGTCACGTTCCATTTTTAAGTTAATTCGGCAGTATCCTCCTGATTCGCGAGCGGTACTCGCTTTGGTGCTTGCTGGGGTAGAGTAGCGTTTCCTATGTCGATTCTATCATGCACAATACTAGTTTTTAATATAGTTCGGCATCATTAAGAGCAAATTCATCCAAGTTTTCCACAGCGACATCTAACTGTTCCGCTGGGGCTTGGCTCCAATATGAACAAATGATCTTCTTCTGCCTTTGGTTTGATAGTCGTCGACATTGTCTCGACTGGCAGTTGGCAATATAGATGATACCCCTAGCTGTAGCGATCACCACCTTTTTCTTATTACAATTGTTGATGAGCGCACGTTTAAAATACGTACTGGTACGTGACCGAGCGTATTAACTTTTGACATTCGCAGGCTCCACAATTCCCATATTGGTATTCCCAATCAAAAATGCCCCCCAAAAATCAATTCCTAAGTATAACGCTTGACTGTGAAACAAATGACAGCCTCAAATAAGTATGGATCAAAACAGTATGTCGACATGTGGTATTTGTGCTGAGATGGCTCAACCAATTTTGAAAATCCTTGATTGTTATAGCATTACTGATTTTGAACGTAGAAAATTTTTTGTAACCAATTCTTTATATTTCGGCTAATAATGTAAGGAAAACATTTCAATTCATGTATCATGCAGTACATTTTGTACGAACTATATTAAAAAGTTGTCTCTCTAAATCATTTAAAGTATTTAACTTTAATTTATCAAAGGATAACTTCAAACATTCTGAAGAATTATTTTTATTTTATTTTTTTTCCAGTGAAAAATCGAAAAAACCGTAAAATCGGAGAAACTTCGGAAAATTCGAAAAGAAAAATGCAAAAAACTCGGAAAACCGAAATTTCTGTTTTGTGAGGGGGGGGGGGGATGCACTTAACACCACCAATGAGAATTGTATTTCGACAATTAGCAGTCATTTATATAGTTACTTACGGATTATTTTCAATAGATGGCGCGGGTGGCGGACCTATCGTTTGACAACTGCGCCATGAATTACATATTTCCGATTCGATTATTCACACCATGCGGTTATGGTCAAATATTTCAGCGAGAATTTGTGAAATCTAATAGATTTAAAATTGTTTTTTCGTAAAAAAAATAGTGGGTTTTAAGAACAGATTTGGTTAAAGCGAATTTAATTACATTTTGCGAACAATCTTTTTTTTCAGCTATTCTGTTAAGGTAAATTGACTTTGCACGCTTAATCATAATACACAAATTCATTCTAATGTTTATAGCGAGGCTCGATTAATTTTGATGCACAAGGATTTCAATATTGTAAACTTCTCAGTAGAGAACAACAAGGTAATTTCGACAGGTTTGGTTCATGTACAAGTGATTGTGAAAACAAAATCGTGTCGTTCTGCAATGGCCATTACAATGCGTAAAGTTAACATAGGTCGTCGCAGTCAGCCATATGCGCGGCGATGTGCTTCACGTGTAAATCGTACTGATGAGCGATTGAAGATGAACGACAAGCAAATAGATTCAGAATGCAACTAGTTCGTGCACATCAAACACAATACACCGTGAGTTGTATTAAATATTTGAAGTTTTTTTTAAGTATATTATAACAAGCTTAAGCTAAATTGTTTAGCGTATTAGCCAGAGATATGGGTAACGGGTCAAGGCGTAATCCGGGTCAGTCTTCGCAAGAAGATGCCAGTCAACGAGCCTCTAAAAAGATGAAGTACGACGAGAATCTGAATGATTCAATCTCAGATGCCGAGCTTGTCGGCAATGATGAGAATACGGCTGAAGTTGCAAACACTTCGCCAAACAGTAGTGGTCAAGTAGCACAAACCGAAAGACCCTATGATAACCTCATGATCGAAATCGCTTCTCTTGAAACGATGCTTGAGCAAGTAAAGAGCACGAAACTTACTGAGCCTAAGTTTCGTGAACTGTCCATCAAAATTAAAAATATGAAAATCCAAATTCTCGAGGTGGTTGCGGATACGAATCTGGTTGTTGGTAAACTGGAGGAAGCACGCAACCATACGTGCACTTGCAGTCGGAAACCAAAATCAATGGTTATTGTGGAAAAGGCACCACAGGTGGCTGCACGGGATTCCGTTCCTAGTTCTAATTCGGACCAAACCAGTAACGTAGAAACTGAACTAAAAGGAATTGGAGGAAACTGGCAAGTGGTCGGTAAAAAACGAAAGAAACGCAGAAACAGAAAACGTTGGCAAAAACAGACAACAAATCGGATAATTATTTCAGCAATGGATAATGAATCCAGCCTTTCGACCACCGAGATAACTAAGAAAATCAAAGAAGTTATCCATCCTAGCGAATCGAATGTAAAGATTCACGATGCTTCCTCTGATTTGAAAATTTTCACGGAAAACAAAGATTTAAAAGGCGTGGGTCTAGTAGCCACCGAACCAGTGCCGATAAAGAGATTACCGGAGGTAATTTTCTTTGATGTCAGCTCTGATCTTGATCAAAACATGATAACTAACTGTCTTATAAAACACAACTGCTTGGAACAAAAAGATATTAAGGTTCTATTTAGAACTGGTACGAAAAACAAAGAGACCGCTCACTGGGTGGTAGAAGTAGAACCAGCAACCAGAAACATGTTGCTAAAGTGTGAAAGACTGCACGTGGACTGGGTTCAATGCCATGTGAGAGAATATGTGACTCCAACTAGGTGCTTTAGGTGCCAGCGATACGGTCACATTACGAAGAATTGAAGGGCGTGCACGGAGACCTGCTCTCACTGTGCACATCATGGTCATGGCTTCAAGGGATGTCCGAATAAAGACAAACCTGCCAGCTGCGCAAGCTGCAAGGAAATGCAAAAACCAAATGACCACCAAGTAGGTCGCGTTTCATGTAACGCAAACAAAAGTGCTGTGCAACGCCTGAAATTTAATACTAAACAAGATGATTAGTCACAATCAAAGAAATTGCAACAGCAACCTACGAATCGCCCACCTCAACATGCAGGGTGCTAAAATAGTCGGATCAGAGATATGTGAAAGCATTTCCACCCACGATATGGATATTCTATGTATGCAACAACCACACTCGGTCAATGGTCAAATCAGCGGCATGCCTTCTACAACCAGAGTAGCAACAGGATGCTCTGAGAATCCCAAGACTGCAATTAGTATGCATAGTGTTGGCATGGACATGGTGAAGCTAACTCAGGTTTGTGATAGGCACTGCACATGTGTTGAAATATCATTGGAAGTTGGTTCGTTCTACCTACTTTCAATATACGCCCAATACATATAGTGAACCGATCGAGTACCATCTGTGCAAAATCGAAACGATCCTAAGCTCTCTGTTGGGTCAACAAAAAAAGGTAATGATCGTCGGAGACTTCAATGCTAGAAGTAAAAAGTGGCATGACCGTTTAACCGATGAAAACGGAAGAAAAGTAGAGGACTTCGTGTCCAGGAATGACCTTTTCATAATGAAGTTGCAGGAACACCCAACGACGTTTTCCTCCCGGAGCAAAACTCTGAGATTTGCCATAAAGATAGCTGATTGGGGTCTATTTGCTAGACACCTGGGTGGCTCTTGGGACAGTGTAGAAGCACTTCCTGAAATTAACTCGATAGACGAAATTGACGATCGTGTGGAGCTGATCTCAACGCAGTTAGCCAGTGTTTGCAACAACTCAATTCCTAAGAAGAGCGGAGCAAAGAGACGGAATATTTGGTGGAATTCTAATCTAAGTAAACTTAGATCCTATGCACAAGCACAGAAGAGCATACTAAAAGGAAAGGACCCAAACAGCAAAAGAGTTGAAATTGTCTCTCCTCAGAGAGGCAAGGAATAAATACTTCCATGAAGTATTTATAGCTAGGCAAAGTAGTTTCCAAAGGTACATCACAGAACATGGGAATAAAGACCCATGGGGACTTGTATATAAATTTGCAGCTGGTAAAGCAAGATCACCTGAAGTCTTGAATAACATCAGAAAGACAAATGGAGTCGTCACTGATACGTGGCATGACACACGCTTGGAGTTACTAAACTCGCTTCTGCCAGACGAAACACCTGACGTTACTAGGCCACAAGCAGAAATGCGCGAGATCGCCACCAACAGCAGTTAGACATCAGATGCGGAAGACCCCCAATTCACGTGGGAGGAGAGTGCCCTCACTTGCTTTAAGCGCAACAAGTCTCCTGGACTTGACAACTTGAACGCTGAAATAATCCAACTGGCTTGGCCCATTATTGGGACTACCATAGTAAAATTATTAAACAGCTGCCTGAAATTCGGCTACTTCCCTATGGTGTGGCAAAAAGGTGAAATGATTATAATCAGGAAACCTGGTGATAGAGATCCACTTTATCCGAAGTCTTAGGCTACCTGTCATGGGGAAACTCATAGAAAGGTTACTAGCAATTCGTATTTCTCCACGAATCGAACAGAGCGGACTATTCTCGGACAAACAATTCGGATTCTGACGTAGCATGTCTACTGAGGATGCGATAGTCCGCCTAACAAACACTGTCAAAGCCCAAAGTTCGAAATATGTTATGGGTATATTCTTGGATATTGCCAGAGCATTCGATAACTTAACGTGGCCTAGTGTCATCGCAATATTATTAGTCTATATCTCCCCAAAAACATTACGAATGGTTTTAGGAGCTACATACTTCAGCGAACGATCTGCAGTAATCAGAGACATATATGATTATGTATCAAAAGAAATAACAAAAGGATGCCCTCAAGGCTCAATTCTAGGTCCCTTAGTCTGGAACATCGTGCTTAACACGAGCATAATGGATAACATGGATGAAATAGCATTTGCAGACGATAAAATTATTCTGGTGCACGGCAATTAGAGGCTTGAACTTCAGCGCCAGGGTCAAATCGCCATTAACAATATGTTACAATAGTGCGATTTAAACAAAATGTCACTATCTGCAGAGAAAACAGTGATGCTGCAGCTTAAAGGCAAATTTGACTCAAATCGACCTCCAACTATATCATTAAACGGTCGAAACATGAAAATGGTCAAGTGCGTTAGATATTTAGGAGTTGACATCGATGAACGAATGAGAGTAGCATCTCACGTATTAAGGGTCTGTGAAAACGCCAAGAAACTATTCCACTCCTTGGCGAGAGTGTCAAGAGAGGGATGGGGACTTAACCATAAAACACTTGTATTAATTTACAAAGGTGTGGCATGCTCAGAGGAATATCCTACTACGAGTAACAAAGGCCTACCAAACAATGTCTAAAGATACTGTTTTGGTTCTGGCCGGCGTGCTCCCTGTAGATGTCCTAATCAAAAAGCGAGCGCTCATGTACCGCCTAAGCAGAAGAGCCCAAAATATTATAGGTGACCATGTGCATGCTGCAGATAGTACACAGTTAGAAATAAGACGTCGTTTTTAATTCCGATCATCATGTTAAAAAGGGACGTATTTGAAAAGTCGTTAAAATGAACTCCGATTTAGGAAGAATCGTTTTTTGATAAAACAATTCCAGAATGAAGTTAAAATATTAGCATGTAACCGAAAGGTTCGTTAAATATTTTGAGAGTTATTTCTAACAACATAATCTCGTTAAAAATTGGTACAAAATTTTGTTTAAATTATTTCTTTATTAGAAATGCAAACAACTAAATAAAAATTATTTAACTCCTATTTTAAGTAATTTTCACGACTATAACGAAAATAAATTTGACTTCATAAGCAATCAGAACAGACCCATTTGAAAATAATTACTATTAACTTTTCAGTGTAAAATACAACTCTTACAAATAAGCAGAAAATATTTTTTAACCCCAAGTTTTTATTAGATTCGTTACTACATTGTAATTAAATATAGCTATATACAAGGAGTATATTAAAATTAACTTTATGTAGTAGACTGGTGCTCTTTTTAATAGGTGAATTTAAAAATTATAGTATGATGTACATCCAAAAAAATGATATTTTTAGCCCCATTTAACAGGTGATATAATCAAAAATTAGGAAATAATAAAAGAATTGGTTGTTTGTTTAATATCGTGTTTTAACTTTTATTTAAAATAAAAACTGTTTTCATAAAATATATAAATTATTTTATAATAATCAATTTTCTGAAAAATACATTTATATAATAGTGATTCTAGATGTTTTTGACAGTAGATATTTTTGATCATGAGTCTGTTTCTTTAAATGTTTTACCATTTCTTTAATGGTTAATTTAGTGTCACCACAAATACAGCATACTAAATCCATATTTAACAGGTTTATCATTACAAATTTTGAATTTTCTATAACTTAATAAAAATATAGATTTAAATTTACTAGTACTTTAAACATTATATTTAAACTTGAAATAAACAATATGAATAAAAACTTCGTCGTTTCACGAAAATATTAAAATCAATATAAAAATTAAAAATAAATCAAACTAAATTACTTCACTATTTATGAGTGCATTACTATGTCGCATACATGTTGCCACTTCCTCCAAATTTATTTTGTAAATAAAATGTTGAATGTATCCCCATAACATTGGAAGATTCGCACCGTACTCTATGTTGAATTTTGAAACATATCAATGGCATTTTTGAAATCAGGCCCTGTGTTTAATATTTTGCCATCCACAGCTAGCTGATGCAATAATGTACGGCTGCTGATTTCTAGATGTGGTTTCCTCCAAAGAATTGTTGAGCTTTAACTAAAAAAAATAATAAAAAAACAATAGGTATTCTATAAAACTTAATAGATGCCGAACTTACTTCATATAAAACCATCAATTTTTAAACGATGAGAAAACACCGCATTTACTAGTGATGCTACGTCCTTTTACGTCTGGAGGACAAAGTAATATAAAACCCTACAAAGCATATAAAGGTGCACATAAATGTACAAATTAAGAAAATTGTTAAAATAAGCACACAATAATAATTAATAATTATTAATAAAATCAGCACACATCAATAAGCACACATACAACAAATTCTTGATTTGTATTATAATTATTTGTAATGGACCGTCGAAAATCCGAAGCATTCAAAAAATTATCTTTAATTTTCAAATAAATATATAAATTTAACTTAAAAAACTGATTTATATAACTAATTGTAGCTAATAAAAACTAGAAATTTTTCAATATGTTCAATATAACTAAATATTTAACCGGACAAGTGGTGCAGTGGTTAAAGCTTCAGCTCTTGGACCGGGAGGTACTGGGTTCGAATCCCATCAGAGGCTAGATGCAAATCGAATTTTCATCATCGATTACGATCGGTGATGTTAATAAACACAACTAAGACCCTCTGATGGAGTGCAGAATTCAGCGCCGACCCACCGTCCATGTCAATGTACAGGTTGACATGGAGCTTGCAATGTGCAGGTGGTATACTGTAGTTGTGTGAGTAGGTGAATAGGTGAATGGGTTAATGATGTGGCGTGAATGCGTGGTATCACAATGGGCCAAAAATGGCCTAAGTGTCAACCACTGAAACCTAAAAAAAAACCTAACCTAAACTAAATATTTAATAAATATTATATTTACCTTTTATTACTTTATTACGAATTATCACTTTTAACTTCGAACCTCTTAAAATTAAACAGGTACTTTCTGATCATAAGGTTTTACTAAAATGAACCATTCGAGAAATATAGGAGAATATTTTGCTACTTACGAGTTTACGACTATTTTCCCAAGATAAGATTTCCGTTTTCTTAACAATCGTAATTCTGAGTTAATAAACTATTACTTTATTGTCAGTAATAATTGTGTCTAACTATTCAATGGTTTCAATATTAACGATGTTTAGGTAATAAATATAATTAGTTTAGAGAGATTTTTGCTTAAGCAGTTTCCGTTAAAGGATTAATTTTAACTACAAAACAGAATTCTACGTCCTTACAGCGTTGTCAACATTATACAAAACCATTTTAAATATAAATAAATAATTCTTTATTTTAACAAAATAACCTAATCAATGTTTTCATTGTTGATAGGCACAAAGTACCATCAGTTTTCTAAACTCAAAAATAAAACACAAACTAAATTAAAATGAAAAATTCAATAAATACTTTGAGATGATCGAAAATTTCTAATGGCAATGCCGCTTAAATTAAATTCCCATTTTTAAATAATTATAACTCTCAGTTCGAAAATTCTTTCTTTTCCGTTCGGCGATCATTATGTGCAGTGATAGAAAGTATTCGATTTTAGCTTTATATAAGTAATCAAAAATCTCAAGGACAATGTACACGAGTATATAACAAATTATTGAAATCTCTAAAGTCTGTACATTATTATTTGTCCTTGAGTTTTTCTTATTATCTATATAGAGTTGAAATCGACCACTTTCGTCCGCTGCACATTATCATCGCCGAACGAAAAAGGAACAATTTTCGAAGTGAGAGTTATAATTATTTAAAATTGGGAATTTAATTTAAGCGGCATTGCCATTTCAAATTTTTGATCATTAGGATTCTGAATTCTGTTTTGTAGTTAAAATTAACCCTTTAACGGAAACTACTTAAGCAAAAATCTCTCTAAACTCTGTATTATATAATAAGATAATTTATTACCTAAACAGCGTTAACATTGAAACCATTGAATAGTTACACACAAAAAAATAAGCGGTGCTAATAGATTTTTTATCCTAATAACTAGTTTATTTTAATCCAATCCAAATATTTAACTTTATCCGATGGGATGACTATTTTTGTAAATAAAATTTGTTACCTCTTTTGGTGTTAAAGAATTTTCAACCGTCTCTGAATATGTTCTATATTACATGGGAAACCCCCAAAAAATCAGGGAAACTCCTTTTGGATAAAATTTAATCCTTTTTGGTGTTTTTTGTAAAACAGAATTTCAATGATTTACGATTTTAAATATTTCATTTCAGTCTTCATTTGGATTTTGTGGATATCACTTCAAAATTGCATTACAGTTTTGTAAATTTAAAGTAAAAAGTTGTAGTACTGTGTTTTCAATTTGTAAATTGTGAAAATATTCATGTGAGATTTTAATTCTTAAGAATTAATTAAAATGGTAAACAAATAAATTAATGAAAAAAATGATAAACACAATGTAATTAATTTTAATTTGGGTTCTTTTAATTTATTTAGAATTTGATGACAATATCAGTGTGCAGCTTGTAATGAAGCCTGTACTTGCAGGAACAAAATGTATCAATGTCACCAGATATTCCAGTGGCGAATGTTTGGATAAGTAAGTATAATTCATAATTATAAATTAAAACCTTCGTTTTAATAAAACAATAACATATATTTTCAGACTGAAACAACTATAACAGATGTAATTACGCAACCACATCTTATTGTTAGAGCAGATCTGATTCTTCGAGCGAGGCCCTCCAAAAATCAAATTTTGTTGTTTAGCATTATTGTCGGTAGTAAGGAAATTCCGCTATCATTCCTTTTGTCACGATTCGTTTTATTGATTTATACAGGAGACATTTCTAAGGATGAATAAAGTTCAGTTCACGGCAAGTTAAATGGAGTTAAAAAATAGTTTAAGTTCCTAATTTTTTAAGCTACTTTGAATTTAATTTTAATAATTAATTATACTTTGAACTTAATTTTTATTTTGATTGATTAATTTAACTTTGAATTTAATTTTGGGTGTGTTAATAAAACCTGTTATTAAAAACAAAATTGTAGGTACTTTGAAAAGAAATAAATTAGAACCAAAGTGTAAAAGATATTATTTACTAAATAAAATTAAAAAAAAATTATAAAATAAAATTTGTTTCAAAAATACCCAATTTGGGTCTGTAAAAATGCCCAAGAGGACATTTGCAAAATATAAGAGAGGTTTTACGAAGTTCATCAATTCGGTGTGATTATATAACTTAGATTGGTGCTGTTATTAGAATAAAATCGGTGTTAAAATATATAAGCTCCGAAAAATATAAAAATATATTTTTTATTCGGTGTAAAAGTTTTTATCCAACAGTATTTTTTGTCATTTTTATTATAACATCCGATTGGATTCAAATTATAAATATCCGATCGGTGGGACACTATGTAACACCGATTCGGTGTTGTGGTAACCTTTTATTTTTTTGTGTGTAGACACAATTATTACTGACAATAAAGTAATAGTTTATTAAATCAGAATTACGATTTCAAGAAAACGGAAATTTTATCTCGGAAATATAGTTGTAAATAATAAAATATTGTTCTTCTAGAATATAGTATATATATTTTTTATATATACTTATATACCCGGATAAATGTTAATTGCTTTAGCCAGAGAATAATTAGCCTTTACAATTGCAATTCATTGAGGTTTAAAGTCTCTTATGCTTTTGACTATCCATACATTTTCTTACTTTGTATGTAAAGATACTAATCTGATATTTTTGACGATTATAAGGTGTAATATATGAAATAATGGGTTTTAAATAAGATAAATAACAAATTTTGCAGTTAACACTAAAATTTCAGAGATGATTGCAAAGGCATATCTTAATTATATGTATGTAAATTCTGACTTAAACAAAATATTATGCTGAAATAGGGTGGCGAAACTAAAGTAGTAGGATATACACTAAAATTGAAATGCTTTATAAGTAGATAAATTACAAGTTGCTGAAGACTTTCAGCAAATCAGTTATGACACCGTATTTGCCAAACAAATTTTCAAATCTGATTTATGTAGAAACAATAAGAAGTAGTTAAGAAAGAAAATAACAAAGTTTTTATAGTTAGTTTGTGGTTTGTAGTATAGCATCTAAGTTTTTTTTATCGAAATTTAAATTTTAAGTTATCATGTTTGACAGCAAACGCGCTCAGATCTAAAAAATCACGGGTGGCTGTTTTTATTTGTAAGATTTTAGTTTATTCGAGTGCCTTTATGGGTCCCAATGTAAACTTGAACTTTTTCAAAAATTGTTCTAGAATACTCATCTTAATAATCGGAGTAAAGTTACTTGACGTGACATTTATAATTGTATACAAAATTTCATTCGGACATTATGCTTACGACTATTAAATTTTTATTATATTTACTCATTAGTATGTCCATTTCAAATATACTAATTATTAGGTTTGTAGCTGCCATAAAAGGTTGATTAAATATTTTAGGAAGTTAAAAATAACAACTAAATGTAATAATATATTCAAGGATAAAAAAGAGTTAAAAGGAGATACATTAGATTGTTATTTCTATTACTATATTTTCTCATTTTAAAAGTTGAACTATATTTGGCAAATAGCTAATAATTAAATACAAATTGGTGTTAAATTTTAACAACCAACCAATTTAACTACACCTAACTTTTACTTTGCGTTAGCATAATTATAATTTTGGAGGTATTATTGTACTACCAAGATAAGAGTAATTATTATTAATGAAAAATTATTAAAATAATATTAACTCCGCGTAAATTTAACTCACCGTTCGGGAAGAACGACCGATTTCTTACTGTGTAGGCATGATCAATTTAATAATAAAAGAGAAATCGAGGAAATGGCGATTGATCTACGATCGTAGAATAAATCAGCCAATGGAAGGCATATATTTGGCTTCATTCCAGACATTAAAAAACGAATTAAAACGAAACTGCATTTAACGAGCTCTATGAGTCAAGTCATCTCTGGTCATGGTAAGTTTAAAGCCTACCTACAGAGATTTAATATAACAAACCAATGTCAAAGTTCATGTGGTTCACTTTCCGAATGTAACGAGGTGGCAGTCTTGTCACTGAAACAAAAGTGGCTGGGTAACATAAACTTACACGAGTTACCACTGCCAGCACTACTAAGCAACGAAGTTTTACGACAGTTTCGGCCATATTGTGCTGAACTGGTCAATATCTGAAAAGAAAGGAATAGTGCGCAATAGTGGACCGGGTACCCAGACGGTACTTGCCTCCACGCGGCTAGGGAAGGAAACGATACAATTTTTAAACTGTAACGGCTAAAAGTACTAGCATTATATCGGTGGACATTGCTTTACGCTATGAAAACTGATATAAATTTTTAAATAATTCTTAGTTTAAGGTTAAACCTAGGGATAAGAATTGACGAAAATTTTTCCCGGAATGTTGACTACGATTAATAATGAACTTTTTTTTTATAAAAAATTTTTTTTAAGTGCGTTTCGTAAACCGATTACAGTGCGGACAGATCAATAACGATTGCAGAAATATCAGTCGCTCCTTCACTCAATTCAGCGACGAAACTCCTGGATTGTGTTGCGTAGGTGCGGGAAAAAGAAAATGCCACAATTGGTCTCGCCACCAGATCCATTACGCTTATTGGTTTCTGGATCGGGAAGTGATTTTAACCCATTTCCTGATTAACATGCAAAAATACAACTGTGCACTTTAGAGATAATTACAACACAATTCTCTTGCCCATCATTCGCCGTTGCATCAGAAAAGGGCAAGATTCAAGGGCAAATATATCATTTATTAGGAGCGCTGTTGCCACCAGCGGATGCGGACCATCAATGCTTACAAATTTATTACAAGGGCAATTCGGATGCTGAAGTTAAACAGCGTTGTGCTCACAATCCGATAACGAAGCGGGCCATTGTTGGAGAACTGCAAACGTTTCTTCATCAGTACAACGAATTGATCAAATTGTTCAAAATTGGTTTGTGTCGGATGCCAACAGCCATAACATCGACAAAAAACGCGGGAAGAATGACAATTTTACCAGCCAATTGCATCGGAAGCCCTTGCCACATTCACGAATATTTGCAAGACGCGATGTCATATGTTAGACAATATAGCCACCCGAACCTATTCATAACATTCTCCTTGCAACCCGCAATGGATCGAAATCAAGATAAGGAACTGCTACCCAACCAAACGCCAGTTGACAGACTTGACAACATTACCAGAGCTTTTACAAAAAAATTTTAATCTCTTATGCATTTCATCATAAAGCGCCCACATTTTGGTTTGATTCATACAAAAAATCAGACCAGGTGACATCGATTCGAACATCTCAGCCGAAATCCCGGATTATGGTGTTCATCCGAAATTGCATGCAATGGTAAGTGTTCAGGAAAAACCGAATAGCCGAGCAATGGGATGTTAATACCCGTCCAACCCTTCCTCCTCCTTATTCTTTTAACCTCGAGTCGACCCGAGTATTGGTCTGACCCAAACTAACTACAATCCAGCGAGTTCACAAAGTTAACATCGCTCTGGTTCAATGCCATCGATTAAATAATGGAACCAACTGTCGTCAGTGACATCTACCGAACAATAGCTATTATGTAATTATTAGTGTCTCCAATAATTTCCCAATGTTTTTGGTGTGATATTTATTTACATACTAATGCACGATTTACATGTTCCAATTTTTTTTCCCAGTAAAAAATGAAAGGTTAAGTATATTACGATTTTCGTTTGCGAGAGGAGCACGAAACAAATTCCAGTAAAATAAAATTGGATTTTTTTCTTTTTAATTTGAGCAAATGTTGGCATAAAACTGGGAATGTTGCCATAAAATATAGTTTCTACGAGTATTTTTATAGCAGTAAAATAAAAAAAATTCAAAAAAGTTTCAAATTAACATCAAGCAGCCATAAACATCATTCAAACAAAACGAGCAAACATGAGCGGTAATTAAATATTTTATTTTGACTTGCAATTCGATGTTGTTCTTTATCTAATTTAAAAGCAAGCTGTTCGAAATGTCAAAATTTATGGGACATACAAAAAAATTATAGCATTGCCTTATTTGTTTATATTGCTGACTCTTTTTAACTAGTAACTTTTTTTTATATGCGTGCAGCTCTATTTTTCAGTAAAAAATTTGTTGGGGGAAAAAATTTGAACATGTAAATTGTGCATAATAAAAAGGTCATGTAACCGTGGGACATTATTTATGTACTAATACAAATGTCATGTAAAAAAAAATTGTATAATTTTTTGGTATTCTGTCGATTAAACGCGCTCGATTCGAACGTAAGGAATAAACCATCTTAAATTAAAATTAATGTTTTTATAAATAAAATTTATAATAACCAACGAAAAAAGGAGAGAATAAATCAAACAACTTTTATTAATCCTCAACCAACCCAAACATTGGTGCCGAAACCCGGGACATAATTTATGTCAATATTTTTTGGATTACGAGTGGACGAGCGTCGGTGAGGAAAAATTTGGATACAGCTGAGCACCAGGACAGTAATGGTGGCAGGGATATCGAGCTATGTATAATGTTATTTTTCTTTGCAATTAATTACTAAGGCTGCGGGCCAATAGTCGGGTAAAAGTCAATTTTAAGTAAATTTTTCGGTAAATTCATTTATTTTTCAAAAACTCTATGACAAACTGATCAAAAAATCTATTCTAAATCCGATTTTTACCATAGTAAACGATTTACCCGACTATTGTCCCGCAGCCTAAGTGTATTCAACGAGCGTGGCAATACCAAGCAGTTATCTGCGTTGCCGAGCGTGCTAAAACCAAACGGTTATTTTCTGCAATTAATTGCTAAGTGTATCGAACGATAGTGTTAATAGCAACCGTTATTTGTCCAATTAATTGCGTACGGTAAAAAATTGTTAATTCTGCAATTAATTACCACGTTGAAGAGCAGTGCTAAAATCAACCGTTAAACTAATTCTGCGATTGAGTCACGGGCTGTAGTGTTGTGGAAACCCGGACAGTTATTTATCTGAAAACTATACCTATAACCAGCGCACTCAAGTATCCAAAGAAATGACTGAAGCTCTAAGCAGGCGACAATCAAATTTGAAGGTGTCACTAACAAAAATGGCTACGTACGTGTCCAAATTGAAAGAACCCACTGCTGATATCGATGAGCTGAAAATCCGGTTGAAACGTGTTGATGAACTCCTGACGGAATGTACCCGCATTGAGGATCAAATCTTTGAAATTGACCCCGGAGCAGAATCTCACTACGATGAGTTCGAAGATAATTAATACTCCATCGTAGCAAAATTGAACAAATGGATTCGCAAGAGTAGTTTAGGTTTCGGAAATAATACGAGCGCTATTAACGAAAGTGACCAATTAGAAACTAGCCGATCCGCAAGTGGCGATGTCAAATTACCGCGTATTAATATACCTACTTTTAGCGGTGATTTCACTGAATGGCAGTCATTTTATGACCTATTCCTGTCGAGGATCCATAACAATCCAATGCTGAACCCTGCCAAAAAATTTCAATATCTAAAGGGTTACCTAAAGGCCGAAGCAGCGAATCTTGTGAAACATTGCACGATTACCGATGCCAATTATTTCGATGCCTTGAATCGACTAAAGGAAACTTACGATCGAAAAAAAATTATCGTGAACAATTTCATCACTAAATTTACCGGTCAGGCGAGAATTCGTATCCCTACAGCGGATAATGTTCAAAAATTAATGTTGGTTGATGATGAAGTTACACGAGGACTGAGAGCCATGGGACCAGCTGCAGAAGCCCGAGACCCCTGGCTAATTTATTTAATGAAGGAAAAGCTCGACGACGAAACCAAGGACCAATGGGCTAGGCAGACCACCGATAACGAGTTTCCTACATTTGACGAATTTATGAAATTTCTCCGGTCACGAGCAGATGCATTGCGAGAACGACACCCAGAAGGGCGTATCAAACCGTTATTATCTCAACCAACTCAACCGTCACATCAAAAATCAGTTAAATCGTTTGTCTCCGGCTCATTTTCATCTCCAGTTTGTAAATGCAATGATCACCTACTATTTCAGTGCGGTAAGTTCAAGGAAATTCCAGTAGAAGAACGGCGCAACTTAATAAAATCACAAAACCGCTGTTTTAATTGTTTGAGCGCCACACACCCGGTTACTCGTTGCAAAGGAAATAAGAAGTGTCATCACTGTCCAAAGCGCCACAATTCACTTCTCCATTTGGATTTCGAGAAAAACCAAGCTGAATCTACGAACAAACCGACTGAGCAAAACCAACCAGCTACCTCCAATTGCGCATCATGCGCCACCAACCTACTATCGCCCGAAGATTGTTCGTCAAGTCAAAGGACAATTTTATGGACATTACCAACCTTGTAAAGTCTTACTCGACACGGGATCAGAAACTTCGTTCATCTCCGAACCATGCGCGTAACGTTTGACGTTAAGGCGTAGGTATATTAAGATCGCTGTTCATGGACTCGGACAAATCCAAGCTGGACATACCAAGGGTGTTGTTACTTTGCATGTGGTACCTCATTTTAAATCAGAATTTAAGCTCGTATTAAACGCCTTCATTCTACCCAGAATTACCTTCGTATCCCCCCAATCGGTATCTTTTTCTCCAAATGAAACCGTATTCAATAATATACAATTAGCCGACCCACGGTTTAACGAAGCCAGCAAAATTGACATTTTGATAGGAGCCGATAAGTTTTTCACGATTATGTCTGAAGGGTCATTAGAAGATTCAGAAAATAGCCCAATCGCGCATAATACCCAACTGGGATGGATCATCGCAGGCAGTTTTCAACCTACCAACCAGATCAATACCGCAATTGGATCGCTGTCTTGCAAATTTGATCTAGATCGTACCCTTCGCCGATTATGGGAAACGGAAGAACCACCGTCCGAGCTAATTGTGTGTGAATCACATAAAATCTGTGAAGATTTATTTACTTCATCCACAGATCGAGATCCCGATGGTAAGTTTATCGTCTGATTGCCATTCGAACCACATCCGGTGCCACTGGGAAATCCGTTAGTATGGCTAGAAACCGATTATTGGCCATGGAACGACGCAACCAAGTTTTATCACCTGTACAAGAAATTTCTTGATGAATATCTCAGACTGGGCCACATGGAAGAGTATCAGCAACCGACACCAGCTAATAACAGTTACTATCTACCACACCACGGAGTATTAAAGGCCGACAGCACTACCACCAAATTAAGAGTTGTGTTCGACGGCTCAGCAAAAAGCACCTCAGCGAAATGCTGTATAAGATAGCGGAATTTTGACAGCGGAAAATAAGAGATTGCGCTACTCGCCGCAAGTGGCAGCACTATCACTAAAGAGAAATAATTTTGTTATGTAATTACCAGCGGAAATTTTTCATTCATTATGTACCACTTTTTTCACTAAATAAAATATTCCAGCGGAATAAAATATTAAAAGTGAACCTTAAAATGGCAAATTAATTGATCTCCGAAGTAAAGAAACTCGGTATATGAAATCTTGAAATTTAGCAACAATTCGTCTATCCGCCATTTCTTCCAATAGTAACCAATACTTTCGGTTGTTTTTCTAGTAACCTAGGTCATACTGAGACTATATGGAAAATTTGAGGAAAATTCATAGACCAGAATTTTCACTAGAATTTTTTGATTTTCTGCGGCCATATGTGATTTTCAGCTTTTGACAAATATCTCAAAAACTTCCACTAGTAACCAATACTTTCGGTTGTTTTTCCGATGAATTTTCCCCAAATTTTCCATATAGTCTCAGTATGACCTAGGCTACTAGAAAAACAACCGAAAGTATTGGTTACAAGTGGAAGTTTTTGAGATATTGGTCAAAAGCTGAAAATCACTTATTTGGCCGCAGAAAATAAAAAATTCTACTGAAAATTCTGGTCTATGAATTTTCCCCAAATTTTCCATATAGTCTCAGTATGATTTGAAAAACAACCAAAAGTATTGGTTACTAGTGGAAGTTTTTGAGATATTGGTCAAAAACTGAAAATCACATATGGCCGCAGAAAATCAAAAAATTCTAGTGAAAATTCTTGTCTATGAATTTTCCCCAAATTTTCCATATAGTCTCAGTATGACCTAGGCTACTAGAAAAACAACCAAAAGTATTGGTTACTAGTGGAAGTTTTTTGAGATATTGGTCAAAAACTGAAAATCTCTTATTTGGCCGCAGAAAATCAAAAAATTCTAGTGAAAATTCTGGTCTATGAATTTTCCCCAAATTTTCCATATAGTCTCAGTATAACCTAAGCTACTAGAAAAACAACCGAAAGTATTGGTTACTAGTGGAAGTTTTTGAGATATTGGTCAAAAACTGAAAATCACTTATTTGGCCGCAGAAAATCAAAAAATTCTAGTGAAAATTCTGGTCTATGAATTTTCGCCAAATTTTCCATATAGTCTCAGTATGACCTAGGCTACTAGAAAAATAACCGAAAGTATTGGTTACTAGTGGAAGAAATGGCGGATAGACGGATTGTTGTTAAATTTCAAGATTTCATATACCGAGTTTCTTTACTTCGGAGATCAATTAATTTGCCATTTTAAGGTTCACTTTTAATATTTTATTCCGCTGGGATATTTTATTTAGTGAAAAAAGTGGTACATAATGAATGAAAAATTTCCGCTGGTAATTACATAACAAAATTATTTCTATTTAGTGATAGTGCTGCCACTTGCGGCGAGTAGCGCAGTCTCTTATTTTCCGCTGTCAAAATTCTGCTATCTTATACAGCATCTCAGCGAATTCGTTAAACGAAACATTGCTAGTTGGTCCTACCATGCAAAATTGTTTATATAATATTCTGCTCATGTTTCGAGTGCATCAATTCGTTCTCTGCGCCGATGTCGAGAAAATGTACCACCAGATCTGGATTCACAAGGAAGACCGTAAATACCAATTAATCCTTTGGCGGTCAAACCCCGACGAAAAGATCCACCACTATCAATTGAAAACTGTCACATACGGTTTATCATCATCACCGTATTTGGCAACTCGGGTTTTGCACCAACTGTCGCTCGACCACAAATCAAGATTTCTAAGGGCCTCCGAGGCTATTGTGGACAATATGTATATCGACGACCTGATGACGGGTGCCAATTCACTCGCCGAGGCAATCACCCTGAAAGAGAACATTCGTGACATTCTAACGAGCGCAAAATTACATTTGCACAAATCGGCATCAAACTCCAAGGAGTTACTGGAAGACCAATCAGCCACACAAGTTACTATGGATTTTACTGAACATCCAGATACCCAGAGGGTTCTAGGACTAAGGTGGAACTCTGAAACCGATCGATTTCTATTCCGAGTGAACTTACCTGATGAGCCAGCACGAACGCGTCGCAAAATTCTTTCCGGAACCAGTCGAATATTTGATCCGTTGGGTTTTTTAGCTCCATTTGTAATCCGAATAAAAATTATGTTCCAACGATTGTGGCTTATAAATATCGGCTGGGATGAAGTTATACCAACGGAAGCACAATCCCAATGGATCCATTTACGTGAAAGCTTCTCTCAGCTTCAAAATATAGATGTTCCACGATGGCTTCAACCCATTGAAAGGAGACGACACTGCATGGCCAGTGATGATGCCAGTGAGCAGGCCTTCGCCGCAGCGTTATATATATATATCCGAACTATCGATCACACTAATAAGATAACTACTTCACTTGTTACAGCTAAAACCAAAATAGCCCCGATTAAATCGCTCACGTTGCCTCGACTAGAGCTCTGTGGAGCCGTATTACTAACCAAGTTACTCATTCCAGTAGCACAAACTTTAAAAATACCGACCGAAAATCTTTATGCTTGGATGAATTCAACCATTGTCTTGGATTGGTTATCAGCTCCACCCAGACAATGGGAATGTTTTATCAATAACAGAACTAGCCAAATTCAGATTCAGTTACCCAGGCATAAATGGCAGCACATTCCAACAAAGAAGAATGCAGCAGATTGTGCCACGAGAGGACTAACACCAACGGAACTGAAGAATCATCAGCTGAACGGGTTCAGATGGCAAGACCTTTCCAAAGAGTAGGATTAGATTTTGCTGGTCCAATAAAAGCGTATGCGATTCGAGGAAGAGGCGAACGAGCATAAAAAACCTATATTTGCATATTTGAATTTTTATCGATCAAAGCCATCCATATTGAATTAGTACATGATCTAACCACCAACTCCTTTCTGGCAGCACTAAAAAGATTCATGGCACGAAGAGGAGTGTGTTGCAAAATTATCTCCGACAACGCTTCCAACTTTAAGGGGCAAAAAATCAATTACGCGAACTAAACGAATTCATACAACAAACAAATATTTTATGTCTTCTTATATTTTTAGAGAATTTAAAATCAAACTGGCATTTTATTCCACCAAATTCACCTCACTTTGGAGCATTGGGGGACGCGGCAGTCAAATCAGCGAAAACCCAACTTTATCGGGTCATCGGCGAGCACACCTTAACCTTCGAAGAACTCCACACGCTTCTGACCCAAATTGAGAGTATCCTCAACGCACGACCAATATGTCAATTGGCAGCAGACCAACTGGATATATTGACACCATTCCATTTTTTGATTGGACATCAATCAACCATAATACCGGAATCGGACTTAACCACTACTTCAACCACCTGTTTATCCCGATGGCAACTAGTACAAAAACTCACTCAACATTTTTGGAAGAGATGGTACCATGAGTACTTAACCTCGCTTCAGCCTCGATCCAAGTGGCCGACTAAACAACCTAACATATGTCTCGACAGCTTGGTTCTCATCAAGGAAGCCAATCCTATCACCAATCAATACACCGTGGGACGAATAGTAAAAATTCATCTTGGAGATGATGGATTAATTCGAGTGGTTACCATTAGAACGGCAGGTGGGGAATTCGTTCGACCAATCCACAAATTAGCCTTACTTCCAGTTGAACCCTACGATGTTCAAGGCAGCCGGGATGTTCAGGAAAAACCGAATAGCCGAGCAATGGGATGTTAATACCCGTCCAACCCTTCCTCCTCCTTATTCTTTTAACCTCGAGTCGACCCGAGTATTGGTCTGACCCAAACTAACCACAATCCAGCGAGTTCACAAAGTTAACATCGCTCTGGTCCAATGCCATCGATTAAATAATGGAACCAACTGTCGTCAGTGACATCTACCGAACAATAGCTATTATGTAATTATTAGTGTCTCCACTAATTTCCCAATGTTTTTGGTGGAATATTATTTACGTACTAATAATAAAGTTATGTAACCGTGGGAAATTATTTATGTATTAATACAAATGTCATGTAAAAACAAATTGTATAATTTTTTGGTATTCTGTCGATTAAACGCGCTCGATTCGAACGTAAAGAATAAACCACCTTAAATTAAAATTAATGTTTTTATAAATAAAATTTATAATAAAAAACCAACGAAAAAAGGAGAGAATAAATCAAACAACTTTTTTTAATCCTCAACCAACCTAAACAGTAAGTAAGAATATGATCCATGGACCTTGCGGAGTTTTCAAAACGGCTACCCGAATTATCCATCAACAAATCACAAGGTCAGTTGTTGGAAATTTCCGGGATTAACTTGGAGTTTCGCTGTTTCGCTCATGGACAATTATATGTTGCGTGTTCGCGTATCGGCAAGCCATCTTTCTTGTTTATTTACGCGTCAAAAAACACAATGAAAAACGTAGTTTACTACAAAGCTTTGTATTTCCATGTAAATAAAAGAAATTGAATTCATTTGAATAACGAACGAGTTTCATTTAATCATCAAACTAAACTCAAACCGTACACAATGCGGCTAATATTGCCGATCTCATAAGTGATTTTGAATCCTATTGCCCTAATAGGATTCAAAATCGCTTTTGAAGAGTTATAATTAAATCAATTTTAGGTGGTACGAAGTTCACAAGAACATCTATAGTAAATAAATAAAGGCAGTATGTAGTATTTTAATACTTTATACTTTGTATACTTTGTTGTTTCGCTGAAGCCTGTGTGGATACCTGTAACGACCAAATTACTAGCACAGTTCTGAAAAATAAAAGATTGCCGACAGCTTAAAAAGTAACTTATTGAAACCAAAAGCTACAAAAGAGACGACAGGTCACAATTATTAAAATAGAAAGTGAATAATAGAAGGTTAAAATTTTCATTTACCTCGGGAAGCTTTAGGAGCAAAATTTAGAGAGATTTGTTATTGTGAAATGTATTTGTCTTTAGCATTTTTTCATCATCACTCAGGTTTTATAATGATATACTTGTAACATAAATGTCGTAAAACTCGAAGACACACGGTGTTGTGCGCGAACTTACCAACTTCTGGTACACTAATAAAAAATTAAGTTATACGAATAATGCCATATCATAGAGAATAATTTGTACCTAGGTATTCAACCATAAATTTAAAATAATAACGGCACAAGAGCACAAAATTCGTTTTTTATGCATAAACCATAATTCTCGTATAATATTCACTTTATTATTATTGTTGTTGTGATTATTATTATTATTATTATTATTTACCCGGAATTATTTATCATCAGGAAAGCTTGCAAAAACCCATACTAAAAACAAAAGAAAAACGCGGAAAATAAAATAACGGTAGCGGATAAATTTCGTATACCAAGCTACAGTATTTACAGGGAACACATACGAACGAAAAAAATTTGTTCAAAGTGAACAATATAATAAAATACCATTAATAATGATGATAATGATAGCAATAAATTTGAGACGTATAGCGTAAAAATAAAGGATAATAATAAAAAGGAAAATTCATAATTTTTTCACAGCAACAACAGTAACGGCAAAATAATATAAATTTTATGATTAAAACATTCTGTCTTCCTGCCGCGGTACGTTTGTGTCTAAATTTTGTGCCTAAATATTCTTCCATCTACTCCTTTCTAGTGACATACTTCTTGTGGTTACCGAAAAAAATTGTGTTTGGCCGTTGGGGCAACAAAGTCTGGCTGAGTTTATATTACCATATAACATTACATTTTGTGTGTTTATCTTCAAAAGGAATTTATTGGCGACAAAATATGCTACGGCATATGCATACACACATTTTATGCTGTAATCACATAATAATTATGTGGTTTATTTACCCGCAGCTTTATGTAGCCCTTGCTTGATTTTTTGTAGAATATTAAATTTTATGTAAGGATTTTACTTTATAATCGAAATATAAAATTACGGACGGTAATTTAAATGTTTATGTGTTTGCGGCAGCCTACTCCATTAAATGCAAACAACCTTTTACGAGAGTTAATGTTCGCCCTTTAAAATAATAAAATATTATTAATATGGCTTTTTCTTACCTTTATGTACCGTACCGACTATTATCTGCCAGATTATCTCACTCCTTTGTGTACCAACCGCTGAATTATACCAGCCTAAATCAAACCTCTACTATAATTTGTTGCAAATTTATTACGAGAAATCGTGATTTTATTACAGTAAACGTTTTTGAGGGGAACGAATGGTCGGTTTAGCTTACAATTAAACATGCACCACCAAAATAGTAACTCTTAATGTAGCCATGATATCGGGATGGTTCTAGGAACAAAATTTATTTCAAATTGTTTACATTAAATTGGTTAGTTCAAGGCTACACGTACAACTTGGCTAAGGGCAAATTTCATCCCAAAATGATTAATTATTTTTGAAACGTAAATTTAACCAACTGCTCTTTAATAATTTATTATACCAGACCGCCACCAGATATTGAGCCAAGTATTACTTCATTGGACTTGTGAAGGGAAATCAAAATTACTCAGGTCGGTAATAAATTATTGTGTCAGATTAGATGGAATTGGCTTGAATTAAAACCATGTATTAACTAACCGCTAATATATTATTTGATCGGTTTGCAGTTATAAAAGAATCACGAAGTAACATTTGACCCAATATCTGGTGATGGTCTGGTGTAATAAATTATTAAAAGAGGTAAAATCGTCCTTTAAATTACTATTGAACTCCTTTACCGTTAGAAGCCAAATTCCGAATAACCTGACACAAAAATAATTTAAGACACACCTGAATAATGTTGACCTACCCTCGACAAGACTTTAAGAGCAACATTTCGCCCCGCTCGATAAAACTAAAATTACGTTTACAAAACTAAAAATGGCTCGGATCAGGGGATCAAGTCGCGTTCCGTGTGAATTTACTATAACTAGTTTTGGTTTCCATATAGTGAAATTTAAAATTACGTGCGAATAATTCAACTACTAGATTACCATTGAAAAAAGCTTTTCATTTTCATTATTTCACGGAACGCGATTTGACCCCCACTGACACTATTCTGGCTTTCCCTGGAAATAGGGAATTGGGAAAAATATTTTCATAGCATTTTTGTCTAAATTATATTTTTCTGGCCTACTGTTGGAATAAGTTTGGTGTAAATATTTTTGAATAGATGTAATGGGAATTATTTTTTCCTATAAAAATGTCGGGGAACAAAAGTTTGCCAATCAACTTTGTTTCGAAATCATTATACCAAACTAATTTTAACAGTAGGCCAGGCCAGAAAAATATAATTTAGACAAAATGGGTATGAAAATATTTTTACCAATTCCCTATTTCCAGGGTAGGCCAGAATAGTGCTACTGGGGGGTCAAATTAAGTTTAAATTGGGCCGAAACAACGTCCAGTTTTCATGTAATCGTCGATTGAATAATCGATTTTTTTACCACGACAAATGCACAAAAAAAAAATTGTTTTTCCAAACCATGGAATGTCGCACCAATTATGAAAGGTTATTTAATTTTGAATAATAATGCGTTTAAATTGGACCGAAACAACGTCCAGTTTTCGTGTAATCGTCGATTGGATAATCGATTTTTTTTACCAGGACAAATGCACAAAAAATTTTTTTTTTTTCCAAATCATGGAATGTCGCACCAATTATGAAAGGTTATTTAATTTTGAATAATAATGCGTTTAAATTGGACCGAAACAACGTCCAGTTTTCGTGTAATCGTCGATTGAATAATCGATTTTTTTACCAAGACAAATGCACAAAAAAAATGTTTTTTTTCCAAATCATGGAATGTCGTACCAATTATGAAAGGTTATTTAACTTTGAATAATAATGCGTTTAAATTGGACCGAAACAACGTCCAGTTTTCGTTTCCAAATCATGGAATGTCGCACCAATTATGAAAGGTTATTTAATTTTGAATAATAATGCGTTAATTGGACCGAAACAACGTCCAGTTTTCGTGTAATCGTCGATTGAATAATCGATTTTTTTTACCAGGACAAATGCACAAAAAAAATTGTTTTTTTTCCAAATCATGGAATGTCGCACCAATTATGAAAGGTTATTTAATTTTGAATAATAATGCGTTTAAATTGGACCGAAACAACGTCCAGTTTTCGTGTAATCGTCGATTGAATAATCGATTTTTTTTACCAGGACAAATGCACAAAAAAAATTGTTTTTTTTCCAAATCATGGAATGTCGCACCAATTATGAAAGGTTATTTAATTTTGAATGATAATGCGTTTAAATTGGACCGAAACAACGTCCAGTTTTCGTGTAATCGTCGTTTGTTCTGGTACGTGAATCTCTTCTTCCCCGTCACTTTCGTTTATTAAAAAGTCAGCATCATGAAGGTATTTTACTACATTATGCAAAATATCACAAGCCACAATCATTTTAGGCACTCTTTCCGTAGATACCTAATTCGATTGTTCAGGATCGGAAATCTGCTTTTCAACTGCCCAAACATACATTCAATAATCACTCTTTCTCGGGTATGCACATACTGTTAAAGTTAGCCGAAAGTTTCCAGCCGAAAGATAATGCAGATAGTGTCTTGAATACAGCAAAAATCAGTTATAAACTAGAATTTAGGATGAATTTAGGATCGGGTTATATCCTTTGGGTGAAGGGGTAATTATTTCAGTTTATAGAAATTTAAAAATCGATAGGAGCGAGAGTATAAATAGAGTTTAACTTTCTGTTGAAATAGTCAAGACACTATCTGCATTATCTTTCGGCTGGCAACTTTCGGCTAACTTTAACAAGGTGGTATGCACTTTATTACATTTTTTTCAGCATCTGTTGTTGGTTTTTTGTATTGTGTCATAAGCCATGGTGTAAGACCGTAGCCTTCGTCACACAACAAAGTAGCACTAGCTTCATTTTCATTTAAAATATTGCAAATTACTGAATTATACCAAATTCTTGAATCGTGTACAGATCCTGGCCACTGTACATCAATGCTTCTGAAACATTCCTTAGCATTTCCGGTCGCTTGTACAATTAAAGAAAAATACCCTTTACGATTTAAATATTCATCACCATGTTGCTTCGGCTTCATTATTTTAACGTGAGTACAATCAATGGCACCAAGAGCAGTTCGAAATTTATCTTTAGACTACCAATCTCGTTTGGCATTTCTCATTTCATCAGCTGATACTGGAAATTTTATCCACTCATTTCTTTTTTCACATATAGAACAACACACCTGCCAAATAACTTTGCATCGTTGGGGTGGTTGGGAAGTTGATTGTGTATACGTAAGTAGTGTTGATTATCATAGTTGTTGTCACACAGATTGACGCTAAATGGAAGAACTTCCTACGATTGTGTATTTAATTCGAGAGTACTGAAAATAGACCAATATACGGAACAATCACAATAATACCATTACTATCGAAAAACCAAAGTAAAATAATTAATTATCAGACCACATAATCTCGTTGTACAAGTAACTACTAACATAACCTATAAAAAGTAATGCGTCGATATTTTTACTTAAAAAAAAAGAACGAAATTAGTGCGAGAGGGAATAACACGTATTCTCCCGATATGTGTGGTTACTTTTTTATACACTATGCGATAAAATAAAAATTATTAAATCGGTGGCTTATTGGTTCAACCACCAGTACACATAGGGTTAAGATCCATGCCCAATTAAACTTTAATGTCAATGCCACAGGGTAGATGGCAATGCCTTAATTATTCGATGGTAACGAATTTTTTTTTTGAAATGTTAATTTTTAAGAATCAAGCTAACCCAAACAATGTTATGACCCCTCAAGTTGTCGTAACATGGTATATCCAAGTTTCATCAACAGTAATTAGCCGGCGCCATAATTCTGATTTATTGCGCCTAACTGCACCAACAAAGCATTGGAAATGTTCATTCGAACACATTTCTGGTTCAAAGTGAGCAAAAGCGGCATCCAACGGATTGCTTTCTTGATTCGATGTGTGACAAATACCTTCTTTGAACATATTCATAGCCTCTTCTATATCTGTAACTTTAATTCGATTCTTTGTCTAGATCAACACTTTTAATTCGTAGAAATTTATTTGAAAGTTTTTTATATTTATTTATACCAAAAATTAAATTAATAGTCTGATTCCGTGTAGCGTCAAAAGTACATATTACTTTCCCTCAAAGTCACCAGACCCCACCTTACAAATCTAATTTTCCGCCTATTTAAATCACGATAATTCAATTAAAATTAGGATTAGGTAGAACAAAACAAAATTCAACAAATTTATTATTCAGAGTAAAGTACTCGTACGGACTAACAAAGGTGAACGTGAAAACGACACAAGACATAAGGGAATAATCTGTGTTCTGCGTCTTCCCACGCACCAACCTTATTTCTCAAATTTACTGTACCTTTTTATTCGTTACGAAATTACAACATTAATTTTGTTTATGATATAAGAAATTAAAGTTATGAACGGTAAACGTACAATAAGAAGGTTTAGAGATTAAAATATTTACAACTTAATTGCAAATTTTTCTAAATAACAACATCAACAACTTTAGTACCAGGCGTACGCATATTTACGGAATTCCAGACAGACAAATGGAAAAAATACGGAAATACTGAAAAAAATTTAATAACGAATTGTTACTCGTAATTTAATCAATTTAATCGAGTAATTTTGGAAAACATTTTCGGCAACTACGAGGGTACGCGGCTTTTCGTATATAAGATATGTAAGCTGGTTAATAATTTAGGTGTAACAAGAGTTGAAATAAATTACTATGCGGAACATAAGAACAGCATTAAAGATCTACACAAACCGGATAAAAAGAGCCAATCCAAACTACATTCCACACTCCGATTTCCTGATAGTACAAATATAATATTCTAAAATCATTCAGCGGCGTTTTCGTTTCCTACGCTAAACCGCAAATAAATGTTACGATGTACACTTACTACGGAATTTTGTATATTTTTATAGCAATTTTTCATAAAAATCATAATCCGTTAACACATTAAATTAATATTATTTTTAGAGCTGTAAAAAATTTATAATCACATTCAATTTTTTAATTATCATTATTTTATAACTTATATTTATGTTTATGATCTAAAATTTTCAATTTTTTTTTTTATTTTTTTTTGTAATTTATCGACTGGCGAGTAAAAATAACAAAGTATGAAAAATAATCAAAAAAAATGTATTTTATTAATTACGGATATTTATTATGTCGATCGAAAATTCGGAACCAACGAATTTCAAATATAATCTGTTTATTGAGTTCAGTTTATAAAGAATAATTTGATGGCTAGTTTATATAAATGTGTGAGTAACATGCAACGGCTGGCGGTACAATTAAAACCATTGTTTCGTGTCTGAGCGCAGAGGTATGCGATTGCTTAGCTGTTGTTTTTTCTATTCCTACTGTTAGCCTGATAAACAATAAACAAAAACTGAGAGCATTCATATCAGCCGCACAATCGTATATTGCTGGATTTATAAGGTTCCGGCTGAAAAATTATATAGTGCACATTGATGCACAATGCATCGTGCTACTTTTTCTATATAGCACTTTTTCTTTTGCTACATAGCACTTCAAGATCATTGTTGCTTGTAACAATAGCTACGTTGCTTTCGTGAATCCCGCTTAGGTTAACTTTTGATTCTGAAAGCAACAACTTTTGGCTTTAAATAACAAATGCCAAATGTCTTTTTTACAACAAGAAAACAACCATTCGAAAAAATAGAAAATATAACCGCCTTGCGGTAAGCACCATAACGATAAAATGGATTTAATTCCCCTAAACCTAAAAATTTGTTGGCTTATACATTAAAGCCAGTGCGGCTTTATACAATGCGTTCTTATAATCTTGTTCGGCTTTGCGAAAGCAACGCACCTAATAACTCTACCCACCGACACCTCCTGCCTTTGCGGACCGAAAATTAACCGTCCTTCCGTTATAACAGATAAATAAATGTTTTTAATTCAAATAACCAAAACAATCACACCAAAATTATAAATGTAATAAATTTTATTTGAAATATACCATAAAATGAAGTGCGTGTGTAGCCGTACAACAATTCTCTTATCAAAAATAAACTTTTCCAAAGTTTAATCAAAACAAAAGAAAAACACGGCCATTAATCAATCAATTTTCCGATAATTAAATCACTTGCTAAAAAATAAAATACAACAAAAACATCAAATTAACAGATCTATAAATCTTATTAGATCCCAAGCAATTAACGTCTTTTCATTGCAACAAATTATTTTCTTCTTATTCTTACACACACATTCGGTAATGTAGTCGTTCGATTCTTCTAATTTTTAAATTAATCATTAGAATATGTACACATAAAAATAACAAGCGTAATTTCTTTTTTAACATTAAAAATGTAACATAGAAAACGATAAAATGAACGCATAAATCAAACATAAAATTTAATAATGAGAACTTTAGGTGTGTGAGAGGGTGTGCCGGTTATATATTTGTATGTATATGCGTGTGTGTGTGTGTGTGTTTGAAACCGAACAATAGAATTAAAAAGTTTTCCTCCAATTTTTTGTCTACCCCATTCATAACCCTAAAACTTTTAGGTATTGTGCAAAAGTTTTAACATACCCCAATAAGAATTTTAAAACCCATGTTGTAATAAAGATAATTGCGGTGGTTTACTGGGACCTTCAAATGGTTAATCAATTAGAGAGAAATAGGCGCAACATTAATTGGATGGAGACAACGACTGATGAAAACTTAAGAAACATGAACAATTTATTTTTACTGCATACGTCGTTGTTTCAGCCATTAAAAATTTGCAGTATTTGATCATAGACAAATTATAAATAGGACTGCTAAACCAATGGAAAATTTATGTTTAAATCAAATTCTCGATGTCGTTACAAATGGAAAAAAAATTCTAGCGGCTGTTAGTAGAAATATTAGTTGATACTCAAACCCTATTTTGGTCTACATTATGAGCGCAATACATATTTCTCGCTCAATATATTTTTCAATAAGCGCGCGAACAAATAAAAAATTTTATATTTGTGTATACAGTAAAACAAACGGAAAAATAACAAATTCAACTTATTTTTTATTTTCGTTTGAAAGTATCTTTTCTCTTATTCTAATATATATGCATGATTTATATTTTAATAAAACAGAATGAAATGAAACTAAAACGCACGTATTATCTATATACATACTCGTATATACATATGTACTATTTAAAATAATGTTTATGCACGATCGATAATTTCTTGTTTAGATATATAGAATTTAAACACGTGGTGACCATGAAAAGGAAGAGGATCTATTTTAGATGTAAGTATGTAGCTACGATGATTGTTTTGGTGTGCTGCATGAAGTATAATTTAAAAAACAAATATTTGGAGGAAATGATAAGAAACATCAACAATTTATGAACGAAAGGGAAAAATATTATAATTAAATGGTTTTTTAATGATCGCAGAAAACAATTACATATACATATTACAAATTTGTGTTTGTTTACATTATGTATATTTTATATGCCTTTCTATACTGGTTTGTCCAAATTAAATACATTCATGACTTAATTTTCCCTAAGTGTACTATTAAGGATGATGACCACTGACCAGTGTTTCACCATGAGGATGATCTTGGAAAAATGTTGGGAGTATAACATAACCATTCATCAACTATATATAGACTTCAGACAGGCGTATGACAGTATAAACCGCGACAACCTATGGGCCGCGCTCATATGCCTGGAAATCCCAGAAAAACTCGTTTCTCTGTGTAAATTAACAACATCCGGGTCTGTATGTAGAATCGTAATTGAAGGATCTGTGTCAGACTCCTTTGAAATAACATCTGGTGCTCGACAGGGAGATGCACTCGCGCCTGTGTACGTAGTGATGAAAAGCAACATTGAAACTTCGCGCTGTATATTTAATAGATCAGGCAAAATTCTTGGATATGCAGATGATATCGTGCTTCTTGGCCGAACACCTAACGATATCAAAGACAGCTTCATACCGCTCGATCGCTGCGCAGGAAGACTTGGTTTGGAAGTGAACAGTAGTGTAATGCCACACACTTATCATGAAAATTTCGACATCATTCGCGTGGCAATACACTTTGCATTTCGAAATAAGTACACCATTTTTGAGATGTCTCTCGGAGCGAGATGGACCGAGAAGAATGGAAGGCGATTGTACAGACAGCAAAATTCCCTGTTGAGATTTAATAGTTAGCGAAAGAAGAGAGAGGGGAGGGAGCAGATATAACAGAGTAGGGATACAAAAAAAAAATTTAAAATAATTCTACAAATTAATAATACCAAGAAAAATAAAATAAACTTTATTTTCAATGCTAAGTTTAATTAAAACTAAAATACATAATAATTGCTTAAATTAAATTCAAATTCATAAATATTTTTTCAATCTTCCCTTCAATTGTTGAAAACCATTGTTAGCTTTACTGCTGGAAGTATTAAGTAACTTCTTTTTTTTATTTGAAGGCCTATTAGTTTGCCGAACTTTTAATATTTTATTTTTAATATTATTATCTTTAAGAGAATTATTAAAGTGTTTAACAGTAAATCTAATTAAAACTTTTACAATAAAATTTAAAATTTCATCTTTATGAGATTGGCAATGACTGAAGAATTCTTTTTTACTAGATATAACGGAAATCATATTAATTGAGACGCGTGGCTTAAATTTAAAATGTTTGAAAAATTTATCGAATATTAAAACGATTTCCTTTAAATCGTTTTCAAACATATCTGACGGTGTAGTCAAACTTCCGCAAGGCAAGCCTTGTTTAGATGATTTTGATTTGTAAGCACGTAAATTAATCAATTTTGCCGATTTTTTCTCCAAATTATTAATTTCTTTAAAATAATTTTTGCACAATATACATTTATTTTTAAAAATAAATTTATGCGCAAACCATCCAGCGACATATGCATTCGCACAGTTTTTTAAAGCAACACACTTAACAATTTTATTCTCGTTAATAATTTCGAGAATGTCTTTTATTTCATTTTCCTCGTCGTCTTCTATCGCGGCTTCAATAGTCTCCAAATCAATATCGTCATCATCTAGTTCACGGATTACCAATGCGTTTAATGAGGTACACGGCATTTGTTCTAATAAATTAATCGAATTGGAATATTCATATCCACTTAGGTTAGGCGACTTGAAATTTTGGAAACAAATTAGTTTGAGGTTTCTACATACTCGAAAGGCCGAAGGATTTTTTTCATAGCTGCCTCTATTTGTGCGAATCATTGAAATATTATTTTCAATAGGATCTTGATTTAAATGGGATGTTATTAAAAAATGCTGTTCAGGATCCTTAGAAACGTAATACCATAAATTTAGCACACCATTAATGGTTTGTTGAAGGCCTGAAAAACAATACGGAAAAGTCATTTTCCCTTCAGATTTCCAAAAATATATTTGTTGTGACGCATTTTTCAAATTATCAAGAATATCTAGTTGCTCTTCGGAAATTGCATTTTTATCTGGATTTGATGCAAACCTGCTAACACTATTTAAATTATCAAAAAGCTTATTGAGCCATCCAATAAATGTATCTGTTGAAATAGCAGTATTTTTTTCAGCTTCAGTGAAAAAATCATTAGCGATTGCTGCAAAAATACCCATAGATACTCCTTTGCTGAATACTTGGGTAGCTAATTTAACAGACAATTTTTGAAAAGCATTTGGTTTTATATGCTCCCTCGTCAATTTATAAAAAACTTTAATTGTGCCCTCATCAAAATCGAATATTTTTTCTAATATTTTCCAAGAAACTCTACCGAATTGTGTTAATATATCTGCGTTAATTAATCTATTTCTAATACTTTTGATCAAATGAGGTACATCATATAGAAGAAATATATTTTTTTCATTAAAAACAAAGTAAGGCTTTGAAATCGAAGCACCTAAAATATTATAAGCACTTCTGTTGTTACTACCTTGGTCACAATTTACGGCACATACATCAAATCCCAAAAGTGTTATTTCTGAAATGCAATAACAAATAATTTTATGCAGATCTTTCCCACTAACATTTCCAATATAGATGCCTAAAGATTGTTTCCAGTTGCTATTTAAACCGCGAAGCATAAGAATTAGAGCATGAGTTGCAATAACATCTTTACGACCTAGATGCCCGTGATCCAAAAATCCATAGATTATGTCTTCTGATGATATAAATTCTAATTCTGGCTTTATAGCCATTTCATCTAATAATAAAATACATTTTTTGTTTATGTTAGATAGTTGAGCGCTTTTAATGCGGAGCAAATCAATAACACTCTTCATTAGTCCCGATGAAAATGGAATATTGGAATGCCACCTGCGAATGGTTGATACTGATGGCAATACAAATTCCAACTCAAGAAGGTATTTGTAAAGTGCAGGAGATTTATAATAAAATTTTAAAAACAGATCTCGCTCTTCGTTTTGCCATTGAGATTTAGGTTTATGGCGAATCTGGGACAATATAAACGTTCTGACCGGATCATTTTTACTGCTGAATATTTCATTTATTTTTTCGGTAACCATATTTTCTAATGGCTCCAATTTCTTTTTTTTTGGAGATAGAAAAATACAGCGCGGAATTTTGGAACGAGGAGAATTTATTAAAACCTCTTTTGAAACATAATGCACTTCAGGAAAATATTCTTCTTTAATTTCTAGATTTTCATTATTACTGTTAAAACAAATATTCCGTAGCCGGTTTGAATAAACTTTCAAATTTGGGCCGGGTATAGGTAAATTTCCTTCCAAAGACAAATGATAGTCTTCAATAAACGGCGAAACTGTTTGCATATGTGTGGTATTCTCATCTGAGCTATTTCGAAGATTTTGCAAAGAGGTTTCTTCTAAAGAACGTTTTCTTCTAGTCGCGGTGATAATTTTTATATTTGAAACACTTAGCAAAACAATACATTCACTGTCCATACTGCTAAGGTCACACGCACAAATATTGGGATAAGGAATAGGATAAACATTTTTATTTAACATTTTTTTGGTACCTAAAACACGATTATCAGTATCGTAAAAATGATTCTCACAAAATTTTATTGGTGATTTTGAAATTTCTGCAATTGTACTAAGATTTTTGTTGCCAGAATGTTTAATCCAAACATTTCTTCTATTATCATTTGGCAAATTAAAATACGACAAAAAACTTCCACTTCTAGAAATATTTAAACATCCTTCGTAAACACAAGGATAGGAAGACATAATTACTTTAACAGAAAAGTTTTTAATCACTTTAATTTAATTCTTAAGTCACACAAATTTATTTCAATCCTACAATAACTCGAATGTAACTGAATGCATAAAAATTAATCTACCAATAAAACAAAAATATAAAAATACTAGAAGAATGCACACACACTACACACACATATTTCGAAAAATTTACAACTTTATAATTGTAAAAGCGATATTGTACACACGACCACGAATACTATCCTAGTCAAACGAAATCCAATATAAATTTGTAATTGTATAATCTTGCGTTGCGAGGCAACGAAAATGAGGAAAAAAATCATACGAAATTACCGTTATGAATGAGCACGGTGATATACTGATACATATGCAATACAAATGATAATGTAATATAGTAAAATCTAAAAAATAAAAATGTTAAATCGTGTATGGAGTGGTATCTATTGAGGTAATATTGTACTTTCTAGTAATTCCACTATTTATTATAAACACAATGGTTTTAGCCAGCATTTCAACTAACAGCCGCTAGAAATATTTTTCCATTTGTAACGACATCGAGAATTTGATTTAAACATGCATGTTCCATTGGTTTTGTAGTCTGATAGAAGTCTCTTGTCTGTGATTGTACGAACTGTAACCGACAAGAAACAGAATTATTGGATACGTCAAACTGGGAGGGACATTTCTATCCACAACCAGAAAGAAACTTTTCTATATTGTTTCGATGCTGACAGGAATACTTTATTTAGGAATAAATTTTTGTCATGTCTCAGCATATTGCCGACCAAATTAAGTGAAATATTCTTGTTTAATCTGGATGAACACAAAATGCATAATCTTTCTAAGAGTCAACAGGTGATTCAGAAAACAACAATAAATAAATTTCCTTCATTCAACGAATTAGGTCTACTCACAGCGTACTATCTCATTTCGCCTTCGAGACAAGAACAACTCTACCACGAACTTGTTGCGGCAGCTTGGTTAGCGACAATCTGTGTATATAGCGCAACAATAATAACCTTGTTAAAGTTAGCCGAAATTTGCCAGCCGAAAGATAATGCAGATAGTGTCTTGACTGATTAAACAGAAAGTTAAACTCTCTTTATACTCTCGCTCCTATCGATTTTTAAATTCCTATAAACTGAAATGATTTCTCCTTCACCCGAAGGATATAACCCGATCCTAAATTCATCCTAAATTCTAGTTTATGACTGATTTTTGCTGTATTCAAGACACTATCTGCATTATCTTTCGGCTGGAAACTTTCGGCTAACTTTAACAGTATACAATAATATACCCACCGTGGAATAATCATACACAACAAAAAATTGATTTTATTGTTGTTATGTTGCAATTATTGACCAACCTCAATAAATTTTATTATTTGTTTACGGAACCTAACAAAAAATTTATTGTTTCCTCGGTCATTGACTTCTATAAAAAAACAAATAATATTTTTTTTAAGATCAGGTGTTGTTGTTGCTCGAAGAACAAATTAAATGCGATGTCTAAACTGTAAAATGCATCGTACGCTCGCAGGGGTATTCAGTGATTGGTCTCGGTGTGGTATAGTTCAGTTAGACAAATCAGTATAGGAACCAAGCGCACATTTTAGTGGAAAAAAATATTCGATATAATTTCTTGTAAATGCTAGAAAAACGTACGTTCAACTTTTAATATTTTTTTAATCATAGCAGACGTATGTCCAACTTTGATTTATTTTATTATGTTTACAAACAACTGGACATTTCGCATTGGTATTTGACGTTTCGATTTGTGTTAATTTGTCGCCGTTTATTTTAAATTTGAATGAAATACATATTTAATTTTGAGTTCAACAAACAAAAATGTTTATTTTAAAGATGATCAAAAATCTACATATATGTTCATAATTATAGCTGGTTCCGAGTACTGACTTATATAATTCCAAATAAAAATACTTAAATAATTGGATCATGTACATATACATGTATTATTAAATAAATATAGTCAAATTATATATGTAGGTCAAAGCATCCATTCATTTTTTTCAATAAAAATATAAATATGTTCAGAATTTGATTGTATCTTTCTAAATAAAAAAAAATCGCTTTGAAAATAACAAAAAACATTTTATCTGTACCTCCATATGTACTGATAAAATTTTGTCTAAATTTAGTTAGTTTTTATGTGGGTTGCATGCACAAAATTTGTATAGCAGTTTGGCTGCATACATGCATTTTGATTTAAACGGAAAAAATTATATCGAATATTTTTTTCCACTAAAATGTGCGCTTGGTTCCTATACTGCCTAGAAAAAAAATCTTTGCATAAGCTAAATCACTTGATAAAATCCTGTTACTCTAATTCGAATATTTTTAGAAATATTCGATTAGCATTCAAATACATTTTGAGAGGCCAGCAGGTAACTACTTCCTGGATCTAGTTAAAAATTCAATTGAGTGATTATGTTATGTACATATTTTTTGTACCACAAAAATTATAAGGATTTCGTGAAAAATTATAATTTGGGAATTGTTGTTAATGGCAAATTGGATTACGCGCGGACGATCGATAATCGGTAAGAGATAAATTTTGAATCGGTTTTTTTAGTGCGGAGGCTAATAGTAAATATGATTTCATACGCTAGGTCTATTTAATTAATTAATCTATTTTTACAAAATATTTGTTTTATTTATGTATTTAAATGCACCCGTGAATTTTAGTGCTTTTTGTACAAATATGTTTAGTTTATTTTTTGTTATAGATATTTTGTATATATTTTGTTGTGTATTCGTACGCTGAATTAGTACGATAGTAATATTTAACCTTTTTATTTATTTTTTAAATATATATTTTTGAGGACTATACCTACGTGGGACACCTCGTTAAAAAAATGCATTGCAAGTCTTACCTCACGGGTGATGTGGAAACGGATTATTTAATGCAAACCTTTCCATAGGGCGGCATTTTCGAAAAGTGCAAGGGGCGCCAAAAGGCCTAGCGCCGGCCCTGCCCAATCATCATCAACAAACTTTTCAAAGCTTGAATCGATTCTAGGTGCTTTCTTGCTACTTCTAGCTTCATTATAGACCAAATATTTTCAATGGGATTTAAGTCTGGACTATACGGGGGTCAGCTCAACACATCGATACTTCCTTCTTCGAAGTACTTTTTACCTTTAAATGAAGACATATGAAAAAAAACTAGTTTTTAACAAATTATTTATGTTTATCTGAAAGCCAATTTTTCTATCTACAATTCAAATTTAATAACTCACAACTTTGGCGGAATAGCACGGAGTGTTGTCCTGTTGAAAAATAAATTTGCATGTCTCGCCAAAAAGCTTTAACACAGAAGGCTCAAATTCGTTATGTAGGACCTGCAGATAAACAGCTGCTGTAATGCTGGAACTAAGGAAGCACAATCGACCGGTTTCACTTCCAGAAAAGCATCCCCAGACCATGGCTCCTTCATTTTTCGGTGGAAGTCTTAAAAGACATTCGTTGCTAGGCCTCTCTCCCCCCGGTTTTCTTCTTACGAGAATTCTTCAATCTCCAACATGCAATTTGAATTTTGATTCATCGGGGAAAATCACACCATTCCATATCTCTGCGGAGTCCAAGAAACATGCTCCTAGGCCCATAGCAAACGTTTTTTTTTCACTAGTAATGTGAACTCAGACTTCTGGACTGGTTTAAGTGCACTCAAACCAGCTTTAACAAGTCTTTTTGTCCTAAGCTGGCTGAAATTTGTTTTCCCGTTGCTCGCTCAACATCCCGTCTTATGTCCGATGAAGTTTTAAAACGGTTCCAACGACATTGTAGTATTATGAAACGATCTTCCACTGGCGTTGTCTTTTTGGGCCTTCCAGAGCCTTTGTTTCTTTGTGTACTGCCCATCTCTCGCATTTTTTTTTAATATTCCACGTGACAGTACTTTTAGGTATGTTTAATCTTTCTGCTATTTAGCGCGTAGTTAAATTTTCTCGCGCCCAAATCAACGTATTGTTTTTACACTGCTCACTAACTTTTCCCATTTTTTTAACTAAAATTGCACTTTATTCTTTATTTCACTAGGATCACTTCCAAAATAAGTTAATCTTACAAAATCGGCCCTATTTATACTCAAAAAAAAAAATTACAGACAATAAAACATCTGCACCCCAATCTCGACCAAAAACTGTAGGCGTAAAATAAAATAATTGCTTGACCAATTTTTTTGCACATCAGTTGCGGGGTTGTACCGGTGTAATAAAAGCAAAAGGCGGTCCAACAAAATGTTAATATTAAAGATAGAACTTCTATAAATCAATAAAAAACAAAAAAAAACATAAAACATTTTTCGGGGTTTTCCCCTAAATTGCAGGTAATTTTTTTCAAAAAATTACGTCATACTGTATTTAAAATGAAACAATAAGCAAATGCGTTCAAAAGTTTTGTAATTTTAGCAAAATAAGACTCAAATTTGCAATAAAATATGTTTGCCCAATTTTTTTTTTCCCAACACTGTATATATGATTGATTTTTGGTGTAGTCTCCGTGATGTCTTGTCATTTGCCAGAATTGGATACACTGAAAATCAAAAGGAGCCGATAATTAGTTTTACTTAAAAAACATTTCTGAGCAATGTGATAGTTTTCCGCAAAAAACACCATAGTATTAGAATAATTAATTTATTAAATATTATTCTGATTTTAAATTTCATGAAATTTAAGTTTTCACTCAAAATTCCTATAGGAAATACTTTAACAGTGTGATTTCCAATACATGAGTATTTTTGTTAATTGGTATAAACTTCACACTCATAAGATAAAAAAGAGATTCTACTTTAAATTTACAATAATATCGGTCCGGATCAGATAGTCGCGCTCCCCTAATAGAATTCGAAAGTTGTTGAAAAACCTTAATAACTCGAACAACCAAGAGCGAACTTAGGCCTATCTGAATTGGTAAGTCCTGGTAAAATAAAATGGACCACTACATTCAAATTCAAAATACTCTCAAATATTACTCAATTAACTTGACTCATATTTGGCGGAGCCCAACTCTTTTGGTAGGCTAAAATTACCTCTTTCCATATAACGTCTATGTGTAAAAAACTCTGAAGCTGTTGTGACATGAGTTAATACGTGTCAAAAATGTTCATAGAATTTTATTAAATAAAATATAGGCGCTTTGTGCGAATTGGTTTTTGCGACCAACATATACTTCTGACTTATTTTCTCTTTAAATATCTAAAAATTCAATTTAAACTAAATAGAGCCGTGTACACTACACTTTTTGGTTAATTTGTGTAAATACAATTTTAAAGTTTTATAAATTTATTTATTTATACAGTAATAAATTGTAATAAATGTGTAACAAATTTTAGTGTAGGTAGCGGGCTAATTTGTTCGGTACAAGTTTAGAGCAGTCCAAATCTTACTTCTAGTTCACTGCCTGGTTATTTCTATGAAAATAGTAAATTGAATAGTAAACATTCTTTAAAGATTAAACAGGTCAAGTAGATGGTGGTAATTTTACTATTTCATATTACATAAAACTATGTTAAGGAATGCCCTCATTACGAAATACATATTTATATTCCTTACCCCAAATACCCATTATTTTAAATGTGCTACATATTCGATCGTATACACAGCAAGTCTGTTTGTGTATAGACATATGATTTATATATAGACTCGTACTCTTATCTAAACAAGGAGAGTGTGGGCCTATCAAAAATATAAATAAATTCCGAAATGTATACAATTTCGAAACGAATTCAACATACAAAAATCTAATTTATCTCAAAATAAATAATAAATCAAATGAACCAAAAATTTGTATTTATACATGTATCGGTATACTCTTATGTATACATCACACACACACACACACGTGTATAGATACACAGCCATGCACACCTTAAATTGGTTTTCCACTGGAAAATTTCATCGTTCAGAAAAATTCCCTAAATTCCATTTTTGCTTCAATTTAATATTTAATTTTTGTATTTGCGCTATTTTGGGTACTATGTGCAAAAATCAAAGCAAAATAGGAAATCAATCAATCAATCAATAAAAATCAGGATCAAAATTATCATTATATTTTAAAAAAATATAATAAGAGTTTAACTTCCTCCTCCAAGGCGACTCAATTTTTTGGATGCGAGCGAACATAACAAACAAAATGTTTAATTAAATTTAGCTTCATCATAATAATTATGACGATGATGAGGATGTTGCTGTTGATGGAATGATAGATGAGGAGGCGAAAGAAAATATTTCCATAAATTTTCTTATTTTCGATTGAGTCATGCTCATTAATGATTAATCTAGTGATTTGAGGAAAATTTATTTTTTTTATAAACAATTTCATTAAACGTTTTGTTTTTGGCCTGTCCATTAGGAATCATGGAAAATGGATTGTACACGAGCTCTTCCACAACAATTTGTGCGGCTTGTTCTGGAATATAGTGTTACGAGTTACGATTCTTCCAAGTTTTTTTATATAAATATTTAAGCTTGATAAATTATATGTATAATATTAACAGAGCGTAATTACAGCGGCTCCATTGATAATTTAATTCTCAATGTTTATAGTCACACTGTGCTTATGCTGCTAATTGTCATCAAAAACAAAATTACTATTTTTGGTTTCTTTTGGTTGGTAACAAAAGAAAAAAAAAAAAAAAAAAAAACGGGGAATCAAAGAACGGGTACAGGTAGTCAATCAAGAAACAAACGATGGTACACATCGGAAATAATTGAAAAATAAAAAATAAAAATAATAATTATCGAGCGCGTGTAAAATAAATCGATTGATTTAAAAATATAATAAAACGCAAATTGTGATAGTATGTTTTTTTTTAAATTATAATAACTTAAATTTGGCATTGTGAATAAAAAAATAAAATAAATAATAAGCTCGTATGTAATTATAATAAGAATCGTGTGATAAAAAAAAAAATGTTGAGTGCTATGTGGATTATACCGCTAATGGCGGACTGCAAAGTTTTCGGCCATGTGTAATAAGTGAAATTCGGCCGTCAATAAATTAATAAATGATATAAATCTAAGTAATAATTAATAAAACTAAACAAATCATAAAAATAAAAACTAACATATCACAAATATCACAATTTTACTTAAAATTATCGATAATACAGGGTTATCCAATTCGAGGTTGATAAAGTAGAAATCTGTATACCGACATCTGTCAAAGATAAACGTCAAGTACGCTGTCATTTATTTAGTTGACATTCTGCCATTTAAGAATATGGAGCAACATACGCAGCAGAACATACGCAAATTGGGTGTTGGAAAAACAGGCCGTCGATGCTGATTTTTCGAACAAAATTTTCTTCAGTGATGAAGCTCATTTTTCGCTTGGTGGATACGTTAATAAGCAAAACTGTAGAATTTGGGGCTCAGAAAATCCACAATTGATTGTAGAGAAGCCATTACACCCGGAAAAAGTCACTGTTTGGTGCGCATTGTGGTCTGGTGGTGTGATTGGGCCGTATTTTTTTGAGAACAACCATGGACGAACCGTTACCGTCAATTCTGAGCGCTATGGCCGCATGTTAACCGATTATTTTTTTACGAAAATCGAAGATTATGATCTTGACGATATGTGCTTCCAGCAGGATGGAGCAACCAGTCACGTAACACGAGCAAATCGAGATCTTTTGCAAGAGAAATTTCCTGGACGTTTGATTTCGCGATTGGCTGATGTCAATTGGCGTCCAAGATCCTGTGATTTAACGCCTTTGGATTTCTTTTTGTGGGGCTACGCGAAAGATCGTGTTTACGCAAACAATCCTCAAACTCTTGACGAATTGAAAACTAATATTCGTAAGGTAATGGCCGAGATACCGCCCGAAATGTGCCGAAAAGTCATTGAAAATTACCTCAAAAGAATCAAGGCCTGTAAGAAGTCCCGTGGAGGACATTTGAATGATATCTTGTTTAACTAAAAATGGCAAGGATCAATCTGTAAAATGAAATAAAAATTACAATACATTCCGAATATTTTGTGTGTTTTTTTTAAGTTTACTTTATCAACCTCAAATTGGATAACCCTTTATTATCGTCACACATCCAGTTATAAATTGATGAATTAAAATCTACTATAATAAATAAAACTCAGAATACAAATATATAATATAAACAAATACATATTAAAGCGTCAGATTAATATAAGTTGGACTCGAGCGCTGGTGTTGATAATGAACATACAACATAACCACATATGTTAACATCGATTATTTTAAAAACATAAAGCCGCATCAACAACATTATTAACTGTCATCTTCATCGTGGCATACAACGTGGGATATATATGGATATTTGTATGCGGCGTAGCATGCAACGGATCGTGCAACAACGGATGCCATATAATGCTACACGTAGCTGCGTTTTGTAAGTCACAACACATACACTCATAATAAATAACATTTTCATATACAATGGTTAGTCAAATTTAATTTTAGTAGTAATTTTTGTTTAGTTACCATTTGTTTATGTAAGTTCTTATAATTATAAGCTACTAATTTTTATTACGTTAAGGATCATATAAGTATAGTTTAGCTTGGTAGGGCTTAGAGTAGGGTTTATAATAACATAACACCAAATATTCGAAACATAATTTAATTAAAAGTTTATGACAAGTTAATATGTTAAATTTGCGTTTTGTTTTTGCTGTTTTTTTGGGTATAATTCGCTTTGTATATTAACTGAGAAAATGGAATAGAGTTTTGAAGTGCTTAAGTGAGGATGAGTTGAGGTGAGTATTGGTTGGGTAGGTAGTATGACTGAGGTTGGTTTCCGTCCTTTTTCACTGTAATTATTAATATTTTTCTTATTTTTTTTTTATTTATTCTTCGATCATTCGAGATTCCACCAAGTTCCGACAACCCATCCCACGCTCCTGAGCATTAGCTGGCGTAATTGACCGAACCTCGGAACCTCTGATGGAATAAATATTCTGTTAACAATCGGTACTTTACATTACCAATTAAGATTGTTACAATAGAGTCCATGGTTTTGGGGAAACAACGAATCAAACTGGTAGAGATTTGTTCAGGTTAACATCTGATAAGTGACTTAGTGCAAATATCGATCAACGTAGAGGGTTGTACAGGAGATTGAAGGACGCCAATTGTTTTCACCGAAGCATCGCATTTTGCTACGTTTGCTATAATTTGAAAAATACTGTATAGACTAATGATAAAGAATTAAGCTGTGAAAAAAAAATGTTTTGCGAAAATCGATTAAGCGATAGCTAGGATTTATAAATTGAGATAGGATTTATTCATATATTGTATGTATTCGACCATACTCAGAATAAGAGAAATAAAAAGAATAATAAAAGTTGAGTTTAATTTTCGTTCAATTTTGCTGTCACTTAAAAAGAATAACCGAGCGAAAATTTTCGTCCAGGAATAGAAAATTTAACAAATACAACATCAAAACCCAAACAAATTTTAGTGCGTTGAATCAAATATAGTTGAATGTAATATGCATGCTTATTTTTTATATAAGAAAATTTGAAATTACATATTCGTATATTTTATCTTTTCTATTTATAATATATTCATGTACACATATAATATACTAATATGAATATAAATCTATTCATATTAGTATATTATAAATATAAATATTATAAATATAAATATTTTTTATAATTTTAAACACATATATTTATATATTTGTTGATATATAATACGTTTATACTCAAAACTATTGTAGTTTCACTCAAGATTTTAGGAAATGTATCAAAAAAAATTTACAAAAAATATAGCCGAAAAGTCAAATTGGAATAATAATTTCTTGTCTTCGTTTCTTACGTTATTCGTGTTATTTTTTTTATTCCATCTATAGTTGGCCCTAAGCACACATACCAATACTATACAAGAATACCACAGACGACAGCTAAATCGAATCTTTTAAAAAGAAATCGGTTGCGCCCTTACCATGTGCAACGTACAATACCGTTTACTTGCTGCGTCGATGCCAAGAAAATTCACAGTTTTTTAACAACATTTTATGGAGTGACGAAACATGTTGTAAAATGGAGGGGATATTCAATATCGATAATTTGTATTATTGGGCTCGCGTAAATCTAAAAGTAGGACGGCGTAGTCGGTTTCAATATCAATTCGGAGTGAACATGTGGACGGGAATAGTCGACGGAAAATTGATTGCTTATTTGAAGTGGCACGTCCCATCAACGGGGAAGTTCCTCTAAGTTTTCTACAAAATGACTTGGATGACTTACTTGATGACGGTCTACAAACAAGTGAAAATACTTGGCTGCAACATGATGGAGCTCCCCCTCACTATGCACTATGTAGTGAGACAACATCTAAACGTAAATTATCCAAGCCGCTGGGTTGGAAGGGGAGGGTCCATTGTGTGTCCACCGCGGTCTCCTGATCTAAATCCTTTACAATTTCGGCGATGCCGATTATGTATTTTGGCAAATGGTTGACACTTCGAACACTTATTATAATATTTAAAATTAATAACACAAAAATGACTTTATTCATTTTGTTTTGTTTCTAACAAAACTGATTTTAGAAATCGAAATTTTGTTAAGTGAATTTTTTAATAAACACGACTTCCTTTGTCAAAAAATTGATAAAAAACATTCCGATGTGTGATACCATTTTAAAATTTGCATTAGTGTCGGATATTTTTCTGATAGTGGATCAAATTTCTGTAGTACATTTATTTCCCGCTGGCGCCACTTAAACATCAACAAAAAAAAATTGAAAAACAAAAAGATTTTACAAAACCATGTCTCGGATTTCGAACAAAATCGACCCCCTGACCAATATGTACAATAGATTTTAATAAATCGGAAAAAACAAGTTGCATAGCAACACACAAAACGAGCAAATTACAAGATTATTGCCAGGACCCCTTTACAGTAGGATGAAATTTCCAGTAGTTAAATAAATTCGAGTACTGTTGGAAAAATGTATATGAGTTGCTCTCGGTAGTGTCAGATTTCAAAATCCAATTTTGAAAAACAAAATCGTATATCCGGATTTAAATTTTGTCCAATTTTCCACTCATTAATTCTATATTTCGTTAACGTATTAGAAATTTCAGTTTAGAAGCATAATCAATGTATAATAACACAGATAATTGATTTTCAATTTGCAGCCGGAAAATTAAGTCTGCCACGATCGGCTGTAATGAGCATACTTTGAACTTTGTCAAAAGCATACGAAGGAAAAATTTTACAAATTTGCTTAAATTTTATAGCATATTCATGTCGATTCAATGAATTCTTCTATTCTTCTTGAAAAATCTTCTTGACTCAAACAGAAGAAATCAATAATAGAAGAATCTTCTATTTTGCTATTCAGTGTAGCAGTGGGATCCTAATCTTCTATTTTTATTATTGAAAGTTCCAAATCGATTTTTTTTTCTTCTATTTGCTCTTGCTATAATGTCAAAAATGATTATTACACAAAACCAAAACTGTGCCCTAATTCTCTAAACAGTAAGATAATTTGTAAACGTGTAAACGATAATTTATCTTGCCTTTTTTTGCAATATTCGCATTCTCGAATTGCACTCCAAGATAAAATTTAAAACGGTTACGATAAATAAATGTCAAAACTTCACACTCTTCGTGGGTTCATATTTAGACTTTGATGGCCCATATCTTGTGTTCCCATTTAAATTTCAACATTAATCTTATGAATATAAGTTATTCTAAATAGCATCTGTTCCCAAACTATATTTCAACTTGTTATGGGTTGTGGTAAGGGTAATTTTAAAGGTACAAATTTTATACAAAATATTTATTTTGATTCAATATAGATCTTCTATTCTCAATATCTTCTATTCTTCTATACTTGTGTATGAAAATTATTAAATGTCGAAATAGAAGGAAAAAATAGAAGAATTACTATTCCATATTAAAAATAAACAATTATTTTGATTTTTTCGTTTGAAGGTTTTGACTAAAAATAGAAGATATAAAAATGAGACTTTTATGACAAGAAGAAATAGATTTTTTTCGATTGTTATCAAAAGCGGGTTGTGTTCTGATTAAATCTTCACAATTTAAAAATGAATTTTTGTTTAATGCGAAGTGAAACAATCCGCCAAAAGCGTATTGGTTCGTAAGTAAATTTATTAATTATTTAATAAAAATTAATTAAATAAATTTTTGTAGACAAAAACCAAAAATGAGATTGAAGGATATAAGAATAAACAAGGATCCGTTTCAGCTTATTGATAGTGTATTCCACAAGTACTTTTGATTGCAAAAGGGAATTGTTGTGATATTTGTAACCGATTTAGTAGCAAAATCCAGCTTCAACTCAATACCATTTAAATTACAAGTGTATTAATTATTTGGAAATGCAATTAGGGTACATAAATGAGTCTTATTACTTAGGTGCTTGCTACTTTGCATTTTTTGTGGGCAAGGAAGTTATCAAGCTTCCGTTGGTAGCAACAATGTGTTGGGCCTGTAACAACCTAGTGTGTCAAGATGTATTCGCAATGTAACTTGCCTTATAAACAAATATTTGGTGCCAAAGCACAGAACATTGCCTACAACTATTTTAGAAAAAACTAGAAACAAATCAAGGTATGCAAAAAATGTATCATATTTATTAATTTATACAATTTCGTAATGTTCCATTAACAGGTTTCAGGACAAATATGGAATGAGGAATATAATCAGTGCTATTGATGGTGTCCAAATAACCATCGCCCCACCAGAAAATTCTGTTGAGACACCTGGCAATTTATACATTTGCAGAAAAGGATATCACAGCATAAATGCGCTGGTAAAGTTGGGGATGTGACATCTACTAGCGCATTAAAAATAAGCTCATTGTGCATATCCATACTACGGTAACTTGAATCCGGTATCTACTTCGTTTCTTTCCCCTTTACCTATAAATTAAAAAACATTTATAGATAAAGGGGAAAGAAACGAAGTAGTTACCGGATTCAAGTTACCGTAGTATGGATATGCACATTGAGTTTTTTTCCATGAAATTTTAGCACGGCATACTTTATGAAAATAAAAATAGAAGAAAACAATTCAATTTGGAACTTTCAATAATAAAAATAGAAGATTACAATCCCACTGCTACACTGAATAGCAAAATAGAAGATTCTTCTATTTTTGATTTCTTCTGTTTTAGCGAAGAAGATTTTTCAAGAAGAATAGAACAATTCATTGTATCGACGTGAACATTAAACGTCAAAACGAAATTTTAATTATTTTTTATCCTTAACAACTCAAAAAATATAATTGCTAGAAACGTAAATTGTTGCATATACATCAAAGCCATCTAGAATCACACATAGCCCTCAAAATCATATTGAAAAATATTCGGAGTCGGTAGTTATTTGAAATTCAAATCAAGATACGGTTAGATAACTTATAAAACAAACCAAATGTTTGAAAAGAACATTACAACAGTCAAAAATGTCTTTATTTCGTATGGTCGCATTATTTTTAGTAAAAACCTTCTAAGCGAAAAAATCAAAAAATTTGTTTATTTTTAATATGAATAGCAATTCTTCTATTTTTCTTTCTATTTCAACATTTAATAATTTTCATATACAAATATAGAAGAATAGAAGATATTGAGAATAGAAGATCTATATTGAATCGACCTGATTAACCCCCTCCAACTAAGCGATACAGAGCTTTTCGGTAAAATAATTAGAGGCAACTTTTCTCGACGTCTTTCATAGCTTTATGAAATAATAGAGTCCTTTATCTAGAATAGGAAATGACAATTAAATGTACAGCATCTTCACAGCACCAACAATCGTTCCGAGAACATAATAAATGCTGATGAAATGTGTCATCTAGCATCTATAAACCGCAATAAGGATACAAACATAAATTGTATACTGAATATGTACGAGTTTATTATAGAGCATGGTTAAAAATGGCATTCCATTAGAACATAATGTTGACGACAACCACAAACAAAACGGAGGAGAGCTCTTAAAGAAAATTCAAAATTTGTTTTGTGATAAAAGCTTCAACATGTTTTCCACTTGCGGTAGGTAATATATTTAGTACATAACATAATAACACAACGACCAACGGAGTACCAGGATACGACATAATAAGGATATAAAATTAACGTTAATGCATAGAGAAGAAAAAGGATGTAGAAAATGGATGGAAATGGGATGCTTGATGATTAAAATGTTTTAATTCGTGTAATGAAATTATGAATGTTATAGTGTACATTAAAATGTAGGGTAATGTTAAATTATTATTTTAGGAATTTGTCTTTTGATACGAAATATGTAAAATGGTTAACATTCGGATCAAACTAGCTCTGCAGAATTACTCTTTGGTTTAAAGGATTTAGTGCGATAAAGAATATTTGATTAGTTAAATTAATAAGAGAGCAAGAAAGTGTTTCTGCGCCTCTTGTATCGGTTTTCTGATGTACGAGTATTATACAAAGAAATTGAGTTAACTAGGAAAATAGTTAATTACAATGGAAGTGAGATATTGCTTCAACTACAAAACTTGTTAGTTTCACTATAAAAATGATTGAATCAGATTTAATATTTCTTGAGAGCATGAAAGTATTTCTATTTAAACTTTATTTAATATTATAATAATTTTTAATAAAATTGTCACTAATTTGCATATTATATAAAACATTTACAGTGTAAATCACCAATTGTAAGATAATTCAATATGGCGGCTATTGGAATCTATTTGAATCCAATAAGAATTCTGTTTCCGCTATGTTTTCCAATTTCACCGGATACGTATACGTGTTATTTTTTGTAAGAAACTTCACAGACTCGTATTTTGTCATATTTTCTCCGCCCCTTGTACGGGTGCGCTAATGGATTGTACAAAATAGTAGAATTTACTAGAAAAATTGTTAACTTAAATAGTTGATTCATCTAAATAAATTGTTATTTTTACAAAACAAATGTTTGAGTTCGTTTTAAGATTGTTTGAGAGCGTGAAAGTGTTTTGTCACATTTTTTGTGTCCTTTGTACGGGTGTGCTGATGTATTGTACAAAATAGTTGAATTAACTAGAAAAATTGTTAATTTAACTAGATAGGAGTTGTTGATTCAACTAAATAAATTGTTAGTTTTACAATAAAAATGTTTGGTTTGGTTTTAAAATTGTTTGAGAGCGTGAAAGTGTTTTGTCACATTTCCTGCGTCCCTTGTACGCGTGTTCTGATGTATTGTACAAAATAGTTGAATTAACTAGAAAAATAGTTAATTTTACTAGATGAGAGTTGTTTATTCAACTAAATAAATTGTTAGTTTTACAATAAAAATGTTTGGGTTGGTTTTAGGATTGTTTGAGAGCATGTGAGAAAGTGTTTTGTTATATTTTATGCTCACTTGGTACGAGGTTTCCAATGTATTGAAGAAAATAGTTGAATTAACTAGAAAAATTGTTAATTTAACTAGATAGGAGTTGTTGATTCAACTAAATAAATTGTTAGTTTTACAATAAAAATGTTTGGTTTGGTTTTAAAATTGTTTGAGAGCATGAAAGTGATTTGTTATATTTTATGCTCACCTGGTACAGGGTTTCCAATGTATTGTACAAAATAGTTGAATTAACTAGAAAAATTGTTAATTTAACTAGATAGGAGTTGTTGATTCAACTAAATAAATTGTTAGTTTTACAATAAAAATGTTTGGTTTGGTTTTAAAATTGTTTGAGAGCATGAAAGTGTTTTGTTATATTTTATGCTCACCTGGTACAGGGTTTCCAATGTTTTGTACAAAATAGTTGAATTAACTAGAAAAATTGTTAATTTAACTAGATAGGAGTTGTTGATTCAACTAAATAAATTGTTAGTTTTACAATAAAAATGTTTGGTTTGGTTTCAAAATTGTTTGAGAGCATGAAAGTGTTTTGTTACAATATATTTTATGCTCACCTGGTACGAGGTTTCCAATGTATTGTACAAAATAGTTGAATTAACTAGAAAAATTGTTAATTTAACTAGATAGGAGTTGTTGATTCAACTAAATAAATTGTTAGTTTTACAATAAAAATGTTTGGTTTGGTTTTAAAATTGTTTGAGAGCGTGAAAGTGTTTTGTTATATTTTATGCTCACCTGGTACAGGGTTTCCAATGTATTGTACAAAATAGTTGAATTAACTAGAAAAATTGTTAATTTAACTAGATAGGAGTTGTTGATTCAACTAAATAAATTGTTAGTTTTACAATAAAAATGTTTGGTTTGGTTTCAAAATTGTTTGAGAGCATGAAAGTGTTTTGTTACAATATATTTTATGCTCACCTGGTACGAGGTTTCCAATGTATTGTACAAAATAGTTGAATTAACTAGAAAAATTGTTAATTTAACTAGATAGGAGTTGTTGATTCAACTAAATAAATTGTTAGTTTTACAATAAAAATGTTTGGTTTGGTTTTAAAATTGTTTGAGAGCGTGAAAGTGTTTTGTTATATTTTATGCTCACCTGGTACAGGGTTTCCAATGTATTGTAGTATTCAAAATAGTTGAATTAACTAGAAAAATTGTTAATTTAACTAGATAGGAGTTGTTGATTCAACTAAATAAATTGTTAGTTTTACAATAAAAATGTTTGGTTTGGTTTTAAAATTGTTTGAGAGCGTGAAAGTGTTTTGTTATATTTTATGCTCACCTGGTACAGGGTTTCCAATGTATTGTACAAAATAGTTGAATTAACTAGAAAAATTGTTAATTTAACTAGATAGGAGTTGTTGATTCAACTAAATAAATTGTTAGTTTTACAATAAAAATGTTTGGTTAGGTTTTAAAATTGTTTGAGAGCATGAAAGTGTTTTGTTATATTTTATGCTCACATGGTACGAGGTTTCCAATGTATTGTACAAAATAGTTGAATTAACTAGAAAAATTGTTAATATAACTAGATAGGAGTTGTTGATTCAACTAAATAAATTGTTAGTTTTACAATAAAAATGTTTGGTTTGGTTTTAAAATTGTTTGAGAGCGTGAAAGTGTTTTGTTATATTTTATGCTCACCTGGTACAGGGTTTCCAATGTATTGTACAAAATAGTTGAATTAACTAGAAAAATTGTTAATTTAACTAGATAGGAGTTGTTGATTCAACTAAATAAATTGTTAGTTTTACAATAAAAATGTTTGGTTTGGTTTTAAAATTGTTTGAGAGCGTGAAAGTGTTTTGTCACATTTCCTGCGTCCCTTGTACGCGTGTGCTGATGTATTGTACAAAATAGTTGAATTAACTAGAAAAATAGTTAATTTCACTAGATGAGAGTTGTTGATTCAACTAAATAAATTGTTAGTTTTACAATAAAAATGTTTGGTTTGGTTTTAAAATTGTTTGAGAGCGTGAAAGTGTGTTGTCACATTTCTGCGTTCCTTGTACGCGTGTGCTGATGTATTGTACAAAATAGTTGAATTAACTAGAAAAATAGTTAATTTTACTAGATGAGAGTTGTTGATTCAACTAAATAAATTGTTAGTTTTACAATAAAAATGTTTGGTTTGGTTTTAAAATTGTTTGAGAGCGTGAAAGTGTTTTGTTATATTTTATGCTCACCTGGTACAGGGTTTCCAATGTATTGTACAAAATAGTTGAATTAACTAGAAAAATTGTTAATTTAACTAGATAGGAGTTGTTGATTCAACTAAATAAATTGTCAGTTTTACAATAAAAATGTTTGGTTTGGTTTTAAAATTGTTTGAGAGCATGAAAGTGTTTTGTTATATTTTATGCTCACCTGGTACAGGGTTTCCAATGTTTTGTACAAAATAGTTGAATTAACTAGAAAAATTGTTAATTTAACTAGATAGGAGTTGTTGATTCAACTAAATAAATTGTTAGTTTTACAATAAAAATGTTTGGTTTGGTTTTAAAATTGTTTGAGAGCGTGAAAGTGTGTTGTCACATTTCTGCGTTCCTTGTACGCGTGTGCTGATGTATTGTACAAAATAGTTGAATTAACTAGAAAAATAGTTAATTTTACTAGATGAGAGTTGTTGATTCAACTAAATAAATTGTTAGTTTTACAATAAAAATGTTTGGTTTGGTTTTAAAATTGTTTGAGAGCGTGAAAGTGTTTTGTTATATTTTATGCTCACCTGGTACAGGGCTTCCAATGTATTGTACAAAATAGTTGAATTAACTAGAAAAATTGTTAATTTAACTAGATAGGAGTTGTTGATTCAACTAAATAAATTGTCAGTTTTACAATAAAAATGTTTGGTTTGGTTTTAAAATTGTTTGAGAGCGTGAAAGTGTTTTGTCACATTTCCTGCGTCCCTTGTACGCGTGTTACGATGTATTGTACAAAATAGTTGAATTAACTAGAAAAATTGTTAATATAACTAGATAGGAGTTGTTGATTCAACTAAATAAATTGTTAGTTTTACAATAAAAATGTTTGGTTTGGTTTTAAAATTGTTTGAGAGCGTGAAAGTGTTTTGTCACATTTCCTGCGTCGCTTGTACGCGTGTGCCGATGTATTGTACAAAATAGTTGAATTAACTAGAAAAGTTGTTAATTTAACTAGATAGGAGTTGTTGATTCAACTAAATAAATTGTTAGTTTTACAATAAAAATGTTTGGTTTGGTTTTAAAATTGTTTGAGAGCGTGAAAGTGTTTTGTCACATTTCCTGCGTCCCTTGTACGCGTGTGCCGATGTATTGTACAAAATAGTTGAATTAACTAGAAAAATTGTTAATTTAACTAGATAGGAGTTGTTGATTCAACTAAATAAATTGTTAGTTTGACAATAAAAATGTTTGGTTTGGTTTTAAAATTGTTTGAGAGCGTGAAAGTGTTTTGTCACATTTCCTGCGTCCCTTGTACGCGTGTTACGATGTATTGTACAAAATAGTTGAATTAACTAGAAAAATTGTTAATATAACTAGATAGGAGTTGTTGATTCAACTAAATAAATTGTTAGTTTTACAATAAAAATGTTTGGTTTGGTTTTAAAATTGTTTGAGAGCGTGAAAGTGTTTTGTCACATTTCCTGCGTCGCTTGTACGCGTGTGCCGATGTATTGTACAAAATAGTTGAATTAACTAGAAAAGTTGTTAATTTAACTAGATAGGAGTTGTTGATTCAACTAAATAAATTGTTAGTTTTACAATAAAAATGTTTGGTTTGGTTTTAAAATTGTTTGAGAGCGTGAAAGTGTTTTGTCACATTTCCTGCGTCCCTTGTACGCGTGTGCCGATGTATTGTACAAAATAGTTGAATTAACTAGAAAAATTGTTAATTTAACTAGATAGGAGTTGTTGATTCAACTAAATAAATTGTTAGTTTGACAATAAAAATGTTTGGTTTGGTTTTAAAATTGTTTGAGAGCGTGAAAGTGTTTTGTCACATTTCCTGCGTCCCTTGTACGCGTGTTACGATGTATTGTACAAAATAGTTGAATTAACTAGAAAAATTGTTAATATAACTAGATAGGAGTTGTTGATTCAACTAAATAAATTGTTAGTTTTACAATAAAAATGTTTGGTTTGGTTTTAAAATTGTTTGAGAGCGTGAAAGTGTTTTGCCACATTTCCTGCGTCCCTTGTACGCGTGTGCCGATGTATTGTACAAAATAGTTGAATTAACTAGAAAAATTGTTAATTTAACTAGATAGGAGTTGTTGATTCAACTAAATAAATTGTTAGTTTTACAATAAAAATGTTTGGTTTGGTTTTAAAATTGTTTGAGAGCGTGAAAGTGTTTTGTCACATTTCCTGCGTCCCTTGTACGCGTGTGCCGATGTATTGTACAAAATAGTTGAATTAACTAGAAAAATTGTTAATATAACTAGATAGGAGTTGTTGATTCAACTAAATAAATTGTTAGTTTTACAATAAAAATGTTTGGTTTGGTTTTAAAATTGTTTGAGAGCGTGAAAGTGTTTTGCCACATTTCCTGCGTCCCTTGTACGCGTGTTACGATGTATTGTACAAAATAGTTGAATTAACTAGAAAAATTGTTAATATAACTAGATAGGAGTTGTTGATTCAACTAAATAAATTGTTAGTTTTACAATAAAAATGTTTGGGTTGGTTTTAGGATTGTTTTAGAGCATGAAAATGTTTTGTCACATTTTCTGTGTCCCTTGTACGGGTGTGCTGATGTTTTGTACAAAACAATTAAATTAACTAGAAAAATTGTTGAATACGGTTTGATTGGAAAATTTGATAAAATAGAAATTTTTAATTTTGCTCCACGAGTTCTTTAACTTCGATTGTCATTGTGCTGGGCTTTGTAGATGGTTGTATGTCCTGCCCATTAATTGCTATTTTTTTGTATTGTTTGGATGCTAATGTTTAGATCTAATTTTCTCATTGTAAACGGTTGAATACCATTCAAATCAGCATACCTGAAATAAATTGTTTATCTCTTTTTCGGTCTAATTTTATGTTTTCAACCCCTGCTGCTCTTGAGTTAACATATCATTTTAATGCTAACCAAATAAACTCTATACCACTAATCCTTGTTCAAACAATAAATTGTTGAAGTTGAACAAAAAAAAAATTCCAGCACCTTTTTTATGTACACAACACACACAGATACATTTGGATTAGAATAATAAAGCCACACGAACATAATACAGGACGAAATATACATTCATTTAATGGTAGTTGTATATTGAATATATGTATAAAATGTAAATTTATTGTCCCCATATAAGATAAAAATGAAATTGCCTCTATTCTGTCTGAATACGGGATGCGAAAATGTATATCACAAAATCCCAAAGCGAAAGAAACATTTCAAACCTATAAAATGAATGAGTTGAACATTAAAGTTGTCATAACCGGAATAATTTATGTGCTAAAATAAGACATATATTCCTTTATGTAGAAATGCTAACATATTTTCTAAGTTCTTACAAATGTCAAACTGTCTCAAATTCATGTTCACAACGAAAACATCCAAATCAATAAGTCTTTAAGTTTTGCGAGCAATAACTTATCACATCAACATACATAAAATCGCATGGCATCAGTCAATTTCATTGATTACATTCCTCCCTTCTCAAATCTAAATAACTACACATAACGACGTGTACAGCTTATCGTAATGTACGTTAAGGAATATACGAAGAAAAATTGGAAACTCACTTCAGAACAATTTTGAATGGAAAATAAAAGTTTTTTGCAGAAACAACAAAAAGTGATAAAGTTAACGAAAGGTTTCTGATGGATTAAGCGTTAATGGATTGATATAATATAAATACGTTTAGTTACACAAATACACCTTTAGTGAATATCTATATAAGGCGCATGATGTTTGTTTAAACAAAAATCACTTAAAAAAATGTAGCGACACGGAAGTAACGCGATGCCTTTTATACATTTTACATCACTTTATTTGGCCCGCACCATCGTAGACGCCTCATGCGCAGACATAATCCCGCTTTAAAAAAAATAGAAAAAATCGAAATACAGGATTACTTTACATTTATATTAAATTGGTAATTTATTTATTTTATTTTTACACAAATATACCAAAAAGGAATTTTTACTATAAAGAATTTCCTTTTGAAATGAAAATCTATATAAAAAATAATTGCGAGACGAATAAAATCTATATCTCGAGCTAGGTACATGTAAAATCATCTTTCGTTTATATCGAAATTAATTCAAAATCTCACCTTTGTATCTAGATATAATCGTGTCTTATAAGGCTTTAATACGACGACGTGAGATAAATATTCGCGTAGGATGTGATCAATTCACATACGAGTATAAGTATTAGTTAAATTAATTATTGATTTGTTATTAAATTTTTATTTTGTACTTATTTATTCTACAACCAAATTTTAACTGAATAATTGTATGTTATGTTGTCAAGAAAAGGTTGGGTCAGCATTATACGGAATGCGAGTGTAACTTGTTGTGCCACAACGTAATGCACATTTCAATGTGACGAGTATGGTGACATTTTAGTTTCTGTGAAGCCCGAATTATTGCGCAAACTTGCTAGAGCACCGAGTCTTGCTCGGTCAAAGATCTGAAAAACGAAACACACAAAACACAATACGAGGCAACATGACCCAGTGCAAAAACGCGCAATATTACGCAGCATGATACAATATTATACACAAGACGCAGCATGGTGCAACATCTAGCAACATCCCACAACATATGGTGCAACATAACATCGGGCAACGTTATGCAACATAGTGAAACATAAGGCAACATGGCGCAACATCCTGCAGTCTCGTGCAATGCAACATGACGGCCTATTCAGGGATTCCTAAATGATGTATCCAGCCAACAGAACTCCTTGTAATGATTTCCTTGCATCCGAAAACCTTGTCCCGCTAAATTTGATCAAAATCGTTTAATCCAATTAAAATGTTAAACGAAGCTTCAAGCTTTCTGCCCCCCCCCCCCCCCCCCCCCCCCCCCTCCCAACGAGTCATCTGTTATAATGCATTTTCTCGAGATAAGAACCCATAAAAATCGGTTCCAGCAATTTTTATACAAATCGTGTGAGCTGAAAAAAAAATTAAAGAAAAGAGACTCCCGGGCCATACCGGATGACCTACTGAAAGTAATTTCCCGAAACTAACACCCATTGTAATCGAATCCTGACACTCGAAACCACTCCATTACCAATTTTTATGAAATTCACTTATGACCAATCGCAATCGATCCCTGGCAATTGAAAATAACAAACGGGAACCTCTAAATGAGTTTTCATGAAATCATGCCCCATCACAATCGGTTTTTGGTAATCAAAAATCGCTCCTCTAGCAATTTTTATAAAACTCGTGCCGAAAAAAATCTAATAAAGGAACCTGCACTCCACCGGACAGCCCTCTGAACGGATTTTCCAGAAATTAGCACGGTACGGCGGATCGTTCGACCCTTTGAACGACTTGTCCCGAAACCTGGACCAATCATAATCGGTACCTGACAAATGAAAACCCATCTTTACCAATTTTAAAATCGTATGCGAATCAAAAAAAAATGGGACCCAGGCCCCACTCAATGACCCCCTAAACCAATTTCTATAAAATCAGACGCCATATAGCAATCAATTCTTGGTATGTACTCGATAAATGGGGGTTTATTCAGCAATTTTCATCAAATTCGTTTGAGCTGACAAAAAAAATATAAGAAAATGGATCTTGGATTACACCGGGGACCCCCTAAACGGATGATCCTTAAACCAATAACCATCACAATCAACAATCGTTAGGGCCGTTTCCGAAACCCTATATAAACGAGTAAATATATATATATTTTATATTTAGATTAGATTCGAAAAAAAATCGTTAAATTATCTTGTACAGGATGGGCCATCTATTGGTTTCTTTTTAAATCATAGGCTATGTCACCACTTTTTTGATCGATTTGCTTGATATTTTGAAAGCTCTGATATTCACCGTCACGAAACAATCATGTTTTCGCTTGAGGAGCGTTTCGAAATATTGAAAACTTATTTTCAAAGACTGTGTTGTGTAGCCGAAACCGTGCGAATTTTGAAAATAATTATGGATCATGAAAGAGCGCCAAGCGGAACCGTTATAGTGAAATTAGTGAAGAAAGTTCATGAGAAAGGCTTCCTATTGGATGACAGAAGTGGTCCCCGAGCTCGGACAGTGCCCACGCCCGAGAATATTGCGGCCATTAGCGGTACCAGCCTGTGGAGAATACTGCACAAAGACCTTGAATTATACGCCTACAATATCTAGATGACGCTGCACCAGTTGAAAACAAATGACCATCCGCTTCGATATCAAATCTCTGCGCGGGCTATAGACCAGCTTGATAATGACGTCGATTTGGGTAGAAAAATAATTTTTCCAGACGAAGCACATTTCCATCTAGGGGGTTATGTAAACAAGCAGAACTGCCACATTTGGGGTTTTGAACAGTCACATGCTATACAAACCAACGCACAATATATTTCTTTCGCGCCAAATTTGACAACCGAATAATCAGCTATTCTTTAGTTGTCAATTGGCCTCAGCGGAGCTGCGATTTGACGCAGTTGGACTTTTTTATATGAGGTTTTGTTAAGTTTAGATGTTATGCGGATAATCTAGAGATAATTCCAGCTTTAAAACTAAAATTGCGACTGTCTCTCGCGAAATAGGCGCCGAAATCATGGAAAATGTTCTTAAAACTGGACTCAATGGATGGCTTACTGTAAGGCCAGCAGAGAGAGCTACAGAAACGAATTTTTTTTTTATTCTTAAATCGGAGACTAAATAAAGATGTATACTCATTTTATGGCGTTTTTAAAAACAAACTTTTTAATGGCCCACCCCATATAAAATACTGTATTTTTATTATTTTTCTAGAGTTTAAGATTTGCATCCACTTACGTTTACGTCCGTAAAATTAATGAATATCTTTTCTTTTTTGTTTAGCCATGCGGCTAAACTTAAAACTAACTGGGGGGTATGAATTTCGGACTTAGATCCCCACATATTATATAGTAATCCCCTCCACCTATGAAATACTCAAATATTATACTTTACGAGCAAATTTAAAAAAAATTATTTTAATATATAGTATCAGAGAACCAGTTCTATCTTCATATAGTTACCGAGCAAAATATTGATCTAATGTAGTTTGAACTGGAAAGGGCTTATTTTGAGTAAATTTCTTCATATGTTTGGAGATTAATAGAAATATCTCTGTGAAATTTAGAAAATCCGGCATGGTTATCGTCAACTGCCGTTCAAAATATCGTTAGCTCTATTGATGAGTTTTAGACCTTCCGATTTTTTTTTTTTGAAATTTGCAACTGTCCTTTGTCCTCTACCTTATCTTCTTCTTCATCTTCATTTAAAACAATTTATATTTCTGGTAGCTCAGTCAAATCCTCATTCCTCATTAGACATTTCTTCGGAACCGTAAATTACTTCTTCGATGTGTATAATTTCCATGCCAAACATCTTAACTTTCATCAATCTCTATTTCTGGTGCACCATTATTCCGAGACCCTGGCCATAATATTTTCCAAGCGCCATTCGTACAAGAAAGTATTACTTTACCCCAAGAAAAAGCAATATTTATCACAGCATTCGCGATATTATATCTTGATTGTAATGTCTTCGTCTGAATCGGAGGCATCAAGAATATGTTTGAATGTTCGCCTTAAATAATATCTTTTGAACGTGGAAATTACGCCTTGATCCATTGGGTGTATTAAGGAGGTTGATCGGATGTCCGGGGGCGATATCGAGCAGTACGAAGGCTTTAAAGTTTATGTTTTACTTCTTGCAATACTTTTCTATCTGTGGAATGCAGCAATTTATAGCCCAATCATCAAATAAAACGCTGTGATCCATACTTTTTAATTCGCTCGCAGTTAACACCAACAAAATCTGCATTACCAGATTCTGCTTTTAAGGAAATGTTGTGAAGGTTTGTTCGGATTTTGATTCGTTGAAACCATCTCCGACTTCCCTTGTATACTTTTCAAATTTCGATTCGGCACTATAGTAGAAAAACGTTTTCAATGCTCGTTGATTTTCTAGCCAAGTCATCATATAAACTTTTACCTTTTGCCAAAAAATGTTTTAGCTTAAAGGCATTTTTCGTTGAGTTTGAATTTCAGGATTTCTGATTCGAATCAATGTTCTAGAATCAATACTTGTTTTTCCAATAAAAGCCAACTTTCCACCAATACGAAATCGTTTGTGCAACTTTGATTAAAGTATGTAATTTTCTTTGTTGTCACCACAATTTGCAGTTTTCTTGTGCTTATTTTAACTTCAAAGTTTGTCATGAACACTCGTCGTAACTTTGATGAAGCAGTAGTCTGTACCTATGAATAATTTATTTCGATACTACATTTTCGATACTTTATCGAAGTTTATTTCTCGTTTTCCTAAATTGAAATGGGCAAAGGGCAACTGTTTCATTCATGAAATATTTCGTTTCTATTGCTATCACAACCGACTAGTACAAATGCGAACAAGATGTCTTTCTCTAATTTCGTTCAAGCCAAATCTATTTGACTCTGTAGCAAAATTTTCTGCAGAAAGATTTGCTGGAGAATAAAAATCGAAGAGAGAGAGAGAGCAAAAACAACCAATCAAATTAGCTAAATTGGTTATATTTTTGTAAACAAATTTCCCCTACATTTCATTATGTAAAACTTATTGCCCCTTCGGAATAAAAATTATTTATTCTGTAGTAAAATTTGCTGAAGGCAGGCATCTTAACAAAAATAAATTCCTAACTTCACTTCAAACTGCAGCAAATTTTTCTGCAGAAATTTTGCCACAGAGTCAAATAAATTCGGCTTCAAGTATCGAAAACAAATTATTTGGTGATAGAAACGGAGCAGAATATCACAACTTTTCAATCTAGCAACCTGGCAAATGATATAAAATGTGAAATAGTGTCACATTTTATTCTAAAGAAGCGCGGCATAAACTTCGATAAAATATCGAAAATGTGATATTATACCCTCATGGTTTTCTATAAATCAACGCAAATTGAATCAGAAAAAGCGCGGAAGAACAGATGTATTGTGATATGCGTTTAGCTCAGCGGCTGGTGTGGAACGTGATATAACTGGTAGAGGTCTAACGAAAATCACCAGCCAGCAAAATGGGTGCACTTCAGAATGGTTCTGTATTACCTTTTTAATTTTGGAGCGTCCGATTTATTGCTTCCCACAAATTTATGAGGGCCATTGTGCATTCAACCTATTCTATTAGCTTGCATATGTATTTGCAAAACTTTTACTAGCCCTGAATTCTTTTTTGTGTTGCATGGGAGGGTGTCTCAGTAAATTGCATGTTTAATGGCAATTTAAATGCAGAGTGCGCTGTTTTACCTCCATCCAAAAAGAGTGGCCGCAATTCTATGAAATAGAAATGTGTTGCCTGTTCCACCGGGTATATCGAGGAAAAACAAGCTGCCAATTTGTTGTGAAATCGCATTCATAATGCGGTTATATGCGTTGTGTTGTTGTATCGTCAGTTTTGGCAGATTTGTTTTAATTAATGTTTGCAGCTCATTGATTTTAAATTGCTGCTCTCTGTGCAAATCTCGATCGTATACATCGTCTGCTAATCGATTCGATGAAACCATTCCTAATTGAATGAGCGTTTTGCTGATGATTAATAAACACTTATCCTCATCCTCAATCCTGATTAGCGCTTCGTTATACATTTTCGGTGAGAATTTCATGCTTGCGTTGTTGCTGGCTGTGCGCATTCGATGTAAAATACCTTCACTCTTTTGATCTTTGTATTTTTCCCCGTCTAAGTAAATTGTCAAAATGATGGAAAATAATATGCGAATTTGATGCGGTTGGCAAGTGATTGATGCATCCGCTAGTGATGTATCCCAATGTGTATCATTTTTCAGTAATTTTAATTTTTAGCATTCTTCAAGACAAGTTTGACATAATTGGGGCTCAGCAACTGTTCTCAATTGCTGAAACAATGCTAGCCTTACAGCGTTTCCATGTGTGCTCTTCAATTTGTTTTGTTGTTGCGTTCCATTAAAGTATGTTGGCACCACTGAGTATAGCAAGGTCCCTGCAACTTCATCATTTTGGTTTAATGTGAAGAGTACTGTCAATGTTGTGGCTGGTGGTGTATTTGCTTGATGTCGTCTCCATGTCTCTGCAGTGAAATACACACGCTGTCCATTTTCCAGATGAACAGGCAAATGAACAACTGTGAGAAAATGTGACAATTTTCACTTCCAAACATATAAATGACGCACAATTTCTTATTGCAGTCATAAACAATTGAAAGAAAAAGGGTGTGTTTCTGAACACAATTTTTTTATAAAGACAATGTCTTCACTTAACTAATTTATTATTAATTTATCATATATTTTATTTTTATTTTTTCAATAATTTTTCATTTCTATTTTTACTTTTGACTTAAATTTAATTATCTTATTAATTATATTAAATTTTCTCAATTTAACTTTTTTGCTTTCTCAAAGGTTTACTTATATCATTTACAAATTTAGCAAATTACAATTTACTTAAAAACTGTCCCACCAAAAAAATCTGAGGTTTTTATGCCTAATGGAAGTATTTTTTTGGTGGTTGTTGTTCTTCATTTATATTGCTTCCATATGTGCTTTTCCTTTACCAAAATTGTAATGCCAATGAATAATGGAGAATAAACACATTTTTTTTTTTGAAAAAAAAACAAAGTGCCAATGAATAAATAAATAAATAAGTACTAAAAAAAATTAATTTTCCTCCACAAACAAAATCCAATAAAAAAATCGCGACCAAAAACCTGTCTAAGTAACTATTTCATTCCATACTTCAGCGGTTCGATCCGTTGTCTGTCTTATCGACAAATCGATATTATTTTTGTACAAACTGATCAACCTACATTATCGATCAATTGATCGATCGATCTTATACTCCTCTCGAAAACTTACAATTTATCATTTTCGAACTGACAATATCATAATCGACATTAAGGGATTAATATAATTGAGTGCGGCGAAGCAAAGACAATAAATAAATTTAAATGTATTAATATGAAAAAAACTTGTAACGATGCCATTCGGAATCGTTACAGTTTATCTTCCAAACGTTATTGTTTAGTGCCACTACTTTATAGTCGTTTGTAGACACCGCTTTCGTTTGAGCTCGGATATTCCAAACTTTGTACTGTCAATTGTCATCACATTAATTAGCGGTGGTGCCTAAGCCTTACCTTACTCTTCATTGCAACTTTTGTTGTTGGTTTTGTAGAGGTACAGACACTGGTTCTGGCTGGAAATTTGCTCTTCATTTCTTGCTTGGTGTTTTCTTTTGTTCGCACATTCAATCAGTTTCTCTTGCAAGATCCTCATCAACTGTATGGAACTCACCATTAATACAGGCAAGTGTGCTGCGATGCCACTTTGTGTATTTCACATTAAGTCTTCCGCGTAGTTCAACATTTTCTATGTTCGGTGAGTTGCAAACTGTGTTTTTCTAGATGGTAATCCTTTTAGCTGGCCTCGTTAAAGAGTGGATTATCCAACTTAGCAGTTGGGGTACCAAGTGGGGTAAAAATTCCTTTTTGTTGAACTCATTGTTTTAAGGACTGTTTATTGAAACAGCTACCAATCTAACCAGTGAAATTGGCAGTGTGTCAGTGGAGAGAACTTCTTTTGCTAGGTTTACGGTGTTCAGTTATCATGCCGTGTTTCGGTCGCCAGTGCCTCATTGGTTAATTAGCATGGACCACATGCAGGTAAGGTTGACATTTAGACTGGTATATTGACCTGCTAGATCGGCGCCCCTTAACCCCCTAGCTAATGGATGGTACAAATTGCAAGATACGGGGCGCTGGCGATACCGTAAGTGACCATGCACGTTCATCTGGAGAAGGTCACCAATCGATTCGCTAGTAATTTCTGTATCTTGGCGCCATCGAGATCTGACGATATATCTGCTTGATATGTGTAACAAAAACGAAATTATATTTGCGAAAACGACTTAGTATTTCGATGATTTTCTGATGAATTGCCTACTTGTGGAATAAATGGGTAGCCCAGGGGTGGGATGTTGTTACATCACATTTCTTCATTATTTATCGAATACATATTGTATCTCTTTTTCCTAAAATAAAATTGCTTGCCCTTTCGCTTTTCAATTTTTTTTTCAATATTGCGATAGCACGCTACCACAATAAATTGTTTATTTATCTGTTTTTCGATAAAGTATCACTCATAAAATACGTAAGTAATAGAATAAGAGTAGAACGACATATGTTTTCTTTGATTAGGTAGAGATCGCATTAGAAACAACGTAATTGATAAAACAGCTTTACAACAGCTCACACCAACAAAAATTCATAAAATGCTTCGAATTACATTCCTGTACAAGAAATTCGAGCCCCTGAATTTATTCCACAAAAACAGATTTAAAATTATATCAAATTACCTTCCAGCAGGTCGATTTTGTCTGTCCCTAGGAATTAGGAAAAATATTTACATAGCAGTTTTGTTGCAAAAAAATTTTTTCTGGCGTACTATGGTAAACATTTGGTGTAATTTTTTCAAAACCAAAATTAAATTGGGAATATTTTTCCTATACAATTTCGATATGGAAAAAATATTTCCTAAATTATAAAAATTTAGATCACACATGATTTCTCAGTATTCCAGAAAATGATAATTTTTATAAAAATGATATGTTAATATTTTACGTAATTCCTATTTCCTATAGGAAGAGCAAGGATCAACCTGCTGTAAAGGAATGAATTGTTTTTCTAATTTATTTATTTTGTAAAAAAATGGTATCGCCTTCGTACGTTACATTAAATATTGAAAGAAATGCGAAGTGTCGTATAGCTTTGTATAATGCCAGTCCACACTCCACTTGTAATTGATTTGTAAAAAATTCTAATACCATTTCCATTAGATTGTACATACTTCAGTGCTAGTGCATCATTAGGGTCATAGTTTTGAAACACCAAGATAAATGGCCGTACGAGATCATCCTCCGGATTATCTCATCGTTGAGGTGAGATAGCAGTGCAGTCCCTTTCTCAGTACAACTCATACAATTTTTAGTAATATTCAGTTACAACACCAACGTTTACAGCTCGGAACCATCTCGTATAATAATATTATGCAAATTGTCTAAACCAAATCAATTATGTGGTACACTGAAAACTAAACCATAACAGGGATTACAGAAAGGATTTTACAGTTTATTCTTCATTATAATTTTATAAAAACACAAATTTTTAATTCAATAAACTTTAAAATTAAAAATTTCTCTAAATTACTCGTTCAAAACTTAAATAAACAATGAACTCACTATGTGAATATTATCTTAACCAATTTTCTTTTATAACTTTTGTTTTAATCTGTTTTAGATATTAGAAAGCAATAACAATGAAATAGAACAGATAAAAAAAACTACAACAATAAAAGAAAATGCTTTCCCTGGCACAAAAAAAATAAAAGTTTACATTCACAACAACAACGAAAAATGTTTTGTTCAAGAAGAAAAGTTAAATTTCAATTAAAGTTTAAATTAACTCACTGGGTGGGTGGTTTACGAGTATAAACAAGCATAAAGTGTTTAAACCTATTCGCTTCAATTTTTTTGTTCCGTCTGTATTCTATTAGTATTTGTGGTGTGGTATGGGGTACTGTGAGGGTTATACCTCCTTGTTGCTAATAATATAGAGATAGTATATCGGACCATTCTCGAAGCTGTTCTGGTAATTAAATACAGATTCAAAACAGTCAGCCGGATAACAATCTCATCTGGGATGTAATTCTAACACATAAGATGATGATGTAATTTCGTTTGTAATTAAAATTTAGAAGTTTCAGGAAAATTTAGATAAAAAAGCATTGTTTAATAGCACCACTCTAAACCACCCCATTTATTTACGTGACAGTTCGACAATTCTACAACATAAACGTTACAAATAATATTTCATATCTAAAATCTTTGTTTGTATATACAAATCGGAATTAAAAAGGATTGGCAATAAAAATAACAATAAAAAATTCAAAAACAAATCTGTATGAGAAATTTTTTTCTGAACTTCATTCATTTATCAACCAGGGAGAGACATTAAAATCTATTTGAATTCAAAATCATTGTGGTGCTTCATTTTTATTCCTTTTTTTTGGTGATGAAACAAAACATTTTCAAATTTTGTAAATGGACCGGATTACATATCTATGTATAACCGTATAAACAAGACTAGACAATAATTGTATGGAGCATGTCCATGCATTATGTATGACTGTATGAGTACATAATGTACATTAAAGGATTTTAATTTGTGTTTTGTTTATTATGAGCTTTATAAGCTTTACATACTGTATACAATAAAAGAATCTGCTTTCGCAAACAAGATGAGTCTTAATGAACAAATTCTGAAAACGATGTAAAATGTGCAATCCTTGTTAATACTTTTACTTCAATTTTCATTTTCAAGCTAATTAGTATAATGTGATGCCTGGATACATGGCCGAATTCGTTAGCGATATATATAAAGAACAAAAGTGAAAATGAAGCTATGCATATTCAAGAAGTCAGGTGGTACCCGAAATTAAAACTATCCAAAGACATATAACATTCACTATTACACAAATACAAAACAAGTCAATTAGTTTACAAAATATTTGTTTCTGCCAAATACTTGTGAGCAATTTGAAAGTTCCTTTTGCACAAAAACTTTCGCGTTGGACATCATCCTCTGAAACTCTTTAACGAATTTCGATTCTGTTTTCCCGTTTTTCGTTGAACAGAAATATTCTCCTGGAATATGTAGGAATCCCGGTGGCTTGCGGATGGTATGGTATGGATCTTAAATGTTTTACACCTAGAATTTCGCTAAGTTCTCTAAACACTTGCGATTCAAACTGACGCTCAAAACCGATATAATTTTTATTGGTACTCCAAAAAGTTGAATCCATCCTGTGATAAGATGTCTAGCGACAGATTTTGCTGTAATATCCTCCATCAGAATTACTGTAGGCCATCTAGTCAACCTATCGATGACTGTTAAACAGTATCTATTTCCAGCTGATGGTGGCATGGGTCCAATAATATCGATGTTGATTCTCAGCATGCGTACCATAAAGGTCAGTCCGTGGATACGGCATTACACACCTTGGTTCGGGGAATTGAGAAGTCGTTTGTCGATATCGAGGGCGCGTTCAATAACGTGAAGGTGGAAGCAATTATGGAAGGATTGTTGCCACTTGAGATCGAAGACCCAGTAACCAGGCTGATTGATCACTTGCTAGGTAGCAGAAGGGTCATAGCAAGGATGGGGGAAGAGTTTCCCACAGGAGACAGATCGTTCGGCGAACACCCCAGGGAGGTATCCTCTCACCTTTTCTTTGGAATGTAGCAAACAATGGATTACTACTGGAACTGGAGGAGGAAGGAATAAGTGTGGTTACTTATGCCGATGACGTAGCAATAGCTATCTCGGGTAAGCACCGGGGCACAATCAGGGATGTGATGCAGAATGCGCTATCAATCACTGCGGGTCGGGCTAGTACATGTGGATTGCTGATTAACCCATCTAAAAACAGAGCTAGTCCTTTTCACTAGGAAATATAAAATTTCGGGTAGGGTTCCAACAAGCATGAATGGTACTAGGCTGGTCCTTACTGAAAAGGCGGGATTCCTAGGGATTCTTATGGACAGTAAGCTCAGTTGGAAACCAAACACGATAGAAAGAGTGAAAAGGCTACTGTGGCTCTCTACTCTTGTAAAACTGCCATTGGAAGGAAATGGGGCTTAAAACCGAAGCTGGAACACTGGGTTTACATGGCAGTTGTAAGGCCCGTACTGCTGTATGGTGTGAGTGTATGGTGGTCAGCTCTGAAGAAATTATCATAAAGGAACATGAAGGTAAAGGTGCAGCGGGCAGCCTGTCTGCTCATTAGTGGGGCGCTGAAAACGACCCCCACTAGTGCCTTAGAGGTGATGCTACACCTTCTCCCGTTGGATATCCTCGGTATCAGTGAGGGCACTCAACTATAGTCAATTCTGTAAAGCATGACCTGGCCAATTTGGACTATATAACACCCCCGTTGTGCTTTGGCAAGCTTTTTAATGTGATTCTCCTTTCTACGGAGGATTGGAATATCGGTCTCATTATGAAGACCGGGACAGTTAAATTCTTCGTCGACGGCTCCAAGCTCGATGGTTGAGTGGGAGCTGGTGTATTCTGTAGGGAATTAAATGTAAGTTTATCTGTACGTCTACCTGATTACTGCAGCGTGTACCAAGCTGAAGTTATAGCCATTGAAGAGGTCATGAACTGGTTGAAGCATAATGTAATATCTGACATCACTATCTATGTGAACATTCTTTCGCTGGATTCAGTTTCCCTGGTGTCAAGGGTGGCGTTGGATTGTCACACATCTCTTAAAGAGATGAGTGAACATTTCAATGTCTAGTTGGTCTGAGTACCGGGCCATTCTGACGTTGAGGGAAATCGCAGGGCAGGCGAGTTAGCAAGGTACGGTACGACTCTCCAACTGGAACCAGGGAGGGAATGTGTAGGAAGGCCTATGTCCGTGCTGAAAGCAGCAAGCCATAGGGAAGCAGTTGCCTTGACAAATGCTAGGTGGATCGCCAGATCATCTGGCAGAGTAGCGAAAAAAGTATAGCCTGAGCTGAGCTCGAATCGCTCTAAGATGTTAATCACACTGAGGAAGCGTGATTTAGGTAGAATTGTAAGGATAATTACCGGGCACTGCCTTTTCGGTGATCATGCGAGAATGCTGGGTCTGGATGCAAATGACTTATGCAGAAGCTGCAGGGCGAGGAGGAGGAGACTCTTGCTCACTTCCTTTGCTCGTATCCTGCGCTAGCTTTTCGAAAGCTGTAATGTGCGAGATCTTTTACGCTATATTAATAGTACTAAATGGGTTTAAGGGAGTTTTTGATGTCGGATCCTGTAGTATCACAATGGGCTATAATTGGCCTAAGTGTGCGATAGCAACCACTGAAACCTAATCTTACCTAACCTATGCCGTAATATTTTGATCGTTGGCATTGTATACATTCCTTTAAGAATGTTTGACAATCTTTGTTAATCGATGGCCACACAAATCGATCACAAACTAATTTTCGTGTGCCGCGAACGCCAGGATGTGTAAGTTCATGCACTTTACGTAGGAATGGCTGTCGGTACTCCGATGGAACAAATGGTCGAACTAGTTTTTGTAAAATGTTACAATACATTTTTGTTTCCAAATTTGAAATGGCTAACTGACTTAACGATAATGAAATGGTCCGCTGCCAAGCTTTCGAAATTTACTTCGCCCGTTAAATGTACCGAACTTATTTTGGTCAACAAATCGGCAACATTATTTTCCGAACATCGTGACGCCCAGTTACTTTTGGATGGCCGACATATTCCCATTTTCAACAAATATTCGAATTCGGTACAGACAATTTCCAATTTATCTGATGCGAGTCGACGATGACGTGCTAACACTGGATGGCTTCTCGCAATTATGTGATGAGTGGTATTGACTTTTGATTGACTTCTGTGATCGTGTGTCACTGTAATATCTTTATGCTCTCGTAGAATATCCGCTAATTTTAATACCTAATGACTTTTCCGCTGAAGGCGTACGTTTTGCTGATAGTTTGGTCAAATTGTCTATAAAGCGATTTCCTCTCATGTCGATTATCATCCCGTGGTGTTTAATAAAATCCGCCCCAATGATAGGTTGATTTACATTGGCAACGATAAATGTTCACGGAAATACTCGTCACAATCCAAAATTTATTGACATTCTTCTTTCACCGTACGTGGCAATTGGAGTTCTGTTTGCAGCGAAGAGATTTGTTCGGTTTGATAGTTATGCTTTTCACTTTTGTTTGGAGGTAAAACAGAAATGTCGGCTCCTTCAATCGGATTTCCCCCTTCATCCGACTGAACATCTATTTTTTTGTTTTTTGTAACGAAGTTTTACGGTTTCTTTCTTACCGGACAAGTGGTGCACTGGTTAGGTTAAAACTTCGGCATTTGTACAGGGAGGTACTGGGTTCGAATCTCATCAGAGGCTAGATGCAAATCGAATTTTCGCCATCGATTACGATTGGTGATGTTAATAAATACACTAAGGACCCTCTGATTGAGTACAGAATTCAGCGCCGACCTACCGTCCACGTCAATGTACAGGTTGATATGGAGCTTGCAATGTGCAGGTGTAGTTGTGTGAGTAGGTGAATGGGTTATTTATGTAGCGTGAATGAGTGGGTATCACAATGACAAAATTGGCCTAAGTGTACGATAGCAACCAAAGTTTCTTACATTTCCGTGCTCGAAAGGAAAATATATTTTAACATTGCACTCTTGACTACCATTGTTGGATGATGAAGAAACACACTGCTTCGATTACGGTCGTTGATGTTGACATGGAGTGGAGTGAATGTGTGGTCTGTGCGTAAATGAAAAAATGGAAAGAAGGGTAAAACCTGACTTTGTCCATTGGCCTAAAATGGATATTAAATTCATTGGATAATTAGTACTTTCTTTATATAAAAAAAAATCAAAAAATATGAACATAGCATTTTTATGGGACCTTTTCAGTTTTTATATTTTATACGCATCCATGTGCATACATAAAAACTCCAATATTGTGATATGGCCGTGGATGTATACACTGGCAATGATTTTATACATGTAATTTATTTTGTTTCGGCCTAGAAAATAATTTTCGATTTCCGTACAGCGACATCTACAAATCAAAATCACAATCAAAAATTTTGGAGATTCTCGATATGAAAACTACTATGTATAGTCGATAATACAGTTTAAGTTCAATGTGTCAAATCGCTAACCTAAAATTTTATTGCATTTACCTGTAAAAACGAAAACATTGCGTAAATTCTAATAAAATGAACAATTTTATAAATCAAGTTTCTATTAAACATAGTGCAAAAGTATTATTAACATTAAATAGCAGATTGTCAACCACGGCAGCATGTGGCACAGCAGCAAAAATACAAATTCCAAAGAGAATAGAACGTGATCCCACTGACATTCTCCGGGCCTTGGCAAGCACCGTGAAACGTGATCCAACTGGTGCACATTATAAGTATCACGATGATCCATTCTTAATACCTACCTCGAATATGGCAAAACGCACATACGCAATGGCCCAGGAAGCCGGCCGCAAAGCTGCGAAGTGGGTGGTACAGGAAAATTCTAAATTATTTCAACACAAAGTAGCCGATCCAACAATTGAGAACTTCGTGCCAACCATTGTGTATACCGAAGAAAGTGAAGTTGATTTAAATTCATTGAGTGATGTTTTAGACCGGGCGCAAGTATCAGAGGCTATTTTGGTATATAATCTGCTAAAAGCTAAAAATGTGGAAGTACCCGCATCCCTAAAGTTGAAACTTATGGAAACTCTATGCTTTTATAACCATGAAGACACACTTAACGAGGAATTAATTGAAGAACGTTGGTTTAAGCAAAGTTCTACGGGAAAGGAACGGTTAAGAAAAACGTGGAAGGATGGTTCTTTGGCCGAAGAGCTTTTTCACGAGATTGAACCAAAAGATGAGCGCATGTATAGTACAATGATTCGTGGTATGGCAAAATATTTCCAAGTTGAAAAGGCTTGGGCTCTATTTCAGGAAGCATTAGATAAAGGTGTTAAACTTGATGTGGCCACGTACAATTCTATTTTACAAGTAATCTCGTTTATCAAAGAAAGCAGCGAACTAAGATGGGATTTATTACAAGAAATACTCAATCTATTAAATAAAAATAATATAAAACCAAACTTGGACACATTAAACTCAGCGCTCCAAACCATTAGTACAATTGGAACTAATCGTATTGCAAAACCTTCAACTTTAAAACTTTTAAAAGAATTCAAGCTCCTCGGAGTAGAGCCATCGTTAGCCACATGGTACTATGTCTTAATAATATTCTGCAAAGAACGTGGCCCAGTTAGTCATGTGCTCGTCGATATATTGAACGAAATCGATGGAAAATCCTTTGAAATCCGGGACATTAAGGATACATTTTTCTTCGTAACAGCTATGGGTATTTGCCGAAATTCACTTCACGATAAAGAGTTGGCAAAACGAATCAATACTCTTCTGCACACCGGCAACAATTACAACTTCATTGGAGATTCGTACAAAGAATCGATTTATTATCGCAATTTCCTTACACTCCTTTCCCAAACCGAAACACTCGATGTCTTCTTTAACGAAACCTATAATATCCTGGTGCCAAATATTTATAACCCGGAACCGAGCGTCATGGATGAAATCCTGAAACAGATCGATGTAAATGGTGCCCTAGAGTTTGTGCCACGAATCTGGAACGACATGGTTATGTTCGAACACACCAACCGAGAAAATCTTCTAAATCAAATCGTTAAAATTATGATTGACAATCCACCAAACATGGAAATTGAATCCCAGAAAAATCTCACTGAAGCATTTAGCAACATTGCTTGGAACATTTGGAATTTAATTGAAACGCAACCGGAATCACGTACTCAAAAATTAGCGTGGACATGTGAAATGTTGGGGTCTATATTAGAGTTGCTGGCCCGTAACGGTGATTTTGCAAATGCCCAAATTGTTTTCGAAAAATTAGATAAAAACCAACATATTATTGTGGGCCATATCAATCCTAACCACATCGAAAAGTATGTTAAATTGTGCATCGAGGGGGGCCAGCCCACAAAAGCTATTTCATGTGTGCAATATTGTGTAGAAAATGGATTTCCAAATAGTGAAGCGCTAGCGAAACAAATTGACGAATCGATGACACTAAGCGAGCAGCATTTAACAAAATTGAAAGGGTTGTTTGGTAAAGATAGTTTTTAAGTAGATAACAAGTTTGTACGAAAAATAGTTAGTAAATAGTTTACGAATAAATAATAAACGTTTAAGTACAGTTTTAATTGTGCTTACTTACCTAAATAATTTATTTAGTAAAATAAAATAAAAATATAAACTTAACAACATTCATTTAATTGTATATAAAATTGCACTGTAAATTATTTGTCTTTATAATTTAATTTAATTCTAAACTTTCCAATCGCGAATAAATTTAATTTTATTGTTTAATTCATGCATCCATTTAGTGAGATCATTTTGGTTATCCGCCGATAAATAGTAGCTTTTCTTAGTCTCCTCATTCTGATGATAACCAAACACTTCAATAACAAATGTTCGAGAACGAGGACACAGGCTACGATCAACTAAATTTATTTCATCGTATATTGTCCGCATTAGATCAATTTTGAATTTAAGATCTTCGTACAATTGGTTTGGATAATTCCAAAAATACATATGCAACCCGTCTAAGCGACACCATCGGCGATTCCATAATATACTATCGCTCTCGTTATGACATTCCCCAACATTTAAAAATCCTTCAACAATTTCATTTTTTAAAACTATTTCAGTTTTTAGTGCTAGCATGACGTCACCACTCAAATTTGAATTGTACACCATAGATGATAAATTAAAGTCTTTGCAATTTTCTAAACAAAATTGAAATGAATTTCCAATTTTTTTTATAATTTTCGTCAAATTATGATTATCGTCATCGACATTAGTTGAGGATATGGTAAAAGATGTTAGTTCAATGAATCCTTGGCTCTTGAATCGTGAAAATTCTGCATCGAAATTTAATTTTTTCGGAAGTGATGTGGTCGCTTGAAATAGCTTTCCGGGACTCAATTTCGGTGGGCTGGGGCAAGCCGATAAAAATCCTTTGCTCTCCTAAAATACAAAAATAAGAAGAAGATTTAGATTATTAATGAAGGTAAGTATTTAATGGATTCCATACGGAACGATACATTTCACAACAGGAAGTGTTAAAACAGGACGAAACAATACAATATTATTATTAAAGTTGGCGACTGGAATACAAGAAGATCCCGCTCTCAATAACACAACGTAACTGCGTTACGCTGCTTTGACAAACTGCAGGGCTTGAAAGGTAGTGACGCCAGCTGCTCAACATTCAGAGATCTGTGACAAAGAAACCGAAACCTAACTAACTGGAAGGCTACACAGCAACAAACAAAGTGATGTAATTGGCTTGCCCCATCTGAGCGAACCCATCCTGGCAAAAAGAATTAAACACTACATCATTTCTCTCAATATCCCCAAGAGCCGGCACCCACACATGATATTGCCATTATTGTTGCAACACAGGCGGTTATCTGACACAGCGAGGTGAGACGTAGCCATTGTACATAGCGTGAGAAGGGCGCGGGCCCTGAACAACTTCAATCAGGTTTTAAGTATTTTGTGTGCAGTAGACTTTTACAAACTTAAAATTTGAGCGCAGATATTTTTTCCATTAAACGGGCTGGAACCCAAAGGACACTCAATGACGTAAAAGGCCCACTGTGCGACTGTGCGAACCAATAAATTCATCATAAAACGCAGGTGACCTCGGCAGCCTTAGCAAACTCTACAAGCTTCGATTATAGAGCTGACAGTTATTCAATATCCATGATTCGAGGAGAACTGAAAACATTGAACCTAACTTGTCAACTCATAAAACATAATCTTCAATATCGGTTACGGCTCAACGAATGTGATGAATTCGATCTTTAAAGCGGTCATGTTGCAATGAGAATTCTCAGTTGATCCTTTCTAAGAATAAAGCCGTTATTTAGCTATGTTAGGGGGCCTCTGATAAAATATTTATTTATTATTTATAAGCTTAATAGATCAACTGCTGAAACATCACGAGGTAATCAGAACTTCAGTCCGAAAATTAATAACCCGGAAAAATATTTGCGAACATAATAAATAATTTTGTAATATTTGTTTTTTGTCAGCAGGCAAAATCTACTTAAAATACATATTTAAGTAAATGTTGCACCAGGATAATAAACAATGTTAACCTTTTTCCATGATGATACACAAGGGAATGTTATAGTTCTGATTTGCTTGAAGTTTTGACAGACATTTTTAAAGATAAACTTTTATAAGAATAACATTACATTTTGCACCAATTCCACTTTAAAAATTCCTCGAAAAACGACTTAAAATATGTTGATCATGGATCATCCATCGTTCATTGATTTTGAAAATATTTTTTCCAACCGCGACGTGCCGCATTTTTAAAAAACTTTTCGGGTTGGTAAAGGGGAAATATTCTTAGAATATTTTTTTTTGTCGACATAAAAAATTTGAAAAATAAGACTAGTTTTATTTTTTTTGGCACCGTTATCGAAAAATTTTGGATTTTAAGCCAATTTAATTTAGGGATGACGTTTTTAAAAGATTTTTGTTGTATTTTTCCTATTATATTCTACAAGAAAAAACGAATAAATTGCCACCAGCGGGTGGTTTATTAAACTAAAGTGAAATTACTTAAGCTAAATTTGTGATTCTTGAAGACCATTCAATAATATGCGACACTTATTTATTAGCATCTTACTTTAGCAATTTTACAACAACAACGCCATACACTTCATTAAAATCGGAACAGTTTTATTAAAGTTTTTGTAGGAAAAGGACGACGCGTTATCCTTTTGACCATTAGAGCAAGTTTTTCGAAAATTACAAATTTTATGGGTTGGCATCGTGACAAGAAAAGCCAATTTTGGATTTGTTAACAATGCAAATTATTATTAAATATTTTGATTTCTTGTGCAAGGAGTCAAATGAAATAAACTAAATAATTCGAAAAAGGACTTCAAATATTTACGTCGAAAACGTATTTTATATTTTTCGTTATTATTTGTTCTGGCACTTAAAAGTAATCGCATACTTTGAATGCTTTTTTGTACCATACCAACTGATAAAAGTAAAACATAATCATTTGGCTTTTACTTCGGAAACAAATTTCATTCCTATTCGAACAGCAATGCCAAAGTCGGTTTTTACAAGAAGACAATGAATGATCTTATCTTGGATTATGTGTTGGATTTGATTCCACCGTAATGTTTCGGTTGCGGGTTTTAACGAAACAATTTATTCCAGATTTCTCATAAAATAATAACGAAAATGCTTTTACTTAATGATTTTACTCAACTAAAGCCGCAGCCACACGAATGCAAATATCGATCAACGTTGGTATATTTTATGTTCGGCAAATATTGGTAAAATATGACAATTGACAAACTGTGCTGTCTACAAGATTTGTAGTAATTGTTCCTTTGATCTTTTTTGAAAAACCGCCTATTGAGCGAATGTGCGCCAATGTTGGACAAATGTAACCTTGATTTGAATTTGCCATTTGTGGCAATTGGCCATTGTGCCATTTGTTGTGGCTACACGATTTGTTATTTGAACAAATACGCCAATGTTGGTATGTATTTGCATTCGTGTGACTGCGGCTTAATTCAAAACAGCATAAAAACCCATTAAAAATAGAACCTATGATTTTCAAAACAAAGGGCGGTTCATTTTGCGAATTTTTGAGACGTCTCCTTAATATTTTTTTACCCTACATATATTTCGCATAGACTTTATTTATCAAATTGAACAAACAATATTCATAAACAAAATTACATACCTTATTCAAATGAAATTTACTCTCGTGGCTAAAGCTTCGTATAGTTTTCCGCAACCGAAGCGCAAAAAATTCCAATTTTATCTCGTAATCCGGTTCCAAATCCTTAAAATGTAAATTACACTGTGGGAATATAATCCGATCGCTTTTTCGCTCTACCGAATTTGTACAAAGCACTCGCTCCTTATACGAGCACATGGCAAAATAGAAATAATTAGACACGTTATCCCGTATTACATTCTCCTTCAATGGACACTCAATATGATTAATCGATAACGTTCCTAAATTGCTACTAGGATTTATTATTTTACCATTCGCTTGGTAATCGATTCGAACCAATTCATCTTTCGCCGCGAGCTCTTTAAAATTCGAAATAAGCAGCAAACGTTCGGCCTCAACCAACTCGGGCGAACATTCAAATTCTTTCGTCATGCGGCATATGGAGACCGCATGCGAAAGCTGCATTTTGATCGATTTCTGATATGAAATTTGATTTAGCAACTGTAGTAGATATTGATCCGTTATTTCGATTTTGCTTTCGTTCAATTGTGACCTGAACGTTTGATATAATTTTTCACCCTCACTTTGTATATTAAATTGGTTGCGTTCGAATGGTTCAGTTTTTGGTGATCGCGAATTATCAAAATAATCTGTAATCTTTCGACGCTCCGTCGTTAAATATCGTTTCGATCGTTTTATTGAGTTACGAAGTTTTTCTTTTACACCCCGATAAAATTCAATGGAATTATTAAAGCGGCTCGTATTACTAGGCGATTGTTGTTGTGCCGGTGTATCAATACTTTCGTTTGGCGACTCATACGAAATCAAATCGGAAATATTTCCTAAACTTACTGTTAATTCTTGTGTATCAGGCGTTCGCTTATGTCTAGGTTCGTTCCGGCTGCTGTCTATTGTATCATAATAGTTACTGTCGGTCGCATCGTTACCAAGGGCGGCTCGTAAAAATTTCGAAGCACAATAACTGGAGACGTCGTCTAACGATCTATCTGGCGTGTCATACGAATGTTGTTTTTGATACTGCTCATTTAAACGTTTGCGCTCAATGGAGCAATCATCGTGGGCCGCCTAAAGTGAAATATAGAATATAAATATATAAATTCGAGTTATATAGCCTGCAAACTTACACTACTATTACAATAACAAATACAAAACTACGTCACTACATAAAACATAAACTTATATACTAGCCTGTTGCACTGGTTTCGGTTTCTTATCGACAACCGTATACACAGCGGTTGGATCATTATTTACGGTATACCGAAGCTCTGTTATTTTAACATCTCGAACAGGAGAATTTTTATGCAATTTTATTTCCGCATAAATCGGATCATCCATATTATTATCGATTTCGGTACGATTCCGATTAAAATTATTAAAGTTTTCTTGTTCCAAATTACCGCGAACATTCGATAAAAATTCTCCCATTTGAACCATTATACTTTGATTATCATCGGCAAACGATTTATAAGTTTCAATGTTATTTTTGTCGGTGGGTTTTGACTGAGCTTGTTGTTGGGGCTGCGGCTGTTGTGACGGTACAGTTTCATTTTTATTGCCAGCATTCGAAAATAAACGTTTTGGCGACAAACGGAATGATTTGGCTTTGGGTGATACTACGACACGATTAAAATCAAAATTTCGGGCTGGCGAAGCATTATTCGAGGTAGTTTTTGATGTATGGCAAGAATCACATTGAAATTGGGACGGCTGTGATTGGAACAGTTTTTTTGGCGTTATTAATCCTAAATTCTTAACTAGATTAAATTTTTTCTTATTACTACTTAAATCCATGTTAGTGGCTGTTAAATTTGTTTTTTTCACGGGGGTTACATAAAGTTCTGGATCACTGGTATTGTTCTTTTTAAGTATAGGAATTCGTGAATTAAAAAATGATTTGGTCCGCTTTAGGGCATCATTTACACGAGATCTTTTTTTATCCGATTTCTTTAAGGCACATTTTCTACAATAGTTTGGTGGTTTGTCATCTTCCACAGGAAATTCTTCAATATCGGCACCTTTCTCTAACTCTATAAATTGTGCCGATTCCGTTTTTTCAGGTGTACTCTTCAACGTTGTATTTTCAACAAAATTTGTAAAATCATTAAATTTCTTTTTTTTGGGCGAATTTCCCGGGCCTATCCGAAAAACCGAATCTACTGTATCGATATTTTCTTTCGGCGGTATTTTGTTTTTCGGTTCCACTAATTTCGACTGCGGCGATGGTTTAGAATTTGTTGTTGATAACATTGTGTATACGTTTTGATTTGGTTCATAGTTTAACATATTCAAAATACTTTGGGGTGGATCTGCTTCTTTTCCAGTTTCATCAACAAAAATCCACCCGGCATCACGTTTCTTAATTTTATCTGGCGCAATCCAACCGATCTGACATCCCAACTCATCGTATGTGGGACACGATGGTTTAATATCATTTTTCTCGATCGGCATTGCCCACCCAATTTTTTTATCCAAATCAGATTTTGGAATTACATCCTCATTTAATAAATTTTTTAAACGGGTTTGTAACCATTCATCATCACACTCCACTGTCGAATTGGATGAAACAAAGGTTCTGGGCGGTTTCTTAGGAGCCTGATTTTTTGAATTATCGCTTCCGCTATCCAGTGATGCCAAAGCATCTTCAATATTAAAACGATTTTCCATACTACTACCAACCAAACTAGTTCGACTTTTTTGTTTCTTTTGTTCCATTTTGATTAAGCGCCGCGCAAATAGTTCTCCAATTATTCGGCCAGAATATTTTGGATTAGCTTCCAATCGACTCGAGGCCAATTCATTCGAATTCAAATCGATAATAGAGGACCGCCCATCATCATGTTGCAAGACATCATCAAAACTTCGATTCAAATTATCGATTATTTCGTTACAAAAATTATCAGTTATAATTTTTCGGGTCGGTTTTGGTGATTTCTTAACTTTATTCTTCTTATTCTGTAGATCACGAATTTTCTTTTTATTTAAGATCACTTTGGAAGAAATTTCAAGCGAATCAGGGCTAATTTCTTGAATTATATGGATCGCCGGGCTTGCATCATCATATACAATCTCTCTCCGTACCTTCGGTTCACAATATTCACGATATGAAGTATTTTCGGTTGAGGAATCATTAAATGTAAATGAGCCTTCTGTGTTTTCGGTTGATTCAACAATATCACTAGTCTCATTCGATGTATTACTTATATCTGTAACTGAGGAAATTATAAGAAAATGATCAATCTATAAATTAACTAATTAACTCACCATTTTCAGTACGTTTAGCACTCTTTGCCGTGATTCGAATTTTTATTTTCTTTCGTCTGCCGTTTTCTTCCCCAATTTTCACTGGAATTGCCGGTATCGTAATACTTTCGGCCGATGATAATTTTGTCGGAGTACGATTTTTCTTAACCTTTGGATTTGGAACAACAGTTTCTTGGCTTTCCGATATCTGATTTCCAATTCGATGAAAAACTTCCGTGCTAGGTCTCTTTTTTATTCCGTTCGAACCTTCATGCCCTCCGCTTTTCATAAACAGATCAAATAATTGTATATCATCTTGAACAGGAGAATGGTTCCTAGGTTTTGGAAAAGGTTTGTCAAGATTTTCTATGATTGCAGTTTTTGAGTTATTACCGCCATCCATAAATAATTTCATTAGCCTTAAATCTTCACTTTCCGCTTCCTCTTGAATGTGGTTCGGTGACAGACCAGGCGGTGATTTGTGCGGCAACTCGATGTTTACACTATTTCTACTTCGGAACGCGACGTACCTCGGTTCAACAATTGGTTCGAGTTGCTGTTGTTCTATCGGATGTGTCTGAAGCGCCTGATTATAACGATAGACTTCATCAAAATCTCGCGAAAGCCGATGCGTAGAGTTTGACTGAACCTCATCGTCTTTTTTAGCAATCGAAATAATTTGACTCTCTATATCCAAAAGCTGAGGAGTTTCCTCAACTTTTTTCAAAATAGATTGGCGATTTTCTTTTTTTCTTCGCAAGGAATTTTTTCGATTCGCAAATTTTATACTTTTCAAACTATTACATTCATAGTCATGACTAGTGAAATATTCATCATCATCTGTGGTCGTGCAATTGATTGATGATAAATAGTCGGATAGATTATTAATCGTATCAAGTATGTTTAATGTACCCGCATTACTACTATTACTATTATGGAATAAATTAATTGGTGGCTCCCTAGGTTTACGCTGAAAATCATCACTATCACTATTAAAACAGTAACAAACACCATGGGCACAATTTTTATTTAGTTTTTCACACACAGAATTTTGGACATTTTCTAAATCGGTACTGTTCAACTCAATTATATTGTTATGAGTTTTGTACTGTGATTTAGTTTTATCGTATTTTGATTTTACCTCATCTGATAAATTCTCCAAGCGCCGTGGCATATTACTGTTTTTACCAGCATCGTCGCGGTGTGAATCTTCATTGAATGTGGATAAATTACCTGCAAAAATGGTCAAAAAATATGTAATAATTAATTTGCATGTATAGGTTTTTAAATTCAGTCCAAATTCACTACTTTACAAACAAACTTTTGTAGATCTTGCTCACCAAAATAATCTCAATATTTTATGAGATGACCTCACATTTTTCTAAACCATTATCACTTATGTACAAATTAAATTCAAAATATTGTAAATAAAATTAAAAAATTTACATTCTGTGTTGTGAACATTTTTCAATTCAAGTTCAATATTGTGCAAGGCAAATTAAAAGTTTTTTAATTTCCACTACTTTTCAAACGGGTTTGTGTTATATTAATTATTTCTATTGAACTTGGTTAAACTAATTTTTAGAAGTCGTTTTATATTCGAACATCCTTTATGTTAATTATTCATCAAAGTATTAGTTTTATTACCCCTTTTACTTAAATTAATTTTAGATAACCTAATATTCATAGGTTGAAGTTTATAAATTTAAAATTCTGAATAAATTAAAAATGTACAAATTAAACTCACGTCATAGTTTATAATAAACAATACCACGGAAGCACAGATGTCAAGGATAATCGGACATAAAGTGACCTCCAAAAAGTATTCTAACCATGTTCAATACAAATTAATTAATACAGCACAAACTCATTTTAAAACTAGCCGAATTTAAAGAACTTTTAATTTGTCTTGCAAAATATTGAACTTGAATTGGAATTTTTTCATAACTTCAATTGTAAAAATTTGAATTTGAATTACAATATTTTGAATTTCATTTGTACCTAAGTGATAATGATTTAGAAAAGAACTAATTTTATAAAACATAGAGGTTGTTTATAAACTAGTGAATTTTGACCTCAAAAGCTCTATAGTAGATAAACTACTAAAAATGTATTACGTTAATCAAGTTTGTAAATTCTAGTCGCGCAGTGTTTTTCCTCATGTGAGCTTGTGTGAAATATTATGTACATTTTCAACGGGGTCAATCACCAAAACGTTTTTTTTTTACTATTTAGTGTGTGGTTTTGGTTACGAAATTAAACGCATGGGAAGAAAACAAACAAACAAAATACATAAAAACACTTAAACCAGAAGTACATATAGACATTTTAGTAAAGTGTGTTTTAACATGTGGGCGGTCAGGGTAATACAAACAAAAATAGTATGCATAACTTTGCTGGCACGTACTAATTATTAAAATATTTAAACAGATGTTTCGGTCGTACATTACATTATATTATGGTTTCTTTCCTTAAAAAAAAACAAATTAATCGTATGTGCAAGTTGTGTTAATTAAACAAAACCAACGGAAACACTTTAATGGTTAATGTAATTAGTAGTCAAGTGTTTTCTTAGAATATTGATCAAATTTGCAGAAGCTGTTTTAATAAACAGTTTTATGTTGTAACTGTTTTAAATTAATTAATGATTAGAGTTTACAGCAAACACATTTATCACAGCTTTCGTTGGTCTAAAAAATAGTCTCATTCACTTCGTAATCACTCGAAAAGTTTTGAACCCTTAAATTTTTTTTAAAAAATTGAATTAAACCGTAATCGCTGAGTGGCAAATTTGAACTATATCAGGGATGAAGCATATCGTCAAATATGTGCTCACCTACGGCCAACCTTATGCAACTCTAAATTTATTTTATGCGAACCCCAAAAAAGAATACACGGCTCCTTCCAGCTGTAGTGATGCACTTATTTATAATATTCGAATCTTTTTTTTCTTCCTTCGAAGATTCAATTACAAAATTTTTAGGCTGAAAGGTAAGCAATCTTACTTAAGTCTTTTTTTACCCTCAATTTTGACAACTGCAGATCTTCATGTAAAATTTTAATTTTGCACTTCTCCATGCAAGATTTCAGTTACCGTTTTGAAAATGGCAGACATGCCTTGGTGGAGAAGGTTCCAAAAATTGAGGAGTATTTGGGAACATGGCTTATAACAAATTAGGGATCTTCTGAACATACTTTAGTATCGGCTAGGTTCCCAATTAATCCCAGAATTTTCGAAACTCAATGCTAACTGGAACCTTGTGAATGGATTGACAGGTCGACTTGCTATAGTAAAAATGAAGTAGTTGAAGCTTCTCAACATGATAAATCTTGTCATCATTTTCACAATTTTATTAGAGATGAATAATTTCATTGCATCCTCATATAAAACCAAAACTTGTAGAATTAAATTATGAAAAAATGCCAGCCAGTAGATTCCATCAAAAAGGCGGCCGGGCCATTTAAACTTCATCAATTGCTCTTCTAATGAAAATATAGCTAGCCTTCGAATAGCCAGAGTTACAGCAAACCACAATAAGTAGGGCCAAACTAGAATATAACCAAAGGTTCGTGACAATATGAGAAGAATTTTGAACACAATCAAATACCTGATTCTTTCGGCCCTTTGCTGATCTGGATAAAAGGAATTTTTCTGGCAAAACTTCATCTGTATCTGCTTTGTTTTATAAAAATGCATACTATAAAACAACCAATTCAAAAAGCAATTTCCTAGCATCACATTTTGTTACAGCGTCTACTCTTCCGACAAGTAACCAAACCTCTCCAATTCTCACGAAATTTGACTCAACTTGTTTCAAATATTTTTCCATTCCTTCCACGTTGGTTTCCAAAATTCAAAGGACAAGCAATTGGAGCTAACGATATTCCAGCAATTTAAATCAAGAGACTGGTGTGTTCCCTGCAATTTGAAAAACGATGTGACAAACTCTAATCAAACTACCAATCGATTATTATGTTTTGTCAAACTACAACTACATACGTGAGGCGTGTATTAAATAATGTAAATCACACGTCATCTCTCTTTTAATTTTCAAAAAAACGGCTCTGCCCACCATATTGCGGTGACGAAAGCCATTCAAGGAGCTTTCTCTTATCAAGGCTTGTATTTCCAAAATAAAAATCATATTCTATTCATTCTCCACCACTTTACGTTTAAGTCACTAGACTACTGTGGCATATTTTGAACCAGATTAAAATGTTCCAAATTATTTCGAAATGTTCGTTTTATAGAATGAAGTCAACGAGATTTTTAAGGAACCAACCAAATCGTAGACTGAATAATTCACAAACAAGAATATTTACTAGCACATCATATTCAAGCTCCTCCATAATCCAGCCTTGCCCTGGATTTTCCAAACCACATAATTAAAAACATTGTGGCAAGCACAATATAATAAGAACGGCTTTCACTTACAACATCGCCATGCTGGTCACATAATTTAGTATTTAACTTCTAAAATATAATCCGCCAGACGCTCGTGTAAACAAGTTCTAATTCTGAACGAGGTTAACAATTGCCGAGTTTCATGATGCTCATTGATCCAAATCAGTCCAAATGTAAATGGAAACCGTGGAAGCATAAGCTGAACTGTATCACATCAAACACTACGAAACACAGCATATGACGTGCTCAGGAAAAATTTAATTATACTATGTAGTTTCATTCGGTAAATCAAAAAATGCGTTTTGTTTAGTATTGGCAGCCAAATCGAGGACGCGTATGGATGTGTTTCATCGACAGTTTCTAGGATAAAAAAGGTAAACAAATTGGATGAACCTAATCGAAATGCCATCAAAGCTTACAGAGTTGGATTTGTAGAAGACAAAGCTCATTCAATGCCACGTTCCTAAAAGAGTGTACCTGGGAGGGGTCGCTAGTTATCGCGTTAGAGGTTCATAAAACAAGAAAAAATGTGAGTTGGCCGGCTCAGGGCCCTGGTTTCTCAAGGTCAATTCAAGAGTAACAATTAATGCAAACATTTCTGGCTTATACTAGAGACGCTTTAGATGTTGATTGAAAAAGGAAATACCAACCTACCCTCTTATTTGAGACCCATATGTATAATTAGATACTGTTGGTACCATCTGAAATACGGTACTGGTACCATCTGAAATACTCGCGTGCCTCGAATTCGACAAATCCTCCAAAATTTTCTTAAAACTAAGACATTAATTATATTTGAACATAAAAACGCAGACCGGTAATTAGGACGCACTCAAACTAAAGAAATCAACAGACATAGTTACAATTGAAACCAAATCCAGGGAATTCCATAATCTCGTATAAAATTTTGAATTTTTGATCTGGTCCGGTCATAATATATACATATGTAGCCAATAAACCTTAATGCCCCATTCTTTGCCAAACCAAATGTTTTTGAACTAGAGATGATCAGTGAAATTTTTTGAATTCCTTAGCACTGTTAAAATATTCTTATATATTCTTAAGTTCCAAAGAGCCTAAAAAAACTAAGTTGTGTTTTCCCCAAAAGTAAATCAACCTTTCCCGCTAAAGGACGGGACATGTAATATAAATTAACAACAGATTAGGAGACTGATCCCAGTGGAACACCACAAATTACAAATTCAATGTTAATGATCGATGAATAAACTTTATGGGGTTTGACATTCAATGTAGAAAGAGGAGCGAATTCAATGAATGCAAATGGACTACCGTACAAATAAATTTTAAAGGTGCCAATTCTGTATTAAGCGAAGGTTATTAGCTAGCAAAAATGTAATAAGTATGTAGGTTTTTTAACAATCTTAAAATAAAATAATTACTACATAGCTTTAGGGACTCATAAAAATGTAAGTAAACAAACACTAATTAATTTTATAGTTAATTAATTCGTTTTTTCCATCAAGAGGTCGAAATCCAGAAGGTGGACATCGAGCTGACCAGTTCGAAGGAATTTATTGAAAGCTTGAAACATTTGGTTTACACATACATACACATTCACAATAGTTGTAACTTAAATTTTACCACCTAAAAAACCAATGACGATCGTAATTTCACCAGTAATTTTAAAAGAAAATATTAGTGATAACGGATAAAACCCTTCCCGCTCCGGTGGCAAAGTGGTCAGCATGCTTGCTCCAGCGACCGGAGGTTCAGGGTTCGATTCCCGGTGGTGACAAGGAAAAAATTTCACGGCTGGTTTAGGATCAATGAATTAATCACTCATTATCCGAAATGAAAATATGATTATGATACCTCATTTGAGGCGGCCAAATTACTTGATGGGATATAATGCCAGCGAGAAAGAGAGAGGATAAAATCCTAAAAGGAAACCCAAATAACTGCCTGACAAATTTATCAAAATTCAACAGCTGCTAAACGTGTCATATTGAAACCGTTTCTTCTGGATAGGCAGAGAAATAAGGAAAAACCAATGTCATTTTACATATGATAAGGTAGATTCGGACGATATGTTTTTACATACATTTTCACAGGCAACATGTGTCAAAAAACACAAACTTAAATAATAATAAAATATGAATATTTTTATTTCATTGGCAAAAATAACTTCTCCGATTATCACAAAAAGAACGGATCCGTTGTAAAGTTATTTTCTGTGTAAAAACATACGAAATTGGTTTAAATGTATTTAGCAAAATTGCATTAAAGAAAAGTGCTAAAGGCCCTCTTTCAACTTTAAAAGTAATCACCTAGATTTGAGAAATTGAGACATACGTCGACAATGTGCAAGTTTGAATGATATGAATGCCTTAAAACAATGTGTCGGCTTAAGCTTTAAAAAAGGGATCCTCAATTATTTTGTGACACGGCTCTATATTGCTTACCACTGAATTGGATAAGATTCCAATTGCAATTACTTATGTAAAAAAAAAATTTGTGTTTATTATTGCAATAGAAATTTATTTCGATCATTGGTGATCAACGTGTTAATTATTAACCGTTTAATTATCTTAAAACATACGTTACAATTTTTTCCATAGCTATGTAGATTCTAATACTATAAAATAACCGTTATCATGAACCTAACATACACTTTAATTATCAACAACGATATCCCAATCCGCAGAGGATTAAAATGGCAATAAGCAAGTGTACAACAAACCAAAACCAAACTAAAACTGTTTTTTTATTTACTCAAATGATATTTATATTGCCTTAACTGTAGTTACTTTATGGATAAACATAGTACTACAACATTATTACCGTAATTTTGTTTACATATTATTAGCTGTCTCTTGTAATTTGACCTTATCAAACCGATATATAGAAAAAGAAGAACCAGCAAAAAAAAAAAGATTTATAACACAATGCTGCATTGGAAGAAACAAACAGAAAATGATTTAAAGGCGATTGGAACTAGAAATGGTAAGTGGTCATTAACTGGTTTTTGAAACATGAAAAAACACGTGAAATTGTGCATAATCGTGAATTATTATGTAGCTAAAATTTTATACAATGATATCATCGTTTAAACTTACCAACATTACTGAATTCTAGATTCTTAAACAATAGAGAACGATGAACTGTGTCCAAGGCCTCTAAAATCTCAGGATTACGTTTACCATCATCAGTCTTATCTTCCGAAGACATATTACTGTTAACACTAATTACGGACAATATTACACAATAAATAAAATTTTTAATAACGCAACAGTAATAAATTTACAACAACAACACATAAAAATGCAACACGAATGCAATCAAAAATCTTGCGTCGTTTCTTGTCACTTGTTGCTGTCCCTGCATCACATATTATTATTTTTGTTAATTTCAATTCCTTTTCCTATCTTTTCACGGAAAACAAGTTTTTCTTTAGCACTTATAAACCGGTATTCATAAATATTATTTATTTTTTATTTAACAATTATAGCTCAACAGTCATTAATCAATAACATAACCTCACTAAAAATGTTTATGTATAGGAATTTACTACAGACGATTAACGATTGATTTTTTACTTATAACAAATTTGTACAATTATAGTTACACAAAAAAACCTAGTTTAAAAATTCGTTCTAATTTATTAAATAAATAAAATGCATATATTATTTTTAACAGAAATACAAAATGTACTTGCACACCACTGCCGTGTCAACGTACGAAACTTTGAATGTAGAATGAAGAAAAGATTTGAAGAAATGAAAAAAGAATGACATGCCGAAAGAAGAATGCAACTGGAGAAAGGTGTTTTTTGTTTTGCTTGTTTTTAGCGGTGTGAAGTTAGGTGCGATTTGATGTGATGTGAGCTATGTAGTGTTTATTTAAAAAGGTACTGACTGAGCAAATTTTAATGACAGTGACAGATTAATCAAAACAATAATAAAAATTTTCGATGGTATCCGATACTATCGACGATAAAAGCTCAATAAATAAGAAAAAATGTGAGGAAGCTAAATTATATGAATGTAATTTTTGTAATAAATCGTACGACAAAATAATAAATTTAGAAAATGATGTAAAAAATCATCTCGGGGCCCTTCGACGTTCGAGTGCCGCCGAATTTGATTGCATCCAATGTGGCAGCAGCTTCGACTCAGAGTTAACATTAAAATCGCATGCAATAATAAAACATTCAACTTACTCGAAGCCCTATAAATGTGATAAATGTAATCGGCAATTTAGCAGAAGTGAGGACTTAAATATTCATATGCGGCATCACAGTGGCCTGATTACATTTGAATGTGAACTTTGCAATCGGATATTTGCACAAAATAAGAGTTTGGCAAATCATAGAAACAAACACCATCCAGATATTCTAAATGTTATAAATAAAATGGAGCAACGCGGTGTAGGCGAACAAGAAATGCATTTCATTCGAAAATACAAGTGTCCTTTATGTGAACTAATATTTGTTAAAATGAGTAGCCTTAAAATCCACTGCAGACGCAATCACGATGGGAAATATGAAATGGCACAATTGGATGAAATCGAAAAGAACAGTTTAAATTTTAATGGTGAGGTAGCTTGTGTTATGTCGAAGCCACAACAATGTTTTCTCTGTGAAGCGAGTCAAACAAATAAGGAAATGTTAAGATATCATATTAATTCGGTTCATAATGGCACAAAACCTTATAAATGTGCTAAATGTGGCTTAATATTTGCACATGGCTCAACCCTCGAAAAGCATGTTAATTTCCATTCAATAGATATATACGTTTGCAAATATTGCGGAGTGAAATTCCAAAAGATTTATTCGTTATCTAAGCATGTCAAACAACATGAAGGGACTCTTATACTAAAGTGTGATGTCTGTAGTGTTCCATATACAAATCAAAGATATTTGGATAAACACATGCGAATACATTTAGCTGGAAAACCGCATAAATGCCTATACTGCGACAAAAGATTTGCCCAAAGTTGTGATAAAGCTAAGCATATGCGAATTCATACTGGCGAACAACCTTATCAATGTAAAGACTGTGGCAGAGCATTTACGCATCTAACAAGTCTGAGGAAACATCAAATCATCCATACGGGCGAGCGCTTATTTCAATGCACGACGTGCGGCAGATCATTTCAACATAAAAGTAATTTAATTGTACATCATCGCAGTCACACAGGAGAGAGGCCTTTCCAATGCACGATTTGTGATAAATCATTTACTGCATCAGGTCACTATACAAATCATTTGAAGATTCATAAAGGTGAAAAAGATTATGAATGTTCAACATGCGGTAAACTATTTCTTCATCACTCGAGTTTCCAAAAACACAAACAAATTCATAGCGGTGAAAAACCTTACAAATGTATGATGTGCGATCGAACATTTTCGCAGCCGGGCCATTTGAAGGAGCACATGCGTATTCATACTGGAGAGAAACCATTTTCCTGCCATATATGTTTAAAACATTTTCGTCGCCGTGACACTCTGAAAATACATATTTCGCGACACAATGCTGGAAAATCAAATAAATTGTAAATAATAAATAAACTGCCTGTTTGAAAAAGACACGTATCGCTGTTTTAATATTGAGCAACAAAAAAAATCGATTATCAAGCAACCGGTTGACAAATTCCCGTTTCCATTAGTCACTCAAAATTTTGACAACTTGATTTTTATTTTTATTTTTGTTGCTTCGTGATTTTTATTATTTTTTATTTGTTTTTGTGTGAAAATTAAGTAAAAATTATTAAAATTTCATTCTTAAATAAAAATAGTACAAAATACAGCGTAGCATAAATTATAAACCGTTGTAAATAAATCTCGTTAAATAAATTAATAAGCAATGGAAGCGGAATACGAGGAAATGGAACCTAGTTTAAAAAATGTTATTGACCAAACATCATTGAAATGGATATTTGTTGGTGGGAAAGGTGGTGTCGGAAAAACAACGTGCAGGTAACATATTTATATTATTATAAATAATATTCTAGAATAAAAATATATTCCACATATTAAATTATTCCCGATTCAGGGTTGCATAAATCATTTCATATTTTGCTTCTTTACAGTTGTAGCTTAGCAGTTCAATTGGCCAAAGTACGCGAAACTGTATTAATTATATCGACCGATCCAGCTCACAATATTTCCGACGCGTTCGATCAGAAATTTACCAAAGTACCCACCAAAGTTAAAGGTTTTGAGAATCTATATGCGATGGAGATTGATCCAAATGTTGGCATAAATGAGCTTCCAGATGAATATTTTGAGGGTGAAAATGAGGCATTCCGTCTATCAAAAGGTGTTATACAAGAAATTGTAGGTGCATTACCAGGCATCGATGAGGCGATGAGCTATGCCGAAGTAATGAAATTAGTGAAAGCTATGAATTTTTCTGTAGTCGTATTTGATACAGCACCAACGGGGCATACACTACGCCTCCTATCATTTCCACAGGTGGTAGAGAAAGGTTTAGGAAAATTACTTCGCTTGAAAATGAAGATAACACCGTTCATGAGCCAAATGGGGGTTCTATTTGGCCGGCAAGATTTCAACGCAGATACCCTGACATCCAAACTAGAAGAAATGCTGTTAATTATACGACAAGTAAATGAGCAATTCCGAGATCCGAATCAAGCAACATTTGTTTGCGTGTGTATTGCTGAATTTTTATCGTTGTACGAAACGGAACGTTTAGTTCAAGAGTTAACAAAATGCGGTATTGATACTCATAATATTATTGTAAATCAATTACTCTTCCGTAAAGAAAATCAAGAACCGTGTAGTATGTGCTGTGCCCGGTACAAAGTACAAGAAAAATATTTAGACCAAATAGCCGATTTATATGAAGATTTTCATGTAACCAAATTGCCGTTGCTTGAGAAAGAGGTGCGCGGTGCCGATCAGGTTAAGGAGTTTTCAATTAATTTAACTGTACCTTATGTTCTAAAATAATATTCAATCTAATTTTTTATAATATTTCTTCATAATTTCTACAATAAAATCAACCGTAATTCAATTTTAGAATAACATTAGCTGTGTTTTCCACGAGTACTGTTAGTACATAAAGCTTATAATAACAGTTTAATAAAAGTACCTACACATTTTAAGTAGGTAAATAGAAATGTAAATTATTAAGTTTACTGGTTATTTTTATCAAATTATAAGAGAATTAGAACAGTTTTGTAACGCAAAAGAAAGTTGTGCTTATAATCAATTATTTTAATCTTACAATTACGTAAAATGAACATCTTGTTAACTATTATTATAATATAAGCTTTATGTACTTATTTTTTCAATTTAAATTGCCTAAAATAGACATACACTTTCATCGAGTTGTAGTGCTCATGGAAAACAGCTATTAAAAAATAAAATTAGTTTTGTAAACATTTGTTCGGCGGTGTTAAATTTTACAAACAAATTTGGACTTATAGAACGTGGTTTCAATATTATTAATTGCATTTAACTATCAATAAACAATATAATGAATAAAATTTAAATGAATTTATTGTTTCTCTTAGAACTTTGAATATAAACTGTATCCAAACCATATGCCAATACATACAATACCCTTAAACAGGCAAATTATTTAAATCGATATCGCATTATTCGATCCATAGTGTAGGCTCATAATCTTAAGCAAGTGGAAGGAAATGGATGGTATTGTCACAAATTTTAAAAAAATGAGAATACATCGTCCAGTATATGTATTTCCAAGAAAGAACGAAAATTTGTTTTCAATTTTTAGATCAAGGCTAAATAAATAAATGAGGCGAAACTTAGTATTTATCGCTGATTTTATAACTGCTGCTTCCGATTTTACCCAGCGCATTACTATAGAACGAGAAGAGAATTTATAGTGGATGAATAGAGAATTTTAAAACCCTAAGCTATAACCAACTGGTTTTTCAAAACCAATTTCTGTGAGGAAGCCCTACAAAATGTTTACCTAGGTATGTATCTTTTACCGGTTGAGGAAAAAATATGGAATCACTAAAACAACTGTAGAAATAAATGTCTGATCGAAAAACAAAAAGAAAGGTACTCAAATTATTCTTTTGACAAAACCGTCTAGTGACACCAAACTCGAGTCTCCAGGCCAGCCCCAGTATCTGAAGCCGTGGCCTGGGACAACTGTAAATGGTAACCTCCATTTTTTATTGTAGATTCGGATTCTACACCCAAAAGTTTTGTTCGAAACTTTTTTAATTCGTTGGAGGTGGTACTGTAATAGCAAAAATATGATTTTCGCAAAATTCTGGGAAGACACGTCTCACCGAAAAAATGCAAAACCGATGCTTAATATATTTAAAAAACCTATCTAGTAACACCTAACCCGACCGTCACTCCCATTTGATATACTACTTTTATCAAAAACGACAGCAATAAGAGTGCTTCATTAATGTGAGTGCTTTTTGCCTCCCACAATCGTAATCCTTGATTAACATAGATACTCTTGCTTCTCACAATCGGGATGCTTGATCAACATGAGTCTTGATTATCACAAAATATGCAAAATTAAGTTATTAATAAAACTTACGTAGGTACTCTGCAAAGTAGAATCCAAATCTGTTGATCCTTTCGTACCATCTATTTGCTCAGATTGGAATCCTCTTGCACTGACCGTCAATAAGCATTTCCTTCATTCGTTCCTCGTAATACCGGGCACTCAATTCTGATTATGAACAGCCGTGACACTTCGACACTGACCGCCTTTTGTCATCCAGCAGAGCTATTTATAACTGTATACTGAACACATTTTTAGCTTCACTCCACTACCAACTTCTGCATCTTGTCAAAATATCGTTTGCAATTTCTCAACTGACACCCTCTTGAACTTCCATGAAATTCCTCAAATATCTGAGCAACTCGATGACTCAGCTCAATCTTCACTAATAGTTTCATTCTGCCGTCCAAGCATCACGGCGAACGGTTTAATGGCGAACCCACTTCATGTTGATCGACGCTACTGCCTGCTCCTGAGTACTTCGTTAATCTATTCGTCATCAGGTGTAGTATTTGGACATGTAGTACGATACTTTGGACATGTAGTGCTCTCTGGGTAACGCTAAATGAATCAGGCGGTGTAGTGGAGACGAACAGACCAAATCTTGTTTATAGTCATGGACACTACATGTCAGGGCGAGTTATTGGCGCATCAAAACCAATACCAAATCAGCGTCTGTTCTCCAGGTTAGGTGCGGCTGAAGCAAACGTCTGTCTTGTATCAAGCGGCTCGCTTTATAAATGTGTTTCAAGGTAGGACCGGATGCCTTAAGATTTTCACCAGTACGTGACCCATACACGTAACAAGCGGGTTGAGCGTCAGCCCAACAACCTTCCCTCATAAAAACAATTAAGTTATGAATCCTAATCAAAGACCTTATTGGATTACCATATCGGATTATTACAAACTCGACCTCGGAAGTTGTACACGGATAACGCTTTAAAAATGGGAACAAGGATCGTGCTTTCTCTCTTAAGACCTGGAGATCTCTAGAACCTTTCGAACCAAGCAAAGAGTTACACATTAGACGTACTTGCACTACAAGAGCTTAGATGGTATGGGAGTGAGATCCATGACACCACCAATGGTTACACTCTTCATTACATCGGCCATCAGAACGTAGGAAAATTTGGAGTTGGCTTCTTCATCCATCGGCGCGTGAAGCATCGCATATCATCGATTTCCGCGCTATCAACATGCGGATTTGCACGGTCAGACTTTCCACTGAAAAATTTAATATCACGATCGAAGATATATCTGATAACATCAAAGACTTATTCTTTATCGAGCAGGAGGAAGTCATCCATAACATAACCGCACCACGACATTAAAATCATCGTGGGCGACTTTAATGCAAAAATCGGTAGGAGTGCAGAAAATACATTGCACATCGGTCCTAACAGCCTGCATCTAACTATAGTAACAACAACGGCCGACGCGTCACCAACCTGGCATTAATGTACAACTTAGTTGTATCAAGTTCGTTTTTCCCACATAAGAGAATCCCACAAAGTGACGTGGAGATCAAATGATGGAAGAACGGAAAACCAAATCGATCACGTCATGGTGTCTGAGAGACACTCCACCAGCATATCTGATGTTAGATGTTACAGAGGTGCAGACATGGACAGCGATCATATGCTTGTCATATTTAAGTATAAGTGCAAACTGTCATCTACGTTTAACAGACAAGCACAAAAGGCCGTTCGATGGAATGTCGATGCTCTAAAAGACCAAGCATCACTGCAGAGTTACCAATCAGCTGTCATTAATTATTTAGACCAGCCCCATAACAACGGAAAAGCTCCTTCTAACATCCAGGAGCAGTGGCACGCTATACAATCATCCATAACCACCACGGCGTAAAATACCATCAGAAGAAAACCTCCGAGGCCCCGCAGTGATTGGTTCGATGATTAATGCCGAAGGTCCGTCGAAAATAAACGAGCGCTTCGTGAAAAATGTTTGGCTCGCAACACTAGAAGCACTCTAGCAGAATATCTCCGCGCTAGGAAAGCCACGACTAAATACCTTCGACAAAAGAAGCGCGCACATATGAGATTATGCATCGAAAACATCAGCTTCCAAGCGGAACTAGGAAACTCAAGGGACTGTTTTGCTTACATCAGGAATCTCACTAAAGACTTCCACCCAAGAAATACAGCCATCAAAGACGGGAATGGAGAGCTGAGAACAAACTTGGCCGATGTTCTCTCAGTATGGCAAACCTACTTTTAAAATCTGCTAGATGGGAATGACGAAGTGACCCCATTAGAGCAATAGCTCCGCCAGGTGAAGAGGTCTTTGTCGAATATCTCACAGTGGAGGAAGTAGACGTAGCTATTAGTCGATTAAAAACGGTAAAGCACCCGGTCTCGATGGAATCCCCGCAGAATTGATAAAACTCGGAGGCTCTACTCTTGCAACAAGTGTATACGATCTCATCGTATGTATTTGGGACCAAGAAGAGTTGCCAGAGAATTGAAAGACCACGCTCATATGTCCATTGCATGAAAAGGTTAATGTTGTACTTGCCTGACTCATCCCTTCCGATCGACCACTGACCAGTGTTTCACCATGAGAATGATCTTGGAAAAATGTTGGAAGTACAACATAACCATATAACTATAAATATATACTTCCGACATGCGTATGACAGTATAAACCACGACAACCTATGGGCCGCGCTCATGTGCCTAGGAATCCTAGGGAAACTCGTTTCTCTGTGTAAATTAATAACGTCTGATTCTGTATGTAGAATCGTAATTGAAAGAACTCAGACTCCTTTGAAATAACATCTGGTGTTCCACAGGGTGATGCACTCGTGCCTTTGCTGTTCAATTTGGCACTTGAGTACGTAGTGAGGAAAAGCAACATCGAAATTTCGCGCTGTATATTCAATAAATCAAGCCAAATTCTTGGATATGCAGATGATATCGTACTTCTTGGCCGAAGACCTAGCGATATCAAAGACAGTTTCGTGCCGCTCGATCACTGCGCAAGAAGACTTGGTTTGAGGTGAACAGTAGCAAAACCAAATTTGTATCAACACCCAGGAACATCTCCATGATAAATCTCGGAATTGGCGACCATAACTTTGATCGCGTTGAAAACTTCAAATACTTCGGGTCAGTTATAACATCACCAAATGATATGCAGGCAGATATAAAAGCCCGAATCGCTGCCGGACAACGAGTTTTCTACGCCCAATCAAGATTATTGCGATCTAGACATCTATCGCAGTCGTGCAAGTTCGTACTTTATAAAGCACTTATAAGACCTGTGCTGACTTTCGGAAGCGAAAACTGCACCATGTCCTCTAACGATTGTAGATTATTATCTATACCTTCGAAAGGAAGGTACGTAATCCGTTCAATCTTTGGTCCAATTAAAGTTGCGAACAACGAATATCGGATTCGTATGAATCACGAAATAAAGCAACTCCTCAGAGGCAATGATATCATCGGATTCATCAAATCCAATCGAGTAAGATGGCTCGTCTACGTTACAAGGTCCCCACATCAACGGATGATAAATAAAGTGTTTCACCAACAACCAGCCGGAGTACGTCGTTTATTCAAGAGTAGATTTATTGTAGACTTTCGAATAAGTCAGGCTCCACAAAAACAAGTAAGAATTGAGGTCTCAATTGCAGTTTTTCATAATTTTTTAATTAAGATGATTACCTACCAAATTTTATCAATTAATTTTATTAGAGAAAAGAAATTATATTTAAAATGCTTCTTTCACCCGAATTATAATTTAAACGAATTTTCTTTTTTCTGAATTGTAAATTCGATGAATTGTGTTTTCTCAAAAATGATTTGTCTCAAAATTGGAAATTTCTAAGGATTATGCATTTTGGCGAGAAAAGAGAACGTATTATTACACAGAAATATGTGTGTTCCTCTAGCGCTTCTGATTCAGCCAAGTTTTAACGTCACATTTTTCCATGTTTTATTTGATGTTCAGAGCTTCTGCTCTAAACGCGCGATTCTTCAGAAAATGATTAACAAATGTCTTAATAAATATATTCATTTGGTATTAAGCGATAATTCTTTCGAGAAATGTCAGCAGCTTCATCTTTGACTAGAGCATATATGTGCGATGTACACAAAATACGTACCGTTCTATGCCTACATGTTTCGGTAAAACATTTTATTACAGTTGACAGTTGAAAGAAATTCGCATCCTAGTTGAAATTCTTCTAATAGTTCAGTTATAGGCGAATTTCTACCTCCACTCGAACGGAATGTTATGTGATTGAAAATTAAATCAATTTATTTAAAAAACATCATTGCTTTTACTTTTATAAAAATACAGCATTTCTAATTCACGTTACTATTCAAATCACACCTAATTTTTGCCCTACCTCAATAAATGCATTCGTACACCGATCAATATCTTCAGATGTGTGAGCGGCCGATATTTGTACACGAATCCGTGCCTTTCCTTTCGGCACAACAGGGAAACTAAACCCAACAACGTAAATACCACGTCCTAACATTTCATCGGCCATTTTCGATGCTAATTTAGCATCGCCTAACATTACTGGACAAATTGGATGATCCATACCGGCAATAGTAAAACCTGCATTTTTCATTGTGCTCCTGAAACGATCTGTATTAATCTGCACTTTCTTGCACAAATCACTGGATTTCATTATAATTTCTAGAACTTTTAATCCGGTTGCAACTACTGGTGGGGCCAAGGTGTTTGAAAATAGATACGGTCTTGATTTTTGTCGTAACAAATCAATTAATTCTTTCGATCCAGTCGTATATCCGCCAGATGCACCTCCCAACGCTTTACCCAATGTAGAATTAATAATATCAATCGATCCGTTTAGATTATAAAATTCTTCGGTGCCGCGTCCAGTAGGTCCAAAAAATCCAGTTGCGTGGCACTCATCGATAAAAGTTAAAGCATTATACTTTTTGGCTAATTGCACAACTTTATCAAGCGGTGCAATATTTCCGTCCATTGAAAATACACCATCGGTGACGATTAATTTTACACGCGCTTGGGTTGATTTTAGTTGTTCCTCAAGGTTGGCCATGTCACGATGTTTATAACGTAATTTTTGTGCTCGACACAATCGGATACCATCGATAATCGAAGCATGATTTAATTCATCAGAAAATACAGCATCTTCCGGTGTTAAAATCGCCTCAAATAATCCAGCATTTGCATCAAAACATGATGGATATAAAATTGTATCCTCCCGTCCATGGAATTCAGAAATTTTCTTCTCCAACTCCTTATGAATATCTTGGGTGCCACAAATAAATCGGACCGAACTTAAACCATTTCCATATTTGTCTAAAATGTCTTTACTATATGAGATAACCTCGTCGTTCGTCTAAAAAGAAAATATGGAAATGAGACAATACAATGTAACACGAAAATATGTGGGGTGGATATAGTTTCGTGAGCGAATACACCTACCGATAATCCTAAATAATTATTTGCGCAAAAATTTAGTATGTTGCCTGAACTTCCTTGCACGGTAATGCCGGTTCGTTGTGGCGATGTAATCACCCTTTCATTTTTATATGTCCCAGCTGATTTTATATCGCTCAATTGCGTTTGCAATATGGTACGAAATTCCTTTGCCGCTACTGTACTAGGTGCCACACCAAAGAGTAATCTGCCGGTTGATACATATCGAACAGCACCGTTGTTTAATAAAACTTAAATATTTAGAAGAGATGTATACATTAAAAAAATAATGATTAATTAGATAGAAATAATCACCTTTTACTTTGTGCATTGTTATACTTTCGCTTACAACTTGTTACTGAAGTTGAATTTTGCCTTTGTAAAATCTTAGTGTGGAATTCTTGAGACGTAAACACAAGATAAAATATAATACATAACATTACTCTATCTGTATGTGTTGGCTTGCGTACGCAAAAAAATAAAGAAAATTTATAAATAAATCGCCAAGCCTTCGGCGCGAACCACAGATCAAACAGGCCCGAACTCATTACAATATGAGTGAGATAAATAGTTACACATAACAAAACACAACCTTGAACCAAAGCGTAAAAATTGGAAAATGTATTTTCTTACATAAATAATATCGGGAGATTAGCAAATTTGTAGAAAGACAAATAATCGAACGCGTTTTTATGCTTGAAATGAAATTTGTATGGTTGCCATAATCCCATTCCTTTTTACCAAATCTAAAACTTGATTTGTTTGACATACATAATTATATTTCGCGTATTGTGTAAGTACTTTCAAACATGAAGTAGAAAAAAAATAATTTAACATTATTAATCAAACCCTCACATTTTTTTTGTAAAGCAGTGGTATAACAACGAATCAATGTGAGCTCCTGTCTGCGGAAGTCGAGATTATACCCACTTGCTTATAAAGCAACAATAGAAAATTATTAGACTTATTTAATGTTTGAGGTCACTGCTAAACTCTAGAGAATTTCATTTTGGTCTTGGATGATTTGAACGTTTGTAACCTTACTTGGTTAAAATATTTAAACGGCAAGCTGCTAAAATATTTGCGGAACGTGTAATAAAAAAGCCTAAAATAATAAAAGCCCTAGAAAATATTTTTAAATAAATCCGCGTTGGATTTGAAAATTTGAAATATAAAAGTAAACAGTAAAAACATCAGTAAAACATCACTGAGGCATAAAATTGCCTTAATCTACTTTTAACATTATCTTTAGTTAAACAAAAATCAAATAAATAGTTAATTCTATTGAATCTTTTACACATTATCTTCATTGATGCATTATCGCCTGAGTTAGTTCTGTGTCTATCTAATTGGAGGAAGTCATGATCTTTTAGTTGTCTACCAGGAACCTTTATTTTAATTGACTTTAGCAGACCCGGTTCATCGATTAGACCTAATAGGAGATTATCAATAAATCTACTTTTTAGCAATACGCGTCTATTTTCAAGAGTTGTCAAGTTGTATGTCTTGCACCCGGTTAAATATGGTAATTATCGCTGCGTGTTTACGTGGTATGGTAGATCATGGGCATAAACTCATCCATCTTTCCAGGTCAAGTAGCATATAAACTTCTTTTGCATTTTCTCAATACTCTGGATATGATCTTCATAGAACGGACACAACACATTTACAGTATATTCCAGCTGGGATCCAACGTAGGCACAATACAGGATCTTAATTGTTTCTACACCAAAGTTTGACAAAACCGAGCATGGATTTCACCCTAGCGATGCACAGCTCAATGTGCTTAGTAAAGCTCATGTTTTCAACGAAAGTAACCCCTAGGCCTTTAGTCTCAAGTACTACCTGAAGGAGTACACCATTTATCTTGTAGCCTTGTGTAACAGGGTTGGTTTTTTGGTAAAATGATAGAGATTTGCATTTTTCAATATTGAGACTCAAAGAATTAATCTCGAACCATAACGCTAGGTTATCAATATCTTCCTGTTGTTTATTGGCATCGTTGACTGACTCGATGGCTTTGTAGATTTTGAGGTCATCTGCGAGCATCAGGATATTGGAATGCTTTATCACTTCGGTAATACCATTTCGGTAATACCTCCTATCACTTCGGTAATACTTCCTATTTCAATATATTGGATTCGGTTACTCAAGTAAGATTTCAACCAGTCTACGAACTGGCTGAAAAATCCGAGCTTGAAAATGTGTTCCAAAGTTTTACAATGGCTGATGGAGTCGAAAGCCTTTGCAAAGTCGGTGGATATTACGTCAACTTGTTTGTGCTTCTCAATTTCTTTAATAGAATAGTTAGTAAATCCTATGAGATTTGTAGATACTGATCTTTTAGGCATAAAACCATGTTGATATTGTGATAAATACCGCGGAAGCACTGCTTTGAATGAGTTGCATATTACTAGTTCAAATAATTTAAGTATAGCAGATATAGATGTAATACCCCTGTAGCAAGAAACATCATCTCTAGATCCAGTTTTGAAATTAGGCGCCACTCTAATTATTTTCCACATTTGTGGAAAAGTTGTTAATTTCAATGACTCTGATTGAACAAAATGCTTAGAGAAATTGCCAAATTTTTAGAATTTTTTAAAAATGAAGCCGGAATACCATCAGGACTCTGCTGGCTCGACGTATGGAGTAAATATGAATGTATTATATTCACTAGTGGTTGAATCTTTATTATTAGCAATATCTTCCGCTTTATAAACAGATTGGAAAAACTCAGCAAACATGTTGGTTATGACCTGTGGATCACAAGACTTTTGATCAATAAATTTCATCCAGGCTGGGTAGCCAGCAATTTCGCGTTTGGTTTTAAAAAAATCCAAAAGTGTCTGGGATCGCCTTTTATTTTATTCTTTAGATTGCGAATATAGCTTCTGTATCTCAGTTCAAAATAAGATTCAAAATTATATATATGCAGTATGTATATTGGTTATATGCAGTAAATTTCTGTTTACTATCCTGGACTGGGAACACAATTTGAGGTTTTCTTTATAAGCCTTGTCTTTTTTGTTTTTAAGACTGATAAATTCATTGCCATACCATGAAGGATATTTGTTCGGTTTTAGATTCTATACTAGATAGTTGGACATTTTAAAAATGTTATTTGGGATTCTCAGGTTGCCAACATCGGTTACGTTGCTAGAAAGAAGATGCCCAATTAACTTACCTTGGGGTTGATATTTTGATAAATACACATGTTGCTCGATTTAAATAATATATTAAAATAAAGCAAATATAGATATGAGATCCAAAATTTGATTATGTTTTAACCGTTCGAGATTAAAAGGGAGTATGTCAAGTAGAGCTTTTCGTAAGTTTCTACCAATTCTTAGAGGTTTTGAAATTGTTTTAGTAGCTCGCTTTTTAAAAAGAATTTTCTTCTTTTCATACCCAACAAGCTGGTTATGTCTTTTAGGGACCCTAATTTAGTTTAAAACAGGGCCCAAAATACTACAGCACGGGCCTGCTTACACTTCAGCCCCGTAGACTATGAACTGCTTTGATCAAGAGTACCTATTTTTAAGTGTTAATGAAATAATGGAACCTGTAAAAAAGGGACCTACTTAGAATATGAATTGCAAAATAAAATTACACCCTAATTACCGCTTTTCCTTCCGGTCAAATTGAATTTTTGAGCTTTATTTTGAATTCTTTTGCCATTTTTGCCGACAGTCTTCGTGGTGTTATCCTCGGGGTTAAGGCTGTTTCCACTGCACTAACATTTTTCCTCGCACTTGAAACTCCTTTCACTTTTACGTTTAGTGGCACTGCACTTGTCACCTATTCAGCATGTATATTGCTGTAATTTTCCATGATTTTCCATCGTTCTAGATCTTAGCACACCTCCATTAGTTAGTATATTTCAATATATTATTAGAGCTTATTATTTTACAGATTCAAATTTATGCTGTTTCTACGAGGCTACTCAAATTTGTACTAACCTTAATTTACAAGTATTCTACAATAATAACTGTTGATACGACACGCATCGAGTTGAGGAAAGATACACGAGATCGGTTTCACTTATTTTGACTCAGCAAATTATAATGAGAAGCTCTGGTCTTTGAAAATAGCTCACTTTGCCCAAAAACATAGCTCAAGTGTGCAACATGCCTACGCCCGTTGCACACTTGAGCTATGTTTTTGGCTGATGTGAGCTATCTTTTTATTTTACAGCTTCCCGTTTTGGTTTCCAAAACTCAAATAAGCGAAACATTGTAGATAAATCTCAGGACCAACCCAATCTGTAAAACAATATATTTAGATATTTTATTTTCTTCTTATGGAGATAAAAAAAAATGTGCGATATGAGGTATATTTCCATCTCATAGGTTTCATTATAGTATTTAAACAAATTAGGGCGTTCGATTAGCTTGAGGTAAGCTCCACGAATTCGGTTTCACTTATTTCGGCTGTGTAAAATAACCCGAGAAGCTGTGATCTCAAAACATAGCTCACTTCGCTAAAAAACATAGCTCAAGTGTGAAAACATGCCTAATTCTTATAAGCGCGATAGTTGACCAAAGGCTCGCTGGATAATTCAGGCAATATACCTCCAGTGAAAAAATAGGATAGATGAATAACTCGGCCAAACGTAAATCTCAGTTGGCTAGAAGAAAATAAATATCACTGACATTAAAAACAAATCTCCTTCTTTTACCCTATCACAAAATACTAAATTTTAATCTCATAAAACCATAGAAATACCCCATAAATATTGGAATATTTTTGAGGTTGAAACGTGAAACTAAATTTTATACAGGTAAAACTAAATTGGTTGAAACTTGAAAGCAACCTCGATGTGTTGTCACTATATCTTTAAGCCACTCGTTTGGTTGGATATGGTAATCGTTTCGAAAATGTACTTGCGTATGATAGACAACCGGATTTAGCCTCATTTATTTAGAGTTATGATTATCGTTTTATTTGGTTTCGTAACTCGGATAAAGAATGAATTCGGTTATTAGCCCAGTAAATGAAGAAGAAAAAAAAGGCCAACCTGTAAGTTATTAGTTGCAATTTTCATTTTCTGGTGATAAATGGCATTTGGTACCTCATTAAAAATGAGACCGAGTTTTCAAGAAAACATTCTGTTGTAGGTGGAGAAAATGGCCCCAAAACACCAGGAACATCGGTTGTCGGCAAATATCTCCCAAAATATGGCAGTTAGAGATTTTTTGTTCAGATAAGAATTGAAGATCAGTTAATTTTCTACAAAAATGGTGCTAATGATTTTTTTCGCAACATTAATATTTTTTGCAAAATGTCGGGTTGACTCATGAAATATGCAAGTTTTTTACAAATTTTGAGATGGGGGGTGTTGCAAATACATTGTTTTCAATGTTTTGGACTGTGGAAACCAATTGTAGATGGCTCCACTACAATCCATCCACTGGCAAAATCCTCGGGGCCATAAATAGGAAACGCCGTAAACCATGTAATTTTCAAGAATTTTTATGTTCCCGAGCGTCTTGTTTTTCTTGGAGATGAGGGCTCAAGTTATACCTATTAGGAAAGCAGACCGTAAGATTAATTACAGCAGGATGGACCGCACCAATTGGCGAAAAACTAGCGAAAATCAGTTTAGCCCATATGGCAAACAATTTATTGTCCAATAAGGTTTTCCTAACGAAAACTATAATCTCTAAAGAGTTAAGAATATTTACCCATAATAATCAACAACAATTTCTTGCAGATTCTCCGCAAATTTTTGCAAATTTTTTGCAACCATCCGGATCGAGATTTTTGGAATAAAGAGTTAAAAATATATAAAAATACATTGAAATTATGACATAAATCTGTTAATCACCAGTCCCCGTCACAAGACTCCAATAATAATTCTTGGTCATCAACGTCGCCCTCGCCAACAACTCCTTCTGGTTCTAGAGTTTCCTCTAGTTCTACCTCTTCGGATAACGTATCTTGGCTGTCTTTATAATTCGAACACTGGCGGGACTCACATGAACCACAAATAGATGAGCATATGGTAGCCCTGCTTTCTTGCATGAACATGTTCCCTTACATTCCTTCTTACATTGACAAAATATCATCTTTAAGAGTTCCGGAACCGCTGGACTTGGACCGGCATGAGTATACCCTCTACACTTTTCCAACCCCATTTTTCTGGTGACAGTTTGTTTCCGAGCCACTGCTGGACTTGCAGATATACCCGATAAAGGTGTTGCCTTTCAGCTTTAGGTGTGGGTAGCAAGGCTAGTTTGAGTGCGGTTTGGTTTCTGTCTCTGGTGAATCGCTTGAAGATCTCGTATCTAATTTTTGTCAGGGTTTGTGTATCATCATCACTGTACATGGACGCAATGAAAGTTTACCCGTCCTGAAATATGGTCTCGTGGGGAAGATTATGGTTTTTAAAACTATCAATGACAGCTTCCAGTCCCATGTCTTTGTTCTTCGTAACCTTTCCCTCTAATTTGGCGACTATTGACGTTTTTCCTTCCCCGGCAAAAGCGGAATTTGTATCGCTTCTCGAAATCGCATGGAGAAATAAAATATTGTCTCTAACAAAGGGCCGCGCATCCAAGCTCTTAGAGGAAAACAGTTGCTGGGTTTTTTTCCCCTTTCCCCGCTTCAAGAGATAAATTGTTTGATCTTTTGGGGTCAGAGCTGTTATCAGTACAAAGATGTCAATATACTCTAGCACTACTACAACTGGCGAGCCGTTGACAGCATACTTCTGCAACGCCGTATGTACGATCAACGAGTCTGCATCGTCTACAGCTTGTCTAAAATAGAGCACACACCCGACCAACGACAGAAGAAATGAAAGTAATGAAATTATAGCATTACGTTTAGGACTCTGGTTTTTCCCCGCGTATCAATGAGATGACTTTATATACATTGATGGAAAGGTGAGAATTCCATCTTTACACTAGTCAAGGTGTCAAAACGTCAGAAATAAAGAGCCGGGAGAAAAAATTCACTAAAAGAAAAAGTGCGCTTTTTCCTTGAGCACTCGTTTTTAAAATTTATTGGAAAATGACCGATTTTGTGAAAGAAAATAATGGCACAGCCGAAAAGTAGTAGTTCTCAGCTTTCAAATGATATGTCATAGAGACCAATCCGATCATGTATGAATTTTTAATTGGTGTTTGTTTACAAAATTTCCCCGCGCTAGAAAAACAGCAAAAAATTGGGATTCAACAAACAAAATTTTAATCAAAGTGGAAGAAAATTAGATTATACAAATTTCACAGATGACAAAGGACCTTCTGAGGACCCATAATCAAGAAAATTTGGAGCAAATTAGTGCAATACAAAAAAAGTAGGAACAAATTCTTGGCGAGGTCAAGATTGCGCGAGAGCAGAAAGTTTGACCAGTTTTTCCAATATGGCCAAAGAGTCAAAACGTGCCTCAAGTCACAGGGTATGATAGCGGTAGATTTCCTCTTTCACATGAAATTTGAATCATGAGAAAATATGTGTTTTTAACAAAGTAATTGAATTATTTGTCCGCCCGCTCAGGTGTAAATGCACGGAATGTGCATCCGGCTTACAACACAGAAACTCAATATTCTAAGTGCGCTTGGGCCCGTTTATCTCGGAAACGGTCAATTTTTTGGAAAAAGTAGAGAATTAACTGATCTTCAATGTTTATCTGAACAAAAAATCTCTAACTGCCATATTTTGGGAGATATTTGCGGAAAGTCGATTTTTCAGGTCTTTTGGGGCCATTTTCTCCCCTTACAATAGAATATTTTCTTGAAAACTCGGTCTCATTTTTAATGAGGTACCAAATGCCACTTACCACCAGAAAATGAAAATCGCAACTAATAACTTACAGGTTGATCCCTTCATTTACTGGACTATATAACCATGAGCTGAAATTAAAACTTTGTAGCAACGCTGGATGTAGAAAAATCGTTGTCGATACTCCTATTTTCCGGATTCCTTGACGTGATATAACACAAAGTGGATTATACCAATGTCTGTGCTATAACGATATACATATACAATTTTTGGCAACATTTTCCTAAACTGCCCTATAAAAATTGAATTGAAAACTGAACAGTTTGCACAATCGTGAAAAGTTTTTCTTATATCCGAAAAACTTTATAGGATTGTGTGAGAACAATTGTCTTTCTCGGATAAAAGATAAAACGATAAATCCAATGATTTAACTATTTATGTGAATGTTCGATTTATAATAGTCAAGCGGAAAAATAAAAGAAATTTTGTTAAATTTAACTTTTTTAACCAACCCATCAATGCAAAAATATTTTTTTTGTGTTACGTACATACCAGCTAGATCGATATCATCATGAGGCAAGAGGCAAGAAAATATCACTAGGGTTAAAGAATTCGGAATTGGCAAGCTCTCTACACGTTTTACAAGATAGATCTTAGTACACATCGTATTTCAGTTAATGACTTTCACTCGACTAACACGATGGATAGAGTGTTCCTTCATTGCATCCGAACATCAAAATTGTTGATGACTTTTTTCAATAAAAGCAGTTCAATGGCCACAATTTAAGTTCGAATGTTGTTCTTATCTTTAATTGTTTGTAGATCATTGCTATACACTTTATTATGCAAAATCCCCAAAGTAAATAATCTATCGGTGTCAAATCGCATGATATTGGTGACCAATTAACATTTCTAAAAATTATGCGATCATTGAACTTGGTTGCCAATAAGTCGAGTGTTTCACGATTTGTGTGACATGTGGCTACGTCTTGTTGAAACCAAAGAGGAACGACGCCTCAAAGAGATGAGCTCTTCAAGAACATTTTCACTTACAGCTGTTATTGTCTCACGAATATGCACTGGGCGATGGAGTTCTTACGGTCTACGACCTGCAACTGATCTAGCCCAAAATCATCATGTAATTTACGAAATGTTCTTTTCACAGAACAAAATTTTCGTAATAAGTTTCGATAACCAAAACGCGTTATGGAGTTGAAAACGAGCACATGACTAAAAATGGCAGTTTTAACTTTTCAGTTTTCAAGAAGTTTTGGACAACAAATGGAACACCCTTTAAATGGTTCTTTATACTATATATATGAAAATCGAAACCCATTTGGAAAAATAAGGTATTTAAAAATTTCTTAAACCCAAACTACTTTTAACTAGTCACAAAACTATTTAAAATTTATTCCAACAAGTATTTGAAACTTGGTACCTTGTCCTGTCTCATTTACGCTAAATTCTATCTTTTGCGAGTATCGAATTCATATGATTGTTTTAAAACCAGAAACGGGCGGGGGGATTCAAATACTAAATTTGTAATATATTTCATGTGTATATGAATATTTTTCTTATGTTCTTCAGATTAGGCGATTAGGCTCAATATAAATACTTAAAATATAATATTCCCATTTGTTATGAATATTCGATATTGGGGAAATATACAAATGAAATACTATAAAATTAATGTTTTTGTATGGATGGGGTGATGCTGATGAGGTACGCTAATTTGTCGAAAGATATGCGAATAATAAATTTTGTACTTTGGAATATTGTAGAAATAAGTTGGATAAACAAAATAATTTAATTTCGCGAATGAGAATACGATTACTTATGGTTTTCTAAGAATCGGTTAGCCAAGTGACCGGTTCGGTGGACTTTATTTAACAAAAGTCTTAGGTTGAAATTCAACGGAAGAGCTTGGGCATCGCACTCAAATATTACTGGATCATATTGAACCCCTAAGATCAAAGTTACGTCAGCTAGTGATGAGGTACGCTAATTTGTCGAAAGATATGCGAATAATAAATTTTGTACTTTGGAATATTGTAGAAATAAGTTGGATAAAGAAAATAATTTAATTTCGCGAATGAGAATACGATTACTTATGGTTTTCTAAGAATCGGTTAGCCAAGTGACCGGTTCGGTGGACTTTATTTAACAAAAGTCTTAGGTTGAAATTCAACGGAAGAGCTTGGGCATCGCACTCAAATATAATCATTGATCTTGGACAGTGAAAAATACAATTATGTTCTGAAGAAGTAGTCCTGCTTTGACGCAAACGGATACCGCTTTTTAACGTTCACATTCTGTGTTCGTGTGTAATTATATAATTGCTGAAAGTTGCGCCATACTATTTAACCAAAAAATTTGGAGGACTGAACAAATAAGAAAATGCCAAAAATTCTAAACAGATCTAAGCCGAAAGATTAATCTACTACTTGGAACAGGTGGAGCTGGCAGTTTTTTATCTATCGGAGAGTTTTGTTTCTGGTGGCAGGCAAGCGATACTTGAACAAGTTCAAAATAAACTTTTTAACAGTTTATTTTTGAATACCTTTTCGAAATTATTATAAATTCGAAAAAATTGCCAAACTGACATCTATGGTGAGAGAAAAAATTATTCATTTGTCCTTTAAAGGATGAAATACACCAAGCAGCAGCAGCGAGCAGCAAATTTAACCCTCGTCAGGCGGCATAGGTACAATTGTACCTTTTCTGTTTTTAAATGCTAATAAGTCTTCTTGTAGAAGCCGGAGCGAGTTAAAGATTTGTGAAATCTCTACATTTTAATAATGTTTAAATTCCAAATATTATCTATTTACAAAAATTATGCCTATAGTGATAATTTTCATATATAATATATGAAAGTACAATGGTACGTCTGCCGCCTTTTAGCGTTGTAAAATTATGCCGCCGGACGAGGGTTAAATATTGGCTTATTCGCTTATGTAATGATACAAAATAATAGTTTGAGTATAAATATACGTATTTTCAATAAAAGAAATCAAATATTTTGTAATTTTAATAGATCATTAGTTGCAACTTCATTCAATATAATTTTTTTAAATTTGAATTTTTCAATTAAAAATTACAAAAAAATTGATTTCTTTTATTGGAAATACGTATAATTACACCCAAACTATGATTTTGTATCGTTACATAAGCGAATAAGCCAATATTTAAATTTGCTGCTCCTGCTTGGTGTGTTTCATCCTTAATACTCACCCCAATTGTAAAGCACAGTTTCTGACTGAAAAATGGTCTTAGGAAAGACTTTTTGTCTTTGTTTTGAGTTTATCCTTAATTATGAGACTTTTCGTATTCTGTGCGGAGCCTGTGACTAATAAGACCACCAAATGTGTATGTCTTACGTAAGACTTTTGATTTTGATTTGAGTTTTGTCTAAATCACCACATTTTCCCAATTCTGTGCATCTTAGTTGGCATTGGCAAAATTTGGTGGTCTTATTGGTCACAGACCACGTACAATTTCAAAGTAGATAACTTAGCGTTGGTAAACCAATACCATTATCTACAACTTGTGAATAATAACTGTTTTAAGCAACCAACTGTGAGCTATAAGTGGGCTAAGCGCGTTTTGTGTTAACCAAGGACTCTTGAAAAAACGTTACCTACTTACCACCCCATTTAAGAAATTCGCTCATTTGCCGAAATAAAAATCAGTAATTAAATTTTTTTGTATATATATTTCTTTGTTTTTTTGTAATTTAATTAAACTACAGTTAAAATTAAATGTGACTCAAACATTATTAATCTTTATTTATTTATTATTTTTTAAATAATAGGACGTATTTTTATTATTTTTCTGTAATTTTATTAGTTAAATTATAAATTATTATATGAATTTTCATTTTTTATATTTTTTTTTTAATAATCACAGTGGTTTTTAATTAATTTTTTTTATTTAATTTATTTGTTTTTTTTTTATTAACAGAAATAGAATATAATTATATAATATAGTATAGATAAATAATTAGGTAAGTAAATTCAAAATAATAATTAATTAATTTTTAATAATAAAAATTAGCTGTGACTGAATGAAGACACCAACAAAATTATTTACATATTATGCATTTTCCCTTGTGAATTTGTGTGTATCGTGTGAGTGAGTAGTGTATAGGAGTTTTCTTTGGTTGACACGCGAAAAATTATTTCAGGATGGAATAAGTAAATTAAGATGTATATATGTATGGAATACATAGAAATTTTAATATTAATTTATAATTATAATTATTTACAATGTTATAAAAATTGGATGAAATGTTATTATTTATTTACATATTTTTTTCATTTTGTTTGTTTTAATTAATTTTATATTCTTGTTTGTTTCCTTTGTTTTGAGCAAAAACAGATAATGCAAATAAAAAATTAACAATACAAAAATATTTATGAATATTCACGTTAAGTGAAAACGGTTGAATGTCACGGCTAATTAGTTTGTTTTCATTTCTATTTATAACAAAATACCAAAAATATATTTTTAAATTTTATTTTATGATTATTTTTGGCACAAAATAAGAACAAGAACTAATGATTGGAAAGCACAACTAATATACTTTATGTATTATTCTGAAATTGGTAAAATTTTTTAGGTTGTTATTACACAACAAAATTCCGAAGTAACTAGTAGTAATCTAGTAACTATATGATATTAAAAGTCACCAGTTCATCGAATATACCAGAAATGAGTAACAATAATTGTATTTGTACTTAAAGTGGTTGTACTAAACGATCAAGCGACACGAGAATTTATTTATGTATCCCGATTTCAAATACGTTAAAGATTAACGAGTTACTATTCATTTTTGCAAATACACCAACTTTACTGTGTGGGAGTTTTTCCGTTAATTACAAAAGTAAGATTTATTTTATTTTTTCCTACGAATTAAAGAGATAACATAAAAAACAGTATAATAAAAATTGATAAGAAATACCATTTATAACCACTGATCTATATACATGGATACGACATGAATGTCAGAAACCATATAAAACGACTGCAAAAAATGGGAGCACTTTTTTTTATAGTCATATCGCTCATTTATATACACCTCTTGCTTTAAAAAAATATTTCCGAAAGATAGGACCGTATTGACGAGAGATTTAATTTCGAAAATTTCTGACATTGGTTTTTTATTATTATAGTCAATGAACAAATAATAATATTCAAATGATTTAAATTATAAATCATATTTTATTCATTTAATTCATGTGGTACCGTTTTTGTATGCAAATTTCTTCTTGCGATTTCCCTTGAAATTTCAAATGCGCACCTGCAAATATTTCGAATAAAAAAAAAAGTTCGTGTCGTCAAAACGTCAAACGTCAAAAACTCATAGGAACCAGTTTTCTGTTTACATTATTTGAATTTCGAAAATTCGGATTCAAGAAAAAAAAAGAAAATTTTTCTGTCTCTGTCACAAACGTAGAACTATTTTTTCACTACCATATAGTTTTTGTCAAGTCGTATCCATGTATATAGATCAGTGTTTATAACAGCGTCCTATAAACACAATTTGTTTTATTATCTACAATTTATGAGCCTAGTTGAAACTTTACTGAAGGTTCATTAAATTTTTTATTTATTAGGCGGATTCATGAGAAAAATACTAAACCTTTTTAAATTCGAAATTTGTTTTAGTAATCTATAAAACTCAATCTGTCGAGGTAATTGGAATTACGCTAGCCCCGCATCTTTTAGATTTTTAGAAAATGCTTATACCATTTCAGATCAAACCGCCAAGTAGGCAGTTACCTCCACTGTTAAAAGAATAAAATACTTAAATACTGTATTCTATATTGGTATTATTTCGATTATAGTTTGAACATAGTTTTATTATGTTGAATAATTAACGAGTTTATCAAAATTATAGATTATCAGTTCAGCTTTCTCTACAAATTAATTAATTAATTTATTTATTTATTAGCAAGATTAAGCTGGGAAATCGTACTGCAGATAGATAGTTCCGAATTATACGATTTTCATTTTACACGGTGAAAGTTGTGTTTCGTTAGTGCATATTTTATGTAATCACAAATAACTAACAAACTTTAAATAAACTGAAACTATCACATTCTTGTTAGAAAATAATATAATATTAAGAAAATCCACACTAGTAGAACGCAAAAAAAATTAAATAAATAATTTGCCTGCAGAGAGAAGTAAGAATCTGAAAGCTCTCTTTTCTTGTTGAGTATGAACCATTATCTAAAACTTTATTATTCTGTGATATTTAAACAAGTTTAATCTGACTTGTCTCATTTACTTCACAATGCAAATTCCAATTTCTACAACTATTTAGAAACAAAAGAAGCCGGACGCTAGTTTAAACAGGAAGGTACAGTGGAATGATACATAAACAAAAATTTATAAACGCTACATTTGATTTAAATGACTGTAATTCGACATATATGCATTTACCAAACTATTAGGATTGCGAGATTGCCCAAGGTAAGGCAGTTGTCGGGTCGCATCACTTCGATCGACTTAGGGAAATCAATTGAAGGATGAAGTGACGATACGTTCGTCCCGTCGAACATAATACCTGAGACAACCTAAAACAGATATTTCATCCTATGTAAACGTAAAAATTTAAACTACGATTTCATTTTCTGTAAATAGCCGCATACAATCAAAAATATTTTGTTTTTTGCGTATACGTATACACAGTTTATCGAAAAATCACAGATACAACGATGACATTGGAATTATCAGAAGTTTGTTTTGTTTTCATTTTTTAGTTCAAATGAAAAATCTAATTTAATTGTCTAAGATAATACATATCTGCATACGCCAATATAAAACACGAACAATTTTACTAGGTTCGCTCGTTTTATATTTTTTGGTGTTTTATATTCGACTCTTATTTTCAAAATTACGCTAATACATGAGACATAAAATCTTCAAACATAGAATTGTTGTGCAATACTGTGTAATAAATGGTGAAAGGGCATAATGTTACTTGAATCGACGTTTGTCGATCAAGCCGACCAAGCATAAACTCTTAAACTTTATTTTTAGATCAACTTAGTAAGCGACCACTTATCACAAATACGATTATCTTTATAATTTCTGGTGTAAAATTTAACCCAAGCTTAATCTGGAACTCGAAAACTCATTCATATAACTTACAAAAAATAGTATAAACTAAAAAAATAATGATAATTTCGGTGGAAATATATTTGCAACAAAAACACAAAAAACCTAAACATTATAAAAAACAAAACTAAAACAAATCCCTACACTAAAATTGTTAATATATGATTATCAATTCGTTTTAATATCCATTTTCTGTTTCTTTTTTTAATTTGACTTAATATTTATTTTAATATTTATTTAGGTTTCTGTTCAAAATTCAACTAGTACAGTATTTATATTATATTTAAAACATAATTTAAAATTAAAAATGGAAAATAAAAAAAAAAACATTTATTTCGATGTAAATGTATATTAGTCAAAATGTTTGCGAAAAATATTCTGTTGAATTTTATTTTTAATTTGTAACACTTAATAATTTTGGTTTACCTTCAACAACTGGTGATGGAGGAGGTTGGATTTCCGTTGTTTTATGTATGTGAACTAGCATGATTTAAAAAATGTATATATTTAAAAATTTCGTGTACGTGGGTGTGTATGTATTTATTATTTAAAAGGCAGCATTAAAAAAATAAATATAAAAAAAAGAAAGACACAGAAATTTTTATTTAAGTTTATCTCATGAAATCTGGACTATCATCATTCTTACTTGGGACTGGTACTGTTGGCGTCGCTGTTGGTGTGACGGAAGTAATTAGTTTACCTTCCGTCACGGCGCTTGATGATGAAACATTACTACTTGCATTTTTATTTGTGTTGGGCACAAGCGATGTAGTTGGTGGAGGTGGAGGAACCACTGCACTCTTATCATTCGCGTTACGAGTACGATCTAAATTTTCTTTAATCGCCTGAATATCACTAGTTATATTGTCGTTCATGCTTTTACAATCTTTATTAACCAAATTTATTGCCGCATTTAAATTATTTGCGTTCGTTCGCAAATCTTGCATGTCTTGTGTAACATTTTTCGTGAACTGTTCGAACGAAAGAATTGTTGGTTTATGCTGCGTCCAATCATTTTGTATTGATGTTATTTCCGTTGACATATTTAATATGTCATCGATATTTTTTTCCAGCAACGTATGCTGGTTAGTAACCTTTTCTGAAATTTGGTTGTAATACTCATATAATTCAGTAATATTTGCACTGAGCGTACCATTTACGCTTGCGATTTGTTTTAATAAACTCAATTTTAATTCTTCGATTAAATTGGTTGAATCACTTGTGGTTGTAATTGAAGTTAAATTTGTTGCATTTAATTGTTTTGTTATTAACTGTGTTAAATTTATAAAGCTTTCCTTATTCAATTGAATATCATTTTGTAGTTTTGGAAGTTTATCGTTTGTGATTGTATCAAAATTACTTTTGAAATCCTTTATTGTAGCACCAAAACCAGCAATCTCACTTTGTAATTCAATCATTTGGCTTTCTTTTGATGTTTTTGTTTCTTTGTTTATATTATCCTTTAACTGATTTAACTGCAATACATAATAAATAAATTAATTAAAAAAAAAACTATTAAAATTTTCGAAACCAACTTAAGAGCGAAATCGACTAACTAGCGAAATCTTTGAAACTCTTCCACTACAACAGTTTACCTATTAATTGACACAGAGCCAATCCTCAACATTATCGGAATCGCCATTCAAATTGAACAAGCACACAGACGATTTTTATTAGGCTATCTAATAGCCGTAGGAGTTCACCAGTGGTTCATAGTATAGTAAAAAGATGCTTAATAGTCTTGTGCTGATTACAGGCATTTAAACGATGTTACTAACATATCAGATACATTGTAGAGCCAAGATTTTCTGTACGTTCGATCTTACAAGACGATTTTAGCAAGAAGCGATTTATCACCATGATAAAGGAAAAATTCGACTCTGTAGACAGTACGGGAAATATCTCCAACAAGTCTTTTAAGCCATCAAGGCCGCAGAATTAAAACTAAGATGACTAACTGACTCACTGTCTAATATTGCGTAACACGAAACAATTTTTGCTTGCTTGACTGTGTAAAATATTTAAGTATGGGCGGACACTTCTTCTTCGAACAGACTACAGCTCCTCTTTCTCTAGCTTTTACATCCCAAGAAGGGATTTTGCCGCCTACATAATGATGCTCCATCCGTCTCGGTCTTGTTCGATATCGTCGTGCCGGCATAGTTGGAGTCTTCCTTTACCTACGGCTGGTTGTTGAGACACTTTATTTATCACGCGTTGTTGTGAGAACCTTGCAACGTGATCCAGCCGACTAACTCGATTGCATTTGGTGAATCCGATGATATCGCTGATTCCGAGAAGTTGCGCATTTCGTTCATAAGAATCCGATATTCATTGTTCGCAACTTTAATTGGACCTGAGAAGAACCAAATTACTTTCTCTTAAAACGTATATAGCATTCTATAGCAATTACAGTTCAGGGTTCAGCTCTCGCTTCCGAAATCCACCATAGGTCTTATGAGTGTTTTATAAAGTACGAGCTTGTTAGACTGCGACCTTTAGATCGCAATAACCTTGATTGGGCTTAGAAAACTGATATTACTGGCCCGAGGTTATGGTAATTATTGTCGCCGATTTCGCAAATTGCCATGGAGACACTCTTGGGTGTTGATACGAATTTAGTTTTGCTGAACATGCAGCGTTTAAGTGGTTAATGTAGTTAAATAAAACCAAAATGCACTTGGTCAGATGATTTGACCAACTACTAGCATGAAAATGCCGATGAATTTTACACGAGTTCACGATACGTTCAATGTAAAAAAGCATGAACTAGAAGTGAGATAATAGTCTTGAACATTGTCGGGATCAAAAACAAAGAACAGATGAATTTCCAGATATTAAATACTGAGAGATTTTCAGAAACTGAAGCAAACCCTCATACAATTCAATTACATTTATGTTGGAAAACCACAGCCCAGTACACGATACGAGGAAACTATAACGAAGTTAGGCTAAGAAACCGATTTAAACGAGGAATAATTCGTATTCACATCGCAGAACGTAAGTCTTTCATAAATATCTATTCTGTTAAACACTCGATTTAAAATTCATTGCCGGCGGTTGAATGAACAACAAAAATAATATTTTGGAATCCCTAGTTTAATATTTATTTAACAGCCCCGTTCGATGTTAACCCCACGATACATTCAACTTTCTTGTAAGGAGAAAAATTAAAATTGTGAAGCAATCTATGACGCAGAATTACATCCTTACAAATGTAAACTATTTAAAAGACAAATCCCGATTATGCCTCGATCCGTGATTTTTGAACACAGACTTAGTAAAGGTCTTGAAAAATATGCCAAGAACAAAATTTACCTTTCGTTACCAAGATATGAATATAATATACAAACATAATAAAATAAACTTTATCTAAAACACAACGAATTTAAACCACTTTTTTAAGGTTTATCATACAACATTAGATCAGGGTATTATCTAACGATTGCGGGCTAAGGTCACTGCTATCGTTTGGTCACTAGCTATCAACCTTAAAACAAAACGTGGCAAAATAAAATTGCAAAGAATTTTTGGTGCTCCCGGAATTGTTAAACGATGGGGAGACTAAGCTTACCGTCGTACAATAATCATTTGTCGAAAAATAACTGTTCAATTTAGAAATTTACCGGATGCATTAGTATTCACAGTTTGCCCTCTATTCACGGAAACCTTAAGAGTGTTCTTTACTAAAAGAAATGTATGTTGTTGTGAAGGTTCGATATGCATCTGTGAGAACATTTACTTCGAGTTTTTTGATATTCAATAGCTATTATGGAAAACTCGTGCTTAGTTTTTCCTTTTCTCGAAATTTTCTTTTAATTATAGATAATTTAAATTTTAATAAAAACACTTTCTTAATTTTGTGATAAATTTTTCATTTGTTTAAATATTTTGTTATTAGCTCTCCAAGTTAAGAGAAGGTGCGCATGTTCGAACGCGGAATATATATCAACAATAGACTCAATTTTTTCGCAATAAGAATCCATAATCTCGTGCCTAGTTTTGTTTTTTTTTTAATATTTTCACTTTTTTTTAATATTAAAAAATTTAGAAAACTAACCATTATGACAGAAAATTTCCGATAGAGAGCCAGGGTATGTTTGGTATGCAAATACGGTATTTTTATTAGGTAGGTTCGAATGATAAAGCTGATGTATAAATAACCGGATTGAAATTTAATTTTGACGTTAGATTCGACAACAATTTTAATTTAGTAAAGAACGCTTTTAAATAATTCTACATAAAAAATGAGTTTTGACATTTTGGTCAGTTTGGCAAGTTGCTAAGGCCAAATTGAACGAAAACTAAGATTTGCTTCAGGTCAAGAAATCTGGTACAGTTTATTGAGTTGTTTTCAAAAGTTACCAGAATCACAACACGATGATGGGCATAGTACAGGCATTGAATTTTTTAAAATCGTATAATGAGGTATAGAACCATTTTATTGGTTATTGTAGTTTTCTACATTCCGAAGCACAACCAATTAATCAAAGTATTTTATCCGCATGTTTATATTGATATGAATGATATTAAATATGGTTTGTTAAAAATACTTTAAATTCTATGTATAAGAGAAATCTGAGAAAATAAACTAAACCCGGTTACAAGCGCGGGATTATCGAGATTTAGTTATGGTATTTCATAATTTCATGTTAACTGTACTATACAAGGATCTAGAATCCGTGGTTAGAATTAATTTTCAAATTTTATATCGCCGGTCCTAGAGATACCTAGCGTGATGGAATACAAAAGAATAACGTTTTATTTTTTCTTAATCTTCTTTTAGTTTCCCCCTGTTGTGTAGATTCCATTCTAACGCCATTATTGTTACGTGAGAGTGCTTTCCTCAATTGGTTTGCTGCAGCAATTCTTCGTTTGTGATCTTGTTTGGCCAGAAGTATATGCCAGTCGTCTTGTTTGTTTACAAATGCCAGTAGTGTTCTTGGTGTTAGGATATTTTGAGTGAGTTTTGCTTTTTATCTCTCAGACATACAGCAGTACTAATTTTACACCGACAATAAGCGTAGTGTTGTATTTCTTGACAGGATGGATGGATTCCCGATTCTGTGGGACATATTGAATGAATTTCTACTTTTGTTAATACGTAGATTAGTGTCTTCTGCTGTAGAAGTATGCATATTGGTGAGTCAACATTCTCTATCTTGATATTTGGATCGCCTGCGCCAAATCTGATAACTTCTAGTTTTTCTGCTGCATGTCTATGGCTTTGTGCTATACCAGACATTTTCTCTGCATAGTCCAGATGACTGAGTCGACTTATTGGGCTTCACGGGGTGTCATTCGATATTTCATTATATAATTTGCGCATCATACTGCCCAGTACTAGTAGAAACAGTAGTGGAAATAATACACATCGTTGTCTGACTCTTCGTGTGTTATGCTGTGTTCTATATATAAAAGGGCACAAGTATTTTTTGTTGATTTTATAGGGCGTTAAAATTTGGTTTTGAATCGCTTTGACTCTTTATGAGATGTGCCCTTATAAGAATTTGAATATTTCACTTTCTAACGGTTATAAAACTACAAACAATTGATGACTTCTGCAGTTTTTTACAGGAAATTCGAATATTTCTAAAAGTTGAATTGCTCATAAGTCGACATATGCCTTTTTATATATAGACCACAGCTGTCACTTTGCTGCTCCTTGTATTGAACTCTATTTGCTACATCCCTGTAAATTTCTTTGATGTGTTCGATTATTTGCCTTGGAATTCCTGTTTGGCAAAGTGCCTCCCACATTACGCTTCACTTGATGGAATTTAGTGCACGTTTAAAATTCACGAATAGACCCAATAGTTATTGAAACTTGACTTCGCGGCGTCAGCATTAAATTATGATGATTTTTGATTTGTTCAACAGATTTTAAATATGCTTTAAAATTTCTGGAAATAATTAATTATCTAAGCTGTATTAAAATATACAACAGAACTCTTATGAATATGTATTTCAAAATTTTGTTTTAAAAATTGTAAGAATTAACTTAAAAGGCACAGGCTTCTTCCGGGTGAAACAGTGGCAGAGAAACCTAAGATGAGAACAATTCTTCTCCAACGTTCAAGTGCCGGTTAGTACAAATTTAGGTGACCGCATGTAGATCCGAGTGTCTATTATGTTAATTCTTACCATTATTAAAACAAAATTTTGAAATGTTCATAATTTAGAGTTCTTTTGTATATTTTAATACAGCTTAGATAATTAATTATTTCCAGAAATTGTAAAGCATATTTAAAATCTGTTGAACAAATTAAAAATCATCATAATTGAATGCTGACACCGCGAAGTTAAGTTTCAATTTCGGCTATTCGATCATATAGTTGCTACTGTGTGAACATCTCTAAGATCGGCGGTGTAGTTTCTCGTCTAAAATGTTCAACCTTTGAGGTTAAATATTTACGGTAAATTATATCAGAATTATGAACAGAAATCAATGCAAATCATTATGATGTAAATAGGAATCTTTAGGCACCTCTAAGACAGGAGTTAAAATAATTTTAAAATGTGACAATTTCATTTCTTATACCACAAGACAAATTGAATTGGAAAGATTAAAAATTTAGCAGTGAAAATTATAAGTAGCTTGTCAATTCATGATAAACGTCCAAAATATTTACCATACTTTCCAAGCTACCTTTTTACATAAACAGTAAGAGTTAACGTATAATTTGTTAATTACTCAACTCTAATTAGATAAATACAGAGAACTAGACAATCATTGGAATATGACAACGTTATGTAAATTGAGTTTAATTTTTCACACGGTTGTACTAAATACTATAACTTACGCATCATTCATTATTAAATTAATATAGATAAGGAGTGTTAGACCGATTTTATATAAATTAGTCGATTTTACGCGAAACTTTTTGTTGGTTAGCGTTTATAAAAAATTTTAATACTTACTTCTAAACTAAAATTTTTTAATACTTCACGTATCTCTGTAATCGAATTCTGTAACATTGTTTGATTTTGTTCCAATTTTTTTGATGTTTCATGCCAATTTTGAAAGGCTTCAGGAATATTTTGACTGGACGCTGACACTAAACAGTCGAAAATAAAAAATATAGAATTAAATTCTCTCAAATATTAAGTATGTATAAAAAATGAATATAAAGTAAGTTAATGTAATTAGATAACACCTTGTTCAATTCTCATTCGATACTCATTGATTTGTTGCCGTAAATCAAAGTACAGCCAATACATGAAACCAAATGACATAAAGACACATGTTATTAAAACAAATGGACCGCATGTTTTTAAACACGATAATCGTTTTGTACGACAACGTGATGAATTTCTCACTTTTGGCTAGAATAAATTAAAAACTGATCAATTACCTCGCTTGACATATCAAAATAATTATAATATAAATTACCCATGTATAATCCTCTTGGTCGTCTGTCGATTGCGATAATAATTGATCTTGTGAATTTATACCGTTTCCAGCTATATTACGTTTACCAGAGTTACAAGCTCTGCATATAAAAAATAATATAGTAGCGATATACGTTAATTAAACAATAATAACAAATAGATCAGAGGCCATCCATAAATTAGCGCGCTCTATAAACACGTTTATGTCTACATACGAGTAGTATACACTATTTTGTGGACGTTCTCAAACAAATAAAAAATAATAACAGTAATTTAAAATCACGTGCACTTAAACTATGTACATAACAAAATAATGAATATGCTATTCACACCAATAATTTTGTAAATTATTATTTGATGTAAATAAATTTTGCGTTTACCTCTTGGCTAATGAATGCGCAACGAGTGCGTCTAGTTCCCGTCGTTTTCTCATCTTTTTACCACCTCCTCTTAATGGCACAGTAACATGGCCAGCCGATTCCATATTATTTATATATACTGTATATGTATTATAGATAGTAGGGGTATGTTCGGTAGGCACACAGAACAAAACAAATATCAATTCGATTTCATTAACAAAATTTTTCGTTTTTACATTTATTCAACAACTAAATATAAAATAAAATAAATTATTTATTCAAAGTTAATTTAAATAATTAAAAGAAATAAAAAAACAAAAAAAATTCAATGTACTGTGTGACGAAAAACCCAATGACCTTGTTCCTCGTACTAGAAACGCACCGAATTTTAATTTTCCACCGTGCTTTTTAAACTTTGAACTTTATCAAATACAATTAGATTTTTTTTATGTTTTGGGTAATTTTTTTTGTAATAAATATTTAATTATAATTTTGACTTACTAAAAAAAAATGTTACTTGAAGGACAAAAGGCTATTACAAAACTAAAAATGAATTTGGATTCTCTTGACGAAAAACATAAAATATGCTTCCCTCTTTTTTCGGTTAATTCGAGAGGGTTGTTGGTATTGGAAAATTAAGAATAATAATAACCGCTTACATTTGACTTTTGTTTTAGAAATTACATTTTGGGTGACAATTTTGTCGTACCTTTATATAGATTTTCAAATAAGGATTACACCTTGTGTCTAGATTAAGTTAAAATTCTCTGACCCAAATGAATTCATTAAACTTTATAACAATTGTGAGATATCCTTTTTGGTATATTTTAGTTAGTAGAACACACACGAAACATAAAATCCATAATCCCCACAATAAAAATATGTAAAGGATCTTCTATTTTCACACACAACTTTAATTAAAAATATACACCTATATAAATAACAACAAAAACACTTCTATTATCATATTATAACAACGTAACTAAAACAATTTTCTATTTATTAGTTTGTATTTTTTTTACTTTTTTAAATAAACACAAGACGAATTCTAATTGAAAATAAATAGATTTTCTTTTTTATATTTTTTAACTTCAACAAATATTATTTCTGTGTACTGATATTAAAATACAGAATGAATAATAATTTAATGGTTTCCCTTTTGTTTGTTGCGATTGCGCTAAGATTTTCACATACTCTATATGCGATATGAACATAGAAAAAAACGAAAATTTGAACAAAACAAAATGAAAATGATTAGAAAATATTTAGAATTAGAATTTTATTAGTGCATGGATACGACAACATGAAATTTGAACATGGTTACAGTTGTTTTAATACTTTCGGAAATTTGGTCGTGGGAAGTTTAAAGGTTAACTTAATTGCAAAAACAACATTTTATTTTTAGCCACAGTTGTAACTATAATTATCCCAGTGTGATCGCGCTTAGAAATTACTTATTGATATTGAGTTACGTACTAATGATACGGCCCCAGTTAACGTTCTGCCGATAGTGTATCTCAGAACAATGAAACTAAGTAGTTAGGAATGAACTAAAAATTACGATTGTGCTTCTAGTTTTTATTTATATAATATGATATTATTATAAGAGTCATTGCCAAGGGGTTTGGTTCACAACCCCCCCGCAAAGTAAATAGTTGTAAAAAAATGGAATATTATGTATTATTATAAAGGGAGGTGTGAATAATGACAAAAACTCCTAAAAGAGCAATTTAATTGATTTATTTATTAAAATACACTGCAACGCAAAAGGTTAGTATACTGGGAACATAGAGCAAACCAAAGGTTCTGACTTCCAACCCCAATTTTTATCCCCTAATTGTTGATTCTTATTTAAATAAAGATGGAGATATATTAATGTCCGCTTTTCAGTAATTTTGTTATTTCATTTGTTTTGACCCTGTGGTTACTTTTATTAAACAAAAACTTGTCCGTTACTGCCTTTTGGCGCATATTATAATATTTCGTACAACCATAACTCGAATAATGCGAATAGTTACTGTAAACACAATATTTACTGAAAAAATGTAGTGTCCGAAATTTTTTGACGAGCAGTGTAGTTCTGCTGGATTGGCAAGGTCTCAGAGATTCTCTAAAGGAAATTTCAAGAATTCTTAATGAAGGAAACATAAATTTCAAGATTCTCTTAGATTTAAAGAAGTACTTAGAACTACTTGTTGTCCCGCCTCCATCAGCCTCGAGTACCTGTGGATCATGACTCCAGTTGAGTCTACACTCAATGATCTATTGAAGCGCATCGCATTAATAATGAATTTGGTATATTAAAGACAATGATTTTCGGAACTCGATAAAGCATGCGATGAACCGGGATAATTGGAGGACCACCGTGCAGACGGTAAAATCCCTTCAAAGGATGTGAAAACTAAAGAGAGAGAAGGTTAATAGGAAATCTTATAATAATTCGGACATCATTGATGAAAAAGTTAGTGATGATTTAACATTACATTTCTCGGATATAAAAATATTTGAGTATTGTAACATTTATTTTCTGTGATTTCTGGAATATTCCGGAAATCGTATAAATTGATTCAGTTGTTATTGTAAAATGTCAAATTTATAGTGGTAAGTCACAATCCAGTGATACCAGCCGAGTTTGACTGGTCAAATTTGTAACAATTAGTGAGCGCGATAGGATTGTTAATATTTGATTTATAAAATATACTCGTATAATTCGATATATTTAATATTGGCATACGTAATGTATCGTCGGTCAGACGCAAACATGGTTTGGTAGTGCGACTATGTTAAGCTGTGTGGTAAATTATAGTAGAGAACCAGAAGCAATCATAACTTGTGACAGCAGTTCCCGATCTATCTAGAAATTTTGTGATTTGGCAATTAACGACCGATAAATCATAAGAAAGAAAAATGGTTATAGTTCGGAAGGAAATAACTCGATGTTGATGAAAAGTTCAACCGGGATATTACCATACCTCAGAAAGAAGAAAACTAATAACTTGAGATTTTGGATGCAGAATCATTGTTTAATAGTGAGACATTTATTAGTCAGTAGAACCAGCCAAATCGGTGTCCAAAGTGAATGAGCTTGACAAAGGATCACCTGATTCACGTATGACATCTCTGACTAAGGTGTGCAGCAATGAATCATATACAGAAGAAGTGGCAGTGATGATGCCGAAGATATATAAGTGACTGAGGAAATTAGTCAAGAATAGTTGTATTCGCAACAGGTCAAATTCTTTGCAATTCATTATAATATACGGAAGCAGATCAATCAAGTTCTCAAATTTGACATAAATGTGCATTGCATGTGTTTGGTATTTTTCAATAATTATCGCATTATTTAAACTTAAGATTCCTCATTCTAATATTATGTATCTCGTTAAACGCTTGTGATAATTGAATCGGAATTTAATTCTGTATCTCAAACAGGAACGAAATTTCAATAGTTAAAACTGCTATAAATATGACAAAATAGATGTACAAATGTAAAAAAACAATATTTTCCTATTCATTAGGAAAGCCAGAATCGACCTGCAGGAGAGAGGAATTTAGCAATCTCTGTGTATAACTTTTACACAAAACTTTTTAACTGTGCACAAATGCTGGACACCCAGCGACAATATTAATAAATATAAAATAGTTCACATATTTTGTGAGAATTGCTAGCGGAGAACCTATTTTGATTTAAGTTTTAATGTAATTTACAGATTATATATTGATCATAAAGGTTTCGGGTAGAGAAGGAAACGATCAATTGACGAAAACTTTCAAATTGTGGTGTTTCCCTTGAGTTGAAATTTGTCCCAAATTTCTGTAAGTCGCTAAATTAGGAAGAATATATTTTTAATATATTGTTAATTCGATTTGGCGTGAAATTAAGTTTGTTGACAATAAACTTTGACGGTTGGAAAGATTTCAATTTACAATTATAAATAGCCAAGCACAGCTTGAACTATTGTTACTACTGCCATCTATTAATGGCAGGTGTTCAATTAACAAACAATTTAGGGAAGTAGACAATTTAGCTGAAAAAATAAGTGTTAAGCATAAATTGCTACTGCGTGACTGACGCTGATTTTTTTGTCAAAATTTTTGTAACTAGATGTGTCTAATGTTCATAAAAGAAAAAATGCCTTACACCTTATTCAGTTAGACGGAAATTTAGACAACAAAAAATCTGCGTGAGATACAGTGTATTAAGTTTGCTTTTGTGTGCATTGTATAGAATTTTGTAGTTTTGTCATGGCTAAATACGAAGTGCAGTAACGTGTCAAGATTATTCGAAACGAACGTTCTTAGATTTTAACTGCATTTTAATGTGAAAACAAGTATCCTAATTTGAACAGGATAAAGAACCTAAGCTAATTGTGACTTCGTTTGTATGTGATGTTAATCTGTTAATGATAATTTTAAACTTCAATCGTCCAGACATTATTTGGCTTGATGTTGCACAATTTCACTCCTTCTCCCATCGAAAGGTCTTGGTAGTTGGTTACCTTATTGTAAAACTAATTCGTCTAAAAATATTTTTAATTCAAGTTTTGCACTTGGCAGCTTCATTTATTTAAACGAAATGTTGTTACTTTAAATTGTAACTTTGTTTAAAGGAAAGTTAATTTAAACTTTATGAAAAATACCGCATCCGGAAGGTCAAAGTTCGGTGAGGTTCGAAATGGTAAAAGGTCAAAGCAACACCTGGCGTAAAACAAGGTATACGACTAAGAATACAAACATTTAAAAGAACTATTTTAAATATATGTATCGTTCCGTAAATTATAAAGTTGGTAAAAATCCTGCAATCTTTACACTAATCACTACATGAAAGCGTTTTGACAAGTTCATCATAGTTATAATTATCTGGGTAATTTATTCATATTACTATCTTGCTACACATCACAATTTTTAAATAAAAGTTGTGATTTAAAGCTTATACCTTATCGTAACATTTCGGTTGGCCGATCTTTGACATTTTGGATCTCATCATAATTATTAAAACGTAGTTTAGTTAGTACTTAGGACCAACATTTCCTTAAGAAGCCATTTAAGAAATTTATTATTTCGAAATTTATTTAAATCGCGTTACACGTGTCCTAAATTTGTTTCCTCTAATGATTTTTCCACAACTTCATTCACAAATTGTCGACAGAAAATTTAATTATTGTCAACCTTATAAATGATTTTAAAATTACTTCCAATTAGGTTTCAATAGGAAATAATATTTTAATAGTATAGATTCCGATCATTTTCTATCTATTTTTGCCATAGATACAGATATTCTGAATTCCATTCGAAACAATTGCAATCGGCAAATTGTCAAAGTTGATGGTTGTTTTTGGGACCTTCATAGGAAAAAACAGAATTTCTAGAGTATTGTTGCCAAGAAACATTTTGAATTTCTTCTCGTTCTGTTCAAGTTGACCATACCATCGTTGCAGATTTAAAAGGTGTAGATTTCAGACAATATTTGAGAAGCATCTCAATAAATCTAACATGAATTAAGAAAATTGAAAATTGATTTAGGGGTATATCCTCTATTCGGTCGCAAATTAATTATTTGTGATCAGAAATATGGTTACTACATTAATTCTGCCATGAAAATTCTCACATATTTTTTAAATTTAATTTTTTTTGCGATTGTTAAGTAGAAATACATAAAAATACTGCGACCTCGGAAAATGCGTAGCAGTCTTTACGTAGGTTTCTACTCTATAATCGCAAAATAAATTTAAATTTAAAAAAAATGTATCAATTGATATGGCAAATTAAATCTAGTAACCATATTTCTGATCGCAAATAATTAATTTGCGACCGGATAGAGGATATACCCCTCAGCACCGCATTATAAGAGCTGATGAATATCAAACTTACTAGAAAAACTGGTGAATGTATTTACATGAAATGATCAAAGCTGAAAATATTGAAAATTAAATTTTTCAAAATTTAGAATCCTTTTGTATAATATCAGACAAGAAGCCTGAATGAAAACAAAAAGGTTACCAGACATTTGTAAACATGTCAATTTTTTGGCGCCACATTATAATTCTGAACTATTTTCGAAGTTTATTATATTCATTGAACCTGTTTGATAATAAATATGTATCTGCCAGTTTATAATTAATTTATAATCCATCTTCAAACATGTTGACAGATAAAATTTTTATTCAAACTTAGGCCGTATTCGATTGTATTGAATTGTCTGAATTAACTCAATGAGAATTATGCTCGTGTAGTTGATTCAGTATATCGTTTTTAATTAATAGTTCCAACACTTTTGTGTTTTATGTATCGTGCGAAAAAATTATAAAATTTAAATTTATGTATGCCCACAAAATAAATGTCGGAATCGAATGCTCGATTCGCTTCAGTTGTTCAATTATCTAAATAGTTACTCAGTTTATGCGAATAAGTAGCTTATTTTGAAAAATTGATATACAAATAATATGAAATAATAAGAATATGGCTTTAATTAATGGGAAAATTATAATGAGTTTTGAAAGGTAACTCTTTCCAGTATCGAAAAATGTTACATTTTTAAGATGGTACGAATGTTTAGCTTGGTCTTACAGCTTTCTTTTATATTGTTGAGTTCAGTATGTTTTTGGTAATAATAAGCCACCTGTATGCTCATTTTGTTCGAAAACCGCGTCTTGAGAGTTAGGAGTTTTTTGGTTGTTTCATCAGCACACTCGAAGATTTATTTACATAAATTAATAATAATATTAATTTTGTGCATCTAGTTAAAACATAAATTATTTTTTATATAAAATATATCAGTTCTTATATTACATAAAAACAAAATCACATAAAATTTCATCCATTTGCCATCCAACTTCATTCCTTTGCCACCTTGTCACAGTTTTCGTTTTTGTTCCGTGGACTAGCGACATAATTTACTATGACGGTCTGGAAAAATGGATTATAATTTTATTAATAATCCATTACCCACCCGTTTCGCATTTTTTTGTGTTCATTAACATTACCAACATGAACATACATCATACATATATGAATAACCATATTTCTCAATGCGTTACTTGCTTTTATAAAATGACGATGATGCAAAAAAAATTGTCGCGATATTTTAATTTATGTTATACATTGAAGTTTTGTATTGCAGGTTTCTGTGGTAAAAATGCATTAACGAAATTATATGGTACTAACATATGACGGTTTACGACTAGCGAATAAAATGAATGCAATTGTAAGATAAAATTGTAAATCGGTAAAAGCTTAAATGATTAATTTAACACTAAGTGGTTAAATCGACACGTGAAAATACCTGCTAGGTACCAAAAGATAATAAACCAACTTTCTGGCATATAGGCTCTGTAATAAGTAGCTCCAATTTTGGAATTATTGAAACTTACCAACCAACATGATGTAGAAACGACTATGTATTAACACAATTTATTGTCAATATTTCTAATTTATTTTCTTTGAGTATACTTTTAAAAATTAATTTTTCACTGTTTGTTTTTGAGTAAAAAACCAGTGAAGTGGTGATAATAATTCTGCTAGCAGGTATACAATAATTTAATTGCGCAAAGTAGGTCTTAATTTTAAATGATTTTACGGCTACTTGGCACTCAGGTTTATTAATTGAATACTAAACTAATTTCTAGAGGTGTTTGCACCAAACATGGTTAGAAACACTGGAAATTCAGGTGCGTTTATTGCAATTTCGTAATCAGAAAATATTGGTGACAGAAATGATTTCACTAGAATTTATTCGAAAGTTATTAATTTAATTTCTACGGCTTTATACGTAAATGTTATTTTTTGTGTATTACACCTGATGATTTGGGAATAGAATGAGTATGTTTTCAGTAAAGGCTCTCACTAAGTTGTAGTGCAGGATTCGGAAGGTATTGCCCTTCATATGATCTAAGATATATAGGTACGTTAGGTGTTTACGTTAGTTTGGGTGCTCTATCAGATTGAATTGATAGCAGTCAAATTTTGTGCGATTGATTCTTCAAAGTCCAAGAATTTAAGTGCACATGCTGTACCCATTTCGTTGGAAAATCCTCAGTGTAAGACCAGCGGCTACCTTAACTTTCGGCTTTTAACCGTCGACGAAGGACGAGAACATAGGATCTCGATTACCACTCACAATGTGAAGAATGCCTCGAAGAGTGTCATGGTTTCCTTCACTCCGTACCTAGATGTCGAGCCTTCACCGCGACATAAGGTCGCAATAATTCGATTAGAGCAGAAATAAGTAATGCATCATAGATTAAACGGACATAATATGGATAGGAATTCTTATACTGGTGTGATTGATATTCTTCAAGAATTTAATTTGAATTTCTTACTTTTGGATAATATGTGTGTACCCCGAAAGATGAGTATTAATAAATGTTCAACAGCACCTTGGCTAAACGCAAATTTCTTAAATTTAATGGAACGCAGAGATTTGGCATATAAAAAGTTTAAAAAATATTGTTTAGAATTGGATTTTAATTATTTTAAATTTCTAAGAAGCAAAACTAACAAAATGATTAATCTAGCTAAAAATAATTTCAATTTTTGTAATGCGTGTAATTCCAAGATAACCTGGAAGAATTTGAAAAAACTTGGTGTTTTATCTTCCACAGGCAACGCAAATATTGTATTTTCTGCTGAAGACATTTTAATTGGGTTAAGCAAATTTGGGGATTCGGTAGGTGTTCTACCTTTACCTGATTTGAGTTTTTGTAAATTCGTCGATAGTAACTGTTTTTTGTTTGACTGTGTAGATGAATTTATGGTGTTGAATGCTATTTATGCTGTGAAATCTGATCTGAAAGCCTATGATTTAATTGATTTTAAGATAATAAAATTTTTTATAGATTTATTTCTTCCGCATATTACATTCATTATCAACCAGTGTTTGACAAAATTATTTTTTCCGGATTTATGGGAAGTTGCCTCTATCATTCCTCTACCTAAAGAAGATATTGTATCTAATATTGGGAACATTCGTCCAATTAGTATTTTGCCTGCTCTTTCCAAGGTTATGGAGAAAGTCATGCATTTGCAAATTCAAGAGCATCTTAAACACTTTGATTTTGTATGTAAGTACCAATCAGGATATAAAACTGGTCCTAGCACAACTACAGCTTTAGTGCATGTAGTTGATGATCTTTCTGCTATGCTTGATAAGAAAAAATCGTTTGAAATTTTGGTTTTTAGACTTTTCAAAGGCTTTCGATAGTGTGAATCATGCTCATTTGTTGCAGAAACTTTACTTGTATTATAAATTTTCTAAATCTGCCGTAAAATTAATACATTCGTATCTGAGTAATCGTAAGCAGTTTTTAAAATGCGGTGTCGATTGTTCAAGCATTTGTGATATGGTTATTGGTGTACCTCAGGGTTCTATTTTGGGTCCATTGCTTTTCTCCATATATATCAATGATCTGTCATGGCGTATAAAGCATTGTAGATTCCACTTTTATGCTGATGATTTACAGCTTTACATTGGTGGGGATGTTCACAAGATAGATGAGACCATTTCATGTCTTAACAATGATCTAAAACAGATTTCATTTTGGACTAAAAATAATTCACTTTCTCTTAATCCTGTTAAAAGTACGGCGTTATTTCTTTCTAGAAATGTTTCGCTTAATTTGACTTCTACACTTCTTTTGGATAATGATGTTATTTTATTTGTTCCTTTGGTTAACAACTTAGGATTAATATAAAATTCGAAACTTACCTGGGATGACCATGTAAATTCTGTATGTCAACGTGTTAATTATAGTTTGTATAAGCTTAGATTGATAAAGAAGTTTTGCCCAATTGATTTACGCATACTATTAATTAAATCCCTAGTTGTGCCAATTTTCACTTACTGTGATGTAGTTTTTGGTGTATGTGATGGTTCACCGAAACGTTTGCTTGAAGTTACTTTTAATAATTGCATTCGTTATGTTTTCGATCTGAGGAAATTTGATCACGTCTCAGAGTATAAATATTCTATTCTTGGATGTGACTTGTTTGAGTATTATTATTTCAGAACTGCTCTTTTTATTTTCCGATTAATTCATTCGGGTTTCCCAACGTATTTGAATGAAAAACTGAATTTTTCAAAATCTCTACGCACGAGAAATATCAATCTGCCTATTAACAGAACTAATATATATAATAATTTTGGTTTATTGAACGCAATTGGTTCTTGGAATGGTTTATCTATGGATTTAAAACAAATAAATTCTTTGGAAAAATTTAAAATTTCAATTTTTGATGTAATTATACAGAAACATGGTTACGAGTAATTATTATGTATGTATATATTATGTAAATATTGTATATAATATGTAAATACTTTTGCTATGATGGTTTTGTGTAATTTAAATTTTGTTTATTTTTGTTTATGTATCTTGTAAATATGTCTGTAACATAAAAGCTTACTCTTAAGTTATGGTGTAATAAATATTATATTATTATTATTATTATTATTATAGGTGAAATTTAGTATTTCCGGCGGTATAAGGTACTGTCTTGGAGGATTTTACTCTTCGTATTAGTACTCTCTCTATTCATTTGAAAAAATTTATGACATCCTGTTATCTTCTTTAATACTGCCTTGAGATGGCATTAGTGTCGTTTTAAATAAATACAAAAGTGAAAATACCTGATTAATAATAACTGATCAATTTGGATTAAACCATCTTTCATAGTCTTCAACGATTTCGGTGGACAGATACCACTAATCCGTTTAAATAAATAAGGATCGCGCTCCTTTCTTACTGAGTTGTATTTTCGACGCTCCAGAAGCATCTTCACAATAACCGTTCAATGCTTTTCAGTTTATCAATCTCGCTATTTCCTAGATCTTATAAGATTGTGATACGATTCATGGTGATCACGATTCATATTAAGACGTTAATATCGTCGGCTTTTAACGGGCTATCAAGTCGTAAAATATAAATCGTCGTTTATATGTAGCAGTTTTTCGATTAACGGTTAATTGAATTTTAATGGGAGCGTAAAGTAGAATTTGTTGAACCTTTTAAATACAATACATAATCCTTTAACACGTTTTATCTATTTGATTAAAATCGACAAACAAAATGATAAAATGATCTATAAAAAATTATTACCTCGCCTCGCAAAACAATGAAATAAACAACAAGAACTGTTGATTACTGTTCTTATTGTAACGGATATTACAAAAATGTTAAATCAGTTAATATTAATACCGATTAAGAGATGGCACTGAAAATATAAAAAAATCGGAATTGGGCTCCCATTGGAAACTTTGAGAACAGAACCGCAAATATTTTATTTTTGAATTAAACCAAGGTGTTATCATTATTTACACATGTTACTTATCAAATTTGATAAGAAATTAAAAGTTAAGATTGTGGTTGCTACTTACATTTCTCTACTTCTAATTTCAGTCGATTATTTTCGGTATGAATAACTGTGGTCATGTACGACAACAAGAATAGCCACCCGCCCAACATAAATACAGCTATCCATATTCCCAGATTTTTATGACAAGGCAAATTTGGCTCATTTGTATTTTGACTACTGTGTGCACGGGAGGATGGTGTTCGGGACCTTGTTTTTCTGTAATACAAAATATTGAGATTTTTTAATCTACTCGGTCATACCATTCAATAGACTTACCTCCGAACTTTCCGCTTTTTTTGGTTTATAATTTCAGGTAATTCTAAATCTGACAAACTCCTTAAATCATCCGATAACTCGAGTAATTTAAACGATTCATTAGTGCTATTAATATTATTATTATTGCTCGGCATCATTATTTTAAAGACATGTAGTATTTTTTTTAGATTTGTTTTGCAGTCACAGCACAATTTTGCGTTACAAATACAATAGTATTTCGAATATGTATAATAAAATAGATAATAAAAAATAAATCACATTCACAAAATATTTAAGCTAAAGTGTCACGACATTATGTTTATTCAAATATTCTAAATTTATTTAATTTTTTTCTTGAAAATACAATTTTTTTGCCTTTGGTTTTTTTAATTCGATCGAAACGTCACTTTTTGTGTGAAATGGAAAAATAAATTGCTGTTGTTTTGTTTGCTGAATATAAAATATTGTAGTAGTTCAGTGCCTAAATGTAGGCGTTCATACGTACACTTGACATTGTTTGCATATGTACAACACACCGCACAACACAAAGCTACAGTTCGGGCAACAAAAATTTAATTCATCCTCCAATTTAATTCTTGGTTGAACTGAATCTAATTATGTAGTTCCTTTTACTGATACAGCCGTTTTAATAGAAGTAACAATTTTCCAATGATACCATGTTGCAGCCCAGTTGATTTATTACAAATTGAAGCAGCATGTGCCTTGGTGTGTTGACACAGAATAAAAATCTAACCATCAAATACATAATTGTTCCACTGATTTAAGTAATTTTTTTTCCTATCTTAAATTTTTGGCCGCTTTATCTTAATTAAATTTTTCTGCCAAAATAGATTGACAAAATTTCATTATGAGTCCGAAATTGTTTATTTGAATTTGAAGTATACAAAAAAAACGTTTTTTCCTAACTTGGGCGAGTCGTCAAAAAAATGAGTAGTTCGCGAAGATCATCTGCACATTGCATAGCTCCATATTAGCCTGTACTGGCATGGAAGATGGGTCGGCTCATGAGTTTTGCAGTCCGACAGGGGGTCATAGTTGTGTTCCATTTCATTGGGATTGGAACCCGGTACTTCCCGATCCAAACACCCAAGCTTTAACCACTGTGCGAACGTAATTGATGACATTACGAAAATATATACGATTTCTTCCCTCGGGGATAAGAATGATTTACAATAACGCATATGCTTACTTTCAAAGTTAAATATTTTTATTTTCGAGGCCAATGCCACTACATTCAATTATAACTGAACCATTACTGCACTCTTCCACTTTAAATTTAATGTGCAACATTGTTTCAATAACGAATATTGCCGTTTGGGTATGAAGAGTTAAGGGCCCAGTTTTAATTCGACTAATTCCCTTAGCAAGTGCCATAAACAGTATTAATTGGTCCTGTGTATGATTGTCCACACATGCTTGAAGTTTAATTGCAGCTTCGATTTCACATGCTGCATTTGTACCACTTTCAAATGGTTTATGGTTTCGATTTCCAAGAGCAGAGCCACCCAATATACAACCAGTCGTAGTTTCACATCCTAAAATGATTCCAGAACAATTATCCTTTGCTATTTGAGGATCCTCCTTATATGTCTCTATATCAATAGGTTGGTTTCCTAAACTTTTTAAAATGGATTTCGCACCATCGGCCATTTCTTGTGCAACCTGCCGAATAAAATGTAAATAGTAAACATATTTTTCGGATTTTATATTAAATGCTTACCCTTATAGGAACATTGTTCGCTGCAAAACTCCAACCGAAAAACTTTTGTATCTCGCCAACATCAAGCAGATTAATGGATGTAAAATGTTTTACTGGTTTTACTGAAATTTCAACGTGTCCTCCGCCCTTAGGGAAATATCCTCGCTTCAGAAGATCAAAATCAAATGTGGCCCCAAATTTTTCCAGATTTGGCCGAAATATTTCAGTTATAAAATCAATTTGTGGAGCCATTTCAGCATTGGTACCACCTTTTAACGTTAGACTTACTGGGCCATCGGCAAAATACGTAACTGGTAAAGCAATTTGCATTAACAGTGCTACACTCCCCGCAGTTCCAGTATCAGCAAAAAATTTTCCTCCTCGTATGTGATTCGGAGAAAATTCCACTTCCGTAGATCCCATCGAATCGCCCTTAACTTGAGCACCACATATTTGTTGTATTAGCTTAATGCCTTGTAAATGTTGGGCAGCTAATCCAGGTTTTTTACGGCCAGCACGAATTTTAATTATTTTTACATTAATCTTACACAGACAACTTAATCCCAAGGCAATTCTTAATATTTGCCCGCCACCTTCTAGTAAACTTCCGTCGATTGTAATCATTTTGGTTTATTGAATTTTAGTTTTATAAAATATTTCGTATTTATGACGAGTATTGTGAAATTTTCTACCAAAAAATTTCAATCAAATCAATAAATAACTGACGACAAGTGACAGCCGATGTCAAAACAAGTCATGTTATGTTGGTGAATAAAGATATTAGAGTGAAGTTAGGTATGAGTGGTTATTGAATTAACTAACGCGTCCACATTACAACTATTAGGAGCGTTATTAAAAGAAAATCATAATCGGACGATTTCGGAGAGTTCAACATTTTATTATAAGCCGTTTTACTTTGGTTCATTTCAATCTTTCTGGGAGTCAATTCGCGTTCCATGAATTAATGAAAATGAAAAGTTTTTTCATTTGAAATCGAGTAGGTTTGAATTGCCCATAAGAAATTATGATTTCACAAACTACTAGATTGCAAATGAAAAAACTTTTCATCTTCATGATTTCATGGAACGCGAATTGACTCCCAGTGGCCCTATTCTGGCTTTCCCTGGGAACAGGAAATTGGGAAAAATATTTTCATAACATTTTTATATAAATTGTATTTTTCTGGCCTACTGAGGGAACATGTTTGGTGTTAATATTTTCAAAACAAAGTTAAATGGGAAAATATTTTTCGCTATAAAAATTTTGTGGAACAAAAGTTTCCCAATTCACTTTGTTTTAAAAAAATTTACACTAAACTTATTCCCGCAGTAGGCCAGAAAAATATAATTTTGACAAAAATGCTATGAAAATGTTTTTCCCAGTTCCCTATTCCCAGGGAAAGCCAGAATAGGGCCACAGGAATGGAATGCAATTTTGTGCCTAAAGAAAGACAAGAGTAATAATTGATTTTTACTTGTATTTTTTACTTATATACCTTACACGATTATCTAATTTAGGTAAGTTTTTGAAATTTAATACAACATCCAACTCCAAATTAATGTTACTCCCGATCCACTCTCGATAACGGATTTCAATACAATCAATTAATTCACTGCTAACCCACTTCAATTCAATCGATTAATCATTGAATGTTTTTTGTATTTGTTTATTTTTATAAACAGTACAATTATAACAATAAGCTATTTATACCACTTATTTACACATTAATTATTTTTATCATAACCCTTTTCCGGCCAGACCAAATTGTTTTTTTTCTTAAATTTTATGTTCGCTGTACACAAATGTGTAAATAAGAAATGTCAGCTTGTAATGTCTTCCGAATTTTAACGGATCTTACTTAAATCGGAACCGGACAATTGGTGCAGTGGTTAAGGCTTCAGCACTTGGACCGGGAGGTACTGGGTTTGAATCCCATCAGAGGCTACTTAGATGCAAATCGAATTTTCATCATCGATTACAATCGATGATGTTAATAAATACAACTAAGATCCTTTGATGAAGTGCAGCATTCAGTGTCGACCCACCGTCAACGTCAATGTACAGATTGACATGGAGCTTGCAATGTGCAGGTGGTATACTGTAGTTGTGTGAGTAGGTGAATAGGCGAATGGATTAATGAGTAAGTTTACATCGACATATTTGGTCCAGGACTATACACTATATCTGACCTAAACACATGATGTAAACGCTAGTTACCCAAATTAGGTTGGGTAACTTTTTTGTGTGGACTGACCTAAATTAGGTCGATCAAAAATGTGATGTAAACGATACCGACCTAAAGGGTTTTCGTATCATGAAATAGATGTCAGTAGTGGCATTGATGTTAATTAAACATATCAGCATAAAATTTAGTATTACAGTTATTAAATGAGTCAAATTTAAAACAATTAAATGAAAGAATTTAATTTCGAAAATGTTACAGGAATTATTTATGAGAAAATTATGAATTGCGATGAGAGTATAAGCAATACTTTTAGTATTATTCAATAGATGGTGTACATAAATCTCGTTATGTGACCCAAATGTGACCTATAATTTTTGTGATGTAAACGGGACTAAAATGGGTCGCTATTTAGGTCAGTCCACTAAATTTTTTAGCGATGTAAACTAGCTCAATAATGTAGCGTGAATGCGTCATATCACAATGGGCCAAAATTGGCCTAAGTATCAACAACTGAAATCTTACCTAGTGAAATCGGAAATCTTTAAAAAAAAACATTATAATTTGTTAACATATATTATATAACATGAATTATTTGTTTTTGATGGTATATTAATTATTTTATTATTATTATAATTATAGTGTTATTTTTGCAACGAAAACGACTTATATCATTTTCGGTGGCAGATGTTAGATTAATAATTTGACGCCATTTTTGATCCAACATGCCTTCTTTGTTTACATTATTTGTCTTTTTATTTTTTGATCCCGGATCAATTAAAAGTTCTAAAAAATTTATTGGATTTGTTTGACGTTTACGCACACAATTGCTGTGTTTTAATATTGGAGCACTATCCGGAGCCAAATGGCAATTTTCTATTGAAACTGCAGCTATTATTCACTGGTGTCGCTGTACTATAAAAATTAAAACTAAATTCATCAATAAAACAAACATTTATCACCTGAAATATATTAATTGACATTTATTTTGACATGACGTTATAAACAAAAATTCATTTTGCTGCGTTTTAATTTTTTATTGTAAGATTTAGTTTCTAATGGTTTCAGGGGTTTACAAAATTAAAAGCCTTTTCAAATTTCCCATTGAAATGGATAGCGCTCCCGATAGCGGCTCCCGATAAATAAGTGAGCCGAGATATTTTTTTATCGATTTTTAATTAAAAAGTTGAATGAAAAATCTTAGTTTAGATTTAAATAAATTAATTAAATGCAATAATAGCGCGCTAAATATAAGTTTTCACATAGAAAATTGGCTGCTCCGGATACAGCTATCGGGCGCTAATAAAAAAAACACAGCAAATATCACAATGTGTGTGAGTAAACGTCAAAAAAAATCCATGATGTCATATTATTGATCCAGGATCAATATTTTTGCTGCCACAGAAAATTATATTAAGTAGTATGCTCAAATGTGTAAGTTGGTCCAAAATACATACAAAAACACATGTTTTGATGATTCTCTTTAGTTACGTGTACAATTTTGATCGCGGACTGGAAAAGGGATATAATAAATTTAGATCAAAATTATATTCCTTTTATTTTGTAGGAAAGTTAAATTGAATATTTTTTTTTATTAACAAATTTATTTACTTATTCAATATTACAACTGATTCAGAGATCATCTAGTAATTTATCTAGCTTAAATTAGTTTACCGGTTTAAGATGAGTAACCTATTGGTTAATCGGATATGTGCATTTGACGTATTCCATCTTCAAGTTTCTATGAAGGTTGTCGTTCCTAATATACCATGGGGTATTCACAATCCCTCGCACTTTATTTTGGAAACACTGTATCATTTGTGCTTTGGTACATTCTTGGCACAACCCCAAAGTTGGACACCATAGGTATATACTGGTTTTAGCATTTGCCTTTATAGAAGTAATTTGTTGTGTATTGAGAGCTCAGCATTTCTACCCATGAGGCAGTACATTTTTCTGTATTTGATGTTTAACTCTTCTTTTTTCTTACTGATGTGTTCTTTCCATCTTAGCTTAGCATCGAGGGTCATGCCAAGGTATTTAGCTGTATTTGCATATGGAATTTGGTTTGAGTTGAGAGCCACGGGAATACAGTTTACATTTTGGTTTGTAAAGTTGACGTGTATTGATTTGGCTACTGCATTTAATAAGATGCGCCATTTTTTAGTCCAGTTGTTCACAGTGTTAACTACATTTTGCAGTAAGCTCGCTGCTTGCGAAATATCTTTCTCAACTGCTAGGATAGCTGAATCGTCTAGAAGTACCTTGAATATTCAGTAAGCCTCTCGTACAAAGAATAAAGAGTTGAAGTACGCTACCTTGTGGTATACTCGCCGATATTCTTTTTAGTTCAGAATTGAATATGAAGAAAAAAACAATTATACATTGTTACAGAATTTTACAAGCTTCCTCAAGACTCAAGTATATTTAGTACAATCTGAAATAAGTATCTGACAAAAATGTCTCTCTCTCTCTTCAGCGAAATCGCAGAATGATACCAACTCCACATAATTACTCACAATAACGGAAAGGCGTTTTAATTAAACTTCCTTTACTGGACCTTGAATTTAGTGTGGTTGTATTGGTGCTAGATAAAAGATCGAAAGAGACTTGTTCCTTTTTAACCAGGCCCTGAATTTGGAACAGTGATTACAGCTGGTTGTTGATTTAAATCAAGCGAATTACTAACAAAAAATCTAGGCTATTACAATCAATTAACACATTTACCTCCTTACCGTGGAAAACTATAGTAAAATATTTTTCTGTACGCTTAATTATATGATGAAGAAAGAAAGAACAGAAAAACATAAGTAGTTTCCAACTCTTTACTAACGAAATGTCTAACGATTGAATGCCTTGAAGTAGACTTGAATTCATTAAAATGATCACTAGTTTGCTTCACAAATTTACTTTCCGTTATGTCAGTAATGTTATTGAAAACGTGACCACGTACCCTGATTGTACTTCCATAGAGAAGATCAGACGAAGAAGTTTGTAAATCTTATGGTTATAAGCTGTAGTTTTTTTGCGCTGAAAACCGAGAAGTTTTGAAAGTTCCAGAAATAATTCGGATTCAAAGTGAGCTCCGTGATCCGTAGCAATGAAAACTGGATTATCAAAACGGGATATCCAAGTTGAACAAACAGTAAAAGCTACGGTTATAGCAGTTATGTCCGGTAAGAGAACGGCTTCAGGCCAGAGAGTGCAACGATCTATTAACGTGACATTTTATCGTTCATTATCAGAAATCGTTAACGGACCAATGATGTCGAGGTGGATTTCTGCAAAACGTTGTGAAGGTAATTGAAAGTTGACGAGAGAACTCTTAGTTTAGTCTCTGACTCTTGAAATAAATAGTCTTGGTACACTTGTTGAAATATTACAATAAATAAGTCTATCAGAATTAAACTTAATTGGAACTTGCTTAAATTTTAATGACATATCGCTATGCAAAAAGTCTCTAAATTATGAGAATTCAATTATTGAATATCAGTAGTGAATTGACCAATGAAATCAAAAGATATCTAAATTGATATCTAAAAGGTTTATGATCCGTACACACAGTGAACTCACGACCTTTAAGAAGATACCTGAAATGATTAATGATAGAGTAAGCTGCAAGCAACTCTCTATCATAAGAACCGCACTATTTTTGTGTCTTGTTTAGATATACGCAGAAAAGAAGCCTAGCGGTTGCCAAGTATTCGAAACATGCAGCAGTATCACTGCTCCGATCGCAAAATCGGATGCGTCAATCATTATTGCGACGAGCTTTAAAGTAGGGATGTGCAAGAAGTGCGCGTTACATAATTTCTCCTAACAATTCAATTGGTGTTTTACTGTTCTTCTTGTTTCTTTCATCAAATCAGTAAGTAAGATTTGATCTTCAGCAGCGCCAGAAATAAAATGCCTATAAAAGTTAATCATTCTAAAAGAAGATTTAGTTGACAAACTGTTACAGGTCGTTGAAAATGTTTGATGAAATTGATTTCATTACATACAAAGACGCATGTTCTTCGAAATTTTCAGATACGATTAAAATATCATCTAAATAGATAAAACACAAAAATTAAGGCCAAATAAGATCGAAAGCATCAATCTTTGGAAAGTTTGTGCTATCCCTTAGGCCGAAAGTCTTTTTGGTAAATTTGGCTAAACCGAATGGTTCGAACCGAAGTTCGATCAGAATTTGATAATACACTTGAAAATGGTCTAAACTAGAAAATATTATACAATCGTCAAATTGATACGAGAAGTCCTGTAGATTTGGTATTGGGTATCTGTTCAGCATTATCACTCTATTTAGCGATCAGGATTCACCACATGGTGTTTTTAATGTACGTTATTCACGGAACAGAAATACGGGTTAATCGATCAATGATCTACGTTTCTGAATATCAACTGAGCTGGGATACCTGAAAATTTAAGAAATTCGGCACTCAAAACTGGAAATCGTGAATAATTGATAAATCGAAACAGAATTTTGAAGACTTTTGAAAAATTTGTAAGGAATAATCGAAACATAAGCTCCATTGTCAATCTGATGACCGTCTAGTTTTTTGAAGATGAAAGTCGACCTCTGGAGGTTGAACGTGGTCTAGAACGATCTATGCCATTCGCAATACCAGCTGCAATACAAGAAATCTCCTCAAACATTTTTTTTTTTCGAAACTGACCAAAAAAAAGATTTAACGTGGGAATCGGACAATGATATTGAAGTCGATGCACAATGATCTACAGAATTTGGCGATGATTGCAAAAATGTCTCCATTAATACATCCGTGCGCTCAGCTAATATCATAAAATTAAGATCATTTTCAAAAGGAGCAAGTAACAAGTGAATCTGAGTAGGAAGTCTGTAGACATCCCTAAGTTTAAGCCATGTAAAACACGATTTATTCTTGGCTAACACATGATTAAGTCAGCGTAGATATTATCAAGCATAGAGCCGAGTGCACTGAAAGCATGGGAATATCGGGTACTCTCAGTAACAATACCGGATAATAAAAATTAATTTTTCAGAGTTTTGAACCAAACATTATGATGATTCTGATTATATAGCGGCGGCGGATATTTAAAAACCATTCTAAATAATTTCGAACCTGATTTATCAGCACCAATCTGACTAACATTATTATTTACGGCGTCTTTTAACTTTGCTAGCATTTTCGCGATTTCTGAATTAATTAATTGACGTAATTGCTCGGAAGTATAAGATATTATGATATTTTGCGAAATTGAATTGTCATACCTCGAATTCGCATGAGAGAAATTGCAAATTTTGTTTTATTTTTGTCAACCGGAATATAATGTAATTTATATAAACCAAAGAGTTATTTCAAATTGGAACAAAATGTGCTTATCTTTACAAATTGAACTTTTCTAATTGAAGACTTAAATAAACACGTTATATGTAACCTCGGATGAGAACTCTAACAGTGAAATGAGATGGAAGCATGGTGGTGAAATAAATACAAGCGAAGGTAATTCACATGGTACTGGCCATATTTAGCAACAGCTAAAGCAAAAGAAGGCATCAACGGAATCCAAAGAAATGCATCGTAGAATAATAATCGTAGCAGAGTTCCATTCAGAAATACGAAAAATACCGCGCTCGTACTGATAAGGTACTAAGTGGGGGAGGGGAGGTTGGGCGGATAACGAACATTAATAAAGAAAAACGTTAAAAATATTGATATTGTGCAAATAGTGTAGTGCCACGATACGAATTGTACCGTGTAATGCAAGATTATACGATACATCCTCCGTATAACCACAAAGGCCGAGAAAACGCGGGAGTAAGAAATCACACCACGTGTACCAATCGGACACCCGCAACTGAACCGTTACAGCTAAGTTTTTTATTGTTTCATGTTATTTTTTTTTCTTTTCATATAATTTTTATGGGTAATAGCTTGCAGATAAATGATCCCCGTACGAAGTAAAAAAAAAAAAAGAAAAAGTTCCCTTGTCTTTGTTATTTTACACCCTATATATGATATATGATGAGTGTAGTAATGTCTAGATAAACGGGTTATTGGTGGGAATTGGAACCGTTAGTCGCTGCAAAGTGTTTTTTTTATGATATGGTACGATGCTAATTTTTTTTTTCGTAAAATAAATGCGGTTTACATTAAATCACTGTTTCACCTGGACTACCACACACTCCTCCCCCCCCCCCCTTCATCACTCCTAAGTCCGTAGTCGGAATTATGCAACCACACCAGATCTGGAACAGTGATATTCTGTTAGTCCGCTCAAAGCTAATGCGAGCGGCTACAGTGGCGCCCAAGGTATAAGGACAAATCAATTTATTAATATAATTTTTTTGTGAATTTTGAATATATTAACAGCTTGAAACGTGACTTTAGTTCTGTTCTCTGCGCATTCGTATTGATAACAGACAGGCCGTTATGTTTTAATAATACAATTTTTTTTGCACGTCAAATATTTTTCTGTGTTTAACCAATGCCTTCTAAACTACAGGCCTCTTACTACTCTCATTTTTTGCACATGACGTCAATTTATGTCTAAACTGAGACTGCGCATTAATAATATTAAGATATTTACACTAACAAAATAACTAGAGAAAGCAACAACAATGTAGACATAGCGTGTCGTCATCATTTAGTGTATGAGGCCTGTAGTTTAGGAGGCATTGGTTTAACATATTTGATTGAATATTTTCGCCGGAATTAATCAACATTCATAATACACGTATCATCTTCGACTCCAAGTACGTGTACTTATATTGATGTATATTTGATTAGTGTTGAGCAAGAGATTCAAGTGTATATTAGATTCTGAAAGTAAATTTATATTCTGTGACCTCGCTCATATTGATGTAATGATACTTCTGAATTATTATTTTCTTTGATAGTTAGCATTTCGTTTGTTTTTTAAGTTGTTAGCATTTAATTTCAGTCATGCCAGTATTGCATACCATCATTTGTTCCAATTCCCACCATTTGTTCATGCACTTTATATACTACATAGATATACCTAATTACCTAATATTAGTATAGATATTATATTATTACCATATTCTAGAGTAAGTAATTATAACCCTAATACACTTAGTTAATTATTATTATTTATCTTATTTACTATTATTAGGAAAGTTTAAAATATACAAATATCACCTCTTTGTGGTTCCCCTATTTACCATCTAAGATTTTTACTGTTGTTACCTTACCATATATAGCAGCTTTTTTTGTTTATAATGGATATTGACGTACTAACTCCAGATGAAGTTCGTCATGAACTTCAAGTCCGAGGAATATTAGGAGATAACGTTGAAACTTTAAACAAGTTACGAGAAGTATTACAAGCGGAATATAATGGAATACTCCCTAAGCCTACAAAAATTTTACCAAGTATTAGTAAATATCCGGATCAGGAAATCACTAATTGTCGTTTGAAAGTTAGTGAACTAAAAAACGACATTTTGAATTTAGAAAATATCGAATCGAGTAGTTGGCCTAACGTTACCAGCCGAATTCATTCCCGTATGTTATACATTATCGTGACCCTGTAGAACGAATACTAATAGCGTCGAAGACACCTGACCTACACAAGAACAAAACATGGATCGCTTGTGATGAGTTGTTAAGAATTTTACAGGAATATAGAACGAAACCTGAATCCTTAAATACTTCAATGGAAATTGTAAAGTCTGTTAGTATTGATAATCGAAGCATATCTACCAGCAATGCTAAACCAGAAGAAAAGTCAACTCCGATAGAAAGCATCCTGGGTTGCTCTGTAACGAACCAGCCAAAAAATGTACCTCAATCTACGTTGTCAAGTTCTAATCTATACCATGGAAACATCGCTGTTGTTTCGGATCACATTCGGCAGCCTTTGGCAGAACCTCAAATGACCCCTACGTTGCAAACTTTGATGGATCAAATACAAATATTAACGCAACAAGTCGCGGTTCTAAGTCAACGACCGGCTTCATCACCCCTGAAACCTCAGATCCCGGATTATTCATCATATCAATCTAAACCACCAGAAATTAATATGGTTCAAGCAGCAAATACTTTGCCATCGGGGGTTTCATTTCACCTTTTGGTCAAGTGCCTACAAACCATCCCATTACGTTCTCTAATAATGTTACGGAAGCTGGTTCTCTTGCTAAAAATAATTTCCAACCAGTAAGTTCCTTTAATATTCCAAATTATGAAATCAGTTATCCAGGTTCAATGAAGAAACCTTTCACTATACCATACATTCCAACTACAGTTGCTCAGGAGTTTAGATATTCGGATACCGGAAGTCAAGGAGTTCAAAACCAGTCAACGGTCGGACACGCTCGAAGTTTTGCTCGTTCGGATGTAAAGTTCGATGGTTCACGAACGAATTAAGTTTTGTTCTCAAAGGAATTGCGCTTCATTGGTATTAGAATTTCCGTTGGAATAATCCAAATCTTCAGTGGAATCAATTAAAGGTTACTTTTTTGGAAAAATTGCAGGACCGTGGTAATGACGATAAATAATCGAATGTCGCAGGCAATTGCCACGAGAAAGCTTGGCTCAATTCTATCAACACGTTTGGAGCTTAACATTACAATGCCATGATCCGTACCCCGAAAATCGGTTGATAGAAGTACTAATGAGAAATAAGAATCCGCAACTACAATTTCATTTAACTGATCGATATTTCACGAATGTGAATGACCACATTAAAAGTTGTACCGGTTGGGAAAACACCTGGTCGCGATTGAAAAGCTACCAGAATTATTCATCTCATCCTCGCCCAGCGATTAGTGAGTTGTATACATTTGATTCCTACCCAGACGAGCTCAACGCATTCGAATCTTCAGATGTCGAAGAATCAAATATAGCTGAACTTAAACATGTACATAGTCCATTTTTCAAGTTAAACCTTGAATGCATTAACGCACCAGCATCAGAAGGACGACGATTTTATCCAAAAACACTCGATAAAGAACCCATATGCTTTAACTGTTGTGACTTGGGTTATACCTTTCGTGATTGCCCGTTACCTCAAGAGATATTTTGTCATAGTTGTGGCTATCGAAATACAATCTCGTATAAGTGTCCCAGATGTTTGGGAAACCTATCGATGGGACAGTGGAGAACTGGGAAACCTGCCCCAACAACTCAAACTATTTCCAGGCAAATTGCCAGTCTACTAACTCCAATACAAAACTCGGCACCACAACGAACCAACGTAACGTTACTTCAACGAGACATACCCCGTGGGGAGAAGTGCAGCACACCGGACTACTGGTCAGCGGAGCTACAATTAGTATTCTTGGATTAGGTTCAGAAATATATATAAACAATTCAAGTGTAAAATTTTATAATGCACCCTCACAAGTAAATACAGCTAGCGGTGAAAAACAGGGAGTGTTCGGATTTATTCTTGCAGACGTCGTATTTAATAACCAGAAACACCAGATGAAGTTATATATTGTACCCAGTTTAGAACAGACACTATAACCTCTGTATAGATTTCTAGAATTTATTTCAAATTGCGCCTTCTATTAATGCTATACAAAATCCAACAGCTTCTCGCCAGGATCCTAATCATCATAGCCTAACCCCCGAACAAGCTCGTAGATTAGAGACCATCATTGACAACTTTCCGTCGTCATCCAAATTAGGCCTTGGGAAGGGAAAACTTCCCTGATAGAACATTCGATTAAAGTTAATACCGGAGTGAAGCCAATAAAGCAGCGATTTTATGCCATTTTTCCTATCAAGCAGAAACTACTGTATCAGGAACTGGATCGGATGCTATCACTAGGAGTTATTGAGTTAAGTCAAAGCTCATGGTCGTCTCCGGTGACGCTGGTGCAAAAGTCGAATGGTAAATTACGGTTGTGATTGGATGCCCGCGAGCTGAATAAGGTTACTGTAAAGGATGCCTATCCGCTGCCTCTTATCGAGGGATTGTTGGGTCGGTTGGAACAAATGAAATTTATTTCAGCCATCGATTTGAAAGACGCTTTCACTGAATCAAGGCGGCAGAAGAGTCTGCAGCAACCTGGACCCATGCGCACACTATATCAATGTGTACGATGAGTAACTGAACAGATTCTCTAATACTCAATATACCACCTCGATAAAGCATTCATTTGGCCAAATCTTAACAAGACGTGAAGGAATATGTTGGAGATAATATCAATACCTTCTAATAACGAAACTATCTACACAACTCTATAACGGCTACTAACGAAACCAACTACACTGTTTAATTTTGTACACCCATCCAGTAACGGAGCACGAGATTAGTAGGTTTATTGCTTACATGAGGAATAACTAGGCCTCTGCGGCACGGGACAATATGTCAGCTGAAATATTCAAAGAGATATATCTATAACGACAAGACTTCTAACACCAGTAATGAAGAAGTATTGAATTCCAGTAGAAAGGTGACCTGAGAGGATGAAAAACATGATGATGGCCTCAACACAAACAATATTTTTGCAATCAACTCGAAATTAACAATGGAACAACTTGGCTTTCATGCGAGGACAACGTTGAACCGATCATATCAATGAAACATCACACGCCCCATCATTGAACACGAATGAAATTCACCACTATATTTACTCTTCGGCGACTTCAAACGTGTATTCGGTTGCAAGCAATCGAGTCCAACATAAAGGTAAACAAGGTGAATCAGCATTGGGTGTGACGAAGTCAAGGAATAAGACTAGAATGTGTACTGTCGCCACTTCCGTTTCTAGTAGTATGAGACAGTATCACGGCAATCAATCGGGATTAATGGAGAAACTCAATGATCTGAGTTACGCAAAAGATATATGCCGAAAAAACAGACGCTTTCAGATTTTCTTTCCATAATCACGTATCACAACCTGGTTTAACAGGAGAAATTTGTAATAGTATATTATTTCATTTTTTGTGGTTTTGAATTCCAAGGCAAATTTCTATTGGGGCCCATCATATTTTTTTTCAATAATCCATCATACATATTTTAACATTCCCTTTTAATGAGCACTACTGGTGATTGTCAATCGGCAGAGTGTATACATGCTAGTATGGTGTAGTTAGGATGCAAGAAGCAGGTTTATATTCTAATCCGGAGTTCAACACTGAATAGAGTAATAGAAACCGTTGGCAAGCTAGAAAATATATCCGGACACCAGGACTATTGATGGCAAAGTTTAATACAACTACCCTCTCAGACCAAACAACATAGATAAAGTTCATTTCTTTCGCTTATAGAATAAGCAATGAAAACATGGTTGGAATGGTCGATGCTTTGTGTAATCTTAATTAAATGTTATATTGTCATTAATAATAACTTTAGATTGATTTAATTATAACAAAACCAGTACTTCTTGCTCAATAATATGAAAAATTGCACCTGATGAACTTCGTTTAGTATTACATACTATTTTAAATAGGCAATATGAATTCATCAAGGGTATCAAGATTCATCTAGTACGATTTTCACTCAGAAAAAACAAAATAAGAGAATTAAACACACATAATACATGATGATGATAGTAATGGGGGGTTGTACCACATTTATTATTTATCTAAATCATTAAATTTTTATCTTAACATTCATATCCTAGGTAACAGAGTAAAAATTTCTATATAGTAACAGAAAATTGCAATACTTGCGCAACATTATAATGTAGGCGGAGCTTCTCGTAATTGGATTATATTTTCCGAGTTTTCCCTAAAAATTTCGATGAAAATAAAAAATCACAAAAATGAAAATTATATACAACTGATTTTTTCCATTATCACAATGTATTTATTGCTCTGCATTGGCAAGAATCAAATGTGATAAAGTCAAAAAAATTTAATTAGAATTTTTATTTTATTTTATAGAAATTATTATTATTTTGTTATTGTTGTATAGTTGTGTTCTTTTGTGATTTGGAAAAGTTTCGGAAAATGTGTTATATTTGTGAGAAAAAGTAATACACCTAATATAAGAATAATAAGAACAAAATATTATAATAGTGAAGAGTGTTTAAGAAAAATTAATAATTTGAATTATGAACGCAACTGATTCGAATCATTTAACAATTTTGGTGAGATTTTCTAATTATAAAACAATTTTTGATTTATGACAAAATTACTCGCTTTTCCGCATATTTCGTATATACATATATAAAAAAATCAATTTTCTGTAACACAGGATGTACTTCCGTGTATTGCAACTTTTGTTGTATATACAAACCACAAAATTTAAATCAATGGATTAATTTTTTATTGATATAAATCAAATACTAGATATAATGGTGTAACATTTTTATAAACCATAAAATATATTTAAAAAATTTCGCGACAAACTACGTCATTATATTTGAAATATCTTACATATTTTTACTTATATACGGGAAATAAAATTCATTTCAAAGCGGAAATCAGATTGGTAATTGAAGAAAAATTGTCAAGTCGGTTAGATCACAAAAAATGTGGGTTTTCTTTTTGTAAGGGTATATCAAATACATTAAAGGTGATATTGTGCTTTAAAAATCAGTGATTAAATTCAAAATATGAAACATGTTAATGCAACCAAAACGATTTGTTCTGGGAAGTCATTAATTCTATGCCTTTAATTCAAATCATACTATGTATGATTTCGTGGTAACGCTCGATCTGATTTGGTTCAGACGTAAATGTGTGTTTCATATAATAAAGGGTGATTTTTTTAGAGGTTCACAATTTTAAATTAAAATAGAACAAAGAAAAACATTTTGAATATCAGTAAAACTATAGCTTTATTGGATAGATAATTTTATGCCATTAATACTTGAATATGATTTCGTCCATGTGGCCGCCACGGCTGGCGTGTAGATGGCGCAATCTGGATGTCCAATTTTCACACCCTTTTCGCAGCAATTGTGGCCATATCTCGCTAATAACTCGCCGAATGTTATGTTTTTAGTGCTCAATCGTTATCACTTATAATATCACTTACTGCATGGTTTACAGTGAACTGTGTTTTCGTTCTCCGTTGGAGTTGTGTTGTTTTTCAGCCAACTCCGAGCTCAACAAAATATCATTGTTCGAAGTCCAATGTCATTGATCAACATTGCAAAAAAAAAAAAAAAAAAGTAGAAAATTAGCAAAATAAATATTTGTTGACTAAATTTAATAATTTTCCAAAATAAAGAAAGCGTAACAACAAACACTGAATACTGAACAAATTGACAGTGATCAAAGCAATCGTATTTTGATTGGGAGATACTGGGTTCAAATCTCACCAGAGGCGGGATGCAAGGGTATGTATTTGCATCATATGGTTACAAGTTGTGATGATAATAAAGACAACTATGATAACTGTGTTTGTGTGGAACTACGAGCTGATACATCGTCTGTGACAGTGGACACTTCGACATGGAGCTTTGCATTGCTCTGGTGGTACACTAATATTGTGCGCAAAGCTGAATTGGAGAGTTTTAATTGATCTTGTATATAAATATTTAATCCATCAATCCTTTCTTAAAAAAACTGAATAACGAAATTGTCATAACAAAAATCAAGCATGCTATAATATCAAGCCATGTCATAATTTTAATGGTATAACTTAACGGCAACGGCAGGTCGCGAGCATATTTAAAATACAAGCAAAGAATTTTTCCCTGCTTTATGCCTGACATCTATATACTATTACCGTATTAAATTTAGGCAAACAGTTTTCAAAATGGGTTAGATGTAGTAAAACTAACCTAAATGGATACTTAAAAAAATTCTGTTGTGGATACGCTGCACCGTCACTCCTCCATGAAGCTGTGCCTTCATCAAACGAATTCTCCCAGAAACAAAAGTTATCGTTTATACAAACCGTTTTAAAAAATTTCGAGGACAGCTAAAAATAGCACCCCAATTAAGGAACATCAAAAAGACCATCGATTAAGTAGCAAATTTTGATATAATTGATCAGCTAAACCTAATATTTAGTCAGGCCTGCAAATAACAAAATACAATTGTACACTCTGTCCAAAAAGTAACGGGAATTGGTAATTTAAAAAGCCGCCTAAAGGCATTGTAACATTTTTTTTGTCGCTAGGTTGGTACAACTGTCAGCTTGACGTAAAGTTTGAGTGCGATCTGTTATTTAGTTTGTTTACAGCGCTCTATTTTGTCAGTTCAACTCAAATGTGTTTGCAGATTTTTATAATGAATACAAATATTGAAGAAAGAATTTGTCTCAAATTTTGTATTACAAATAGAATTTGCGAATCGCTGAAAATGCTACAGAAGGCTTACGGTGAATCAATTTTATTAAAAACACGTGCATATGAGTGGTACAGTGCATTCAAGATTTGCCTCGCTCTGGTCGGCCATCAACGTTTTCATCTGAAGGTAACCTCAGCAAAGTGAAGGAAATGGTGACGCAAGATCGTCATTTGGGTTTGAGAGTGATAGCTACTGAACTTTCTGTGTCTCACGAATCTTTTTGCACCATTGAACACTATTACTTACGTATGGAATGCGTTGCTGCTCGCCTATAGTTACGAAAGATCTGAATTTTTTTCAAAAACTCGATCAGAAAAAGATCGCTGAGGACATGCTAGAGCAACTCAATTCCAATCCCACATTCATAAAACGCATTATAACTGGTGATGAGTCATGGGTTTACGAGTTTGACATGCAAACCGCAGACAATAAGCTTCGGAATGGCGCCTTCCAAGTGAGCCAAATCCATAAAAAACACGATAAATAAAAAATATTATCTGAGCGTTATGCGGCGTTTGAGATAGCAAATTTATCGAAAAAATTTTGTGGAAAGCAAACTTATGGAACTTGTACCACTGCAACGCTCATCGCCCAAGGCGAACAATCATCGAATTCACCTGATATGACTCCGACTGTCTTTTTTTTTCTTTCCAAAACTCAAATTAACCAAAGAGAACTGAAGTCGATTCCGGAAAATGCGTTTGAAAAATATTTTGATGATTGGGTTATTCGTTGGCATAAGTGTATTATTTCGGAAGGGGTTTACTTTGAAGGCGATACAATAAATCTGAATGAATGATAAATATTTTTTGTTTTATTGACCAATCCCCGTTACTTTCTTGACAGAGTGTATATTATGTTGCACACGCGTATGTTTATTGAAATGTCACAAAATTGCCGATATAGTTGCCATGCAACAAAGCATGCTGCTAGCTCAAATTATTCTGTGTAGCATTCTCGCTTTAATACATTTTTTTTAACGTTCAACTTTGGTATTTAAATAAACAAAAGTGCGGACTTAATTCGACAATAGTTGCTGATATTTGGTCAGGCATAATAAATAATTGGTCATGCTTATTAAGAATTACTTCTACTTATTTTAAAACAACTAGCGTGCTGATTTGCTTCTAACAAAAAGCGGTGTAGCATCTTCGCTATTATTTTAAAAATGATGAAACTGAGCTTGACTATTTGAATAAATTAAAGTGCGGAGTTGCTCTGGCAATGCCTGCTGGTATTTGGTCAGGCATGATGAATAATTCAGGTCAGGGTTAGTGAATAAAATATTTAATTTACCGAACAGCATTCTGATGCGCCTCTAACAAAAATCGGTTTGTTTAAATGAAATATTTTATTTATTTAGTCTGACCAATTATTCATCATTTCTGCTGACCAAATACCACCTTTTATTAAAAAAATAACTTTGGTTTATATAAAGGTTTGGTATCAAAATTTTTGAAATAGTAGCGCAGATGCTACTCCGATTTTAATTATAAATGCATCAGATCGCTGGTTGGTTTAAAGTAAATATCTGATTTATTAAGCCTGGCATCATATAATTGAATTTTAACAGCTTTCATGCTCAATCATGAAAAACCTTTGATTCGTGTTGACTGATTATATTATTCGGTATCTATTTATAGGTCAAATTTAGGGTTCAATATAATTTAATAAACACATAATTCAGCACAAGATATGAAAATAAGCTCTTGAGATTCAGTTGCAAATTTTATTTATGTTGCATGCTCATCTCTACATACGACAAAAACCTTCTGTGTGACATTTTATCTAACCCAATGAGTAGCACTTTTAATTAGTCGTTTATAACTGTTTTAAACTTTGAATATATTTGCCGGCCTGACCAAGTATTCAATTTCAAGCTTAATCGATGGCATTAGTTCTTTATCGATTTTCCTTACTTAGGGGTGCTAATCTTATTAGATGACCTCGAAATTTTTTAAAACAATTTTAAAAAATTCTCTTCGCTCCCAATTACTGGAAATAACTGATGAATAGTGACCAAATAAAGCTACAAATGTTATCGTGACATATTACAAAAAATTTAATAGCCTATATTGAATGACATTGACCAGATAAGATATAGTATATAGTAGTTCCAACAGGATGGAACATTTTCGATACTTCGTCAAAATTTATGTCTTTTTTTCCTAAACTAATATTGGCGATTGTTTCGTTTGCAAATTTTGGGCCTTAAAGGTCTAGAGGAAAGTTTAAGTTTCAGATTTTACATAAATTGGTATTAGTTCATTGGGAGAATTTAATCAGTCGAAAGTAAAATAATTTGAAATATGCGACATTTCTGTGAAAATTTGACTGCTACTGACACGAATATATAAACATTTTTCGTGAAGCTATGATTGCAGTTAAATAGTAATTCACAAACATTTCAGGGCCCTTAAATATTTTGTGAATGATTCTTGCTACATTTTACTTTCGTTGCCGTAGTAAAATAAAGTATAATTATTTTTAAAAATGTTGACCTCGAAATTTTTGAAGATTTACCATTCGCACGCGTAAGTATGTGAGTATGTGTGCGTGTGAGATCTGTGCAGACTAGAGTTTGGGGTCTCTCTTCGATCGTGGTGAAACTTTATGCTAAGTTTTTTCCATAAATTGGAAAAAATCGATTCACCGGGATTGGCAGCTTTCATACATCATGGAAATAACTTCATGTTTGACTGTATTTTCATGTTTTCTAACGATTTTCCGGAATATAATTTTGCAAGGCAAATACAAAATTCACTGCTCGTTAAAAATTCCGGACACTTGAATTATTAATGGGTGACAATGCCAGACCCCACGTTGCAAACGTTATCAATAATTATTTGGTTCAGGTGGGAATTGATCGAATTGTTTAATCTATTCCATTGAGCACGGGTGGGATGTGCTAGAAAAATGCGAATAGTTACCGTAAACACAAATATTTACCGAAAAAATGTATTGTTCGAAATTTTTTGAGGTACATTGTAAATAAAGTATATGTATAGCTGCTCTATGAATACATAATTTCAGTCTTCTCAATTTTATTTTTGTTATTTTGTGATATTTGTTTATTCCTACATTTGTCTTGATATCGATATAGATATCGTCGGAATCGATTCCGGAAATGACGACGAACAAGTAACCGAGGATACTGTTGATGTCGAACTTCCGTCCAATAAAACCTAATATGCATAATGGTAAATATGGAACCCAGTGGAAAAAACTCCGTTTAGATTAACGAGGTAATACTCCCACCACAATAGAATAGACGTCTGGTTTGCTTTTTTTTAGTGCCAAAGTTGTAGAAAGTCTTCTAAAATATACAAACTTGCATGGTTACGAGAAACGCAAGGAGATTTGGAAGTCCACAGATGAAGTGGAAATTCGTTGCTTTGTCTGATTATAAAACGCTGGTTTGAATCGGTCAGAATTTTCGGATATACCAGACGTTTGGTATGTCATGTAATCGATTGAGCTCCAGCATGTAGCGTTCATTCGATTTGATGATAAAATAACCCGTTCCATTAGTAGATTCTGCGATAAATTTGCCCATTTTCGGTAAGTTTGGGAAACAATAAATACCAATTTATTACAAAATTAAATACAAAATCTCTCTGTGCAAAAGAGCGCGACCGCGTACTGCGAAAGAGTTGGGAGTGCTTCGGCAACAGAACAGATTGCATAGATTAAAACATAAAAAACGAGCAGCTGTTTCCATTTAGAGGTATAGGGTTTCGTCCAAACAGTATTTGCTATCAAAACTAGATAAGTATGGTATGAAAATTTGAAATATCTGCGCCAGAACTTCATATTTAGGAAAGGAAGCGCTGTGCTGACAGGTTAACCTATGATCAAACGTCATTGAAGAACATTGTGTTCTTTAATTATTCGAGACGGAATATTAAGTTTGGTAATTACTTTACAAGTGTTGAGTTAGATCAGTGGCTGCTAAGCTAATATGTGTATTCCTATTGAATTTCAACCACATCGACAATTCCCTGCAGAAACTAACGTTATTGGTTTCCGTAAAAACATGAGTATGTTAAAAACATGGTATATGTCTCACTATACCAAAGAAAAATTGAGCCGTTATTTTACTGTTGTCAATGCACTCTGATCGTACAGTAGATGTAGAGAATCGTAATAAATCAACGATGAATCTGTATTACAACTCTATATGAATGAAGGAGTTGATACATTGGACAAGTTGTGTCACACTTTTTTGTCCAAACGAAAACCGACGACCGAAGGAAACTGGGCCAGCTTTTAATTTAGTTTATGTGACACTGGAGTAGCTGGAAATGTTATTTGGATTAAATTATATCTGGAGTGGAACGCAACCAATCCAAATATCCGCAGAAAAATGTTTTTGAAAAAATTGATTCAGGAGTTGGTTGTTAGGCCGGAATCCTGGAATTTCGAAAACAAGGATCCCGGACCATTTTGAGCCGGTTTTCAATACCGGTTTTTCGGTTTTCCATTAATAAAGGTATTGAATGATACATACGGATTTATGGGAGTATGCCAGCAACGAAATGTGTTGAAATTATTAAACGAAAATATTTCTGGGCCAGAAAATTTTATTGACTTCCGCTCGAATTCATTTGTGACAGGTCCGCCACATATGTTGTTGGCAGTTCTGGTATAGTAATTATGACTAGAACTACAAAATTCAAAATTACATAGAAAAGAAGATACTTTTATTGTCTTCTACATGAAAAGTGTCACCTGATAATCATTCAACGCACCCATGAGCAAAATACCTTTGGACTCCATTTTATATAGATGCAACGAAGGAAAAAGTGAAGGAAGTTTTGGAATAGCGTTGACACTTTTATAATGCATTCTTTGAACTTTTCCAATTTACGTCAGTTTGCGTTACCATAAACAATAATTCCGTAAGAAATACGAGAGTGAATAAATGCACAATACGTTATTCTCAATACATATTTGGGCACATAATAAGAAAGTCTTCTGACAAGGCCTACCAAAGGAACCCTTTTACTACTTATTGTTTTTGTGTGATCGTCCCTTAAGATATACGAGAGTCAAATGTCACCTGCAAGTATTTAAAATAGTCCACTCTCTCAATAACAATCTTATTTATATTAAAAGATAATACATTACAAGATAATACATTTTATCAAACACTTGTTTTTCATTTCGCAAAAATAAGTGTTTAATAAAATGTGTTTATTAAGTGTAAGTGTGTTTCGCCAAGTGCCTACGGCAAATAGTGTAAAAAGTAGATAATACATTAACTGGCCTTTTGCGAGGTGAGTGAAAAATGATGAATTTTGTTTTGCTTAAATTTAACGAAATAAGATTTGATTTAAAGTATTCAAGTAAAATATTCATGCCTTGTTCCATACTACTAGTTATTGAGAGTGGGTCGCTAGTCGACGGCAGTATCATCAGCAAAAATACGCACATGACCAATCAAATGCAAATATAAGATATGATTAATAAAAATGAGGAACAATAATCGTCCCAAAACGGTGCCTTGAGAGACTCCACAGATCACAGGCAGACTGTTACTATAGTCGTGTCGTTAATTATGACATATTGCTGACGGTTATTTAAGTAACTTTCAATTAATTTGTAGGACTCCAGGAATAATGCTCCAACATATTTTCAAACTTCGTAACAGTTATTTAAATTCTCAATGTCGGCTTGCCGTTTGGTTTTGTCATATCTATCAAACCGATCACAATTGGTTAGAACTAGTTCAGGAATCTCAAGCTCTTGTTATACTAATTACGGTGTTCCCCAGGGATCGGTATTAGGTCCTTTTCTATTCATGATGTATATAAACGACCTACCTGCAGTTATCACTCAATGCAAATATCACCTTTTCGCGGACGATTTGCAAATTTATAGATTTTGTAGGCCCAACGAGATAACAAATTCTATCGGAACTGTTAATTTCGAATTGATTACAAAATGGTATTTAGAAAATAATCTTAAACTTAATGGTGGAAAAACCAAATCTATTATTATATCTTCTACAATTCGTGATACGCACAACTTACCTAAAATCAGCGTACTTGGAGAGGAGGTTGATTTTTCTGATTCTGTGAACAATTTAGGCTTAACTTTTGACAAGTGCTTATGCTGGAGTTACCACATCGAAACAGTTTGTAATCGAGTAATTTTTTTATTAAGAATGTTATGGACTACCACGAAGTGTTTTAATACCAATCTTAGACTCCAATTGGTGAAATTTTACATCCTTCCACATTTTTTGTACGGAGATATTGTCTTCTGTGAATTAAAGAAGAAGTACTTTAATGAACTTCGATTGATATTTAATTCTTGTGTGAGATACGTATACGGGCTAAGAAAGTACGACCACATCTCGAACTTTACTAATTCATTACTTGGTTGTTCTCTTGCTGAATTCTATGAGTTTCGAGTTTGTTTATACATTTTCAAGTTCTTAAAGTATAAACAACCCACCTATACTCGTATTGTAGAGAAATTAGTTTCGTCTTCCAATCGTCGCATTCATCTTTTGACTACGGCTATAAACAAATGTAATCTGATGAATTCATAATTTTTTGTGAGGGGAGTTAGCATGTGAAATTCGTTAAGTAATAACGTTAAGAAATCTAAATTTCGGAAAAAATACTTTTCTTCAGCTTAATAATATCAAAATTTTATTTTTTGCCAATTTCAAGTTGATGAATCGCTAAAATGTTGCTGCACACCTATAGGTTAATTCAATAAATAAATTAGAAATAAATTAAAATAAGGAGTTGCCACTAATGTAATCAGTTTAACTGACTGAATATAACATCGTTTTATCAGTTTTTTTTAATTCCTGTTAAAGTATCGATTGAGGCATTGTATCACAATGATGCTAATTTGATTCTGGCTGACATTTAAATTCCTATTCCAGGAACTTCAAAAGGTAAATACATACACTACTATAGATACTGAATTATTAAATGCAATAAAGAAACGTATTTATGAGCGTCGCGCCGAAATTTCGGGCATTATTCAATATTTGAATGATCAAGAAAAGTTTTCATTTCCAAAACTCAGCAAAACTGTAAGGACGGATTCATAATTTTATTACTTTGTTCATTCATTCATTCAAACAATTTTTTGACCAACCGTCTCTTGTGAAAAAATTTAGCAGAAAAAAATGTCATTTTGGAGCAATATGAATGGACGAAAAAATTGTTTAAATGAATGAATAATCGAAGTAATAAAAGTATGAATTCGGCCTAACAGAGTAATCCTTGTCGAATATAGCAAGTAGATAGCAGGCCACCTGAGATGACCTTTGAGCTTGACCAATAATTAGATTTATTTAATGTAAAAGAGCACGTTTATAAAGAAAATAATGATGAAAACGATAATAATTGTGAAGTTCAAGAGATTAAGGAGCCGCAGAACCAATTTGGAAACCTTAGTATGAAGGAACTACTTGATTTGGCTATATCGAAAGAAGTCAATTATGTGATTTCTGGAAGGAAAATAAAGAAAACCCAAGATAATTCTAACCTCAAAAAATGGCCTTGTTTGAAGAAGAAGGAACACGGGCAAATATATCTTGCAAATTTATGATGTTTCATTGACAATCCGGTCTATAAGTGTTAAGGCTGAAAGTGTATTTTTGACTGAAGGTCAAATCTGTACGAAACTTCGAACAAACTTGAACGATGAGTCAATTGATGCTCTGTGTTTTCTACGAGCTTATTTTAAAGTATTTAAAAATATATAGAACTGAAACGCTTATTTAATTTGTAGTGCTATGTAGTTTTTGTAATATTATATTACACTATATCTATGGCAATTTAACATAATCAGTTAAGTCGAGATAAGTGGTTATGTTGAATTATATTCTAATCGACAGTATTTCCCGTTTTTCCTTTCCCTTCAATTTTTCATCATAATCCGACTATTTTTAACCGAGATATAAGCAAAAAACAAAACCACTTATAATTCTTATTAGATTTTTTCGGTTTTTCGACAAAATATTATTTTTAATGGCATCTTACAATGTTTATGACTAATTTAGCCACAGAAAATAAAGATACTATTTACTCACAATATATCTACTACAAAAAGTATAAAAATACATTCCCCCATTTTTAACCATTAGGGAACGTGTAAAAATACACAAACCCTTACAGAAAAAGAACTTCCTTAGGTCTCTTTTGGCAGCTTGGTTTCGTACTGATATAAAGTTGATCTACTCATCAGGTTGCAACGACCAAACTGCAAAAAATCAACTCTTGCTTTGTACCGATAGCGCAAAACAGGAACTTATCGATTTAGTGAATTATGTTACCAAATCAGAAACTTCTGGAAATTCTCACTATGTATGTGTAAGTGTACTAAGCCAACACAATATAATTAAGAAATTTTTTAAAATCGTTCGTGATATTAATTATAATTTTTATTCGATTTTTCGGCTTTTCGGACAAAATATTATTTAAAACCACCAATGTTTGTTGTAGGTGTTTGGTATTTATTGAAAACCACTTAATTGATAATTTTTGATATTGTAGCATGAAATAAGTCGTATTTAAAACAATATTTTTTTTTGTAAAATGAGAAATAAATTTAGTATAAACACTTATCTTGAAATAATTATTATTTTGAATTTTGCGTTTGGTATTTACTTAAATCGATTTATATTTTTTTTCTAAATGCTAATTAAAAAATTTTGAATTTTCTGGTTGAACCCAGAGCATGTAACAAGTGCTTGAAGGTGTCAACAAACGCAGTTTAAAAACCCTGATATCATGGATCCTAAAATAGTTTAGTTAAAATTAAATTTGGTCACTTGAAAAGTAGCTAAAAATTAAGTAAGTGGTTTTGTTGAATTGCCACAGATATTATTTGCTAATCAAAATGAAATAAATTTGTTATATTGAAATAAAATATCCACTAAAGTTCAATAATTTAATCCTTTGAATTCTATGAAGTATCAAATTTATGGTAATGAAAACCGAAATACCGGTTTTCAAAATTCCTTTCGGGTTTGCACTCCCTACTCCAGAGGCAAGAAAAACAAGATACTTTATGTGTCCTACAGCTCTGGTCCGCATGAATTAAAAGCTTTGCAACGGTCTTCAGCACTCTAAAAAAGTGGTAATCTGACACAACTGAACAAATAAAAAAATTGTTATGTTATTTTGCTGTTTTAAATCAATTTTTCCAAATTGAATTCTAAAAATAATTTAAATAAAGCAAACTGGTAGTTTTCTGTATAACTAATTCTTATGAGTCTGAGTAAAATGAGCTATGTTGATTAAAGGGCCAAGCAGGAATAATTATGTTTGATTATACAAGACAGTTTCTACCAAAATCCGGTAAGTTTAATTTTTCGCTCTAGAAATGTTGGTGTATTCGATTTTCGAACTTTATATACATTCATGGTAACAGAAAGTCGGGTGTTTTACACAACATATTCACCCCGCCATTTTTTATTATACAATTATACAATCACTCTAATAGCTAGTTCGTAATAATTTTTTAATTTTATTATCAATGTTAAAGGGATGGTTCAAAATGGGATTTGAACCGAATATTGCTTATCAAAGAATTATTATAGAATAATTTGGATTTGAAAGCATTTGTATGCCGATTCACATACTCCCAATGTTTAGAGAATTTAGAGCCTATTTGATATTTTGATTCACGATCCAATTTTTTTTAGGGCAATTAAATTATCATAAAGCAATTTAACGAAAGACAATCGGGCGACTGAATTAATAAAAATCATTTCGTTCGTTAGTTAGAGTTAAAACATTAGTTAAATTGTATTTTGACAGCGAGTTCATATTTCTACACTATTTACTTCCCGATGATAATTGCCTGGTATCGGGTAACTGCAAGCCGCTACTTTCGTAGATCGTTTTGAATTTTTTATGTGAAACACTCCATTGGATTAGCATCCCAAATGAGGAAACTCCTTACAGTTTTCAATAAAATAATACTTTAAGACTTTTAAAAAATTAACACAACATTTTTTTAAAATAATTAAATATTTTATATTTCTTGATACCCAATTAATTATTATTATTAATAAATAATAATTACTGCGATATTATACATAGGTTTTTACTATGATTTTGTTGTAAAATTTTGAAATATTAACTCGAGCTTATATTTCAATTTAAATGTCGTTCAATTTAAATGTATGAATAAGTAGTTGACAACTATAGTCGTGTTTGATTGGTTTTGTTTGATTGGTGTGTTCGTAAAAAATAAAATTAAAATAATTTAAATAAATATTAAATTAAATAAAAAGTAATGTTGAATAATTAAACTTCTGTAATTGGTCGACTCTCCATCCATTTTTTAATATTTTCATTTGCATGGACATTTTCGATAACTTGCTTTACATTTGGCCATTCTGCGACTAGATCACGTTTAGTTAGATAATTTAGATAGTCTAAGATGCCAGCTAAATAAACGTCGGCCCATGTTAACTATACAGAAAAGAATAAAAAAAAAAAAATATAATTATAACGATGGATTATTATCACAAATAAATAAATTAATTACCCGTCCAACTGCAAGGTATCCATTATTTTCCTTTGCAATATTATCAAGTTTTTCCAAATAGAATGGAATGACTTCTTGGTTTAATGTTTGTAATTTTTTTTCTTGAACGTCATCTTCTGGCTCGTACGAGACTACAGCGATTTCTATGAAATAAAAAAATATTGTAATATTGGAAATCAAGTACCCAAAATAATCATCGTCTTGCTCACTCAATCGGAAATCGTTTACGGTATCCGCAGCAATATCAATTTGTAAATCTTCCCATTCATCTTTTCCATTTAATTTAACGACTTTAGCTAGATACCGTGCCATTGATAGTGTTTGATGTACCCGTTTACCATCGACTTCCAATACAGGCATTTGTCCCATTGGCATTGCTAAATAAAAATAAAAAAGAAGAAGTCGCGAAAAATTTAAATAATTTTTCTAATTCAAATTAAATTCTTTGCATATAAATAGATTATAAATTAATTCATTAAAACCACTTTAATCTAAATTTAGCGTTATAGCAAATCAATTTTCAATCGATATGTGTGTTTATTGTCGCCTGTATTTCGTTTCGCTTTTAACCATGGCCTAATTTAATTTTCGATTATGTGTTTTAGACAAATTTAGTCGCGCGCAATCATATCGAGAGGTGTTTTATTTGCCAAAATATATTTTTGATTTTTAGTTTTGTTATAAATTTGATATTTTAATTTTTATTTATTGACTTACTTGCTTTTAGTGCTGGCCATTCGTCACGTGAAATTCTTACATCATCGAATTCAATATTACCGTATGATAGTAAATAGCGTAGTGGTTCGGCTAAGGCTTTTACATTGAAATAAATAACTTTAACATTTTCCGGAGGGAATTTTCTGGGTAGTTCTGGTGCTGGCGTGCCTTCTCCAGGTGCGGGTGAAGCTTCTGGCGGTTGTGGTTCACCTGCCTGTGGATCACCTGGTTGTGGTTCAGGTGCTGCTCCTTCTTCTGCCATTTTGTTTTATCTGTGTTTATATAAATTACACAAAACTAAATTATTAATCTTTCAATTTTAACTACACAAATATGAAAACTATTCTCAAAAAAAGAAACACTTTGCAATTATTATATAATGTCACTTTAATTACACAATACACTTTTCTATTTATAAAAAAAATTTAATTATTTTTCCTACCTTATAATTTGTTTAACTAATTGTTCTTAATTAAAAAATCAATAAACTAATTATTTAAATACATTTCACAAGCTTTTATATTCTCGTATTCAAAAATTAAATGTTGGGTTCGGAAAGTCGTCGCACGACGAATTTTCACGAATACTTGTTTTTGTACCTAAATGTTTTTCCGATACAAATATACAAATATGATCTTGTGTTGATTGTATGATGGCATTCGAGTAAAATTAAAATCGAAAATGTAGATCAATGATGTGCGCGGATCGATAGTGTGATTAATTCGAAAAATTAAAATAAAACAAACAATTTTTACATTGAACTACTTGATACTCTAAAATTGGGGTCATTGGGAGTTTCATTTACCCACTTTTCACAAAATAGGACTGATCAAAATAATTCATAATCCAATGGTTCTAATTTACTGTTAGAATTCATATAATAGATAAATCAAGATTGAATTACATTTTAGTGATTTTTATTGTTGCCAATATTTTAAGTGGTTGGCATAGGGACAATGTTTGTTACTTTCATTTTCATATTAAAATTATTTTTGAACCAGCATCATAATGTAATATTAGCGTTACAGATTAGACAATTGTATATATATTATTTAACTCTCGGATTAAGAAAGCGAAACACCCCTTGTACTTGACTTTGAAATTTTGGTAAACGTTTCTGCCAATTTAATGTTGAATATATGCTAACCTACATTAGTTGCTTGTAACATACCAAATTATGGTAAATTTTCAAATCACTTTGTATTTTGTCAGTAGCAATTATTTGTTAGTTATTTATTATGTGCCTTCTATTAATTGTTACCCTAATGTCAAATTAATACAGTCCTCATGAAACCTCTTATAATTTGTGATACACTTCCGCGCAATTTTAACTGTTGATGTGGCTATGATTTTGTGGTGGTTGTCGGGCCAGACAGACTTTAGGACAAATGCTCCACTAGTTAGTTGGAGCGAGGAAAGCGAAAAAATTCTAATATGCTAAGGCTAATTTATTTCGCTCAAATACTGACGCCATACATAAAATCAAAGGTGCGGAATAGCGGAGATAATTGAAACGTAAACGAAGGGGAACTTTACAACAAATATTTTAGCGAAGAAACATACTAGGATCTGCAGTAAGTTTATGAGTTTACAAACATTAATTTTCAACATCATCTGGCAAACGTTATTAACCAGGATTCTCCAAAAGAAGGAATAAAATGGTCCAAAATCAAACTTCCTAGGATTGAAATACCACATTCCAATAGAGATTACAAACAATGGACAAGCTTCCAAGTCTATTTAATACAACCATCCATTATAATGTTGATCTAGGTAACTATAGTGTAGAGAAGATGCATTAACTATCCAACTCAGTTTTGTGTTGTTTCGGATATTGGAGAGAATGCCTGCAAGCGCAGTTTACATGCGTTCTCGTTAAGTAACAACATAAACGGGTGTGAAGTATTCCAGACGATCCATAGATGTTATGTATGTATGTACGAGTATCACACTGTTAGTTCAAATTCAAATAGGAAAAAATTAATCGTATTGGAAATTTTAGTACAATCATATAAGCTTGAGTTTTTTTAGAAAATGGCTCAAACCTCAATTTAAATAAAAAATAATAATATTTTCTTAAATAAAAATTTATTAACAAACTAAACCATGTATTGTGTAGAAATTATCGAGATTTTTGTTAAAACAGATTACAAGTTTAAAGCGATTAGAATAAATATTTAATAAAACAAGAAAAAGGTTTAAATTCAAACTTGAGTGAAAATAACATAAGAACACTTAGAAAATAAAACTTTATATCAAAAAACAGAAGTCAAGCATTGTAAGCTCCTCCAAATTTGAGTAAAAATTACATAAACCCGAATAAACTCTTGAACTTAAAGGATCAGTTTCAAGATATACGGTGTGTTACTACTGGTTTTTTTATTATATTTCACTGGATACAACACGATGTGCTGCAATCATTCGAAAATCTTATTTCAATTTGGATTCTGGAAGAAATTGAATTATTGGATGTCAATACTTTTGGAAATCGTTGCACATTTTTTGGCTCTCAGAGATCGTGATTCAGGTCTGGCTAGTACACGAAGTTGGTCATTGAGTCCACCTACCCAAAACCGAATTCGGGTTTATTCCTACGAATTTTGCGAATCTTCTCGGCGTACTTATGTACTAATTTTTACTCAAATTTAGATGGCCAATATTAACCATTTCCGATGTTTGTGATTCAGGTCAGAGTCACCTATCAGTAGTCAGGAGATTTTTTGGTTCTTTATATTAAATTTTGATGGCCATTGACGACCATATCTGGAGATTGTGATACAATTCTCGCTAATTTGTGAAGTATTGATTAAGCACCTACCTAAACCCATCTGGTTTTAATTATGCACTGCTTCAGGTTTAATGCTACAAATTTTTATTAAGTTTTACTGCTGTAAAAGGACATTCTTACTTGCTTCTAAAAGTAAAAGATTCTTAAGTTGATTCGATATATTTTTTTTAATCTCTGGAATGTTTGTTAATTAAAATGAAACTCAAAAATTTTTCTTACAAATCAATAGGAAATTCATAAATGGTTTGAGTTCAGTATATTTGGTTTGCGACCAAATTTTGGTTGAACATTTATGGTTATGTATGTTACAATAATTTTTTTTTTCGTAATTAGTAACAGGTTTTCTCCGACTTTTACCTTGTTCATCGGCTCCAAAAATGTTGAATTTACTTTTATCCGTAAAAACAACAGTCTTCCAGAAGTTGAAGTCTTTTTTAATTTTTCTGCCTCATTCAACCTCTTTTTTGGAATTAACATTCGAGATTAATGGCTTCTTGCGTTGCACACGGCCCTGATATCCATGTTTCCACAAAACCCTTCTACCCCTCTTCTTCCTATCTTCTCCACTTATGAAGCTATGTTTTGGAGCGCTTGTTTTTGCAATTTCTCTCACCAAATCCAAAATCTTTCGCTCGTCCTGATTGGAAAATGTTTCTTTTAGCCGTTTCCGCTGCCCTTTTTCAACCGATTGTGTGACGTTGAATCTGGATATTATCAGGACCACTGTAGAATGATTTTGGCCAACTAGTTTTCCAATTTCGCGCACAGATTTTCCAGTACTTTTTATTTTAATTATTATTTGGCAGTCTTCGTTGGTAGTTTCCTTTCTAACACCGGCCGAACGCTTCGCAATCGTTACATTTTAGTTTGTATACGCCTGGGTTCAATATGAAAGAGGTTATAAATATAAAGGAGGGCCAAATCGATATTTAAATAATTATGAAACATAATTTATGTAAACGATTTAAAAAAAATCAAGGATCATACAATAAGTGTATGATCATTTTCGTTGCAAAACGTCCTTGATTTTTTATTTTTTTTTTATTAAAAACGGTAAATGAATTTCTATTTTATATTTTTGGATTTGAATTAATTTGTAAAATAATTTAATCTAATAAAAAACTGCAAAATAAGTTCTATAATCCTTATATTTTGTAAATTTTTCTCAAAAATCAGTGTGTATGATCATTTTCGTTTTTGTAAGACGTACATCTTTATAAGACGTACATCTTTGAGTATTTCGCAAATTAAAAATCATAACAGTGAACTCCACACAACTACACAGAAAGGCTTTAAAATTTCAATTGGAATTAACAGAATTCCAATTAGATTTCTATACTATATGATTTTAATCTATGGAAAAATCTATGGAGTATTTCATGGGCCCACAACATAACAGGTCATGCATGACTAAGTTCCAAAGACGATTAGATAATATCCCACCTTGCGGTGTGTCTCTACTCACAAATCTGACATTGGAGGACCCACCCAGGCTGGCCGTCACGACCCGCCTTTTAAGCATTTGATCACCCAGCATTTGATCATACTGTGCCCGTAAGGAAATCGCCCATACGCACAGAGCGGAGAGTGCCTGCTTGATCACTCCTGGTCTGACGTTGTTAAAGGCTCCCTCTATATCTAGAAAGTTTTCGTGAAATATTCCCTATGCTCAAGGAGTTTCTCGGTAAGAGCATTGCATACATGTTGGGATTTTGATAGTCTATTGGACACAATTGTACTTCTAATGTGGGCATCTATCTGTCTTTTCATAATTTTTAAGGTCTCAGGTCTTTGGGACTGCAATGAGGTTTCCCTCGCCTTAGATATAAATATTATACATGGTTGCTCTTAAAGATAATTTCCACCAAGGGTAAAGTTACGTCAGTCGTTTGTTCATCGGGGCTGCCGACTTATAAGGCTTTAAGCGATCTATAGCCTACAGGATTTTTCACCTGTTTATAACTTAGTTTACAATGCCTGCGACCCTGTTGTCCCAGTTCTTACAAGCTCTAGTTTCCTTGGCTTTTCAAAAGAGCCTCCTGCGTTGTTATGGGTATTTTGAAGTCATTTCGACTACCACGTTGATCGCGGTTTACCCATAGAGGCCTACTAGGAGGACAAGTATCGAAAATGGTTTTATTAAAGGCGTCAGATAGTTCGTCCACTAGGCCATCAAGCTCTTGTATTGAATCAGGGGTATTTGGGACCGGTACCAGTATTGAATTACTTAGAATAGTTCCAAAATATCCCAGTTGGCTTTATTTCAGTTTCTACTAGGTTTTTTGATGGGTTTTGTCTCCAATTTAAATTAAAGATAACAATGAACAGGAAAGGAATAATCCTCCGACACCTTCCAATTCACTAAACTATATCCATAATGGTATCTGAGACAAATGTAATGCGTCTAGTCCTTGTTTAATTTTAGTTAAAAACGTTGGTTAACAGTCAAAATTACATAGACATAGGTTAGTGCTTCCCCAAGTTATGTGATGTGAATTTGCCTCACTTCCCAGGATAACTACAATTTTCTTACTTTTTGAGGCTACTTTAATGAGCTTCCTAAAATAACGGATTGGATATCTTTCCAATCATTTGGAAGATAAACTGATATAAGCCAGAGATTTTAACTATCCATCTCAATGATTGTTGTGACCACATCTGAATTAATGTAATTTGATAACAGGAAGATATTCAGATTATTTTTAGCAAGAATGCAAGGCTGAATTTTACCAACCTTCTTCGTGTATATCAGGTTATCTATTGGTTTTGGAACCTCATCTTTTTTATGAATCTTGAGTGTAGCTGGCTGAAATCATACCAATTTATTTGTTAAGGTTGGTTGAGGACTCTAACCTAATAACCCAACTCATAAGAACGCTCTGCGGCCCTAGCAAAGGTAGCTTGAACTAAGGCAAGGAAGACGGTTGACCTACACTGAGAGATGTACAGTTAAAAAATGTGACCAAACAATTTGGAAAGCCGGACTACTGCACATGTAATTAATGCGGTAATCGTCTTCTTTGAGACAGTTGTCACACAAAGAGTCATGAACAAATTATTTTCGTTGAAAAGGACGATAGAAGAGATTCAGACACCGCAGGTTGTTAAAATTACGATAACGTTAAAATTACGGACCTAGGCAGATTCAGGTAACAATTTGGCATTAACCATGTAGATTTCTGGCATACAGATGAGGTGTAGTAAGTAAAAATTTGTATATGCCTCACAATCAAGACGAGAGTTCCTGTTCCTGTTCCTAGGGAGAACGAGTGCAGTAGCGGCAGGAACAAGATAGTCTGCAAGGTAAAAATTAGAGTTGAAGGTATAGCACTAGTAGCAGCTCCGCAAAATGTTAAGTTTCGCTATAGCCGAAGTTGACTTGACAACAGGCCACCAAACAATAGTAGCGTAAAATAGCATAGGTAGAACCAACGAGCGATTTATATAGAAACTTCAGCATTTTGGGTCGGAAATACTCTTTTACATTGCCAAAAAATGGTAGTAGTTTTTTGCAGTTTGCTTTCAAGGTGAAATTTCCAGGAAAGTTTACTGTCCAAGACACCACCTAGATGTTTGGAATGTTTGTGAAGATGGCCCAAAATTCTGAATTTCACATAAATTCGAAGATTAAATATGAATTTGAATGAAACGATTATCAAAAATATGTTTTAAATTTCTAAAAATATACTAATAATAAAATAAAAAATATACACATTTAACTTAAATATGTTCTTACTAAATGGTTTCATAATATTCTGATTACGCTATCATGATGTGATAAAGTACATTTCTCAAAATTCTAATAATTTTTTAACACAAAAACTATAATTTCTGTCACGTTGAACTGTCAGCCGCAAAAAATCTTATATCACGACATTTTAATTAGCCCAAAAAACAAACATGTTTGTAGATTAGTTTTTGAAGTAAGCAAGAATTTGTTCTATCTTGAGAGTAAATATTGTCTTGAAATTTAAATCGAATATACACTCAGCCCAAAATTCAAATTTGCATAGTTGAAGGACCCATTGTAACTGTGTATAATAAATGTAAAACAGCAAAGAAGCGGACATACATCAAAATTACCGTTGTTCGAATTTAAACGGAATTTTCTACTTTTGTTTACTAACTTTCGAAATATGTATAAACTTCTATTAGGAAAATCGGAGTTTCTGGAATTTTTCATAACTACAAAATCTATGACGTACGTCAGCCTGTATTAATAATCGCCTCATATATAAATCTGATTAGCCGATCCGTTCATTAACAATTTTATCTTAATGTACATATACATATAATTTACAATACACCCTCACATTGAAAATGGCCTATATTCACCCGCTTTTTGAACAACCATAATATGTAATGAAAGTTGAGAATTTCGGTGTTGGTCACCGGTCTCACTATGATTTTTGAACAGATCTGGTTCAAACCTTTACTTTATTTATTTATTTAAATATTAAAGGAATTCGATTTAGTACATTGCAATTATGATTTCAAATTAACAAAAGTAAAATATAAAATATATTAACAAAAAAGAGAACAAAAAAATTAAATCTAAAAATAGAATTTTAAAAATAGAAAATAAAAAAAAATTAATATATTCACACCTAGATTGTAAATAAATAAGAATTATAAATAAAACAATTATTTAAATTAACAATTAGTACTTCAAACATGAAACTGTCAAAGGACTTATTAAATATTTAGAAAATACGATTTACCTTTTTTTTTTAAAACTGGTTTTTGATAAATTAAAATCAAATTGATCAATTACTTCATTGAAAGATTTTGCAGATCGATTAATGGGATTGTTGTCGCCATAGTTGGTTGGATGGTGTTCAAGCGCCAAAAATTGATGATTACGCAAAGTCCTGCTTGGGACATTTATGGATATGTTTTCCAGGATGAAGGATGAATCAATGTGGCCGAGAAGGACATTTCCGATAAAAGCGGCATCCAGAAGACGCCTGTTTTCAAGCGTGCACATGTTATATTCTTTGCACCTTGAAGAGTAAGGAGGTAAACGAGCCACATTTTCGTAGAATGGTATGTTGTAATCATAATTCCAGCCAGTTTTCTTCAACAGGAATATAAGAAATTTTTTTTGTATGCTTTCGATTCTGATCAAGTGCACAGCGTAAGAGGGGCTCCAAACCGTTACAGCATACTCTACTTGAGATCTTACATAAGCGTAATATAATGTGCGTATAGTATGTATATCTGTGAATTCCCAAGACCACCGCTTGACAAAGCCAAACATGGAGTTAGCTTTAGCAATACAATTATCTATATGACGGTTAAAACTAACGTTTTCAACAAATGTGACTCCTAGATCAATAATCTCACGTAGTCTTGGAACTTCCGCACCATTTATTTTATATGTCGAAGTTATTGGATATTGTTCCGATGAAACGACATAATTTTACATTTGGTAATATTGAGGTGTAATGAATTTCGGACACACCACTCACTAAGACTGTTGAGGTCATCCTGCAGTTTATCAACATCATGCTCATGTTTAATTGTGTGAAAATTTTTTACATCATCAGCAAATATTAGAACATTTGAGTGTTTGATTATCTTGGCTATTCTATCGATGAACACAATAAAAATCCAGGGTCCAATATGCGATCCTTGAGGGACACCAGAGGTCACTTTGATAATATTGGATTTATCATTCCCAATTAAAACATATTGCAGTCGGTTTGTTAGATACGATTTGAACCAATTAATAAATTCTGTTGAAAACCCGAATTCGCGCAGACTTTGGAGTGCTTTGAGGTGGCATATAGGGTCGAACGCCTTGCTAATATCTGTATACGCTACATCTACTTGATGATGATTTTCTACCTCATTTAACACTTTGTAGGTAAATTCGACCAGATTGGTAGATGTCGATCTTCCAGGCATGAACCCGTGTTGGTAAGTAGAGATGTGACGTATCAATGTAGATTTAAAAGCATTGCACACAATCAGCTCAAATAATTTAGGAATTAACGAAGATGTTGAAATTCCTCTATAACATGAGACATCCTCTCTCTTACCCGATTTAAAGATAGGTGTTATTTTCGAAATTTTCCATTTATCAGGAAACACGGCTGTGGTTATCGATTGGTTGAAGAGTTTGCAGAGTGGATTTGTGAAGCTTCTCGCAAACCTTTTTAATATAAAGGCGGGTATATCATCCGGTCCACATCCATCTCCAAATTCTTTTAAGGCTGATATAACATTCTCTTCATGTATGACAGGGGTAATAATAGAAGTATTGCTGTTGCCTATTTTATCAGTATATTCTATATTATCACAAGGGCTATATAATGATTGGAAATATGCTGCAAACATGTCTGCTATCACTTTTGCGTCCGAAGAGCTGGTATTATTATAAGTCATATTGGATGGATATCCCTCGATTTCACGTTTGGATCGAAAGTATTTCCAAAATTCTTTAGGATTTGATTTAATTTTTGTTTCAATACTTGCAAGGTAAGACCTGTACTTAAAATTGAAATAGATGTCAAATTCATCACTGCGCTGTAAAAAAGCTAGCTTGTCGGATTCCAGTCGAGATTTCATCATTTTAGTATATGCTTTACATTTTCGGTTTTTTAAATTGGTTAGCAGGTCAACGAACCACGGAGGAAGAGTTTTCGGTGCTTTATTGTAAAAAGGCACATGGAGTTCAAAACCTTGGTAAATGAAGTCATAGAATTTATCAACATTTTCGTTAACATTGTCAAGATTTAAAGTTAGATCCCAATTTGCTGCTTCTAAATAATTCTGCAGACCGGTGTAATTTGCCTTCTTGAAGTTGTATTTCATTCTTTGAAGGTGCTCAGATTTCTTCCGGTTACAGTAGGTTGTATCAAATACAATGTCCAAAGGTTTGTGGTTGATATCGTTTACAACAAATGGATTCATTGATTCAGTTACTTTTAAAGCATCCTCCTCAGTAGTGAATACCAGATCCAGAAACCTATCGATGCTAGTAGCAATCATATTAATTTGGTTGAGGTTAAAACCAAGCATGGCATCGACGAATAGGGACTCTGCATCGCTATTGATATTACATGGAAGAATGCAGTTAAACTCCATTTTATGTTTCCAGTTGATATTCGGAAGATTAAAGTCGCCCAGTATAAGAACAAGATCCGACGAATTAGATGTTTTAAAGACTTCATCAATTGCATCGATGCAGCTGGCGTAGCAGTCGCAATTTGACCGATTCGGTATATACACTGTATATATAAATAGATATCGTTTGCCTATTTTTATCTTCGCACAAATCTGCTCAAGTCTTGATGGAACTAATGTAACAGGAGAACTTTCTAGATTAGAATGTACAGCTATCAATACGCCACCGCCTGCCTCCTTCGTACTCGTTTCAGGAGTGCGATCACATCTGTAAACAATATAGTTCTGTCCAAAGAATTCTGTACTATGAATACCTCGGTTGAGATTACTTTCCCCAATTACATATATAGGGTAGTTTGTTTGATGAACAAATTGATAGAATTTGGAAGCTTTTGATGCAATTTTATTTACATTCTGATAATAAATTGTACTCACATCTTTGCCTGATTGGTTTGGTAGTATTTGGTGATTCATAAATAGCAGGACAACTGTTGTTAAAATGGCGCGCCTTCATCACTAACGAATGGAGTAGATCATGTGCTACAGGTGCGAAATATTTAAATGAACACGTGTGCCTCGATATTGCAACTATTGCGTGTGGTAAACTACTGAAAAGTTTAATCGGATGAGTGTTTGTTCTGACGCATATAACATTTGGTGACGTTAGTCCTTGTTCCTCATGAATAGTTAAGACTTTACTAGAAGATGGTAAGGTAAGCCGGTCCATTAATAAGCGCTTATCTGCCTTGGTAAAAGTTAGATAATATGTATTATCAATTACAGGCAGGGATGATAAATCAAGTGGTAGTTTGAAGAATCCCATTGATACCTCTATAGGGTTTTTGGTACTGATATCAGGATAATATTCTTTTAGTGCTAATGTAACATCAACAGGACATCTAAATGTAATGTTTAGCTGATCTGAATTCGTAATAAATTTATTAGAATCGTAAAATTGAATATTAATATGGTGCAATCTGTCGATGAATGGAATTTGATTTTTATCCCCAAGAAGATATATTTTTGAACATTTACTGAGCATGGCCACCAGTCCAATATAACCTGCATGTATCATCATATATTCGTCAATAAACACTGAGTCATAACGTCGGGTTCCATTAATTAGGTATGAAGCAATTGTTTTGTAGTTAAGTTCAATTTTGTTGAAATCCATCTTCTCCTTAATACAACGGGTGGCAACTTTAGATTTGAGATCAGCAAGACCTTCCTTAGTGGCACATAAGACCAGATCATAGCCTAGTTTGTGATTGTTTATGAACCATGTAGATTTACCACAGTCTGGAACACCCTGGACACCAGTAACGATAGGTCGCATGATGTTGTCTATTGCATAGATATGTTGTAAATTTGAATATGTCAGGAGATCGAGCATAATTTCAGTGCCAGCGGAGCAGAAAATATATCTTTGAGTGGTCAAAAAAGAGTTTGTGGACTCACAATATTTAACTAGGTGATCGCCATCAAAACCAAACTGATGAATAATTGTAGGTTCCTCAAGATATTTGTTGTTTAGATTGTCAAATACGAAGATGTGCAATGATAATAAAGATGAGGAGGCGAACGGCATCAAATGGATGTATTTGCTGTAGTAGTGTTGGAGGTGACTTTTAATGATACTGTCAGAATGTTTAATATAAAACATTATTTCCATAACAGAGTTCTTATAGTAGGAATCTGCGCTAGTATCAGCATAGTATGAAGGAGATGAAACTGGCACATTGTTCTTAATGGCAGACTTCAAAAATCTGGAAGGCTCACCAGTGATCCACCGAGACGACAAAGCTCTTTCAAAAGATGTTGACATGTTAAATGGTATATTTAGAACCCATTTGATATTGGAGCATGAACAGTTGGAGATGTAATCCAGAGCCAGTTTAAGTTTATCTACGAAGCAATTGATGTCAAGCGTGATGACAAATGATTCCTGCTTATGATGTAAATATGACTTTAATGTATCTAACACATAGATTAAGTCAGTGCAGTTGGTTTTATCTTGATGTGAGACAACTATAACGGATTTACCTTCAATTAAGTATACTTTTGTAACCATGTTTATAGATTTGGAATAGCAGTTTATCAGTTTCATTTCTTTTTTTGTTAAGAATTCTTTAATTTGACATTTGTCTAGTTTGGCTTGCATAGATGCGCAAATCGTAACAGAAGAACATGGTAAAAATTTCCCTTAATCCAAGTGGTAATTTGAGGTTCAGCATAATCAAATGATTGAGGAGGAATCCATTGAATGAAATCATATCCATTTGTGAAATCCTCATGATAGATAGATTTGCCGCCCTTTTTTGGAAGTAACTTGGTTTTTATACATTTGAGGAATGATTTGTTCATTGATTGTGTTGACACAGCTTCCTCTTCAGTCTGAGTTTCAACGTGATCGGGTTTGCCATTGCTCTTCTGATAACGATCGTTTATGTATTCTTTGGTGCATGAAAAGTACATTAAGCCGCCATTAACATCACAAAGTGCATCAATTAATTTAGTAGAGGTTACTGGTTGTGTTAAATATGATGATTTATCCGCCGTACGGACAATAGTAGAGAGTACACCATTAGTGCCGTAGGTAGTGGTATTTTTTAGATCTTTGCTAGCAGTCAAGTGGTTTGTCTGGTTGGCCCCGAAAAGCGAAAATAATTACTTTTCCGAACAAATTCAAACTCTTTAATAAATATGCCAGACGGCCAAAGTTTAGAGTTTAATATGGTGGTAAATATTTCGCCTTCAACACTGAAACGATAGGATATATTTTCATACTGGTCTCCGTTTTTAGCCTTTGGAACCATTCTGATTGCATTAACCGTTTTAAGCTGGAAATTATCATTTAAAAAGCCTTTGAATAGTTCATCAGTAACAGATGAGTGTATCCTACTAATAAAAAAATCCATCGTCTTGGTTTAACAACGCTGATTGAGTTAATGTGGTTTGTACCAATCGGCAAGGACGAACAATCCGAATTTGATGATGATGCAGTCGAAGATGACGTCGAAATTTGTGGTGGTGGAATAACAATGATGGCGTTATTCACCACGGTATCATCTTGGGGTAACCCCATATTTATAACTTCTGCTTGTTTATCATTAACCTCCGGTGTAGATAACTTCCCGCGCGATCGCGTTACTGGCGTTCATTAATATTGCTGACATGGTTATCAGTGGTCACTATAACACGATTTAGTTGAATACTATTTAATTGGGGGTTTAACACAGAATCTAACTTATCGATCTTATTCGAAAGTTCCTCGATTTTATGAAATAGAACTTGCACATTTCGATCACAATCAGGGCAGAATCATGAAACCCCGTTTGCATTTATAATCGCATTTTTAAAGGTAGTTAAAGATCTAAATTTAATGCCAGCACATGTATAATGCGCTATATGATCACAAAAAATTCCTTTACAGACAAAAAAATTATCAAACACACCATCAGTCTTGCAAATGCAGCAATTTTTTCACACATATTTTAAATTTTTTAATAAATAGGTCACTAAAACACTAAGAACTCAGTCCAAAAACACTGAAAAATAGCACGTGAATGATCAATTAAAAAAAAAAAATTAAAACTCGTCATGAATTTTGGTAAAAACAATTTAAAAAATTAAAAATTATGAAATAATGAAAAACACGTCCGAATTGAACGATTGTTATAGGTATAAACTTTACAAGTAAGAAGTTCCAGGAGGTTGTGATGGGGTCCTCATACCGAGAATGGCGTGTATTCACCCGCTTTACGAACAACCATAATATTTAATGGAAGTTGAGATTTTCGGTGTTGGTCATCAGTCTCACTATGATTTTCGGCTTGAACCAGATCTGTCCGAAAATCATAGTGAGACCGATGACCAACACCGAAAATCTCAACTTCCATTACATATTATGGTTGTTCAAAAAGCGGGTGAATATAGGCCATTTTCAATATGAGGGTGTATTGTAAATTATATGTATATGTACATTAAGATAAAATTGTTAATGAACGGATCGGCTAATCAGATTTATATATGAGGCGATTATTAATACAGGCTGACGTACGTCATAGATTTTGTAGTTATGAAAAATTCCAGAAACTCCGATTTTCTTAATAGAAGTTTATACATATTTCGAAAGTTAGTAAACAAAAGTAGAAAATTCCGTTTAAATTCGAACAACGGTAATTTTGATGTATGTCCGTCTTTGAAACTTGAGGCTACAAATTATTGTTCTTTAAAAATTATATTTTCATGAACCAATTGAAAATAATAAGAATTATGCTTCTTGGCTGTTTTACATTTGTTATACACAGTTACAATGGGTCCTTCAACTATGAAAATTTGAATTTTGGGCTGAGTGTATATTCGATATAAATTTCAAGACAATATTTACTCTCAAGATAGAACAAATTCTTGCTTACTTCAAAAACTAATCTACAAACATGTTTGTTTTTTGGGCTAATTAAAATGTCGTGATATAAGATTTTTTGCGGCTGACAGTTCAACGTGACAGAAATTATAGTTTTTGTGTTGCCACTGCGTTTTTTGGGCTGACATTTGGGCCAACTTCACATACATATGTCTGGAGACATCCGCTTTAGTTATCGTTTCTCCAAACAGAGAAGGAGCCAATTATTTTTCGTCTCGTGAAGACCAGTAAACTGGTTTTAGACGGATTAACGTGCAAACCCTTCTCAAAGCACCACAATTCCACAATATGTAGGGTGCGCTGCACTAGGTCAGATACAACATTTAACTGTTTACCCGAAACTGTTAAAACCAAGTCTTCAGCATAGTTCATAGAATTTAATAAATATCTAGCCACTCTGAGGGAAACCTTTCGAAACTCTAACTAAAACTACAAGACCATCTAGTTCGGCCTCAGCAACGCGAGGCCTAAGCATAGATTTAATGCAGGTTATGGTGGTCTGGTCAATGCCAAACCTTAAACAAGTATCAGTGATGGTAGAAAACGTCGTGATATCAAAAGCACCCACAATAACCAGGAAGGTGCCTACAAGAAACTCTTTAATGTTGGAGTGATCTAAAATCGAATCCTAGTTACAAGTTCATCCAAACGACAACTTCAACTATAACCGGAGCTGAACTCTCCATCCTCCTCCAATTGCTGCACGATATATATCTATCTTCTTCAAACTTTAATCTTCCTGGAACTTTTAGTGCTTCTCACAACAGTAGATTGCTCTCTGATTATGATCAAAACTTTTCGATCTGTTAGGAAACCAGGCAAATTAAATCTTACTCCGTTGTGCCAAATAGTCATAAGAAATATTCTCCCACCCCGTTTAAATAGCTCACACTACAATTAGATTTTAATTGACACAGAAATATGCACATTATACATACTACATACAAATGGATACATGCTGTACATATTTCAATATATCTAATCTATTTACGACTTTTGGTTAACCCCAAAATTAACACTTCAGACAAACAACAATAACGACAAAATATCAAGTCATGTCTACACTGCTCACACAATAAAAACAAAACCAGATTCCCACTCCTCATCTCACACTCCTTAAACAGTGTGTAAACATATAGTAATAAGGACAGTGTTGGTTGATATAAATTTCATATATCTATGCGATGGATGTGTGAGGACATAATAGTTACTGGTGTCCCTTTTGTGGTATTGTTTTATTTAGACAACAGGAGGTGTTATAGAACTATATGTGGTGTACGTACGAGTATTCTACTCATTAGGTAATTGATCAAAAATATTTGATATACCCAAGTGTAGTGTATCAGTATAAAGTTCATTGTTGAAGACAATCAATCCATTTGATTAGATGTTATCGAAGTTAAATTTTTTCCTTGCCTTTGATCTTAAACTATATACTAGGTACTACGTAAAAGACAATTACACAACTTTTTTAGCGTTGTTTCTTATCTTATTTATATCTTTTTTCAAGATAACAAAATCTAAAAGTTTTTTTGTATTTTATTTTATCACAGCAGGAAACCGCTTTGGTTTTAGATACACCAACAAATACAAATGACGGTGGAAATATTCTTGAAGGTGACCACCCACAGGGTAATATACCATTTCATCTTACAACTAAAAGAAATCCATCACCATCATCGCTGTGCCATCATCATGGTATCCTAAATGAAGGTATAGTAGGAGAGTTGGGCAATGTGTGTAAATTTATGTCCCTAACTTCATATTATCACCATTACAGATTATTATGATGAAAATCGTATTAGTAATCATAATCGTGATATATGGGCGAATGAAGGTATGTATACATCTTGGTATATTGAGTTCTTTAAATAATCCTTAAATAAATTTAATAACTCGTCGTAATAATTTTTTGTTTACGGAATAACTTTCTATATTAAAATTGAAAACTCAAATAAAAAATGATAATTGGCTGAAGGCTATTGACTTTAGATGGAAAATGTAATCTTTTCACAAACAATATGTACATAAAAGATATTATATATATTTGTCTATCTCTTCGAAGGTCTCTTTTTTGCCAAATCATGCTTATATATATTGTACATACATAATATAAATTGAGTAATGTACACGCGATATATTATTTTAAATGGGTTATCAAAATGAAAATACTGTCTGATAATAGTATCCTGTAAATATTTTAATCTTCTTCCCCTTTAAATAAATTTTATTTTAACTGTGTTCGCAAAGAAGTCAACAAATTTGAAAACATGCAGTAAACACGCCGCGGGTGGCCTTACCTATTACATTTTTTTTCATATTCAATCCATAAATATACAACAAAACATATTTTTCCTCTTTTGATTGAGATTTCTATTGATCAATTTAAATCTTTAATTTGATTTTGCAGGTAAAATTCTAAGGAATGATAGACCAACATTGTTTGATTTCCCGCCGACATCAAATCAGTATTGTTGCAGGTAACTATATTTACCACATATGTGCATATGTGAAACATATAAATGCAATATTTTTTTTTTATATATATTACAATATTCAGGTTGACAGCAACAGGACAATTGGTGAAAAAGGAACCAAACGATAGTAAGTTACATACAGTGCATCCTCCTGTGCTCACATCTATATCCAAAATTCCGTACCTGTTTCATGTCTGTCTTTCTCCTAATTAATTATTTATGATACACGCAACATCAAATCACAAAATACCATCATCATATAATATTATCATAAACATCATCATTTAATATAAATAAATTAAAATTAATTTTCATGAAAATATGAAGGAAAAAAGGGTAACCGAACCTAAAATTTGACGGATTATGTGAAATGAACACTGTGTAACTTTACCGTAATTTTGTGTTTATTTTTGAGAAAAGGGTTAACATTTCGGTGTACATGCTCATTTGAATTTATGTTGTTGTTGTCAAAGGTAAAATTATGTATGGGATCGAAAATTCATTTGGGGATATTCTGCTTAGTAAATGTTTAAATAATTTAAAGTGATTTGGGCGAACCATTTCATTTAATGGACAATTTCTATTGGTCAGCAAATTTTAAATCAGAATTCTATACTTCTGTGTAATTTAAGGGCGAGTGAATAAACTCATGTCATTTGATTTTTTAGAACGAGATTCTCTCCTTCTTTCTCCCGAGTCCAAGCCTAAAACGGTATAGCGTAGAACCACTAAACCCATTGGAGACAAAATTTTACCTTCTATATTCTTGTTAAAAAATCGCAAGTTTGAGCCTAAGGCCTGCTATTTTGCTTAATGCCTAAATAAAAAAGTTTAGGCCTACTGATTTGTTTTGGGCTAGAGTACTTGATTTATGTAGACCTAAAAATAAAAAATAAAAAAGTTTGAGCCCAAAAATTGATTTTCGGCGCACCAGCGCGTTTTGGTTCTCTCGTATTTACTTTAATTTGTTTTTTTTTGTATATTACGCTCACTAATTGATATCGTAGACAGTGCTGTCAAATGTGCTGCTATCAGAGTCTTTTACTTCTTTAGATGGTTTGAGACTACCCCTAATTTATTTCATTTTACGCATTTAATGCCGTATCAGATTGGATGACGATGAACGATTGAGACGTCTAAAAACTGCAACCACTGACGATAACATCCCTCAAGTTCACCAAATGGTCTAGACACTCGTCGAATTTAAGTTAGAGGGATAGAAGGCTCTGAATATGTCCAAAGGACTTGTTCGTCACATAACATATTGATACAAGATTTAGGCATGAAAGAGAGCTGTCCGCGCCTAGGATTCCGCGTTTACTCACTTTGGATCAGAATTGTGTTCGAATGAATATTTCTAACGCTCTGTTGGCACAGTTTAGGTGCAATAAATCTGATTTTTTGAGAAGGTCCAATTTATTGTTGATGAAACTTGTACACACCATTACACTCGAGAATCAAAAATATAGTCAAAACAGTGCACTGCCCAGAAGAATCGGCTCCAAAAAAGACAAAACCTGTTCCTTCGGCTGGGAAAGTGTTTGCGTCTGTTTTCTGAGATAGTCATGGAGTTATCTTAATTGATTATCTTCAAAAAGGAAACCATTACAGTAGCATATTACGTGTCATTACTTGACAAACTGAAGGCAGAAATTACGGAAAAAAGACAATTTTTGCAGAAAAAAGTCGTGCTCATGGTGAAAATCCACGAATAACGATTTGACATACTTCACCAGTTCGCCACTCTTCTTACTCACCAGATCTAGCCCCAAAAGACTTGGTTTTGTTCCCTAAGCTAAAAGATGTGCTTGGAGAACAGAGATATCGTCGAATGAGGGAGCCATCACCTTCGTAAGCAACGATTTTGCAGAAAACGACGCGTAGTACTATTTGGACGGATTCAAGAGAGGTGACCATCGGAATATTTTGTATCTTTGTTAGGTTGGAAACTTTTTAGACAATTCTCGTAATATCAAATTTTCTCTGAAAATATTTTGGTTTCAGTTATTCTTCAAGCATCAAAATCATCAAAAATCTTATTCCTGACATATAATTTACACATATTCGTAATTTAACAATCGGCAAGTACAGGGCTTCTTTGGTTAATAATTGTGTACAATTTATTTACTTCATTCGACGTATAGTAGCTTATTGTTCAATATTACGCTCGAAGAACAAGGTATAATGTGTAAAAAATAATTTGAAATTTTAAAAATGTTCCCTTCAAGTAAAAATAATCTGCAGAAAATATAGAATTTACTCCTCTCTTCAATTCTAAAATGACAGACCTGATCGTAGATGAGAAATAGGTGCATAGAGAGAACACAAAACAAAATTGGCGTACCAGTATTGCCATATATTTTAGAAATAAAAACTTCATACAAGCAAAAATAAAAACTTCATTTCAGAAAAAAAAACTTCATTTTATTTAATCAAAACGGTTTAACAAAAGTAAAATCGATTTGATCGATATAAATAAAAAAAAAATAAACAAGGAACATATTACCTCAGTCTTATAAATAAATTTAAAATAAAACAGCCTTCACTAATTTATATTTTGCTGTTGACTCGAAAAATTGATTAAATAAAAAATCTGGGGGACTATTTATGAATTCGATTCGAAAACGGGATAACTATTTAATTTTAATGGGGCATTTACATGTAGAAAATTGGTTTCTTCTACAAATTTTTGCAGGTAAATAAGAAGGATCCGCTATATAAAAATATTCAATGTGCCAGAAAGAAATAAACATATAGAGTAATGGCGTAATTTTTTTATAGGATCATTATTAATTTATTTTTAATGAATTCAAATGCGAAATTTACATTTTTTTATCTATGGCGTCTGTTTTTATTATGAATCCTCAACATTTATAAATGCGAAATATTTTTTTTTCTTGTTTATTTTAAAAATGTTGCCATAAAAATACTCGGATCGAATATATTTTATCTCAACATTTTATATTGGTTTACAGTGTAGTGGCTTAAAAAAATTTGTGGCTGCAAAATTTTGTTGGGATATAATTCTTTTCTTGTCTCTCATGTGCAAAAAGTCAATGTTATATCTTTTTCATTTTGCAGAAGTCAAAAGTTGGTCTCATGTAAATAGGGCATAATAGTACTCTCCGTATACGTTTCCCAGTAAACAAAAAAGTATAACACAAAAAGGAAAAAGTATACTATAGAAAATATTATGTCCCCAGAAACCCATGAATAGCGAATTGATTGTTCGTTTTCGAATTTGTTTTTTTACTCATTTATAAGATTAGTTTATGAAAAATAACGATCAAAACCTAAAATGTGTAATTTCCTAAAAAAACTTCATTTGGAGAGAAAAAACTTCAAATCTTTTTCAGGGTGAAAAAACTTCAAAGAAAAAGATAAAACTTCACACATGGCAACCCTGCGTACCAGCGTGTTTTGGTTCTCTCGTATTTACTTTTTTTTTTTATTCCGTTGCATACTCTTGTGGCCCTATTCTGGCTTTGCCAGGGAATTGGGAATTGGTAAAATATTTTGTTGTAATTAGAAATTGCACTAATTCCCAAATATTTATTTCCCGTTCCCATTTGTATATTCTGGTAGACTTGGAATAATTTTTCGGGGAAAATTTTTTTATTTTGATTTTTTGCGACCTTATTACAAGTTTAATTTATTTTTAAATATATATTTATTCGAAAAAATAATGTTTCAAAATTCGAAAATGTACGAATTACAATTTCCCAAAAAAATAATGGGGAAAAATTAACGCCACGCTAAAAAACACGCTTTAAAAGATTTAGGAGACGCTGACCCCTTAGTATCAAATGGAATAGAACTTCAAAGAGAAATATCCCTAACAGATCTGCGCAGGTTTATAGGGGAAGTAAACGTAAATTTGAAGAATGGGACCTATACTGAACAATAATTTATTAAATAAATAGGGAGATTGCTTCGCTCTGAGAAGCTTAAAAATAAAAAGACATACACGAAGTTCATAAAACTTAACCAAAATACAGCTAAGGATCAAATTTAAAAAGGGGTAAATGTGATCACATTTCCTAATACTAAAAATGAAACTAGTACAAGCATTGAAACATCTTTGGAGAACATTCATATTATCCTGAAGCATTCCAAACAAAACAACGTCACCATATAGAAAATGTGGAAGAAGGTGCAAGGGGAAGATACGCTGTGTAAAATTACTATTAGTGAACCCTACAATTTTATACAAACAACTAAGCATTCCAAAAACCGTTTTGCTAACCTTGATTGACGAATGGAACATGCAATGTCATTAATATACATTGAGAATAGTAAAAAACCAAGAACCGACTTCTGAGGAACACCAGAAGAAGGGTAGGAAGGTAAGAAGTCAGAAAAAGAATTGTCACAAAAGATTGCCTAAAAACGACCCGAAATATAGTCTAAAATAAATTTAGCAGCAGAGAGAAAAATTAAAGTTCGAAATAAGCTTATTAAACAAATTTTGGTGATTAATTGAATCAAACGCTTTAGAAAAATCTAATAAAGTAAGGTAAGTCATTTCTCTTTTACTCATACTACGACAAATATCATCACAAACATTCAGTAGCGTGGAACATTCTAAAACCCGATTGAAAAAGACTAATCAAATTAAAGCTACCGATATGAGATTGAGCTTGGTTTTTACAACGCCTTGAACAGAGAACTTAAAATGCTAATCGGGCGGAAATGGGAAAGCTCGGAAGGATTGCTAATTTTAGAAATAGGAATAATTTTACTCATCTATCACTGAGCGGAATATGAAGAGGTCGTTAAAATACAGTAGGAAAAATACGCTTAACTAATTTTAAATTAACCATATCTAGACCAGTGAATTGCGATTTAACTTCCCAAATTGCCGAATGCAAATCAACAATAGAAATATTTGTAAACGAAAAAAAATTTAGGGGTTCGACGGACATTCAATCAATATTGGAAATATCATGGGTGGGACTAGAGTTAATTAGGTAAAGGTTAAAATCATTTAGCTTTGAAAACTACAGAAGCAGCCTCTTTGTAACTAACAAAACCCAAGGTGCGTACGTTACGCCAAAATATCTTAGAGGGAAGTGAGGGATCTAACTTATCCTTCAAAAATTTTTGCTTAGCGATACGAATTACAACTACCACTCTATTTCGAGATTGCTTATAAGCTAGATAAGACCAAGAATTAGGGCTAATTTTCCAAAACCAATAATTGGAAAAACGAACAGAAATAGCACTCAAAATCTCTTGCGTTATCCAAAGGGGGGATCTAGGCCGAAAATAAACAGTAGTGAGAGGAACGCAATTATTAAATACATAATTAATAGAGGAATTAAAATAATCGATTTGATCGGTAGAAATACAAAGAGAAAACATATTGTCCCAACAAATAGAGCCACAAGTTGATGAAAGGTGAGATTCATCAATTTTAGAAAAATTCCTAAAGCTGAAACTTTTAGGTTTAGGTCGAGAGTAATAATTAACAGAAAAAACAAGGAGATCATGATGAGAGCCAATACCAAGAGACATTTGATTGAAAAAACAAATGGAATTGTCAGCAGATGCAACAACGTGATCAATGAGCGAATAAGAACCGCCACTTGCATGAAAACCTCATCATACCGACAGGAAAAATAACTAAAAAGAAACTCAATGTCTAAAATATATTTTTTAAATCGAGCATACGACCTCTTGTTCGTTTTAGGTGGATTATAAACCACACCTAAAACAAATTTCCATTTGTTCACGAAGACATTTAAAAAAGAAACTCAAAGTCAGAAACGAGCCTTTGAGAAACTGAGGGGGGCACCAATACAACACTACATTTAATGTGTTCATTAACATATATGCATACCCCACCATAATTAACCGGTGGATTAACCCTATCCCTCTTGAATAAATTATAGCCACTAATGGCCAACGCAGAATTGGAAATATTGGATGACAAAAATGTTTCCGATAAACAAATAACATCAATTGGAACCCCATTAAAAGTATGACGAAGTTCGTCAATATTAAAAATAAGACTCTGAACATTCAAACTAACTACATTAAATATGTTGGACCTAGTCCAAAGCATAGATTTTAATAGAACCGAGGGCAAAAAAATACTCGCAAAAAAGAAACAAATAAAGAGAAGACAAATAATACAGGTAACAGAAGACTGTGTAAGAGGAGCGATTCTTATCATTTGACGAAATCCTTCAAGCCAAAATCCAGTGGGAAAGCCGCAAAATCAAAATTAATCCAAAAAATTAAATATTTTGATTTAAGAAACAAAAAACAAACACGACCATCTTCTAGGCTTACTAGTTTTGAAGAAAACATTCATATACAGGAAAAAAATTCTAGTATTTTACTGAAAAATTATACAAAACTGTGATAATGATGGAAATATGCTACTTTTTTGAAAGGATTACCTTTGATTGAGATAGTCAAATAAAACAAAATAGCAACCAATTTTTGTAACCAACCGGTTTCCTCAGTAACGGGTGTTACCTCCACGACCTTTCACAAGTGCTTCCATTCGACTAACTATGCTTCTGATAACACACAATTTGATCATTTCTTATGATAAATTTTCCCATTCCCCCAAGAGAGTACATTTCGAAGTTTTTCTGTGTTTCGAACTGCTGGATTTCAACTTCAAACATGCCTTCCTAACAGGTCCCAGGCATGCTCTATCGGGTTTAAATCTGGAGGACCTTGCAGGCCAGTTCAATTTGTTTATTTCAACCTCAAGAAGGTAACGACCTAGAACGTAACCACAGAGCGTGCAGTAGTGGCCGGGCATCATCCTGCATTAAAACAAAATTTTAACCAATAAATGGGGCAAATGTTAACACATGTTCTAACACATGCAATCATAAACACTAATTCTGTACACGTATGTGAAGTTTTGCCAGGATTTTATCCCAGAAAATAAATTTTTTTAATCAGGCAACACTAGCAACACTAACATATCAATAACCAATTTGCTCTTGTGTGAAGTTATCCCATCTCAGGTTTTGATTCATTTCATTCAAATATACTATATTTGTGAAGTAAGCCCAGCCCAGAAATTTTATCAATTTTAATGAAAAAACGAAAAATTATCAAGTTTATTAAATTCGATTTGTTTTTCATATAATAAAAAAAATTTAAATGTAACGTATAAAAAAACTGTAAAATTTTAAGTTCCATAAAGTAATGAAAAATTTCAGGCAATGTAAGATAAAATTTGTTCCGTGGCAAGTTCCCGAAAATGAACTCTTGGCTGAGAATTTCATTGATTTTTATATAATTTTTCGTCCCGCTCGATAAATTAAAAATCATTTCGCCAAAACTAAAAATGTCTCGGATCAGGGCAACATGATTTTGAAATCTATACACCAGTAGCTAAATTTCAGCTAAATTAGAAAAAAATCATTTCATTTCATAGACATTTTTAGTTTTGGCGAAATGATTTTTAATTATCGAGCGGGACGAAAAATTATGAACGAATACGGAACGAATTTTTTCTAATTTAGCTGAAATTTAGCTACTGGTGATATGCATTTCAAAATCATGTTGTCCTGATCCGAGACATTTTTAGTTTTTGCGAAATAATTTTTAATTTATCGAGCGGGACGAAAAATTATATAAAAATCAATGAAATTCTCAGCCGAGAGTTCATTTTCGGGAACTTGCCACGGAACAAATTTTTTCTTACATATTTGAATGAAATGAATCAAAACCTGGGCTAGGATAACTTCACACAAGAGCAAATTGGTTATTGATATGTTAGTGTTGCCTGATTAAAAAATTGTATTTTCTAGGATAACTTCACATACGTATTCTGTACGGGCACCTAAAGAAATACCGGCCCAAACTATTATTGAGCCTCCGCCATAAACGAAGGTTGTCGGTAATGTTAAATTGAGAATAGTGCTCACCTGGTTGTCTCCACACTCTTTGCCTTCCATCGATCGAGTTCACTAAGAAACGACTCTCGTCGATATGAACAAAATATGGCCCACTGGTACAAAGTCCAAAATTGGTGTTCTTGAGCAAATCTCGACTTCCCTACTCGGTGATTTCTTAGCACTAGGGGGTCCTTTGGCTGGAACATATGATTTCAAAACGACTTCTTTAAGCCTTCATCATACAGCAGTACATTTACTTATTCGCACTCCAGGGAACTCTTCTCTACCATTACGGGTTTAAATTGCTGTTTGACGCCTGCTTCTAAAAGTTTCATGGACAATGAAACGGTCATCTCTGGAGACAGTACGACGTTTTCGTCCTTGGCCTCGTCTTCTCTCGTAAGAACCCGTTTTCCTGTATGGTTGAATATACCGATAAATTGTAGAGTTACATATTCTGTTAATTGTTAATAATTTTAATTTGGAATTAAAATATTGAAAAACACAAAAATTAACAAAAAATATGAAGTGCAGATTTCAGACAACAGATATGGTGTATACCAATGCAGTTTGTGAAATAAAAATTTGACACTGTTATGGTCAATATGTTGTCAATATATTGTTATGGTCAATTCGCCGACAGCATTGATCTTGCAGACAAGGAACGTGAAAAACTTCCAAAAAATACGAAGATGTGGAGTTGTAAGCAATGTTGGACGAAGATGATTCGCAAACTTACAAAAACAACTCGCCGAGCAATTGGGCGTTAGTCACAAAGCTTTTTCCAATCGGCTACGAGAGATGTGGAAGATTTGGAAGATCGGTAGATTGGTACCACATTTGGTGACATTTTGCTCGCTCGGTACAAAAGGAAGTCCTTTTTGCATCGTATAGTTACATACAGCACATATATAGTTACCATACACATCGACCGCAAGACCGAATCGCTTTGGCAGGAAGACGATGTTCTGTGCTTGGTAGGACCAGAGGTGCGTGGTCTGAGGTTGTTGAAACCTGAGGAAATGGTTAATACTAAACATCACCAACAACAATTGACCGATTTGAATAATTAGCTGCTTGAAAAAAGGCCAGAATATCGAAAGAGGCAACGCAAAGTCACTTTTCTTCAAGACAATGCACCATCCCATTACCACTTGTTTGCATCGATGGATCAAGCACTTGCTGAGCAGCGCTTTGGTTCGTACGAAGATGTGAAAAAATGGCTCGGTATTCACAAACAGCCTGAAAGGTGGAAAAAATTTATAACATAAGCGATGGAGCATAATTTGAATAAAGCACTTTTATTATTCTTCCGAATTTAAGAAGTTTTTTTAGTAACACAAAAGTCGCATTTCATACTTGTACACCTGTGTATGTTATTTTGTTTTTTCTTAATAAATCGAGTGTTATTTGTGTTCCCCTAATTGTGCCGGTGTGTTTATTTATTTTTTATCTATCTACTATATTTTTTTGATTTCGTTTTTATCTGGAATTAAGATAAATTAGTTTTCTGCACTTCGTAACCTGGACATTTCGACCTATAATTGGGTGTGAGAAAAACATTCCTTCCTCAAATCAACTCCTTGTCATTGCAAATGAAATTTCTACAGGAAATTGTAATCCTTTAAAGAAAAAAGGTAAATCTGTCAGGGATATCATGGGGATGCGAGATTTAGACTGTTCAAAAACGCTTGTGGATAGTGAAGCGTGTCTTCTGTATTTATGACATTATCTATCGAAGAATATATTTTGTAGCCACCAAGAACTTTTTTAAAATTTCATCGTTAATTTCGTTAAGAGAAGAATTTCTTGCAAATACAATAGCACATCCAAGTGTAATTTTCTTCGAGTATATGTTTACTATGCCAAAATGAAAAGTTTTTTTCATTGGCAATCTAGTAGTTTGAATTATTCGCAAATAATTTTAAATTTTACTGTGTAAAATTAAAATTTCTTATGGGGAATGCAAACCTACTCGATTGCTAATGAAAAAAACTTTTCATTTTCATTATTTCACGGAACGCGAATTGACTCCCAGGGCCACTATTTAGGAATTTGATTCGAATGATCAATTCGATTTGAATATGAATTGGTATTTGGGAAATAATAAGAAGGGAGATTTTTGCTAATGTTTATACTAGTACTAAAATTAAACATCTTGTTGATTTTTAACATTTAAAGTGTGTATTTTCTTGTTGTTAGTCGTTTTCATTTTATACGTTCTCGAATTCACAAATACCGATTGATCGATTATCGAATTCACAAATACCGATTATTCGATAACGTCTTTCGATTGTTCGATATCGAGTACTTTTATAGGGACCCAGGATAAATGTTTAATATCAACTCATTAAGAGTTGATTGTCAAACAGATTGTCATTTTGATTGTTTGGTAGAACCTACCGAAAATGTGTTATATTTTTTCCAAAACAAGAGAATATTTTAATATCACGTGATTTAGGTAGTGGACAAGTAGTAAACAATATTCTTGGATGGATAAGTTTGTGAACAAATCTCAAGTTTAATAAGTCAACAACATCAAAAGGAAAAACAATCAACAATTTTTCCCTGTATATAAACTTGTTCAATTGAGATTATTTTTCAGTGTTATCCTATATGCATATCATATCCCCTACTTCTTGTTCTTATTCCGATCAACGACAGTATAAATTAGATTAAAATGTGAGATGTTCCAACAATTTCTAATTTTCGGCTTTATATTTAATTTAAGAATAATAAGAAATTGATTTGGATTATGGAAATTTTCTAATATCACGTGACAATTTGTTATGTTTTTGTATCAATCAAACCGCGATTCATAATATTTTTTCTTAAGATTATTGATACCTTCTTATCAATACTACATATCTTATAATATAAGCTGTGTGACGAGATGAATATTTACTTGAGTATATTAAAATTTTTGTCATGTTCGATTTTGTAGAAATTTGATTAAAAAATAACAGACGTGAAAAACGTATTTTAAATAAATGACTCTAAGGTACTCTATTATCGTTTAAATTTATGAAGCACATCATGAGCGAGACATTTGATTCTCAATATATACATCAAATTAGAGTGTCGAACTCGTACAATTTGGATACAGGTACTAAAAAACCACCTTTGCTTGTGTATGCAGAAAGTTATAGTATGAAATGGTTTGCTTAAGAAAAGTATCAAAACTTTAAAGATTATGAGGTTGGCTTTAGAAGAACAAATCTGAACTCGTCCAATTTGTGTTTATAGAATTAATTTCTTATGATTATTTAAATAAGTGGAAGCTCCCTCCGAAACTCATTCTTCACACACCGCAAGAGAAGGTCATAAGAGTAAGGATACAATTGATGTTGTTGCCGGTAACTCGAGGTTTTCTTAGGATTCTTACCTCTAGAAAATTTTATAGTGCAGTGTATAGCTTGGTGGAGCCGCAATCATTGTTAACAGCCGCAAAACGGAGTTACGAAAGAGTTGGTTGGAGCTAAGGTGTGGACAATCACACATTAGGGACTTACGTAACACTCAGGTTTATAACAAGGGAAACTAGATGAAGAGTTTCTACAAAACTTAAAATAAGTGATAAAATTAGCTAGTATACTACAAGATGTATCCTTCAGTGCTGTTAAACGAGATCATTTTAAATTGTACTTGAGGACAAACGCAAAAGGCAATATTTCGTTCGCATTTCGTGAAAAAACGCAAATGCATTTGTTAGATTTTAATTCAAAATGGGGTTCAAGTCCTGCATTTAAAACTTCAATTGACACGGATCTATATCAACATGCGTGATGAAATACAACAATTAGGTACCTACTAACCAATACTAATGGTAAAACCAAGAATGAAGTATTGGCATTGGGTTTGTAATATGAGGCAGCTAAAGCAAGTTTAGCAACCGATTCAGTAAACTTATGTACTAACAAATGAGGAGATGAGGAAACCACTTTTCCATGCAACAACTCGGCCCTCACTTGAGGAATTGTAAGCCGCCAAGTACACAGCGCCCGAGAAAAGCTGATGCACTAGGCAAGAAACGCGAAGAAATGAAGCAGTTAGACGTTTAGTGAGACGAGGAGAGACAGCTTAATTAATGAATATGGATCCGGAAAACAAAGTTACACTAGTTTTGAGGGGCGTTAGTTTTAAGGGAAAAAATGTCCATGTTGTTCACCCTGATATGGTAGATTCAGAATCGATTGGCATTGTTCGTTATAAATTGCTACCAGCGACTGCGATAATCAAAGGTGAGTGTACCCTTCTAAATATCGGTATATCGTAGCTAGAACCACTATGAGGAATATATTTCGAACAAGATGTTATGAAGAGATACCACATGGGGATGGATCTGGATAACATGGTCCTAAAATGATGCAATGTGAAGGTATCCTTTCATTATCGAAGACGGGGTTGCGATGCTATCTACTTCAGAATAGACGATGACCTTGAAAGATACCAAGATGAGAATTGTGAAGCCTATGCGAATGTCAAAAATAATGAGGAGTTGTATGCGAGAACATTGGTGAAATTCGGACAGAAAGTACCAGTATGTGTTTTGAATGTGAGCTCGTGAACATTTGTAATCTGGGATGATGGTAAAGCTGAGGGAGTCGCAACTATATTACGAACTGCCGGTCGCAACAATGTCGTCGATCACCAAATCGTAAGAAGAAGGAGATCATTCCCTCACTGTGACATATTTCACTAGAACAGCTAGTTGTCACAGAGGAAACACTCGATGGACGAGTCGACTTATTTGCTCTTAGTTACGATAAATTGGGAAACACTAATATTGTGCAGCCTAGAATCGACGCAGAAAATGCCCGTTCTGACCCGAATTGACAAAGAAAGACACAGTTATCCATTACTGCGCATTGATTACACCTTTGGAAAATCTTCCAGGGACTTAAATTTTCAGGACATTGAATCTTAAAGGGGTAATCTAATATAGCTATCCTGATAGTAGAGAGAAGACTTCATTTTCAGCAGGAAACGATTTTTACCTATTTGTAAGCACTGCAAGCACAGTACTTAAGTAAGCATTATAAGCTATCCGGGCGGCCAAATTGAGGTCAAGTGCAACGAAATGCAGTTTATTCAGGGAAGCAGTATCAATAGTGGATTGGCCAGCACCAAACGATATTAGCCTCTTGCGCTATTTTGACGTGCAATGTACGTCACTTGTAATTTTTCTCTATACTGAAAATGATGTACAGTGTACGTCTACGAGCGAATTTGACTTTGTTATTTTTACATTTCCAAAAAAAATAATATATATATGTATATGTATTTTAACTTTTTTCTTTCCTTTCTCACCGAATAGAAATAAAAAAAAATATCGTGGATTCTGAAAGAGAGGAGGAAAATAGTGAACGTTTTTTTTCAAAACGAAAGGAAAATAAAATCCATATAAAATATAAACAATAATTTGGAAGAGAGTCGAAAAAATATAAATAAACGAAATAATAAATTTAAAATTTGAACACACGTACAAAAGAATTATATATACATAAAGATTAAAGGGTGGTGGGTGGGGCGAAATTTTGGGCTTATATGTTCGGATATGCGAAAAATCTAAAAAAAGTATTCATCAAAAATCAAAAAAAAAATTCCTAGAACCCGAGTGTAGTGCCACCTACCGAATTCAATTGTGAATCTAAACCATTCAGGAACCCACTCAAACACACACAAAATTTCATTAAAACCAGTCCAGTCATTTAGGAGGAGTTCATTTGGAATTTCATTCAGTGAATGGGCACACATTTCTTCTATCTAACTGATAGCGGAAGAGGTTAGTAAACTAATAAATTTCCTAGGATTATTCTCCTACTAAGTCAACCATTTTAGTGTAACACGGAACTTCGGAAGTATCAAAAACATTTGAAGAAGAAATTATGTAAGTGAGCTACTCATCTTGGGTACAGATGATAGCAACACAAAAATAGGTGCCGTGTGAGCTGAGGAAAGGAAACCTAGCTATGGTTAAACATTTCCTCAAACATCTGTACGGGAATGAGTTTGTTCTTCGACACTTTTGAGACTGAACACAGACGAGGTATGCTTCACAACAATTCAGATGGATTATCCAGCCCTGTGCAGTTTAATATAAGCAATACATAAGACAGGAACAAAAGAACTGTTCCAAAGTTATTACACGAATCCAGTTTGAAGCAAAAAATGTCTGGAACAAGGAGCACATGAACCAGAGGCTGATGAGTCAATTAGGCCAGTAAAAAAAACTAGTAGAAGGGAAAAGTCTGAGTTGGCATGAAATTGCATCTCAAGCCGCCTCTGTTAAAATTTAAAAGTTATTGGACGCAATAGCACTCGCTGAAGATAGATTACGGATTGCTAGTAAACATCTGCAAATCGGGTATAACGGCGACAACCATACATATGAAAATCTGCTACCATCCAATTCGATACGAGAATTTCTACAAGTAAACACGATAGAAAGTTCGGAGAATATTTAGGAATCAACGAAACGTTGGATAAGATAAGACACCGGTTTCATTGGGCCAATGACCGCAAGAAAATTAAAGATTGGTGCACAGAAACAGCAATAAAATGTTGGAGCAGCTATCACTGGCCCATTTCCAGAAACAAAGGATGGTAATCGATACATGGTGGTGCGTATTAGATACTTCAGCAAGTGGGTGGAAGCCTATCCGATTATGTGTTAGGTAGCTCTGACAGTAGCCGCTATATTTGTGAATAATTGGATTTGCAAATTCTAGTTAGGTGGAGCTGAATTACACCATTCCATCACAGTCAAATGGAATGGTAGAGAGGATTAATCGGTCACTGAAAGAATATCTGCGGAAAGTGGACGAGTCTGTTCGTGATAATGCGGGGATGGTGCTACGAGTTCTACTCTACATAGACGTAACACTCGCTGGTCGAGTGGTGAAGGTATAAACCAGTAAGTGTTAACAATGAAGGTCAATGTTTGAGTACAAACCGAGACAATAGTTATGCGAATTCTTTGGTTAAAGTTAACCTGTTTATCTGTTGAGACCTAGTTGCATCTTAGTATAAACGCCACTTGGCGATTTGTAGTAGTCCAATGCAAATTGCCCTAAACGTGGAAGGCCACAAATGGTCAAAATAAACATGCTATAAGATTGGTTCTAGTACAGAATATATGCCACTTAGCTTGTTGATTTATAAAAGTTTCCTGGAAAAATTAGGAAATTGTATGTTTGATTTATATAGTACACTTAGGCAAATTTGGTTGACCTAACTACTCATAGACTTCTATTCTGCAGGGGCGGCATGTTGTCCCATCACTATTTTCGACTTTCGACTTAGTTTATGTCTTATTTTCTACACTATTTCTTTTCTACGATTTCTAAGCCTACTAGATTAATCGACTCTATTTATTATCAAATAATTTTTTCGTGATACGTTTATCGAAAAGTAGAAAAGGGAGAAAGCTCTCAATTATATCAAGATGGTGAAATCGTGGTATAAAACACATAATTGTTTACGCGGAATAGAATGTTAATTGATTCCTGAAAATTGAGACATAAACTAAGTCGAAAGTTAAAAATAGTGATGGTACAACATGCCGGCCCTGATTTATTTACAGAGGGATGAAATTTTATTGAACATAATAAAACGCACATAATTACTTAAGGTTTGTGGCCGTTTCCTATTTGTTTCCCACTATATTCAGAATATTTAGGTGTAATTAAATTTATTAGATCTTCAGTATGTATGCGTAAAAACGGTGCAAACAATGTTTTAATCGGTTTATCCGAATTTTGTATTTTATATTAACTAATAATGTAAAATGTATGTAAAACACACATTTTGGGAAAGTTTAAATTTTTTTTATTGAAGAGGAAACGTGGTTCTATGCAGTTTATATATGAAAAACAACATCGTTCATGTGCCCACCATCCGAACATCAAAATTTTTGATGATTTTTTCCAATAAAAGCAGATCAATGACCTCAATTTCAGCTCGAATGTTGTTTTTAAGTTGTTGAATTGATTATGTGAATGAATAGCATACACATAACCTTTCAAATAACCTCACAAAAAATAATCAAGTGGTGTTTAATCTCGGCTTCTTGGTGGACAAGGAGTTTCACAATTTCTTGAAATTATGCGATCAGCAAATTTTGTTGATAATAAATGGATTGTTGCACGACTTGCGTGACAAGTCGCTTCGTCTGGTTAAATCCAAAGGTCGTTGACACGCAATTAATTCAATTTGGGACACAAAAAACCAGTTAACATGTTGCGATTCTGCTTCGTGAATAACATAAGAACTCTCCGCTTCCCAAATTCGACAAGTTTGCACATGAAAATGTGCTTCATCGCTAAAAATGATTTTTGATGAAAAACCTTCATTTCGTTTAATCATCCAATTAACAAAATGACGACGATTTAAATGGTCTGATACTTCAATTTTTGAATTAGTTGAATTTTGAAAGGATGCAAATGAAGATCAATATGCAACATGCGTAATAATGTGGTTCGTGATATGTTTAGTTCTTGTGAATGATCAACCAGGGTTAATGTGTTTGGTTAATTACGAACACTTTCACTAACAGCTACTACTACATCAGGAGTACGAACTGGATGAACATGTTGATACGGTCTACGAACTTCCACTGAACCAGTTTCTTCAAAACGATCAATAATTTTGCCAATTGCAGTAGGACGTCCATGTCGACCGAAACTCTCACGTAACTTACGAAATGTTTTTGTTTTTGAACGATTATCTTCATAATAAATTTGGGCAATCAAAATGTGTTGTTGTGCTGTTAGCGACTCCATGATGATAAATGACATATTTTGACTTTTCATATGTCAAAGAATTTTTTAGGGCAGATAACATTAAGTAGTTAAACTCATCGATTGAAAAAGGGACCAACAGATAGCCCACCATCTAAATTTAAATGGAAGGGGGGGGGCGGGGGGCGAGTAGCACAGAGAAAAAACGTAAACAACATCATCACCGTGTCAAGCGACCATCGCTACAGTAATACAAATTTGGGTGACCGCAAAGAAGCATATGCTAAAACGGAATGAAATATATGTCAACATCTCCCCCTCCTGCCATGCCTCATCGAGCAGATCTGGGAGCTGGCTAGGATTCAATGGAGTAATATATTATTATTCTTTATATAAAGACTGATTATGTAACTTCAGAAATGAGGCAGCCAAACCTCTCTATGGGATGTAGCGTCAGCGATATAAAAATAATTAAACACAATTAAACGGTTTCAGAGTTTAAGACAAATTATTTAGGATCACACAAATTTATCCTAGCAGATCCTATTTTTTTTTTGGACAGTTTTGGGCAAAATTTAATCAAATTACTTAACTAGATAAAAACAATACTAAATTGTGGATTCGATCAATTTAAATTGAATACTAGATTACAAAATAATAATTTAGTAAAAAATACAACCTTATTGAAGAAAATTTTTATGGAACAGGGTAGGGCACGAATGTTGCTGCAAAACTCAATGTGAATATTATTGTAATTGTTTTTATAATTTTTTTAAATCAAGAATTTATTTATTAAATTTTTAACATAGGACCTGGTCTTTAAAAATAATTTGTTTTAGATGTCCTTCACCTTCGTCAATACAAACGCTACATCTGACCAAAAAATGGTTAATTTCTGCTGTTATAATGAATGAATGATATCTTTATGGATTTCTTTTACTAGTTTTTCTTGCTTGGCGTGATTTTTTCACCACCTCTTGCTAATTATCCCATAAAAAAACACTGGAATTGTGAGGTCAGGCGTCCTTGGACACCAACAATGTTCGACGTTTCGTGTGCTTAATTTGTCCCAAATTTTTCACGCAGGACCGTCATTACTTTGTGATAACTATACATTGCGGATAGGTATTCTTCGTCAGCGCAACCTCATTGGGTGGATGTTTTGAGAACTTTTATTGGCCCATTTACGACAATTTTTCTTGTCTATATATTTCCCTTGATATTAGCTGCGCCGCTCGCCAGATATAAATAAACAATTTATGAATTTTATATCGCTTTTCAACAAAAAGCATCAACTTTTGGTAGAACTCGATAGTCGAATTGGTGGATCTTCTGGATTCAAGTATCTTGTTTTTCGGTTATTAGCCGCAGCTTGTCTGACTGAAAATTTCGAAAGGTACATATAATAAGCCGCACGCCGTTATTAAGCCGCACCCATTAAAAACGGGAGATACATACGTGTTAGGTAATCTAAACAATATATTTCGACAGTGTAATACCGACGTAGCAATGTGTTTATTGGGTTTCATATTTCTTTTTTCATTATTTGACAGATATTTCAACTGGGCTCGAATCCCATCAGAGGCTAGATGCAAATCGAATTTTCATCATTGATTACAATCGATGATGTTAATAAACACAGCTAAGACCCTCTGATGTAGTGCAGAATTCAGCGCCGACCCACCTTCCATGTCAATGTACAGGTTGAAATGGAGCTTGCAATGTGCAGGTGGTATACTGTAGTTGTGTGAGTAGGTGAATGGGTTAATGATGTGGCGTGAATGCGTGGTATCACAATGGGCCAAAAATGGCCTAAGTGTCAACCACTGAAACCTAAACCTATTTCAAAATGGTCGTTCAACCTATGAGAACCGAGAATTTCTTAGGAGGATAAAACGAAAATAAAGAGTGATTCAATTGTTAAGCATTGTGATAAATGTTGTTTATAATTGTGTCTTCAAGCGTGAAATAAATAATCAACTTGAATAAAACTTTGCTAAAATATTATAAAAAAAAAATCGAAATAGCCTCAAAATGGGAAAAACTAGAAAAAGTTATACGTTACATTTTAAATTGGAAGCCATAAAATTTACATTAGCAAAGAAAAGGGGCGCAGGAGAACATTTCAACGTAGATGAGTCAATGGTAAGACGCTGGCGCAATTATGAGGACAAATTAAAAATTTTCAGATAAAAAAAGTTCAAGAGTTGACAACGTCGAGCACAATGGTCTTTACTTATGAAGATAACTTGAAACAGTGGGTTTTATCGGAACGAACAAAGGGTCGTCAAATAAGTGTCTCTCTTATTTTACAAGCAGCTCGCTCACGAGCACTGGTTATGCAGATACGATTTACTGGCTCTCCCAAGTGAGTTTACACCTGTAATTGTTACGGTTACTTCAACTAGACAACACTTACCTGAAAACTGGGAGGCGAAAGTCTCCGAATTTAAAAAATTTGTAGTGGAAAACAAACCAGGAATAGAATTAAATCAAATCGGAAATATGGATGAGGAGCCGGTGAGGTTTGATTTGCCTTCAAAGTTTACGGTGACCGAGCGGGGATCATCCGATGTAAAAATAACCACCACCGGAATGGAGAATTGCAATTTTACCGTTACGTTAGCTGTATTAGCTGATGGGACAAAATTACCAGCCTATGTTATATTTAAACGAAAAACCATTCCGAAGGGAGAGATTTCTTAAGTAATATAATTGTTTCTGCGAATGAGTAGGGGTAGATGTCATCCATCGAGATGCCCTTTTTTTAGGGAAATCTTTTTTTAACAAAAAATCTCTGCTAATTTTGGATGCGACACCTGGCCACAAAACCAAGGAAGTGAGATCAGCATGTAAAAAACTGAATACCATTCCGGCAATGCTCCCTGGTGGGTTAATAAGCAAACTACAGCCGCTTGATATATTCGTAACATCTCCTTTAAATCCAAGCTAAGAAATCAATGGGAAGAGTGGATGATAAACGGATATAAAGAATATACCAAAAAGGGGCAACAAAACGAACGGCCTATGAAGAGATAGTCGGTTGGATATCAACAGCTTGGAACAGTGTAACTGCAAATACGATAACAGATGGATTCAACAAAACTAACATACAATTTTTTGATGAGGATGGTGAGAGCATAACTTTGACATTAGAAGAATCTGAAACCGAAGTAGACGCAGCCAAGGAAGAATATAGAAACGTTCTATGTGATGTTTTAATCGATGGTTTTGAAAACATTGAGCTAGAGATGAATGAAGAATGTGCATCTAGTACCTAACATTATTTAATAGGGTAACAAACTATTATTTCATTTGTAAACTGAATAAATTGTGATTTTTTCTAATTCGGCATTTACATTTTTCTTTCGTAAACCGCACTCCTCCTAATAAGCCAAAATTTATAAAAAAAAACTATAACGGAAACGGGTTTGTAAGTTGTATTTTATATGGAAACAAATTCAAAACTTTATGTAAATTAAGCAAAACACTCCTTCGACTGACAACTGCAAGCAATGCTAATTGTCTTATTGAAATGTTAGGATTGTTATCAATGGCTACGGCCTCTAAGGTGTCCTACAAGTCGCATAATGGTCCTCCGACTGGTCCGATTTGTTTGAGTGCACCAACATTTTTACTTTTATTTTTATAGCGCAACATTCGTGCCCACCCTGTAAGCCTATAATTATGAAACTTCTTCAATACTCGAGCTAGAATGCTTTCTGGTATTATTCTAAAGAAGTGACATATTATGAATGATAACCCAAATTTTTGGAAATACTAAGAACAATGTTAAGTGGTCTAGATTCCAATATAACTATGTATACCTCGAAGAATTGGTCAGTTAATTAATGTAATAGGAATAAAAAGTACCGTAAGAAAACATTTACCGTATAAATTCGTTTAAAACATTTTTCTGCGAACTCTCCTCTTATCCGTAATTCAAGAAAGATCAATATTGAATTGTCTATCATAATTCAATATATCCTTTTGAAATTGAATAATACGAGGACTATTATATTCCGATAAAAAGTATAAAAAACACCAATTCCTTCAAATGCAACACGGTATCGTAATGTATTCTTGTTGACTTTTCTATTAATTTTTCGGTTGTTTGTTTAATTTGCAACCCCGTAATACAATTTTCATTTTCATCCCTATACACAAAAAAAAAAGAATACATATGAATGTTATCAGGGGGAAAAAGATACGAATCTATTAAAGATCAACAACATATTTAATAATTTATAATGTTTAAAAGATTTTTTGTTTTCAAGTCTGGGAATACGCACATTGTAGTCGAATTTGGTTCACTCAGAACGTGACGTGACTGAGATATTATGTGATAACAACAATAGAAACATTGTGTTTTAAATGTGTGCCGTAATGACTGGAATTTGGTATGAGGTAATTTTGTGCGGGAATAATTAAGAAACAATTATGTTTGTGCACATTCAGAAAGGGGTTCTTGGTCAACATTATAAAATACCTGAAAATAAATAATTGATGTCTATTTAACTCCCCACCATTAATATAATGTACACACACTGTACTGTTATATTTTCCAAACCCTTTTCTTGTGCTCTTTTATGGTGAAACTGGAAATTTTATTATTTTATTTATTTTAAATTTATCCACAATTTTTTTTTGTTTGTAAGATTAATTAATATAAATGAATTACACACAACGTCGTTAAAATGAAAATAGAGGAAAATTATTTTCACTATTTTTGTTTTATGAGTTATGAATTTTTTATTTATTTTTTGTACCGTTGAAATTTTCCAGCTTCTGCTGTGGATTTTCAGATTATAAAGCAAAATATTTGAATATTTAATTGGATTAATGTATTTATTATGAATTATTAATTATTATGATAATAATAAATGGTACATTGTTTGTTTTTACTTTTATTAATTCTTAATTAGTATTGATTAATTTAGTGGTTTTGCTTTAATAATAATGTAAATGGACTGGTTTCTGCGGTGCCGGCGCTTTATATGAAGGTTAGCTGAAGCTTTGTTAGCTGAATATTGTGTTCGTTAATCATCTTGAATGGTATATGTTCCAACCCTGAATAAACCAACTATCAATATCATGATGCAACCTAGTATATAGTTATCGCACATGAGGTGTCATGGTCACCACGTCAGGGCACTTCGTTCTTGAGTGTAACCGAGTGAGGTTATGCATTAACAATATCCTTATAAATAAAGTAGTGTTTATTAAACCATTAATTAACAAACAAAACAGTATACTAAAGTATGTACTTGTTAAGCGATTATGACTAAAATGAGTTATTAGGTTAGAAGTGTTATTCTAAGTTGAACTTCTTGTTGAATTCTGGAATATATGACTATTCTTTGCAATTTTCACGTATGCCCGCCCTGATTGTATAGCTGGGCTTATTGCTAGAGTTTTAACGTTTGTTTTGGTGTTGCCGTTACAATTAAAGATGCTATAATGATCATCTTCACATAAATCACAACTTTTATAAAAAGAGTTTCTGGTGTTAAGACATTGAATTTGTTTTCTCGACGTGTTGTTTGACATTTTTTACATTCTGGTAGATAGTGTTCTTGAAAACAACAGTTGCATTTTCGTTGTTTTTGTCCGCTTTTACATGTGTGGCCTTGTTGACTGCAGTAGATTGCTGATGCATGTCCCTTTAATTGTCCGTGTTTGCTCTGGCTAGTACTCCAATAGAAATTGTTTTTTTATTTATGCAGTCAATGGCTTTATTCTTGAACCTTTCTACTCTTTTGTACAAGTATTACCTATTCGTACGTTAATTATTTGTATTAGTGCGCACTAGAGCGGACCTTATTTTCGAAAGTTCCAATATCTAACGGGACACCCCCTAGAAATGTGAGGTTATGCTAAAAACTTAAACAGAAAAAATATTGGGTCAATCGAAGATGGTTTAGAGGTAGCGACTTGAGCGCTAAGTTCTATAAAAGCGGTATTTTTTCAATTGTCCACTTTAAAAAAAAACAGAAAAATTATTTAATTAAACTATAATTATTTTTCTTAGCATAAATGAAAATTGTGGTATATAGATAACACCAGAGATAAGGAGAATAAGGAGATAAATTATTGTGAATAATTGCATAGATTTACAAAATTCACTGATAAAAGCGACAATCATGTGTGAGAAAAATTAGAAGTAAAACTGGTAACCCATTACCATACATGCCATCTATTAGAAAATAGATAAATGTTTTTTTCATATATTTTCAAGTTACCCAAAATTTTTCAACTATTCGTATTTTATTTTCTTATTTTTTTTCTAATAGTTACGTATGCAATTTGATTCCTTAATGTTAAGTACATATTAGTTTTGTTGTTCTTTTTCTTTATTACCGTACAATTGTTTTTTTTTTATTGTTTTACAATAATATATGGAAATGTAACAAAATGATGAGTAATATATGTATGTATATTACTAGTTTTGTTGTTTTTATTACGTTTTGATATTATATAGGAAAGAAAAAATGGATGTGTGAGGACGTAGACTTATATTTTTTTTTTTGTTTTCATATTTTTAGGAATAGTGTCGATCGCGCTTATTATGTGCCGTTTGTGTGTACGTAAGAATGTACATATGCGAAAATGTATTTTGTTATATCGTTTACGTTGTCAAGCCATTTAATTTGTATTTACTTCATGATGATGATTTGATGATGGGATTTTGGAATTAATTCGCGATATTTGAGATGGATGACCTTGTGAATATCACAACAAGTTACAAGTAATCGAGTCTAGTCCTCTTGCATATAAAGTTTATGAAATAAAATACAGTTTGAAAGTTGTAAATTTTATTTATTAATGTACTATTCTCCTTGCAATACTATTCTCCCGTTTGGATTGCGGACATTTTGGTAGTTAGATATAATTAATTTTTCAGAAAACAAAAACAACCAAATCATATTCTAACAGTCTAACACAGAAAAATATAAAAAAATTACACGACAGCAAACGAAATATAGCGAAAGATGGAAAAATTTACCTTTGTTAGGTTGAGAGACAGAGTAAAAACTATATGTTTCTGAGATTCGGGCACCACATAGTTATAATAAATTTTAAACGAATACTCAGTGCCATACTGCCATTTCCATTCCAATATATGGAGTATGCATGCATGCCGGCCAATAAAACGTAAACACATAAAAACACGCTGATACAACTGTGATGGAAGTTCTTTATAGATTTGTTTTTTACTTTATTTATTCTATCTCGTAAATTCTCCGAGAATAGGGAATTGATACTAAAGTTAAAAGTAAGTGACAATTTTTTTGAAAATAAATATTTTTAAGAATAATATTCTCTGGTAGTTTTTGCAATGAAAAAATCAATCTCGATTTACAAATATTTACATGAAACTTTTTCCTCAGCAGGCCAGAAGAAAACGATCTATAGATAAATGCTACGTAAAATTTCCCTAATTCCCTGTTACCAGGGAATTACCAGAACAGAGCCACTAAGCGTGAACTTTGTTTCTTTTTAATTTTGATAAATTGTTTCAAGCCTTAAATTTAAGATGTCTTTAATTTAACGATCGTTGTATAACATTTAGAGCAAAGTTTGTGTGTATGCATGAAAAGAACGGCATAGATAAGATTTGGATTGCAATTAGGGACAGTCCAGCAATATAAAAACACAGCCTTATTTGAAACTGTTCGGAACGCACCGGCTACTCTATGAGCAAATGTCCGATGTACTTTAGCCATTTAGCGGTCATTCAATTGCAATGCGTCGGCCTCAATAAGAGCTTCTTAGAGTAAAATTGATTTGGTTACATCCACCAATAGTAGTCGCCGGCTTTATTACTTCCCGCCTATATTTAGCATCATTTGCTGTGTTTTAATATTGGAGCACTATCCGGAGCCAAATGGCAATTTTCTATTGAAACGGCAGCTATTATTCACTGATGTCGCTGTATTATAAAAATTAAAACTAAATTCATCAATAAAACAGATATTTATCACCTGAAATATATTAATTGACATTTATTTTGACATGACGTTATAAACAAGAATTCATTTTGCTACGTTTTAAATTTTTATTGTAAGATTTAGTTTCTAATGGTTTCAGGGGTTTACAAAAATAAAAGCCTTTTCAAATTTCCCATTGAAATGGATAGCGCTCCCGATAGCGGCTCCCAATAAATAAGTGAGCCAAGATATTTTTTTATCGATTTTTAATTAAAAAGTTGAATGAAAAATCTTAGTTTAGAGTTAAATAAATTAATTAAATGCAATAATAGCGCGCTAAATATAAGTTTTCACATAGAAAATTGGCTGCTCCGGATACAGCTATCGGGCGCTAATAAAAAAACACAGCAATTCTTTGCTCGCGTTTATTATTGATCGTGTTTGTTCTTCACTCTTTATTACTTGCATATATGACGTGTTCTTCGTCGTATTCATTTTCAGCGAAATCTCTTACTCTTTTCACTGGCATCTAAAGTATATCGATGATAATCTTTTAAGCAAACATATTAGGTGATAAGCAGACAGGTTATCGGGTGGTTTCATCAGTTTCGGAATTAGTATTAAGTTTTTTAATTAAACGGATATTTGGGAAAACTGACTACTGAAGGCATTAACTATACACGTAAACGAAAATCAATATTCTACCATGAACTACCACTTTAAAGGCAATTTTCATTCATAAATCGGACGTAGTGCTTTGTTATTCTTAATCATTCAAGTAGACATAAGTAGTTCTTCTACAGTATTTGGTGCAGTCACTTCCAAAATAGGTTCCAGTTTGACGTTCTTCTGTTGTGGACATAAAGTTATGATAAGTCTCTAATTGCTTTCACACTAATTGCTAAAGCTGTGTTACTAACAATAAGAAAAGGGCTTTTAAGCCAAGAGATGTTACCGGTGGTACTCGTACATAACAACTAAAGATATAAATGCAGCCCACTTTAGCTCTTACAAAGTAAGAGTAAGAGTCCGTCTGAATTATCTTGAAAAACCCATTTCCCGAAACGTCAGAATGCTCTGTTTGTAGTATCCTTCATCTACTCCCAGGTATCATACAAGTTTTGATATTGTTCGCATATTATAGCAATGTCTATAAGTACATCGCGACAGTTTGAACTTTTCAAGTAGGAGATATTGTGCCTTATCACTTTCTACTGCATTCTAAATGATTCTTATCCTTGGCATTCTGTCCTCAGTGATTAAAACCATGTGAATTTTAAGCATGCTGAACAGCAATTTTATGTTAGTTTGATGGGTTTAATTAAGTGACACCCTAGATATTTGAAGTATCTATGAGCGGTTTTCTGTTGTTCGACAGATTTTTTGTTTTAGAACAATTACCACTTTTTACTTTAGTCTGCCAAAAAATAAAATTAAACAGAAATTATACGTGAATTGTTCCCGAGAACCTATAGAACCAGAATGTGTCACAGAAATACAATTTATTTTTTCCGTTCAGATTTTATCAATTTAAATTACTAATTAAGTAATTAATAAATTGTCCTTGAATATACGAATGGTCACGTCAATAAAATTCATCTAGTTTATTCAGACCGTGCTGTCTGTTTATTTCAGCTAGGATATCAGCAATCGTGTTCATCAATAATCGTGCAATCTATTCACTTCATAATACACCACCCACTTCATAGTCCATACAGTCTACTCAATCCAATTCACTCTAATTTAGTTCACCCAGACTATTTGCACTTCTACCATTTCATTTATACTTTAAGGTTCATTCAGTTTAGCATTTCATGCATACAGTAAATGCATTCACATAGGGAAATCAAACTAAATTTAAATTTGTTAAGTATAAGCGCGACTTTCTTCTAATTCCTATCAAACATCAGATTCAATAAAAATAATTATCTGAAGCTGTTTAATGAAATAATATTTTTATATTCTTGCTTTCTAAATTCTACAGTTATAAATTAGGGCCCTATTATGATATTTTATAAATGTCGGAGTTTTTTGGTATCAAAACAAATCGATGCTATCTATATCTATATAAAACAAAGTCGGATTAGTTACACCATTTATAACTCAAGAACGGCTGGACCGATTTATATGATCTTAGTTTTGTTGGATTTGTCTTCGCTCCGAATAGCATAATAACTATTAAAACATCCGAAAAATTCACCAAAAAAAATTATCAAGAAAATTCATTTTCTCATACCTTTTTTACAGAATGGCTTTTATGATGATATCTAGAGAATGGATTCACTGATTTCGATGATTTTTTTTTATTTTGTTCGTCTCAATACAATGGTGGTTTAGGGAAAAAAGAGAAGTCTGTAAAACTCAAAAGAAGCTTCGGCGCTTGGGCTGTGAAGTACTGGATTCGAACCCGACTGAAGGCTGCATGCAAATTTGTATTTTTTTATCCAATCTTTTTATTTTATCACTTAGCTATATAATTCATGATGGAAATGGTGGATTATCTTTCTTTCATGCGCCCGGTGGAACTGGGAAGGCATTCGTCATGTCACTGATTTTAGCCACTGTTCGTGCGAGATCCGAAATCGCTGTAGTAGTTACTCAGCATTGAAATTGTCGTTAAAACTTCAATCGGCTGAAAACCCGACTTGCAACATTGCGAAACACTCAGCAATGGCAAAAGTTTTGGTAGCAAGTAAAATCATCACCGATTATGAATGAACAATGGCGCACAAATTCGCATTGGAAGCACATTATTCAACTGTCCGGCGATTTCCGTCAAAAAATACCAGTAATTCCAAGATCGACCGCTGTCGATGAAATAAACGCTTGCCTCAAATCATCGACTCTGCGTGGCCCTATGTGGTGAAACTTCAGCTGACGACAAACATGCGAGTTTCATTGTTAAACCAGGGACAACCTAAAAGAGATATTTTATCGAGTTCATTTTCTGTAAATAGCCGCAAACAACCAAAAATATTTTGTTTTTTTTAAAAATGACAGATACCACGATGACATTGGAATTATCAGAAATATATTTTGTTTTTATTTTTTAGCTCGAACGAAAAATTTAATTTGATTGTCTGTGGTTAAACGATCCATCTGCCGTCGATTTCTCTAAGCAATTGCTGACTATCGGTAATGGCCGTGTTCCGGTCGACGAATCGAACTTATTGATTTCGTTTCCTCAGAACTTTTGCAATTTTGTCACAACGAAGGACGAGCTCATCAACAAAGTGTTCCCGAACATCATTACTAACTACAAAAATCACAATTGGGTGAGTGAACGAGTAATTCTTGCGGCAAAGAACAAAGATGGGGATCACTTAAATTTCACAATTCAGAATCTAATCGTCGGTCCACTTCATTGCTTCAAATCTATCGACTGTGTGACAAACAAAGACGAAGCAACCAACTATCTAACTGAATTTTTAAACTCATTGGATTTGGCTGGCTTACCACCGCACAATTTACAACTGAAACTTGGTGCGGTAATCATCATGCTATGAAACCTGAATCAACCATAACTATGTAACGGAACGCGTTTGGTTTTGAGAAAACTCAAGGAAAATTCAAAGGTGAGGAAGTTCTCATTCCGAGAATTCTGATGATCCCAACCGATATGCCATTCGAGTTTGAACGAATTCAATTTCCGATTCGTCTTGCATTCGCCATGACGATCAACAAATCACAAGACCCATTCTTGAGTGTTTGTGGCCTGAATCTAGAAAATGAATGTTTCGCTCACGGCCGATTGTACGTATCATGTTCACTTGTCGGCAAACCATAGCGGTTCGTTCTCGCACCTGACAATAAAACAAAAAATGTCGTATATCACAAGATGCTTTACTAAAGGGAATCGACCCTATTGCAACCCACCCAGCAAATAGTTTAAAAGAAAGTAGTGCAACAATGCTACGCGAATCATTTCAAATCAATTCAATAAAACGAAAGCCTTGCTGCCACGTGAATTACATTCATTTCAATGTGATTAAAATATATTTCAGTTTGATCGAATTTAATCAATTTGGAGTATTCATTTTATCCGCCCCGGAGGTCTTGGGTTCGATTCCCGGTAGTGACAAGGAAAAAATTGCACGGCTGGTTTAGGATCAATGAATTAATCACACAATATTTGAAATGAAAATATGATTATGAAACCTCATTTGAGGCGGCCAAATCCCTTGATGGGATATAGTGCCAGAGGGAGAGAGAAATTCATTTTATCTTAATAAAAAACTCAATTTAATTAAGCTATTATAACTTTAAACAACATTTATTGATTTTGAGGCGGTACGAAGTTCGCCGGGTCAGCTAGTAATAAATAGATAAAAAAGTGCAATGCTGACTAGTTTTACGTCATCGACGGTATTCGCCTAAGAATAATTTTATAAACCAAAAATGTCTAGTTCATAAACCAGTTCAAAGTTGATTTTGGGTGTAATCATTTTTAAAATAAACACTCGTAAGGGCAAGATAAAATTAGTTCGAGCCATGCTTTCTCAGTTTTAAAATTAAATAATCTACATATTTATTATCCCTTCTATCAACATCCACGGATTAACAAATTATCGCTTATTAATAATACGAATAAAACAATAATAATAATTACTAACTTCTTTTTAATGGAATCTCTCATATCTTAAAATATTTTCACAGCTCATTCATTAGGTACATAGATAACAAAACATAATTTTGTTTAGATGGACACACAAAAAAATAAAATAATATTTTACGAGAAGTAAAAGTTTGTATTCAACATGTGCAAATCGTCGCAGCATGTGCAAATCGTCGTGTTTGTAACCAACTTTTCCTCATATAATATAATTTTTTATTTTGGTGTTCTGTAGTTTTGACTATTTGAAAATAGATGGTGCACTCATGGGTTACAGAAACAAGCTTTAATAAAATATTGCATTACTAAAAGTGGCGTTAGTATCGCGGATCACGCAATTGCTCGCAATGATTTATCTCCTTATTTTTATTTCTGATAACACCATTCCAAAACATCAAAGGGGTGTCCCGGTTTTCAAAATCTCAGTAAACAAAATCCTGGTTTTCAAAATCCCGGTTTTGTATAAAAAAATCGCGGTTTTTAGGAAACCCCGGTTTGAATTTTTAAAATTTGACGGGAAAATGGGCCTCTTAAATGATTTTTTGACAAAATTCAAAATAAGTTTGCGATAAAGTTTTAGAAAATGGCTAATAGGGATGCAATTTGGCCATTTCTTAAAATTTTTTGTTGAAATTCGATACGTCCGATGGAAATGGGATTCTAATGCTGTGTGCCTCAGGTCGACTTTTTCTGCTAAGCTATATGAACTAAACTTTTTGAGGTGACCTTACGCTATTCGCCGCCAGCTTACAAACGAAAAGTATCCTCGCGAGGTAATTTTTCAATTTAGTTGTCAAATGTCATTATTTGGTATTTAATGCAAATTTGTACAAATTTTTACGTAAAACTTTTTTTTATTGCTTTATAACTTTTTTTTGTTTTATTTCCAAATAATACAACTTCCATATCATCTTCCATTATTTTAATTTAATTTAATATTTCCTTTATCCACGAAAAGTTGACAATTTAGTATTTCGAATAGTCAGGTACAGCTTATTAAAAATTATTTATTGAGCCAATAATAACTATTGTAATAAAGTTGTTATAATGGTTTAGGGTTCGTTTTTAATTCGAAAGCTCAGTCATTAAATTGTTTTATTTTATTTAAAATAATAACAAGCCCTAAACCATTGGCAACTTTATTAAAATAGGCACATCTTGTTTTGTTGATGTTACTGCCACCTATGAATGTTTATTTTGAATTACTGAAAAATTTAGTTTAGTTCATAATTTAATCGAAAAAATCGACCTGAGGCATACAGCGTAAAATGATTTTTCGATAAAGCGGTCAATAGAGATAGAAATAGGACAAATCTTAACCGATTTTGTTGAAATTCTACACGTGCGATGGAAATGGATTTCTAAAATGATGCAAGTACAAAATGTTGCATAACAAAATGATGTAATTATTTTTCTTTTTAGTAGCTCCTACCTCACCTTAAGCTCAAATCCAAAGCCCCTCGGAGGGCTAGGGGGGGGGGGGGGGGGTGGTAAGCGGATTGTCTACCGACCAAATGTCAGGGGCAGGATGCAAAGGGAATTTTCATCTATACAGATTACGATCTGTGATGAAATGGAACACATCTATGAACCCCTGTCGGAGTGCAAAACTCATGGGCCGACCCATCTTCCATGCCAGTATACGTTGGCATGGGCTATGTAATGTGCAGATGGTGATAAAAATCGGACCTATAGCCGTACGTCTTCGATTTCGGAAAATAAACCGTGCAAGAGCAGCGAGTGCTTCCGCCCCAAAAACTAAAAAAACAAAAATATTGTCATTTAAATTTGTTATAATTTAATATAAACGACGAATTGAACTCAATCGTTTCGTACTGAAAAGCGGGACACTGTGTATGATGTGATTTTGTGTCTTTGTGAAGAACAGCACTCGATATAGCACGAACGTGTGATCAATTCTTATGTAAAATTATCAGTCATTCTTCTGATAATAAAAATTTAACGTATGCTGATTTGCAGAAAATAATATTGAGAAACCAATGACGTATTTCCAAATTTTTATATTCACTGGACAATTTGAGACGGAATTTTTATCTCACACGATGATCCAAATTATTCCATACAATGCTACCCAATTTCGTAAAACAAAATTTAGTTGCGGCGCAACACCAAAACCAGCCCAGCGTGATTATAAAATCACAATCGCCATTGATGATTCGAACTCGATGGATTCTCACACTAGAATCAATATCGTTGATATCGCAAGTGCTAACTCTGCTCGAGAGCGGAAAACTAAATGTGATTCCGTTTGGTGAGAAACCGCAAAAAAACAATTTAATGGTTTGTAATTAGTAAATACGTTTAATTTTGCGCAGAATCAGAGTCGGAAAGCAAAATTATTAAGTTTTACCTGTATCGTATTTGGACGACGGCGGTTCGTCTGGAAACGGATTATTCTGGAATCTGTTGCTTATCACAAGTGACGGTCGAAATATATAAATATATTTAGTGAGGGCGAGGAAAAAGTCAAAAATTGTGCTAAATTAGCGCGGCTTCAGCATATTTTTATTGTGTACGTTATTTTCGACAATCCAGCGGATAAACACTCGATACTTGATATTCGAGTACCGAAATTTGGTACAGATAAGAGAGACAGTAACGATGATATATATATATATATATATATATATATATATATATATATATATATATATATATATGTATATATATATATATATATATATTGTTTTTAGGGATTTGAATCAATTTCCTATGGTGCTAAGCGACGCAATGCGCTTATAAATAGTTTGAATTGATTATTTATTTATTTATATTGAAATAAGTCTGCAAATTTAAAGATACAAAATAAAATAAATCCGCGTTGGATTTGAAAATTTGAAATATAAAAGTAAAGTAACAAGAAAAAATCACTGAGAGGCATAAAATTACCTTAACCTACTTTTAAAACTATCTTTAGTTAAACAGAAAACAAATAAATGGTTAATTCTATTGAAACTTTACACATCATCTTCACTGGTTCATTATCGCCATAGTTGGTTTTGTGTCTATCTAAGTGCAGGAAGTCATGATCTCTTAATGGTCTACCAGGAAAATTTATTTTAATTGACTTTAGCACATCCGGTCCGTCGATTAGGCCTAGTAGATTACGTTAAATTACCAATAAATGTACTTTTTAGCAATTCGCGTCTATTTTGTAGAGTTGTCAAGTTGTAAGTCTTGCACCCGGTTAAATATGGTGGTAGTATCTGTATGTTCACGTGGTATGGTAGATCATAGTCATATACTCAGATCAAGTAGCGGATAAACTTCATTTGAATTTTCTCAATACTCTGGATATGATCATGGAACGGACACCACACATTTACAGCATATTTCAGCTGGGATCGAACGTAGACACAATACAGGATCTTAATTGTTTCCACATCAAAATTGTCACCCGTCCAACGTTTGACAAAACCGAGCATGGAGTTCGCCCTAGCGATGTACCACAGCTCAATTTGCTTCGTAAAGTTCATATTTTAACGAAAGTAACCCCTCTAGGTCTTTAATCTCAAGTACTAGAAAATATGTTCCAAAGCTTTACAGTGGCTGATGGAGTCGAAAGGTTTTGCAAAGTCGGTGTATATTACGTCAACTTGTTTGTGCTTCTCAATTTCTTTAAGTAGTAAAGTGAATTCTATGAGATTTGTAGATACTGATTTTTTAGGCATAAAACGAGAATGTGTTGAATGAGTGGCATATTAATATAGTTCAAATAATTAAGGTATAGCAGATATAGATGTAATACCTCTGTAGCAAGAAACATCATTTCTAGATCCAGTTTTGAAAATAGGCGTCGCTCTAGTTATTTTCCACTTTTGTGGAAAAGTTGCCAATTTCAATGACTGATTGAACGGAATACCATCTGGACCACATCCTTCTCCGAATCCTACCAATGCTCGCTGGATGTCTGCTGGCTCGACGCGTTAAGTAAATATGAATGTACTATATTCACTAGTGGTTGAATCTTTATAATTATCAATGTCTTCCGCTTTATAAACAGATTGGAAAACTCAGCATATATGTTGGTTGACCTATGTGGATCACAAGACTTTTAAGTGTCTGGGATCACCTTTTATTTTATCCTTTAGATTGCGAATATAGTTTCTGTATCTCTGTTCAAAATAAGATTCAAAATTATGATTATATGCAGTAAATTTCTGTTTACTATCGTGGGAACACAATTTGGGGTTTTCTTTATAATCCTTGTGTTTTTTGGTTTTAAGACTGACAAGTTGATCGCGATACCACGGAGTATATTTGTTCGGTTTGCTCATAGACACGGGAATGAATAAATCAGTTCCTTTAAATAGATGTGTGTAAAATGTTTCCACGTTTTCATCTATGTCATCGCTGTTAAACTCGGCATTCTAATTAATTTTTTTTAAATATTGTTGTAAGTTTTTCGAATTTGAATTTCTGAAGTTGTAATATGGTTTCCGGTTTTGATAATTTTGGAACCTGTTGTTCAATTTGGTTTCCAATATTATTTCTATTGCTTTGTGGTGAATATCATTAATTACGAAAGGTGTTGGTGATTCTTCTTTTCTTAATAAAACTGATTCTTTAGCTAAAATACGAGGGTTGGCTTTTATATTTCGGGATTGGACAACCCTAGTGTTGCAATCTGGCAACTGACAGCTCTATCGTAAAGTTTGTCATTTTTGAGATTATACGTACTCAGAACGTTTTGACATTTGAGCGCTATTTGTGTTGTTTACAGTACTCATTAACTCAACATCTCGGCGAAAAAATGGAATTAAATCGTGAACATTTTCGTGCGATTATTTTTTACAACTTTCCACGTGGATTAAGGCAGCAAGAGTGTATGGATGAACTTAATTCAATTTTTGGCGATGAAGCTCCATCAAGGACCAGTGTTTATCGATGGTATGGTGAATTCAATCGAGGTCGTAGTTCACTCCAAGACGAATTTCGTGTAGGTCGTCCAGAATCAGTTGTTGTTCCGGAAACCATTGATGCTGTGCGCGAACTGATATTGCAAGATCGTCATGTGACCTATCGTGAGAGACAACTTTAGGCATTAGTGGGACCAGCATACATTCAATATTGCAGAAACATTTGAATGTCAAAAAAATTTGTTCGCGTTGGATCCCACACAATTTGTCAATCGCTCAAAAAAAGGCTCGTGTCGATTGGTCGAAAGAAAAGCTCAAAAAATACGATCGCGGTGCTTCAAAACACGTCTATGACATAGTGACAAGTGATAAATCGTGGATTTACGCGTATGAGCCCGAAAGTAAACAGCAGTCGACTGTATGGGTGTTTCAAGATGAACCGAATCCAACAAAAGGTGTTCGCGCACGAAGCACTTGCAAGCAAAGCAAATGATCGCCTGTTTTTTCGGAAAAAATAAATGTATGGGGTGGTTGGGAAGTTGATTGTGTATAAACTGTCGATTATCATAATTGTTGTCACACAGATTGACGCTAAATGGAAAAATTTTCTACGATTGTGTATTTAATTCGAGAGTGCTGAAATAGACCAATATACGGAACAATCACAATAACACCATTACAATTGAAAAAACCAAAATAAAAAAAATTTGTGGAACTCGGGTACACCTTTTTTCTCTTGTTATAGGAGACATTAAGGACAAACCTGCACCGGTGTCGAATAAATATTTTAAATGTGTGGAATGATCAGAAACATACAACTGTATTAATTGCGTTTGTTTAACCACTTGTGCCTCCACAAGTGATTTATCGTCTACATTTTCTTAGTAAAGCTCCTTAACTAATACCCTTGACAGACTAGGGTTTAGCTAAACGCGTTTAGCTAAACTAGTTTAGTTAATCTACTTCAAAACCAATTAGATTGACACATTATGACTATGAGGCTTAGCAAACCCTGTTCAATAATAAAATACGGTAGCGCTATGTATCCGATATCGGTATTAAACAAATGTCATTGTCATTGCTCAGTTCTGAACTATTCCGTTATTATACAGAACTATACAGAACAACGATATTTCATGAAAACCATACAATTTTTATGACTGCTTTTTCTGGTTATACATATACATTTCTATTAAATCAAAATTATGAAACAGTTTGCTGTCGGCAAATAGTTTCAAAAATAATATCCCTGTTCACATTACCTCCAAGCGGCATTAGCCCGTAGCTCAAAGGGTAGAGGTATGTATGGTCGTGGGGGATGAAGGTGTGAACAGAGCCTAGTATACCGCTAACATTTTTGATGTTGAGAGAAAGACGTCTCGCCCAATCGCGAGTGAGCTAAGGAGGGGGAACCGTGAGTACCATTACTAGCAGATGGCCTACCCATTCGGCATGAGCCACACAAGATCCGCTGATTATTCGGCCTTTACCACATTATTATTGGCAAGGTGTCCGATTAATCAAAACAAAAAAAAAATATCTATAGTTAAGTAACGGCGCGTGGCCGCGGGTTAGTAATAAGAAAGGTGCTTGGCCATGCACCTTGTTACTATACTAGTCAACAGCGGGAATTTCCGACGAAAAACGTCACACGAAATTCCTTGTTTACTAGTACAGCCTGGACTGGTTGTATGTTAGTTCCTTTTTTTCTGTTTCCTGTGAATAAAAAAAATATTCATACTTACCACGTTAATCCAAATCCCAAAAATAGAAAAATAAACTGACTTTTCTTAAAATTTTGCGCCTTTCTTGTTCTCCCAAATTAAACTTTTTTTTATGTTCAAATACAATACGACTTAGTCCAACAATGATCTCAAACGATTTTATGAAGACTGCCACCGTCTGCCTTCCAAATCATAATCCCCTTTCTCAAACCAAAATCAGACTATTTAAATGATTGAAATCACCTCTAAATAGCCCCCCCATTTCCGTTAATAATCCACATAGAAATTCAGGGTTTCGGATATCACCAATAATCGCATACATATATTTTGTTGATTAAGCAACATGTGCCAAAAATCAGAAATTTCCATGCGATTATTAGTTGAACGACATTACAATTATATTTACTGGAAACTTGGGAAATTGAGTGCAGTGTACTTACTTATAAGCAATATTTACGAACAACAACCTTGAACGTTGTTGTAATACACACACTGGGTAAACTCATATAAAAATGGTTTATTCAGGTAAATACATTTATTATGTTATTTGAGTAACATAAACAATTTGTATACATTTAGAAAAATTACATTAAAATTTAAGGAATATTGTGCAGGTCATGATTAACACTGCATATATGTATACAATTGTATCGGGTAGTTTAGATAGGTTGAAAGTAGTAACGAGATTTCGATTTGTCTAAAGACAATTCGTTACAATTATTTAATTTCAAAAAAAATTAAATTATAATTTTAAATTGGACCAATTTGAAAATAGCTATCGCGAACTCTACTCGATTGTTTTAAAAAAACAGCTTTTATTTGTCATGGTATTACAATACGCACTCTACGGTACGTCGAATGCACAAATGTGTATGTTGGGCCAAAACACATACAAAACTCAATTTTTGACATGATTCGTTTTTGTTACCCACACAATTGTGATGGCAGGCAGGAAAAGGGATAGAACCTAGCCTGCCCAGTATACACAATTGTGTATGCCAATTTTGATTACGAGAAACGAATGTGTCAAACATAGAATTATGTATAAATTGAACACCAGTATACACATTTTTGCATACCACTTAATTTAGATTTGGTCAGAAAAATAACACTAACTATAATAATAATAAAATAATTAACATGTTATCAAAAACAAATAATTAATATGTTATATAATTTATGTGTTATCAAATTATTATGCTCTTTTTTAAGAATTCCCATTTAACTAAAAGATCCGTTAAAATACGGAAGACATTACAACCTCTTATTATTTACATACACATTTGTGTATGTTGAAATTAAATTGAAGCAAAAAAAGAATTTGAACTCGAAAGGGAAAACCCAAAAAGTAAGCGGCATCTATCATTGTATCACAGCACTAGATGGCATTGTCCTATTTATAAATTTTAACCTTCATTGTTAGATGGCGCTCTCACTAAACCCATTTTTATGCGATAAACTTCAAAATATTGAGAGATTACTGCACTAAACTCGTTTAGTTACTAAACCTAAAACAAAACCCGTTTAGCTAATCTCGAAGTTGACACATTAAGAGATAAACTCGAAAAAATGATTAAAAGCGTTTAGCTAATCGCTAGTCTGTCAAGGGTATAAAGACGTCACCAACAGTTAATATTTTTTTTTTACCGATGATGATCTGTTACCATAGTGTCGCTCTTTAGATGATAATAGTGTCTGAGTTTGTCATTCGAATTTATTGATCCTTTGGATCTGATTAGCCTTTAGATTCCGGGTACAAGATGCCTTTCCCGCAACAATTCTGTTGTTAAATTAGCTATGTTTTACACTAAAACTATGAAATCGCGTCAGTTAAGAGAGAATGGGGTTACATTTAACATTTTTACCAGTTGATGCTAAAATACTATACCGAAATTCTTAGAACAATTTTAAAAGGAAGATTTTCACATGATATATAAGCTGTTTGCACCTTTAATGGTTTAATAATGTTTTATTAATGTAATAAAGACGTAAGCAGACAACAGCATAAATTATTAAGTTGGAAATAGCATTAAAGTTTATATCAATTTAATTCCATCTAACAACTAGACTTTATCAAAATTTCATCACAAACAAAAACATTCTTATCATTTCGAACTCCTTTGTATCTCATACTCGTAAAGAGATAAAATCTGTGTTTACTCGTACGCGTGGTCCCGTATTTATAATTCCCATCGGAATACTATAAAAATACATAATGTTGTTACGTATAAGAGTATATGAAATTAAATATTTATAAACTACTGTTATTTGCTACTTATATTCTATTATCTTTTAAATGTTTACAGTAAATGTATGGAACCATTACCCAGATAGACTATTAGCAGATCCATTTTATAACAATTTAAAATTACACCACCACCATCATCATCATCATCATCAGATGGATACAATACACGGCTTGTCACAACATCAGCAACATCAACCGTATCCCGATTCAACCTCTCATCATCAACAGCAACACCATCAACATTTACATCAAAGCTTAAATCCTTTAGGTACAAATTTAGATGAAAATGGTGGTGAACCACCCCCACCACCACCTCCACCACCCTATCATCATGCCTACAACGGCTATCGAACAAACCATCATCTTCATCACCATCACGACAGTTCAACGGTCTCATCGACTGCGCCCGATTTGGGTACCGGCCAAATCCCCATCGAACATGCAATGAATGTTTATCAACCGGGTAATACAATACATCAGCGTCGCGGTTCTTTACAATTGTGGCAATTTTTAGTCGCACTCCTAGATGAACCGACCTCAAGTTCAGGCTGTATTGCGTGGACGGGACGTGGCATGGAATTTAAACTTGTCGAACCAGAAGAAGTGGCTCGGCGATGGGGTTTACAAAAAAATCGACCCACAATGAACTATGATAAGTTGTCGCGTAGCCTGCGGTACTACTATGAAAAGGGAATTATGCAGAAGGTGGCTGGAGAACGGTACGTTTATAAATTTGTATGTGATCCGGAGGCCCTATTCAATATGGCCTATGGTGGCAATAATAACAATAGCAGCAACAGTAATAATAATAATTGTATTGATAATCGTAGTAGTACTAAGATTGGTAACAACAATAGTAGTAGTAATAATAGTAATAATACTAGTAGTAATCAAAATAGCAATATCACAACATTAAATGCTCAAGAAAGAAATTCTGGTCACTATTTCTGAAATATGTATATCTTAAGTATAATAAATATTTAATTTAACATTGTAATTAATTAATTTATTTATATAATATTCATTATAAAAATTAAATAAATAAATTAATCAATAAATATGTATAAATAATATTTTAGCTGTTGCAAAAATATAAAAAATTGTAAAATATATTTCTCACAATTACTTGCACCAAGAAGCACCTAGGTTTTCGGAAATATAAAATTCGAATTAAGAAGGTAGGTTTTTATTTGGTGCTGGTAACTTTGGCTAACTTTTGAACTGACCAAACCTGATCTTAAAACCTCAACTGGGATAATAGAAAAATTGACAGTGTTCTGTTGGTCTAATTTAACGATAACAAATTGGAACGCTCTCCTGATACAAAAAGTATTTCGTCAGAAACTGACGTCGGCGTATGCAATAATTCCAGATTATTTATTATCCAGCTTAGCGGTCGAGCGATTTAGCGATTCCCAAATAGGATGAGGCAGAGCGACCCTGAGCCATTCGAACGATGAGTATTAGACGCATTAATATAGAGTTATGCGCGTGAACTTTTTCCTAAATATTTCCTAAAAACAAAAACAAAAAATTAGGAATAGTTTAGGAAATACTTCACAGGCCTATATAGAAATGTGAAGTTTTTCTTAAAACTCTACTAATGTATCTTAGTATTAGTGAGTATAATACACAAAAATAGATCGACTACACGATGAACGATTGATTCAATGATGATCCAAAACATGTTCAACAAATCTGATCAACGGCTACCCGAATAAAGAAAAGTTTCTTAATGAAAGTGTTTTTTCTGAATTTAAATAAATGTTTTTAATTGATTGCTGATTTAAGAAAAGTTGATAAAAATGAAGTAATAAAAGGTGATTTAATGTGTGCGATTCTTTATTAATTTTCAAAATATTTTAAGAAAAGTAAAAAAAATTAAATGAAATGTTTTATTTTTAATTATTTAGGAAATGATTTTAGAAAACAATTGAAAAAATATGTAATTGAATTTTTTTAGGAAAATTTTGAAATTTTTGAAATTTTTTTTACTTAATAGTTTAAAATTATAAATATAATTTGACACTTGAAGAATTGTATAAATTCTGGAAAAGCGAAGATTTAAGGTCGGAAGTGAAAATTTTTTAAAGTGGGATGTGAAAAATTTAGCTTTAGTTAATAAACAATCCTACATTTACAATTTTTTTGAAAATGTATACTCCTTACCTGATTTACTCGATGTTCACAAAAAGTTTCAAGAAAATTGCTTGGGGCTTTGGGAGTCAAATTTGAATAAAACTCCAATAATTGAATTGCAGATCAATTAAATCGTTTTGCATTCATAATTTGCTTTCCTAAACCACCTTAGAGTTCGAAGGCATCAATAAGTGAAAATTTGTAGATAGATATTGGTCAGTTTAAGCTATGCAAAAAGTTTCGATAAAATCGTTTGGGGCTTTGTGGGTCAAATTTGAATAAAACTCCAATAATTGAATTGCAGATCAGTTGAATCGTTTTGCATTCATAAATTGCTTTCCTAAACCACTTTAGAGTTCGAAGGCATCAATAAGCGAATATTTGTAGATAGATATTGGTCAATTTAAGCTATGCAAAAAGTTTCAAGAAAATTGCTTGGGGCTATGGGGGTCAAATTTGAATAAAACTCCAATAATTGAATTGCAGATCAATTGAATCGTTTTGTATTCATAATTTGCAGTCCTAAACCAATTTAGAGTTCGAAGGCATCAATAAGCGAATATTTGTAGATAGATATTGGTCAGTTTAAGCTATGCAAAAAGTTTCAAGAAAATTGCTTGGGGCTATGGGGGTCAAATTTGAATAAAACTCCAATAATTGAATTGCAGATCAATTGAATCGTTTTGCATTCATAATTTGCTTTCCTAAACCACTTTAGAGTTCGAAGGCATCAATAAGCGAATAATTGTAGATAGATACTGGTCAGTTTAAGCTATGCAAAAAGTTTCAAGAAAATTGTTTGGGACTATGGGGGTCAAATTTGAATAAAACTCCAATAATTGAATTGCAGATCAATTGAATCATTTTGCATTCATAAATTGCTTTCCTAAACCACTTTTGAGTTCGAAGGCATCAATAAGCGAATATTTGTAGATAGATACTGGTCAGTTTAAGCTATGAAAAAAGTTTCAAGAAAATTGCTTGGGGCTACGGGGGTCAAATTTGAATAAAACTCCAATAATTGAATTGCCGATCAATTGAATCGTTTTGCAATCATAAATTGCTTTCCTAAACCACTTTAGAGTTCGAAGGCATCAATAAGCGAATATTTGTAGATAGATATTGGCCAGTTTAAACTATGCAAAAAGTTTCGAGAAAATCGCTTGGGGCTATGGGGGTCAAATTTGAATAAAACTCCAATAATTGAATTGCAGATCAATTGAATCGTCTTGCATTCATAATTTGCTTTCCTTAACCACTTTAGAGTTCGAAGGCATCAATAAGCGAATATTTGTAGATAGATATTGGTCAGTTTAAGCTATGCAAAAAGTTTCAAGAAAATTGCTTGGGGCTATGGGGGTCAAATTTGAATAAAACTCCAATAATTGAATTGCAGATCAATTGAATCGTTTTGTATTCATAATTTGCTTTCCTAAACCACTTTAGAGTTCGAAGGCATCAATAAGCGAATATTTGTAGATAGATATTGGTCAGTTTAAGCTATGCAAAAAGTTTCAAGAAAATTGCTTGGGGCTATGGGGGTCAAATTTGAATAAAACTCCAATAATTGAATTGCAGATCAATTGAATCGTTTTGCATTCATAATTTGCTTTCCTAAACCACTTTAGAGTTCGAAGGCATCAATAAGCGAATAATTGTAGATAGATATTGGTCAGTTTAAGCTATGCAAAAAGTTTCAAGAAAATTGCTTGGGGCTATGGGGGTCAAATTTGAATAAAACTCCAATAATTGAATTGCAGATCAATTGAATCGTTTTGCATTCATAATTTGCTTTCCTAAACCACTTTAGAGTTCGAAGGCATCAATAAGCGAATAATTGTAGATAGATACTGGTCAGTTTAAGCTATGCAAAAAGTTTCAAGAAAATTGCTTGGGACTATGGGGGTCAAATTTGAATAAAACTCCAATAATTGAAATGCAGATCAATTGAATCATTTTGCATTCATAAATTGCTTTCCTAAACCACTTTAGAGTTCGAAGGCATCAATAAGCGAATAATTTTAGATAGATACTGGTCAGTTTAAGCTATGCAAAAAGTTTCAAGAAAATTGCTTGGGGCTATGGGGGTCAAATTTGAATAAAACTCCAATAATTGAATTGCAGATCAATTGAATCGTTTTGCATTCATAAATTGCTTTCCCAAACCACTTTAGAGTTCGAAGGCATCAATAAGCGAATATTTGTAGATAGATACTGGTCAGTTTAAGCTATGCAAAAAGTTTCAAGAAAATTGCTTGGGGCTATGGGGGTCAAATTTAAATAAAACTCCAATAATTGAATTGCCGATCAATTGAATCGTTTTGCAATCATAAATTGCCTTCCTAAACCACTTTAGAGTTCGAAGGCATCAATAAGCGAATATTTGTAGATAGATATTGGTCAGTTTAAACTATGCAAAAAGTTTCAAGAAAATTGCTTGGGGCTATGGGGGTCAAATTTGAATAAAACTCCAATAATTGAATTGCAGATCAATTGAATCGTTTTGTATTCATAATTTGCTTTCCTAAATCACCTTAGAGTTCGAAGGCATCAATAAGCGAATAATTGTAGATAGATACTGGTCAGTTTAAGCTATGCAAAAAGTTTCAAGAAAATTGCTTGGGGCTATGGGGGTCAAATTTGAATAAAACTCCAATAATTGAATTGCCGATCAATTGAATCGTTTTGCAATCATAAATTGCTTTCCTAAACCACTTTAGAGTTCGAAGGCATCAATAAGCGAATATTTGTAGATAGATATTGGTCAGTTTAAGCTATGCAAAAAAGTTCAAGTAAATCGCTTGATGCCTTCTAAAGTGGTTTAGGAAAGCAATTTATGAATGCAAAACGATTCAATTGATCTGCAATTCAATTATTGGAGTTTTATTCAAATTTGACACCCATAGCCCCAAGCAATTTTCTTGAAACTTTTAGCATAGCTTAAACTGACCAGTATCTATCTACAAATATTCGCTTATTGATGCCTTTGAACTCTAAAGTGGTTTGGAGTTTTATTCAAATTTGACCCCCATAGCCCCAAGCGATTTTCTTGAAACTTTTTGCATAGCTTAAACTGACCAGTATCTATCTACAAATATTCGCTTATTGATGCCTTCGAACTCTAAAGTGGTTTAGGAAAGCAATTTATGAATGCAAAACGATTCAATTGATCTGCAATTCAATTATTGGAGTTTTATTCAAATTTGACCTCCATAGCCCCAAGCAATTTTCTTGAAACTTTTTGCATAGCTTAAACTGACCAATATCTATCTACAAATATTCGCCTATTGATGGCTTCGAACTCTAAAGTGGTTTAAAAAAGCAAATTATGAATGCAAAACGATTCAATTGATCTGCAATTCAATTATTGGAGTTTTATTCAAATTTGACCCCCATAGCCCCAAGCGATTTTCTTGAAACTTTTTGCATAGCTTAAACTGACCAGTATCTATCTACAAATATTCGCTTATTGATGCCTTCGAACTCTAAAGTGGTTTAGGAAAGCAAATTATGAATGCAAAACGATTCAATTGATCTGCAATTCAATTATTGCAGTTTTATTCAAATTTGACCCCCATAGCCCCAAGCAATTTTCTTGAAACTTTTTGCATAGCTTAAACTGACCAATATCTATCTACAAATATTCACTTATTGATGCCTTCGAACTCTAAGGTGGTTTAGGAAAGCAAATTATGAATGCAAAACGATTTAATTGATCTGCAATTCAATTATTGGAGTTTTATTCAAATTTGACCCCCATAGCCCCAAGCAATTTTCTTGAAACTTTTTGCATAGCTTAAACTGACCAATATCTATCTACAAATATTCGCTTATTGATGCCTTTGAACTCTAAGGTGGTTTAGGCACTCAGCTCGGCATTTAATTCGGCACTCAGCTCGGCATTTTGTTCGGCACTTAGATTGGGCAATAACGCAGCATGCGTACTGTAATGGAAAGTCGGTGGACACAGTTCTGCACGATCTAGTACGCATGATTGAGAAGTCTAGTTACTCGCAAGAGTATTGTATGGTAGCATTTCTTGACATTGAGGGTGCCTTTAATAATATAAAAACGGAGGCGATCATGGAAGGATTGTCATTTTTGAAGGTGTATTATCCTATAAGTAGGTTGATAAATCAGATGGTGGTAAGCAGAATTATTACCTCGGCACTGGGGGAGTCCACCATTAGAAGACGGGTGGTTAGAGGAACTCCACAGGGAGAAGTAATGTTCCCCTTTCTTTGGAGTGCAGTGGTAAATGGATTGCTGTTGAAACGGGAGAAAGAGGGGATGGTGGTTGTAGCGTATGCAGATGATGTAGCGATAGCCTTCTCAGGCAAATATCTGGATACGATGAGGGGTGTTATGCAGAATGCACTCCTGATCGTTACGAAATGGGCCGGCAAGTGCGGATTAGGGATCAACCCGTCTGCTGCTTGGTGTGTTTCATCAATGCGATTTTGAAGGAAGTGTAATTTTGAAATAAAACTCTCAACACAGTTTTTCAAAGCAACATCTATAATTTCACTGTAGGTAAAACATTTTAATCTAAATTTAAGAATCTATCCAAATTATATTTTAGAACATAAAAATTAAAAGTTGAATAGTACAGGGGCAAGGATCAGAAAATCCACGGCACACGTTCCGCACGGTAATCCTGATGTCAGTCAATGTAATCGGCCGGCTTAAAGTGATTAATCACATTTATAGTCCAATCTGATTCATTCCCTTTGGTAAATTCTTTGATAAATCGATAGTTGCATATGGAAATTTTGCTCCGATATTCGGGCAACATGCCTACATTCAATGGCGGTTGTTCGCCACGTTCTTGCATCTCCTTCAAGCCGCGCAACACATGAAATACCATCGTGATTTCGACAAATCGTTTCTGTATATTTGCATCGTTCGTTTCGTCAAACATGATTCCAACTTGGTACGGAAACGAAAAGTAAATATCATCTTTGTTGCAAGCTAATTCACTACGCTGGGCTACCGACATTTTCGATATGGACTGCTGTAGCGTTGGGATGATTTCGTCGCTCACTAAACCATCAAGACTATTAAGATCACCAGAAGATATTTTATGTGATACCACCTGGAAATGACAAACGTATAAGTGTTATTTATATAATATTGATATTATATTAGGTAGGCCTACCTGTAAAGCATGTTTGGTTGCGGCTGTAAACTCGGATAGATTAAATTCCCGATCGAAATACGGCCGAATTATTAAATTGACTAAGATAAAATTTTTTATCGTTTTCAGGACTGATGGCCAAACAATTTCTGGAAATTCCATTAATTGTGGCAGACTACGTCTCGATTTACGCTCATCTTGTGATAAATCTGATTTTTCTCCACCTTTCTCGCCAACCGAATAATTTCGTTTGGAGGTTATGTTACAAGTAAGAAAATCCCGTTTTAAACTATTTATGCCTAACGATGTTTGAATATTTTTGTATTTTTCTAAAACACTACACGATGTCGATAATTGCTTTATATTCAATTTAAACAAATTACGAGAACTTTTATTTATTACATAAAATGTATTGTAAAAAATTCTCGTTTTATTGAAATGACAGAACACTACAGCCATTATTATTTATTTACATTTGTGGAATGGGTTTTGACATATCATTTTAATGTTTCGAGTGACATCTGGTAAAAGTATAAATCGTTTCATAATAAATAATGGGAAATGGTTTCACTGTATATAGGGAAATTTAGTTAGGACACCAAACATTGTGGTTTGTGGGATATGATTTTAAAATGCGTGTCGTGTTAGTGAAACGAGTTTTAAGGATTGTCACGCAGCACGCTTTCCGCTTTATACATATGTATTAGAAATAAGCATCAATTATTTTTAATTTTATTTAAACTATTTAACGGCAGATATGCTATTTTTAAAATAGCTACAGTTAGACTACTCATAAAAACACGCGCTTTAAGGTATAACGTGTAGGTTGATTTTTATAAAATATTTTTAATTTAATTTACGATCATATTTGTAGAGGTGTGAAGGAAATCTTTTTTACCAGCTTAAGGTCCGCATATTAGACAATTTATGCACGTTTTAATAAAATCGTTAAATCAGTAGATTACGTTTGCAAACTAAAAATTACTTTAAACTGGTTAGATATTGAAGTCATTAAAAAGTTAATTCGAGACCAAAAATGGAATCTAAAGGCATCAACTAACAGTGAACTTGCACGACGTTCATCGCTAAACAATATCTCTGAAGTCATAATTTGAAGTATTAAAGGAGTAGATTTCATCTAATAGAATGCTGATCGTTGATAGTGCTGTGAAACTGAATGTTTCAGGCATTAGGTGTGCTGAAAAAGTTTCTAACTGTTCTACTGGTGGGTTGCCGGTATCTCATTAAATGTGGCTTTAACAGTACCTCAAATATACATATATCCTCGTTTTCATCATCTGTATCATAATGTTGATCACAAATCGGTTTGGTCATTTAAGTAAACAGAACATTTAAGTAATTTTGTTTGGTAAAAAACCAGCATCTTAACAATGAAAGGAAACAAAAATAAGGTTAGTTATTATATTCCGTGGTTTAGGTGTATATTGTATTTTTCATTGAAAAGTTTAATGTTACTGAGAATCAGAAATGGCAGTGCTGCAATATCAACAAAAATCATCTGGAGATTCTAACCAGTTGGAACCAGTTGGAAAATTTTATATCACTATTCTAGTGGAAAACCAATGCTAAGATCACGCGACAACGTTTAACTCCAACTTGTTACAGTGGCGCCCAAGATGAAACCGGTAATCTTTTTAACAACTATAATTTTAAGTCTACGAATATTAAAATCAAGATTATGGCTTCATCAAGGATATGGCGTCGGTAATTATCGTTTCCAAATAAATTCAGAGTCAGAGACATTACTGGCAACATTTCTCAAAAAATAGTATCCCTGATGAACATATTATTATTAGAGAAGGATGGTACAGCCGAGCCTCCTACTCGGGCTCATAAATCAGCCCACAATTTTCCGATGCGCGAAGTGACGCTGTTAATCTCAAGATTAACCTCAATCCAGAATGATGTGGAAGTATTGTTGTGACACCCAAACAAAATGTCGCAGTTGAAACGGAGAAATTGGATGAACTCTTGACCATGCTATATCACGTACAAGGTCGGTTGTCTTGTCTTAGGACTAGTAAATCTGTAGCACCATTCGGACGAGGATAACGTTACCGTGAATACCAAATCAGAAGCCGGGCTACGTAATTTAAATATTGTAAATGGTTTGTCAATTCCCGGATTTTCTGATATGGTCATTACTCCAGAGTTTAGTAAAAGGCATGAAACCGGAGAAGTGTATTTGAGTGACAGTCCTATAGAAGATTTTAGTAAACCAATGTCACATGTGTAGTACTCACTTCCCCTGGCGAAACCGAAGACATTTTGGTTGAGCGCTTAGCTAATAAAATCGTGACGCCCAATGTTGTTATCTCAAAATAGTAAACATTCTGAACCTTCCCACAGTTACGTCAAGATATAAATAATTATTCCCAGATACCAATGCCCACTTTGATTTCCCATATTCCACCTCCAATAGTGAAATCTAGCTGTAACAACAGTGCAAACTCAACGCGTACCATTCCACGCGGAATCTCTTTGCCTGCCGTAAAAAAATCGAGAGATCTTGATATTACCAAATAGAATATATTAATTTCCGGTGAGGTCCGCGCAGGACAAGTGTTAAGCGTTTTTTTCTACCGGGGGAGTGTATGGCCAAATCAAATGGGGTAGCACCGGCAAATTAACAGTAGATATTAGCGTACTTCTCCATGGTAATGCCTGGAACTGGTACTGAGTATTACTAGCAGATTATGACCTTGTTGATTGGGAGTCAATCAAGAACGGTATGACTAATCGGTTTCAGGATAGCGAGATTCGGCAAGCTCTAGAGATCCGTAGACAAAAATATAATGAGCCTTTCATGGATTATGCAATACGGGAAACGGGTATACCCGTAAAGAATTCGTTGAACCGAATTAGATGGGTAGCAGTGGTTTTCATGATGAATAAACGGCAAGTCTCGGAAGTATCCGTCGGATATTATGGCAGTGTAATGATTGCGCAACCAGACTTTCATAATGAAGTATCGTATTTTGACCATTCGATGTGTGAAATCGCCCCTAACATCAAGCCGAAGATTGTTCTGACTAAATTGTATAATATTCCTGTGAAAGCTTTGAAGTCATCAGTGTAATGCTGGAATTGTTTTGGAAGTGGCCATCTATTCAAATCATGTCCGTCAAGGAATAGTCGCATATTTTGTTACGGTTGCGGAGCGAATAACATTCTCAGTATCGATTGTTCAATATGTGAAGGAAAGTTTCGTTTGAGAAACGTGTACGCTGAAGCCAGAGTTTCGGGGCACTGAGCTTAAAGAATCGCACCCACAAAGGCCCTATGGAGCGGATAACGACTGAAGAAGCATCATCAAATACAGACCCCGAACTTTATGTCCGCAAACACAAGCCCTCCTATTTTTCGAATCTCAATCTTATCTTCTCTATCCTCTCCCGTTATCCGTTTCTAAGTCAACTCAAACCACCCCTACTAAATTATAGAGATTACATCGTTCACTTAAATATTTCAAATCCCGTCAGGTTTTAAAAAACTTAGACTTACATCAAAACCTGAAATACACAAAACTAATTAAACATTGAATTCTTTTTCGGAAACACCGTGGTAGTATATCGGACACGTAACAGCGAAAACGAAAATTTCCATAGCAGTCGTATGAAAGTGTTTTTTCGTGTTTACGTTTTTTGGGAATGCATATGCATACAAACCGTATTTTTATATTTTTCTTGAACGTGGCCGTATACATATACGCAGTGATAGGTTAGGTTAGGTTAAGTTAGATTTCAGTGGCTGCTATCGCACACTTAGGCCAATTACGGCCCATTGTGATACCACAGGATCCGACATCATAAACTCCCCTTACACCCATTTAGTACTATTTATATAGCGTAAAAGATTTCGCACATTACAGCTTTCGAGGTCAGGTCCATAGTATATTTACCGAAGTAATTATGTCTTCTACCCGCTAGCGCAGGGCATGAGCATAAGAAGTGAACAAGAGTCTCCTCTTCCTTCTCGTCCCTGCAGTTCGTTAGTGTGATTGATTAGAATTTTTGTGAGTGCGTCAAGTTCAGCACAGGCCATACTTGCTTCGCCACTCTACCGATTGGACTGGAGACCACCTAACATTTGCTAAAGCAACTGCTTTCCTATGGATTGCCGCTTTCAGCATAGACATATAGGTCTTCCTAAACATTCTCTTCCTGGGTCCAGTTGAAGAGTCGTACCGTACCTTGCTAATTCATCTGCCCTGCAATTACTCTCAACGTCAGAATGGCCTGGAACCCAGACCAACTCAATATTGAAATGTAAACCCCATCTCGTTTAGAGATGTGTGACAATTCAACGCCATCCTTGATGCCAGGGAAACTGAATCCAGTGAAAGAATGGCCGCCCGACTTTCCACATAGATAGTGATATCAGTCAACGATATCACATTATGCTTCAATCGCTATAAATTCAGCCTGCTACGCTGCAGTAGTCAGGTAGACGAAAAGATAAATTTATATTTAATTCCCACACAGAACACACCAGCTCCCACTTTACCATTGAGCTTGGAGTCGTCGGTGAAGAAATTAATGGTCTCGGCCTTGAAAAGGGGACCACTATTCCAATCCTCCCGAGAGGGAAGATTCACCTTGAAAATCTTGTCGAAGCAGAAACGGGGTGTTTTGTAGTCAAAATTCATCAGTCCATGCCTCCCTGAATTAACTATAGTTGAGTGCCCTTTTTGCATTCATTTTCAACCCGAAGTCGCTGATAGCCGGGCGGCCGTGCTAACCGCTATTTGCTTGCCGATAATATCCGACGGGAGAAGGTACAGCAAAACCGCTAGGGCACTAGTGGGGGTCGTTTTCAGCGCCCCACTAATGAGCAAATAGGCTGCCCTCTGCACCTTCGCCATCATGTTTTTATATGATACTTTCTCCAGAGCAGGCCACCATACACTCACACAATACAGCAGTATGGGCCTTACAACTGCCGTGTAAATCCAGTGCACCAGCTTTGGTACCAAGCCCCATTTCTATCGTGTTAAGTTTCCAACTGTGCTTTTTGTTCATAAGAATCCCTACTAATCTCACCTTATCAGTAAGGATCAGCATAGTATCATTCAGGCTTGGCAAAACCATTGCCAGAATTTTATACCTCCTGGTGAAAAGGGCCAGTTCTGTTTTAGATCGGTTAACCCCCAATCCACATCTGCTGGCCCACCCCGCAGTTATTGATAACGCATTTTGCATCACATCCCTAATAGTACCCAGTTGCTTTCCCAAGACAGCTATTGCCATGTCATCGGCATAGGCAACCACACCTATTCCTTCCCCCTCCAGTTCCAATAATAGTCCATTGATTACTACATTCGAGTGAATGGGAGAGAGAACACCACCCAGGGGAGTTCGCCGAACAATCCGTCCTTGATATCGAGAAACGCTACCAACGAGAATTCCTGAAAATCCAGTAACTTGTCAATTCCCCGAACCAGAGAGTATGTAATACAGCAACCTCTCGCAGAGATATTGCTACACTATGGAGGAAGAATAAGTACGTGTTTAAAGCAAACATCGAAGATATGTTTAGGGACATAAAAATCCGTTCACAATATCAAAGCTATACTAATTGATACTATGAAGGAACGACAAAGACACAATCAGCATTCATAAGCTGAAAGCGGTTCCGTACGGAACTGCCTTGCCTTATGTATAGCCACAAGAGTTGTACGCCAATTAGCGCAGGATGATGACGAAAAATATCCAGCAGCTAAAAGAAGCAGCCACTAAAATTTTTTATGCGGACGGCATAGTATCAGGAGCGGATAAGCTATTAAAAACATTATCGCAATGCAAGTACCAATTATTCAAACTCTTAATAGAAGGAGATTTCAACCTAAAAAAATAACCATATTGTTACGATTTTGCCTTGTCACTCAAGGTTCGAATCACTGGATTGTGAATAAATACAACTGCTTCAAATTTGAACTCACACAATTTATTTACACAACACAATTTATTATACAACACAAAATTAATAATTAATTATTACAATTATAACACACTTTTTAATTATCACTTTAATAATCGCTTTAATAATCACTTTAATAATCTTTCTATTTAACCTTCACTATATCATGTTTAAAATAAAACTCAGCATTCCACATCAACGCGCGCCTTTATATACCAAAATATTTGTTTCTAGAATAATCCTAAATGCGCAGCAAATATGTTAGTATAGACATGACGCCTAAATGTTGAGTATAAATCATAAATGCAATTGAACAATTAATGAAATTAACTTATTCTATTCTAATCTAGGTGTCACCGTAACAATATAATCGAAATAGGAGAAACTATCAAAACCCTTCTAATCTTATGGGTCCCTATAGAAGATATGTTCCAAATTAAAACCAACATGCTAGATATCGCCCATATCCAAGAATAAAGTACTTTCCGAAACTTCCAAATTATGTGATCCTAAAGGTTGATTACACACCGTTTAAAATAAAAGCAAAAATATAGGCAACAACGTTGGCGTTAGGTCTTAATTGGGACACAACACAAAATGGATTTGCTATGTTACCCATGTGATGAAATTAGAAAAAGTAAAGATACAAAGATAGGCAAGCCACATCGCATCGGAAAGGTATATGCAGCAGCAATTTACTATAAATCTATAATACTACGACAAACGAAAGCAAAGTAATTTTAATCACTGCTAAAGCATGGATCACACCTTTAATCATAAATTAACCATTCATGGAATGGAACTATGTGCATCTGTATTATTATCAAAATTAATCGGAAAAACCAAACAAACGTTACAAGAACCGTATATTAAAGCATTTGCATGGACGAATTCAATGATAACGTTAGCATGGGTTAGAGAGAAACCCAATAGACTTAAAATATTCGGTGCAAGCTGGACTTTTGAAATCCAATCCGTATGTTATTTCCATTACAATAGAGTATCTAGAGGTTTGAATCGTATCAGCTTGATAGATCATACTCCCTGGTGGAATGGCCCAAGCTAGCTTAGAGACTAGACAATTTTATTGGCAAATGGACTATATTTTTGTTTGTTGGTTTTTATTTGTATGTTGTTCGACGGCTTGTCGTTTAATGACAGGGACTTGCTCAAAACAAAAATAAAATGAATAAAAAATATATGTGTGTTATCATCTGCTTGATCGACTCCATGCTATATTATCATCTGCTTGATCGAGTTTAAATAAATTCTAAATATTTGACAGAGACTCTTTCAAATATACCCCACAACCACCAATTAAAGAAACCACAGAAGCGTCTAGATATGAAGTACGACAAGCAAAGATGAAAACTTCATATTGTAATTAATAGGACGTGTTCATCGTTTACAAAAGCATTGCATCTAAAACCGATAATAGGCAAAGCCGGATTACTGTGAGTAGGCGGAAGACTGCCTAACGCTAGAATTATTTTCAACATTCAACATCCAATAATAAATCCCTAAGAGAGGACAATAATAGTTTGTCAAGTAGAAGCAAGTCTAATATCACGACCTCTCCTCCCACTGTCATTGGATCCGAACGACTTTAAAACATCCACCATTTAGCACGACGAAAACATATGCAGGGAATAACACAAACGTTTTGGTAGATCTGGCTAACCGATTATTAAAGATGATCTACCTCCAGGAAAATGGCCGCTAGGAAGAATTCATGAGGTACATAGTGTTACCGATGGTTTTGTCAGAACGGTAACAGTCAAAAACTGCAGCCGAGGGTTAGTCGAGACAACCCAAACATTTGAGGCATACAATCAAGTTTTAACAACCATCCTGTTCCATGAAGAATTAACGAACCTTGATATACCCACTATATGCTGAAAATGGTGAAACTAAAAAACGTCTGAACCGTATTAACCTCATCCCCAATCTATTGATCCTAACTCCACACCAACTTCAGGAAAAGATCAAGCAAATCATCCCTTACGTAAAATTAAATCAGCCTATGTCATACAAACGGAAAGATATAGTGGCCACTAATAGTCACCGTCAAAACCATAAAAATTGAGGCAATGGCCATATTCGAGATCAAAATTCCATTAGTACAGGGACTCGATATAACATATATCATGCTATGCCAGTCCCAACTAATCAATAAGAATACATATACTCGTACATCAAGCCATCTTCAAATTATTTTATATGCGGCTCTCTTCGGAGAAACTGAAACCTTGTACCAACCTCAATGATAAGTACATTTGTGATGTACATCAGCCACTGAGTGAGTATCACTAAAATATTAGCAGCGGTGAAATGCAATTTTTGCAGCAGAGGAGTAACGTTTCGGCTCCGCCTTTTTAGCACTCCATCTAAAGGTTTTTACAAAAATGATGATTGAATTCGTTTAGTCAACGTTTGGTTAGGATTAGTCACCATATTTTAGCGTTTGGTCACCAATGGGTCAGTTTTTATTGTATTAATTCAATAAAATCAGGTTCGTCGTTTATTTGGGAGTTTCATTTTACAAAACTAATAAAAAATCCAATTGGAATACAGTAAAACCTCGATTTAACGGACTAATTGGGGAGTCCGTTAAATCCGAATGTTTTAAATTTAATCGACTATGGATTTTGCACTTGCTCTCCAATATGGCCACCTATAGGACAGAACACGTTTATCTCTAAACAGATTATGAAGGGATTTTGTTTGTTGGATGGAAATGTGATTCATAAACAGTTTTTGGAAGGTCATCTGGAATATGGCCATCTGGGAAGGAACTCAGGCATTTATTAGCTGATTTTGTTGGGATTGGGTGTGTTGGATGTAAATGGATTCTTAAATTATTATTGAATGAATTTCTGGAATATGGCCACCTGGGACGGAACTCAATCAATTCTTAACGGATTATGATGGGAATAATGGGTATGTTGGATGGAAATGGGATTATTAAATGCATTTTGGAAAAAGTTCTGGAATATGGCCAAAAATCGTTTAAGAATCTTATGTCCATCCAACATACCCAATCACATCATAATCGGTTAAAAATTGATCGATTTCCGTCCTAGATGACCATATTCCAGAATTTCTTCCAAAAATCATTTAAGAATCCCATTTTCATCCAACATACCCAATCCCATCATAATCGATAACCGAAAAATAGAAAATAAAAAAATTGTCCGTTAAATCGAGCGTCCGTTAAATCGAGGGTTTACTGTATACCATTTAGATAAAAATATTTTTTTTTCAAAGAACTGCCATCTAAAGTGGAAGACATAAGATATAATCGATTAAATTTTTTCGTTCTTCATAACTCGTTGTGGATTGGCCACTAGTTGATTTCGTTTGGTCATCCCTACATAATGATTTATTGTGAAAATTCGTTAAAACCTCATCATTTCCGCACGATTCGAAGTGTTCGGGTATGAAAAATTGGCCGATGCTCTAATAATTTTTACATATGACGATTTTTACATAGGGTCAAGTTTCCAGCCCCGAACACTTCGAATCGAAAATTATGAGTTTTTAACGAATTTTCACAATAAATCATTATGCAGGGATGACCAAACAAAATCAACTAGTGACCAATCCTCAACGACTTATAATGAACGAAAAAATTGAATCGATTATATCTTATATCTTCCACTTTAGATGACAGTTCTTTGAAAAAAGAAATATTTTTATCTAAATGGTATATTCCAATTGGATTTTTTATTAATTTTGTAAAATGAAATTCCCAAATAAGCGACGAATTTGATTTTATTTAATTAATACAAATTTGATTTCGTTTTATCGCAATAAAAAGTGACCCATTGGTGACGAAACGCCAAAATATGGGGACCAATCCTGACCTAACGATTACCGAACGACATTTGATAAACCCTGGATTTTTTTTTGAATTTTTCATTAGTTATTAACCGTTTAATCGTAAGTGACCAAACGATAAAAACTAGTGACCAATCCTGATCAAGCGATTTAAATCATAACTTTTGTTAAAACCTTTAAATGGAGTGCTAAAAAGGCTACGCCTAACGTTCCAACTATAGTTGTGAGATCCACAAACTGGACATTATCTCATTATTGATTCTACTACTCCGACACAACGGGTTGTAGTCAAATTGTAAAAGGTTTTTTATAATATATAATATGCGATATAAACAGCGGAATAATCGAAACAACAACCACCTTCATCGAACGAGAGAGAATCTTAACAGTGGATTCACTCTGTGTGCTGCCACGTTAACAGGATACAGCAGTTAACTGGAAGATTCTTACTTAGTAGCTCAAAATTCAAACTGTCCGTGTTTTGGAGCTCGATGAGCTTAAAAATCGACATTTCATATCCGTCCAACATTGAAATATTTAGTTTTTGCAAATCAACGTTGAAATATTTGATTTGTGAATTTCGAGAGTTCATAAATAGTTCACAATTCTGTAATATTGATTTTCAAGTTTTCAAAGTGGGGAGGCCAGCTCAACAGTGGTTTTCAAATCAATGACAACTGAGTCGCTTGAAGAACAGTTTTGTGAAAGATCAGAACAAAAGTGGTTACTGGTTTAATGAAGAGAAAACTAACGAGTAAACAAGAGAAACTGAATTGAGAAATTAGTGGTACTATTTTTTGATAGGCGAGGAAAGAGTTTTCGCCAACGCTAGAAAGTAGATAGGAAATTATTAAAATTTCCCCAATTTTACAATATGGCATCCAAGTGGTGCTATTACTATTATTATTTCCACTAATTTAGATTATGTTCAATCAAAACAAATAAAAATTGATTCTCAATACGTTATTCCGGTACCAACCAACTTCATATTTTGTTAGTACGTTAAAACACTTCAATATACTAAAAGTTAAAACCTTTGTGCCTAAATCGCATATCAAAAGAGCTTTTGTCGCTCTCGAATATAAACTCGCACCCACAATGTACGATTGTAACCACACCAATTTTTAATTTCAGAATCATTAACCATAATTAAAATTCAAATATAGACAACAACAACAAACAGTAACAAATCCTCTTCACTCTCTCCTCGAAAATGAATTTAATTAAATTTTCGTATTTTTTATTTTTTTTTGTGTTGAACTTTGAAAATTCAAAATGTTAAAGGAAAAGGTCAACATCATTGGGGAAAACAAACGCGAAGCATTTTGTATATATCGCTATATCTAGTCTATATCCGAGAGATAAGATAAATAAAAATTTACGAACGATTAAAATCAAAAGCAAATAGCAGTAACAAAAAAAAACAAAATAAAATCGGAAAATCTCATTCCAAACTTTCATGATTACTATTATTGTTATTATTATCATCAATCCCCATGATTAAAATAACACACCATCCATATTATCATCGAGCACATACACATAGCCTACATATCACCCCCCCCCCCCTCCTCCTCTTATAATACGGATAAATTTTTATTTTGATTTTATTATTCCGTTCATAAAAATTTTCCACACAAAACAGGAAAATTGATCAAAATGAAAATGTGTATATATAATTTTTCCAACCAATCCCCACAAAGTTCATAACAAATGACGCACCAATCGGATTACTCTATGACATTCGAAATGTTATGTATAAAGCATACGAAAAAAAAAAAAAAAAAATGAAAAACTTTTTCGATCTCGCAGTTGTTGTTGTTGTTGGTGCTGCCGATGGTGTTATTGTATAAATGGGGAAAATTAACCCACTTTAACCCGCACTCGATTTTATTTTGTTCCATAAAACAAAATATCATAAAATCTCTCACAACATCATGTTCTTGCTTATTTTTTCTCGTTTTTATTTTTCGGTTGGGAAATCTACTATGTGCGGTGGTGGTGGTGTTGTTGTTATTCCTGCTTTTCCAGTACACAGCAAGTAGGAAAAAATCAATAATATTATTATTGTTAACAGAAAATTTGAGTTTTCCGATTTTTTTTTATTGGAGATAGTTAAGTTTAGTTTCGAAACGAGATGAATTTTGTATTTCATGTATGTGGGTAGGTTGGTATACGGTGGTAGCGTATGCGGTATGAGATGAACATCGAATTTGCCCGGAAGATTTGGAAACACATATAAAATTTAAGTGATGTGATGGAGGATAAATTGATTGTTTTTTGTAGAATTCGATTTTATCACAATTTGTTTTATTCCACCATCAATCTTCTTATGTTCAATTGATTGTAGTTTTCTTGCATTGTTTCAGTTAACCGTACAACGTTTTGAAATGAAAATTGGAAAAATTAAAGAATTTGATTTTAAGAGGTTTTGAAACTTTTTTACCATTTTTTATAACTTTGTGGGTGGTTAGGTTACCTGATCCCGATGCGTCATTTATCTCGTTGTTCTGTTATGCATGTTTCCTATAGTGTATTTGTTAAATGAGGTCTGACTCAGCTCAGCAACTTTATGGCAATGGAAAATTGATGGCATCTTTAGGATCATCAGAAATCTTTATTTGATGTTAAGGTAAAGTTTGCTCTCTTTGGTAGCAGTTCTAATAGTTACAAAAGTCCCAAAATTGGGAGTGTTCTGAATCGAACCCATTTAGGATCAACACATTTCATTCCACGATCGATTTCAAAGTATATAGAGTCTTCAAAGTATTCCTAAAAAGCATAAATCCTTTGAATATTTAAAATAGTAATAAAGAAGTCAGGATCTTGTGAATCATTGAAGAAGTAAACGTCAAGCAAAACACCGTTCCAATTCAATATCAATCTAAAGACGTTGCAAGTTAATTGTGGCATCTCACATACTATGTCTTCAGTAAAACATTAACGTTTGCATTGTATTTTTGCCAATCATTCAAAGTACTAGCTATTTAGATTTGTGAATAAAGATGCTATCGTGCAATCATGTCACATTCAAACTAGACAGTGATATTGGTGAAACGAGTTCATGTTTTTGGTGCTAAAAATTAATTATTTGTTAACGAGGAGAATATAAGCGTGATGAGAACGATGGATATCATATATGATTTTTTTAAAATCTTTAATTTCTTACGGAGCGCAAACTTATCAGATTTCATTGTGCAGAACGCCTAGTGTTTCCAGGTAAATAGGATAGCTGTTATTTCTTTCAGTAAAATTTTGTTAAAAGACTGTGACAAATTCTAGATAAAGACAACCAAATAGCGTGGATCACACGACGTTATCCTCTTTTTCTCTCTGGCTTTAGCATCTTATGAAGAGATTTGGCCGCCTTCACTATGGCTCTCCATCCATTTCGATCCGTCGCTCTCGTCTTCCCGTTTCGTAATCCTAATGTACGTAGATCTAGTTCCACGTAGTCACGTCGGCTGGTTGCTGATGGAACACTTTATTCGTTATTCGTTGTTGTGGGGACCTTGTTACGGATGGCTTGCAGCCAACCCGCAGTTTTCACTAAGCACGCAGAGGCCTCATTTACGGTGATATTTTGCCGGGTAGATCTTAGCGTAATGGCAAGGGTCGTGGAGGAATTAGAGGCTTGCGAAAAAACTGAATTTAAATTAAGTTGGTCAGAATTTGTCGAACGATACTTGAGGAAGTACCCAGTCTGCTGAAAAGACCCCCCACCCCCGAATGACACAACGGCCTCGAAAGGCCGATGCCCAGCCACAAAGAAGCGGCATAATAGGGTAGAGACGTCTCTCCAACAAGCCAGGCCTCTCTTCATCCGGAGAGACCTCCAGCTAATCCCCCACAATTCACACTTCGACAGCATGAGGCCAAAGTGCCACGGGGAGACCGTGTGGATTTTACGGTCGTCCCCGAATGGATGACACATATGCTGGACTCACCACTCCGACCCTCTGGATGTCCTGCCAAGGAGATGAAGGAGAGTGGCAAGCCAAGCCTGTAAAAAATGGAGCCCTGACATGAGATGAGAATCCCCCCCTGATCATACCGACCCTAAAAATTATTTAGTAAGTCATTTAAAAAGGCAAAAAAATGATGCGCGAAAAAGGTTAGATAAAATGACGAAATCTGAAGATAACGAAATAGACCGACCAATAAAGAATTAAACCAAATGCCGGGAATCGCCGTACTCCTTTTATTAACAAAAGAAAATTTCACCAAAACGACAGAGACGAAGGGAGGGTAAAAGCGAACCCAATTAGATCAATCAAACAAATAGGGATTAATTTTGGGGGCGAACACTAAATCGATTAACAAAAACTCAACGGATTAAATTTAGTAGCGAGACCCGACGTGAAACCAATGCGCGTGCCAAGCAACTGTTGCGGCACTGGATTACATTCAATATATTAAAATCAAATAAAATTTGCAAAAAATTGGAAAAGAAATAAAGGTTTGAAAATTGAAAATTAGATATAAACTAAATTTGACTTTTTGTAACTGCGGGACTTAGATTAGGTCAGCCGGTACGGCTGTGGTGTTCCTTTTCGTCGAAATGGGCTGGACGTCTTCCCGCCTTTTGTTAAAATTTTACAAATGGCCAGTTGACTACCTGTAGCGTTGCGGGGCCTCTCCTCCTGTTCGTTGCGGTATTTTCATCTATACCGTTAGGTGTTGGATCGACAAAACCGTTGGAAATTGAAGTGGCTTCAACTGGCCCCCACAAAATAATTGGTTGGCTCGTGAAAAATCCGTAAATTCGGACTTGTTAGCCGAAGATGTTGGACGTTGGTTCCCCGTGTAAATAAATTTGGATGACCCCGACTGGCCACCCTTATTGTACCGTTGCGGCACACCCTTGATTTTAAATTGGCGTACCATTGATAATTTTGCGGTACCCAAAATTGGTTGAAAGTCGGATTTTTGTTGAGTAGTTTTACCCACCCGCACAATACTTCGTTCAAACTTCACTCCACTTTTTTACACTCTGTTATTATTGTTACTGTTGGTTTTGGTTCGAATTTTATTTTTGTGAAAATGGATATATTTTCTGTTATTTCGTTGATATTTATTTTGGGTATGGTATTTTATTTCATTTATTTTGGGAATATTGAACAACGAGCTTTCTCGCAGATCACAGCTTCAAAGATTCAATCAAAGGATCGAAGGTTCAACCTTCAGACTAATTGGGCTCATTTCCTGACTGCACATCAATAAATAAGATAGATAGAGTTTAAGAACTGCTTTTAGTACATTTTGGATCAGCTTCTGTGCGGAAATTGATTCCCCCTGTCTAATATACTAAATAAAACTCTTGCAAAAAACGTGTGTAGATTTTACGTTTTCCGACATTCTAATCTTTCTATTCTCTTAAATATCTTTTACTTATTGCTTTATTTAAAAGTTTAGTTGTGAACAGATGCGTAATCAGGATACCAAGCAATATTATTTACCGTTAAGCAATAATAGTGTTGTTAATGAAGTTTACGCAGAGGCTACGTTCTTCCTCCTTAATTCAGTATCCCTCGAAATTAAATCTTATTTTCGGTTTAAGATCTCATATGGACCATCGATCTGCTTCTTTGGTTAGTACATTCCTCAAACAAGGATGACGTTTATAATGTTCCAATACTTTTTATTTTATTTTATATAGTTTACCTACAGGGTTACAATCGGTAATTATTACAATTATTAAAAATAAGTGAGATGACAAAATTGAAAAAGTTATTTAATTTAAGAACGGTTATTATAAAATTTAAATAGTTCGTTCCTCAATGAATTTCTTGGCATGTTAAAATCAAACCTATGAAAAACAAGATTAAACACGCGATAAGTTCAAGACTGGTTCAGATGAACAATAATTTGTGACCACCGCTCTCGTAAATATGAATTCGTCCCGGTGACGCAAGCACCGTTCTGAATGAAATATCACGTCGGTGATCTAACCGTTGTAATCCTAAGAGAGCACAACGATCGCGATAAGGCAAAAGTACGTGCTCATGTGCCCGCATTGAAGGTAAACCTTTAAGCGCGTAGATAAGAAACTGTTTTTGAACACTCTCAATTCTCTCGGAATGGCATCGGTAAATCGGTGAGGCATACTCCAAAATTGATCGAACAAATGAGACAAACAGAGATTTCAATGTTATCGGATCACAGAAATCCTTACAATTCCGTTTAATAAAACCAAGCATCATATATGCTCGGCTTATTATCGAATCAATATGCCTTGTAAATGTGAGATCTCGAGTGAAAATAACACCCAAATCGGATATGAACTTAACTCTAACGACTACTTCATTATAAAGCGAATACTGATGTATAATCGGAAAACGGATGCGCCAGAAAGACATTGCCTTACATTTACTCACGTTCAGCAACAGTTTTTTTTCAACCGACCAATCACAAAATCTGTTTAAATCCGCTTGAAAATTTATACAGTCGGATACGTTTGATATTCGTGCAAATATTTTCATATCATCTGCGTAAAGCAGGCAATCTGCAGAGACAAAACAGTTAACCACGTCGTTGACGAATATTGAAAATAGAAGTGGCCCAATGTGGCTACCTTGTGGCACTCCAAAAGTAACCCGAATTAGACGAGAAGATGACTCACCAATTTTAACAAACTGCCACCTATCTGAGAGGTAGGACAGCAACCACTTCGTAGGGATGGCTTGACAATTCAACCGCTGTAGCTTTTTGATTAGAATTAAATGATTAATTTTATCGAACGCTTTAGAAAAGTCGGTATAAATAACATCCAGTTGCACTTTCGAATCAATACTGCTGAATAAGTGTCTGCAAAATGTCATCAAATTGGTAACGGTGGATCTCCCGGCGAAAAAACCATGTTGTGCGGGTGAAATAACCGTTTTAACATGGCAAAATAAAAACCTTTGTACCATAAGCTCAAAGAGTTTTGGAATGGCGGAGAGAATAGCTATCCCACGATAATTACAGATATCACTTCTTTTACCGCACTTGAAAATTGGATATATATACGAAATTTTCCAGGGATCGCCAGACTAGCGAGCCAGACTAGCAGCACAATTCTTAATAAGAATCGACGGAAATCCATCATGCCCAGCACCCTTATTAATATCAATTTGAGACAAGATGGCGATTCGTAAACGGATTCAAAAAAATTGGCAAATAAATTGCAGACTTCCGAAGAATGACTTGCAGAGGCATCTAGATACGTCATAGGTAAGGGGAACCCCTTACGTAGAAGTTAAATCTTCCTCGATCTGCAGAATATAATTATTATACAGGTACCAGTTTAATGTTTTAAACTCTTTCCGCGCGGTCTCGAATTCATGATAATATTTCGAACCGTGTATTTTATATAGGGAGTGTAATTTATTACAGCGTGTCTCTATGTAATTTAGTTGCTTGTTATACCATCGTATGCCGTTTTTGTATTTTTTTTCCACACGTGTACGTATACAAATCCTATTGGAATATTTATTTTCCTATGAGATTTTGATTGAATTTGCTTGTGAAATGGAGTACACTGTTATGAATTTAGAAATTACATAATAGTTAAAAATCTAACCATTTCGTCATTTTCATTTAATTTTAATGAACTAAATATTTTAATAAGAGATATAAATTAATAAAACTTGTATTGATAAAGTATAAGAATTATTTTACATACATAAGTTATCAAAGTTGCAAACCTTTAGACAGTCTAAAAAGACAGTCTAAACTACAACCATTTTAGTACAATAAATAATTAATATATTTTGTTTTATTTCAAATAAGAATTATTATTTATTCCAATAGGAAAATATATACAAACACATGCTTTTTGTTTCTGTGGTTTTTTTCTCTTTTTAGTTGGAATTCACACCGACACCGGAATTTTTGTGACACTTTTCTTTGGCGGGGAGTACGAATTTCCGCGTGAACGCGAATATAAATGGATTTCCATTGCGGTTTTAGAACGCGAATATAAATGGATTTCCGTCGGCATTGCATATTGGGTTTTTTATTTTACCATTTTCGTCCAAACTAAAATTATGAATAAAAAAATTCGTTGCAAATTTGCTGACCTGGTTAGGAAGTGGCAATTAGGCTGGGTGGATGACCAATTAAGTAGCTTATTAGAAGTGCTTACGGAACCTGAGTCCAAATCTCTGGGAAGGGGTGTTAATGGCCGTTTACCATTTTCGTCCAAGCTCAAATTATGAATAAAAAAATTCGTTGCAAATTTGCTGATCTGGTTAGGATCAATTTAGCAGTCTATTAGAAATGCTTACGGAACCTGAGTCCAAATCTCTCCAATATATAACAATCGGATATTTAATTGTACAATAAACATTTTTATTGTATTTTAAATACAAATTCGTATTCCCAGCTGGATTCTGATAAGAAATTAGAATAAATCATGTACGCAGAAACCAATCGAAATATTTTAGTACATTAAAATATTTAGTGCGAAGCGTTGATCTTTCATCCGCTAGATGTCACTAGAATGCGGTTTTATAATTTTAAAATTTAGTGTTGTGACAGTATATGTATATGGCCAAATCAAAAACTATTAAATTGGTGTGTATGAAGGTTTATAAAATGTAAACACATCATTTAAATATTGACGGAAAAATAAATTTTATTATTATGAACGGGAAATTTGTTTATTTATCTTCACTTTTAATCAATCGCTTTTGCATTTTTAGGTAGCGATCATTGGTTCATTCGCAATGGTTATTTTCTTGCACAAAAATCACAATCCAGTAAAAGTTGTTGAAATGATTAATTATAGGTATTCAACCTATTTCGAAACATCAGCTTCCAAGCGGAAGTAGGAAATTCAAGGGACTGTTTTGCTAATGCCAGGAATCTTGCTAAAGATTTCCACCCATGAAGTACAGCCATAAAAGACGGGAATGGAGAATTGAGAACAAACGTGGCTGATGTTCTCTCAGTATGGCAAACCTACTTTCAAAATCTACTAAATCGGAATGACGACGTGACCCCCATTAGAGCAATAGCTCCTCCAGGTGATGAGGTCTTCGTCGAATGTCCCACAGCAGAGGAAGTAGACGCAGCTATTAGTCGATTGAAAAACGGCAAGGCACCCGGTCTCGATGGAATCCCCGCAGAATTAATCAAACATGGAGGCGCTACTCTTGCAACAAGTCTATACGATCTTGTCGTTTGTATTTGGGACCAAGAAGAGTTGCCGGAGAATTGGAAGACCGCGCTCATATGTCCGTTGCATAAAAAAGGCGACCGTCTTAAATGTGAAAACTATCGTGGCATAGCTCTATTGAACACTGCTTACAAAGTGTTGGCTAATGTTGTACTTGCCAGACTCATCCCTTTCGCCGAAAACATCATTGGCGACTATCAGTGTGGTTTTCGTCCCAACCGATCGACTACTGACCAGTGTTTCACCATGAGGATGATCTTGGAAAAATGTTGGGAGTACAACATAACCATACATCAATTATATATAGACTTCCGTCAGGCATATGACAGTATAAACCGCGATAACCTTTGGGCCGCGCTCATATGCCTAGGAATTCCAGAGAAACTCGTTTCTCTGTGCAAATTAACAACGTCTGGGTCTGTATGTAGAATTGTAATCGAAGGAACTGTGTCAGACTCCTTTGAAATAACATCTGGTGTTCGACAGGGAGATGCACTCGCGCCTGTGCTGTTCAATTTGGCTCTTGAGTACGTAGTGAGGAAAAGCAACATCGAAACTTCGCGCTGTATATTTAATAAATCAGGCCAAATTCTTGGATATGCAGATGATATCGTTCTTCTTGGCCGAAGACCTAGCGATATCAAAGACAGTTTCGTGCCGCTCGATCGCTGCGCAAGAAGACTTGGTTTGAAGGTGAACAGTAGCAAAACCAAATTTGTATCAACACCCAGGAACATCTCCATGATAAATCTCGGAATTGGCGACAATAACTTTGAACGTGTTGAAAACTTCAAATACCTCGGGTCAGTTATAACATCATCAAATGACATGCAGGCAGATATAAAAACCCGAATCGCTGCCGCACATCGAGTTTTCTACGCCCAATCAAAATTATTGCGATCTAGACATCTATCGCAGTCGTGCAAGCTCGCACTTTATAAAGCACTCATAAGACCTGTGCTGGCTTTCGGAAGCGAGAGCTGGACCATGACCACTAACGATTGTAGATTGTTATCAACTTTCGAAAGGAAGGTCATTCGTTCAATCTTTGGTCCAATTAAAGTCGCGAACAATGAATATCGGATTCGCATGAATCACGAGATAAAGCAAATTCTTGGAGGTTGCGATATTATCGGATTCATCAAATCCAATCGAGTTAGATGGCTCGGCCACGTTACAAGGTCCCCACAACAACGGATGACCAATAAAGTGTTCCATCAACAACCAGCCGGTGTGCGTCGTAGAGGAAGACCCCGACTGCGCTGGCGTGACGACGTCGAACAAGATCTACATGCACTAGGATGTCGAAACTGGAGGACGAGAGCGATGGACCGAGACGGCTGGAGGACCATAGTGCGGGCGGCAAAATCCCTTCATGGGATGTGAAGCTAGAGAGAAAGAGAGAGAGAATTCAACCTATTTATTTGAGCAAACATTAAAGGATAATGTTTAGATAAGTTGATTCAATATTTTTATAAGCTTGCATAAAAATTGAATAGAATCAACGACATAATATGACTATATATAGATACTTGGATGTGTCAAACATGTTTATTGTTTTGAGTGAAGCTTTTGCTCAGTTTTTACAGCACCCTTGCGCAAAATGAATTCACATTACCTTTATGTACCAAAATACATTGAAGAATACGAGCGTACTTTTATACTTTAACACTAGAACTACGAACCTGTCAAAATGACCGGTTGCATCATTTATTTATAACATTTCCTCTTTAATAAAAATCATGACATTATCATAAAATATTAAATAAGACAAAGAGGAAATGTTATAAATAAATGATGCAACCGGTCATTTTGACCGGTTCGTAGTTCTAGTGTTAAAAACTTTTTCTTCATCTTACGTGTAAAGTCGGGCTGCGTAAAAACATTGTGTATAGCATGCTAATAATCTTTTTATAATTTGATAATTTACACAAAAAACTTTTATTCCACAATGAAACATATTTTTCAGTAAAAAATACTGATATAGAAATAAAATTTTGCCACATATCAAAATGAAACATAAAAAAAAATCTGAAAAATTCTACTCTATCAAACCCCTTTATATGTATTGGAGTGTTGTCATAATAAAATGAAAAACATACTAATCTAAGTATTTTTTTATAGAAACATTCTAACTAAACTTACATGAAACAGGATTTGACAAGAAATATTTCTCGCGCATTAAGATGGTTTATGTTTGGCCTCGATGTACCCAATTGGCTTCGATGTACAAGATGGAAAATGTAAATATGAGTAAAAATTAAATTTCTTGCTCAATACATTTTGAAAATAAATATTTTATGCCACAGGTAAAATAGAATTGGTGAATATGTTTAAGAAACGAGTCATTCTTTTGTTGGTTAAATATCCAGCGACAAAATTTGACGGCAATGAAAATAAAATTAAGTTAAATAGGACCAATAACTATTTGCATGCACACACGTTTAAATATACAATACATTGAACTTAAAGAAAAAAATAAATAATTTTTTTATATTGGATGAATAAAAATATAATTCAATTGACTGTTTTTATTTTATTTTAACTTCCTATGAAGTTAGGTGCATTCGGTGGAAAAAAATTCTAAATAGGGCCCTGTTGATTTATTCGCTTTCTCTTTTACCCTCCGAATTTGCGACGCTTGACAGCTGCTTCCATTCTATATAATCTATTCCTATGAATCTTTACCGCCGTTGTTGCAACTGGTGGATGACAGGAAGAAACTCAGTTTCGACAGCTCAACTTAAATAATTTTGTTATTTTTAATGTTTATCGTTGCTATTTGCACATTTTCAACAAATGAAATAAAATGCACTTGTTTTAATTATAGGAGTAAACATTTATTAAATATACATAGCATTGGTATTCCTAAACAGAGTAGGTATTTGTTTTTAATTATATTAATTTACTAATTTAATTATATTATATCCCAGTATGCAATTTTTCCAATGCGTAAGAAAACAGCTCAAATTCCACACTACATTCCGTACTACAAATTATCAAAGACACAAAAAACCGATTTTCAGAAAAAATAATTTTCTTTCTCTTACCATTTTTTTTTTGATATCCCAATATGCAATGCCGACGGAATTCCATTTACATTCGCGTTCTAAAACCACACTGCTTCTATGGAAAGAACCATGTGTATCACGCGGAAATTCGTACTCCCCGCCAAAGAAAAGTGTCACAAAAATTCCGGTGTCGGTGTGAATCCCAACTAAAAAGAGAAAAAAAAACACAGAAACAAAAAGCACGTGTTTGTATATATTTTCCTATTGGAATAAATAATAATTCTTATTTGAAATAAAACAAAATTTTCCATTTATAATAAAATAAATATTAATTTTTTATTAGCACAAAAATACACAATTAAATTTTATAACACAAATTTTATAAATTAAATTTTAAGCACGTTCACCATACGTCTTGTTTGTTCACCATACGCGCATCCAATTGAACATCCCAACAAGCACAACCGATCTTGAAAAGAAAAAATGCATTGAAAATTTACAACGTAAATGTATTTCGCGACGACGCCATTGTGAGACAGATTTCTATTACCTTTTTAGTCCAAATTTGTACATCGCGATCACTAAATAACTTAATAATTATTATTGTATACTTAAATTTAAAACTATTTACTTTAACAAATAGAAAACATTATAATGAAACACCACACTTAAGAAAAAAAATCTAATTATGTAGTGCAACCGCCCAAGTAGCAAAATGAAACCAAAGTTTCAGAAAAGCCAAAATCGAGGTTGCATTTAAGACTTTATGTAACTAGTATTTTTGAAACGGTTCTAACATGTCTTCAATTTCGAATAATTTAAACGTCTCTGAACGAGTTTTATAAAACCCTTTTAACACCAGCAAAAGTTTTTAAATGGTTTCCAAATATCCAAAAATTTACTGGTTATTTTAAAACCATTCGTAAACGGTTTTATTTTGGAACAATTGCAACGTATTTGAAACGGTTTAGAAAAACCCTAAATATTGATTAAAATATCGTATTATTGTTTCTAATAATTTTCTTCTATTTAGGTATTTTTGTCACTGGAATTTTTAATGGTTTACCAACTTTTAAAATAATTCGCTAAATCATTATGTATTTATTTTGTTTATAAGCACAAACAATATATTGCTTGGTATGTTTAGAGTCGGACTCGAACAATACCGTCTGCTGATAAACATGATGAATGACGAATCTTATAAAAGGTTTGTCAAGTCAATTGGTAAACTCACTTCGAAGTGAAAACCAAATCTGACTAAAAAAAATTTTGTAAACTATATTATCTTCAAATGGTTTTAAGTTTTTATAAAATCAGTTGAAACTGAAATTATTTTTCAGAGATTTTCAGTTTTTTACAAACCGCTTTAAAACCGATTTTTCGGATTTTTGTTACGGTGTTTATGAAACCTAGAATCACTAGGTTTGTCACCGCTCCAAAGAAACTTAAAAGTAGTTATAATACGAATATTTGAAATCATTTAAAACTGTTTCAAAAAATCTGAGGTTTTTTTTAAATCTGTTTATAAACGGTTCCTCATTAGTAAAAATAAAACGAGATGGTATTAAAAACGCGGTCAAAAGCAGTATTTACTAAGGCTTCCTAACGTGTTGGAAGCGTATCTCAAACCATTTCAAAAACTTTTTGGTTGTAAAACCTAAGTTTCGTATTGGTTATAAAACCAACTTGAAACCAAAAATTGCTACTTGGGCGTGCACGTCGACTTGTCAGAAGCAACTGAAAATAAAAGATACAATCGAAACTTATAAAACGAAAATAATATTACCGCGAAATAGAAAGAGAAAACAATTATTTTTCTCCAAAATCAATATTTTTGTGTATTTGATATTTTGTAGTACGGAATTTTGTACGACATTTGAGCAGTTTTTTCCACACAGTGGAATAATTGCATACTGGGATTTTATTAAATTTGATTTGTATATTCTGTTTCGTGTGACAATGACATGTATGGTTTTTCTTTTTTATAAAACTTTTTTTTTGTTTTATATTCGAAATGTTGTGTTTTAATTATTAAAGAATTTTTTTATTAATTTTAAGTCTTTTTTAATTATGCTCGTATTTCGTCATCATCAATAAACAACAATGGTCTAGACTGGTAATAAGATAAATTTCAATCGTCTAATACAAATTTACTTTTGATACTGAAAAATTTTGATATGTTTATTTTTTTAAGATGGATGCCGAGTGGGCAAAGTAAATACATAGTTGGGATTTATTATGTTTAAATTAAGCAAATATAATGTGTATTATATATGTATTACAAAATAAAAATAAATAAATTTTAAATAAAATAAAACAAAAATTTCTTTAATTTCAAAATAAAACCACAACGTGAAAAGTACTATGGAAATCTGCTCTAGCAGCATTCAGAAAAGTGTGTGCAACTAGTATGGAAAAATATATGGAATACACCCGAATTCCCGACGAAATGCCATCTTCTTTGCAATTTGATTATTTTTTCTATTTTTAGTCGGGATTCATACCTACACTGGAATTTTTGTGACACTTTTCTTTGGCGAGTAGTATTTATTTCCGTGTATTTTACTTAGTACTTTCCATAGAAAGAGTGTGGTTTTTGCACGCGTATGTAAACGTAATTTCATCAGCATTGCATATTAAATATATTTAAATCGGAATATGTATGCAATTTTTCGACTGTGTGGAAAAAATAGTTCTAATTCCATACCAAACTCCATACTACAAAATATCAAAGACACAAAAATATCGCTCTTTTTTACTGTAAAATATGTTTCATTGTGGAATAAAAGTTTTTTGTATAAATTATCAAATTATAAAAAGATTATTAGCATGCTATACAAAATGTTGCTACGCAGCCCAACCTTACACGTAAAATGAAGAAAGAGTTTTTAAAGTATAAAGGTGCGCTCGTATTCTTCAATGTATTTTGGTACATAAAGGTAATGTGAATTCATTTTACGCAAGGGTGCTGTAAAATCTGAGCAAAAGCTTCATTCAAAACAATAAACATGTTTGACACATCCAAGTATCTATATATAGTCATATTATGTCGTTTATTCTATTCAATTTTTATGCAAGCTTATAAAAATATTGAATCAACTTATCTAAACATTATCCTTTAATGTTTGCTCAAATAAATAGGTTGAATACCTATAATTAATCATTTCAACAACTTTTACTGGATTGTGATTTTTGTGCAAGAAAATAACCAATGCGAATGAACCAATGATCGCTATCTAAAAATGCAAAAGCAATTGATTAAAAGTGAAGATAAATAAACAAATTTCCCGTTCATAATAATAAAATTTATTTTTCCGTCAATATTTAAATGATGTGTTTACATTTTATAAACCTTCATACACACCAATTTAATAGTTTTTGATTTGGCCATATACATATACTGTCACAACACTAAATTTTAAAATTATAAAACCGCATTCTAGTGACATCTAGCGGATGAAAGATCAACGCTTCGTACTAAATATTTTAATGTACTAAAATATTTCGATTGGTTTCTGCGTACATGATTTATTTTAATTTCTTATCAGAATCCAGCTGGGAATACGAATATTTAAAATACAATAAAAATGTTTATTGTACAATTAAATATCCGATTGTTATATATTTGAGAGATTTGGACTCAGGTTCCGTAAGCATTTCTAATAGACTGCTAAATTAATCATCCAGTCAGCCTGCTTGCCACTTCCTAACCAGATCAGCAAACTCGCAACGAATTTTTTTTATTCATAATTTGAGTTTGGACGAAAATGGTAAACGGCCATTAACACCCCTTCCCAGATATTTGGACTCAGGTTCCGTAAGCACTTCTAAGAGATTACTAAATTGATCATCCAGCCAGCCTAATTGCCACTTTCTAACCAGATCAGCAAATTTGTAACGAATTTTTTTGTGAGAACAGCAAATTTGTAATTAGTTTTTTTAGTAGAATATGGCCATCGGCCAACATAATAAAAATTATTTATTATATTACAAGGCCAAATAAATTTATAATTTGGCGTGATTGTATCAATAAATTTAAAGTATATTAAATATTATATCAGTTAAGTTAAGTTTTTGTCAAATACTTATTTGACAAAAGTAAAATAGAATAAATCTTAAATGAATCGTATTATACTTTATTTAAAAAGAAATATACTTTATAAATACAATATTTTTCGTTCCGCCAAATATAACTTTAATTTAATTTGTTAAATCGTACAAAGAAAATTTAAGTTAATATGTACACAACTACAATTAGATTATGTTTTAGAACTAAAATCCAATTGGAATGGGCATGTTTTCTAATTAGCTTTGGATTTAACAGTGTGAAACTAATACATACAAGAAAAGTGTGGAATTGTGTAAAAACGGCATACGCATTGTTATACCACGGTTCGCGGAAGCAAGGCTTAGTTTTTTCCGCGGGATATGTTTTTCTACACCAGGCTTGACAAGTTTTTAAAAGACAAAACTATTGTATTTAGATTTCCTCCGAACTGAAGAAATTCCCAATCCGAGTTGAGCAGAAATTCATTTAAGGATGCGTAGTCGGCATTTCTAAAATCAAAAAAAAAAATTATCAATAGAAAAAGTAGTGTCGCATTTTTCATGAAAAATATTTAACATAACTGGAGTGTGGTATACGCTGGTACAGCCTGTAAGGTCTTCACACGGTGAGACCTCTGAGTACATGTTATCGGTTGAAAAAATTAAATCCAGATATTTACCCTGAGTATTGCTCGTTCGGTTAATTTGGGTTGTTGAGATGCTAGCGAAGTAGTCCACAGTAGTGATCCTTCTCTAATATCTGTGGAAGATGGTGTGAAAATACCGTTGATATCAGACCAGTTCACCTCAGGCAGATTGAAGTCACCGAAAATCATCAGCTGCTCATCAGGATGAACAAAAGGGACAATAGCAAGGTCGATGAAGTTGATGATCTTGATATAAGTATCGATCCTTGACCCACATGTAACGTAAACGACCACGGCGAGAATTGACGAATCGGCTAGTTTAAACCGTACAGCAATGACATCATGAACTTGATGGGAAGCCACCATCTCATTCGGAATTGAGTTTTTCACGGCGATCAAAACACCTCCACCTTTCATTGTTGTGACATGGTTGTATCGACTTTTTCGGTAGACGATATAATCCAATGGGAAGAATTCTTTGCTATTCATAGAATTAGTAAGCCAAGTAGACTTACCTCGAATACTGGAAGCGTTATGGTAGTAAATTGTCGAAGAGGCAGGTTTTCTGTAATTATTGTTGTTATTGTAATTATAATTATTGTTGTTTTCGATGTTAGAAGAGGAGCAGCAGTTATTTAATATTTTAAATGGTAATAATTGTAAGTTTACTGCAGAACTATTGGATGTAAGTATTTTGGGTTTTTTGGGCGATCAGTGAATTCTCTCACTGGAACACCCACTGGCCAAATTTCTGGTTGAAGCAGTTTTGGAAATATCTCCAGATTTACCCCGATTTTGAAAGACACGAAATTGAGTTGCGTCACGTCCTGATTGGCGGGAACCAGTAAACGACAATCAACCTCGGTTTCCGCTATGTTTAATTGGCTGCATAAAAAAGATCGTAATGCCTCAACTGATGTCGTGTTGGCAAACTTAGAGGCATAAATAAATTTTTTAATAGGAACGATCTTAACTGCGTCTGATACATTATTGCAGGTGCCAACAATAACTTCCGGTACTTATTGGGGGTGCAACAGGCTTCGGTGATTTACTGGGTTATTGTCTCGCTATGATTGTTGCACAACTCATAACTCGCCACTTTTCTTCGCTTCCAAAATTATTCAGAAACACCAAATATTTCACTGGTGCTTTGCCAAATATACCAGGCGAAAAGGCGCTGTATGAATTGTTTCCCAATTCATAACAATTTTCTTTGTGCCCGTCTTATTAGTTCGGCTACTCGGGCGAGACGTTTGATTTCGTTTCGCTAATAGAACTCTTTGAATTTGCTCGACGCAAATGATGGTCTTTTATCTGCCACACCAGGCAGCCAAAAACTAGATTTGATGATAGATCTTTTGGAAGAGCATCAACCGTTCTTTCTGAAGTTAAATATGTCATCTTGACAACGAATGAATAACGGAAAAGTAATCAATACAGATCAACCACATCACACCCAAAAACTGGGCGGACGAGATGCTAGACATCGTGCGACAAGTTTATTCAAAACTGAACTTGCGGTTGGCCCCAATACTTTAACATTCACAGGATGCCACCTTTTAATTTCATATTTTTTTTTTCATACTCCTAGTTCACACCTGTCATGTAGAAGAAACATTAGCTGTATTTTGTTGCGAATTAAAATATTAGAGGCCAGTTTTGGAATTAGCCAAGTTGGTTTCTAAATTTGTCATAACGGAAAAAAAAAATTCATCATAGTTAGCTTCTTTTTCAGTAGTAATTATGATTCTTACCTAATGCACGATTTACATGTTCCAATTTTTTTTCCCAATTAATATTTTACTGAAAAATAGAGTTGCACGCAAATAACTAAAAGTTATTAGTAAAAAAGAGTCAGCCATATGTAAACAACATTTGCTCAAATTATAAAGAAAAAAATGCAATTTTATTTTACTGGAATTTGTTTCGTGCTCCTCTCGCAAACGAAAATCGTAATATACTTAACCCTTCATATTTTACTGGAAAAAAATTGGAACATGTAAATCGTACATTAACCTTCAAATTTTTTGATTTGAATAATTCAAACCCGAATTTTATTACTTCTGATAAATTCGCCAACTATGATTATCAATTTCCTTTTACTATGATAATTTAGAATACAAACAATGCTTATTCCAAAACTGGACTCTAATATTTTATTTCTCAACAAAATACAGCTATTTTAGTAGTTTATAAAGTTGATTTTAGGAATCTTTTCAAAGAATAAAGCAAACATTGCATAATTTAACAATCGATTACACGCCAAACAGTTGATCGTTCGTGGAAAAGTGTGATGCCGCAACAATGTATCGATTTTACGCAAAATATATGAAGAAAATAACCTCGGATTTCCGCTGTTATACATTATGTGCAACCGGGTTAATAGTTTTGAGTTTCATTGTACTATTTGCAACATTTATTAGGCCAGGTAATTAGTATGGCGATATTATAAAAGACATTCAATATTTGATGTACATTTTTGTAATAATGTTAGAATTGGCAGCGCAACAAAAACTTAAGTTAAAATTGGCAGAATATAAATTGAGAGAACAATCCATGAAATCACTGTATCAATCGCAACAGGCCGAGATGATCGTTTTAGCACAATATTTATATATGAACGAGTTCGGTGGGCATAAACTTTTGCAAATGAATGTTTTATTAAACGATAGTGTATCGGAGGATGTAAGCAAGGAGACACTAACGCCAAATTTAGTAGTACCGATGGCGTACAGTTTGCTACCTAATCTAGCAAGTAATCCAGATTCGATCAAACCTGCTTATCTTTTGTCCGAATTAGGTAAAGAAAATGTTTCGATTGTTTACGGTATACGGATCGTAAGAAATGATGAGCGAGAGTATGATGTTATTGAGGTGCTCGAAAACCTAGTCAGCAGAATGGATGGCAATGAACAAAATGAATCTATGCTCATTGTTTTTATAAGTGACCCGGAAATGGAGTATGTCCGTTTCATTGCAGATCAAATTAACATAATATTGCTTCCATATATTGAGAATGGCCTAATCGAAGTTATTTCGGCCCCGGTTTCATACTATCCAAATCATGTTAAAATACACGCAAGACAAAATTTAGATAATGCATTTTTGATGACATACGCAATGGCAAAGGGGACATACTATGTTCAGCTTCAAGGCAATATGAAGCCAAGGCGCGGTTTTGTAACGATTATGAAAAAATTTGCAATGGATAAAACTGCGGAGAATAACGACTGGGTGTTATTAGATTTCGGTCTGTCACGAATTACGGCCAAAATGTTTAAGTCTGTTGATTTACCGAAACTTGTAACATTTTTTCAAATGTTTTTCTATCGTTCTGAAGATGAACTACTACGGCAGTTTGCCAGTGTCAGTAGCAGCTCTTGTACACCCGTAAGTACAATTATCTATATAATTGTAACAATGTCAACTAATGAAATTCAATTTATGTAGCAACTGCAAGATAAGAATATATCAATGGGTTGGATACATTACAGATTACCAATATTTTTCGAATCTGAAATTTTTCGATATTAGTTTAACAATGGAGTTTCAGATGTACTGAAAATTGGTCTAATCCGGTTAATTTGATATTGGGAAATTTTTTTGATAATTAATAGTTTCATTTTTGCATTCTTATAATGAATGGTTAAAATAAATGTCTTAAATTGTTAATTTATTGCACACATACATTTGTGGGTTGCATGTACCCTTGTATGAGTGATATCCGGGAGTTTGTTCCTTTATTAAACATTGTTACAATTTTGTTAGCAGATGTAAAGCGTTCCTAAATGTGTATTGTAACAAATGGCGTGGTTTTTGTCGTTCCTAAAATATATGTATATACGATGTTAGAACTGTCATTTTTAACTCTGCTTAAAACTTTTGGGCTGTCAGACATAAAAAAATTATTTTGTTTTGCTAATTATGAAGATTTGTTAATTTTAAATTTGTAATTTTGAAATGTGATGTGAATTTGTGATGAGTGATCAGAAACAATTTCTTATTAATAATAATGAAATATTCACCCCTATTGTGATTGTCGTGTCGATGTCGATTTTCCGATGACTGCTAAAATTGGTATTCACTCTAATTACCATAGTCGCATCACGTCATATTTTGTGACTATAGTCATATCGCTTACTTTTTCTATTCTTACGACTATTACCCCAATTACCATAGTCGCGTCACGTCATATTTTGTGACTATAGTCACGTCGCTTACTTTTTCTATTCTTATAGTCGCAACTTACGCCTATTGTCATTTTATACGACTATTGTCATTTGGTTTTCATAGGTGACTGAAAAGAAAAATGGATTCTCGCAAAACGTAAGTTATTTTGAATATTTATTTACATATTTTTATATTTTATTTTATTTTATATTTTAATTTTTATATTTTTTTTGTAAATGTACGTAAATATTATGATACTAAATAATAATCTAATATATGTACGTAAATATAATTATTCGTTAATGTATGTATATTTTTTTGTGTTTGTTCAAAGTGATGTGCTGAATTGGATTTTACGAAGTGAAATTGTTGAATTTTTTTATAAATTGATTAGTTCAGTAAAATTTTTTTTATTCATTTTTAGTAATATAGTCACAAACTGCAAGCAGTTTAAAATGCTCGTGAGCCTAATGGAGAAAAATCCAGAAGTGGCAAGAGGATATATGAGCTTTGGTAACTCCAAAGACGACTTTAAAAGTATTTGGAACGGTTTTGTAGATAGGCTTAACAGTGCTGGGCCTCCCGTACGCACGATTAATGAGTGGAAAAGGTTTGGAACGACTATAAGGGTAAAATTAAAAATAAGTTGGCTCACAACAAAAAAGAGTTGGCTGCAACTGGTGGAGGAAACAACAAACTATACACATTCTCCGCCATAGAAGAAAGTGTGATAGATTTGCTAATGTTGCGAGAAGTTTCCAATCCATCTCGGAAAACATTCGGGCTAAATTATTCTATAGAGAACAATACTATATCTACCGATACCATCATAGAGACAGCCACTGGTTCAATAGAAAATGAAGATGAGATCCACTTAAACCTACATGATGCCACAGTTCAGAAGAATACAGAAGAATTCATGTTACCTGAAACGACACAATATCGTGAACCACCAAATCCTCCACAACCTAAAAAAAAAAAAATAAAAAAAATCAACTGAACGACGAGCGAAAACGCATGTTGGAACTTCAAACAACCGCAATTCAGGAAACAGAGAAACACACTAGGGAAATCGCTCGATATACTCGCAAAATGTATGATATAAAAATGAAGAAATTTGAATTATATAAAGAAGATCTGCTTAACAAGAAACGAAGACGGCAACAGGCTATTGAAATTAAACTTCGAGCGGTGAAATACAAAGAGAGAAAATTGGCGATGGCAGAAGCGAAAGAAAATACCAAAAGACAGCCACAAGACTATGATAGCAGTGTAACAGCTGATAGCGATTAAAAAACTATTAAATATTTTTATGTACGTATTTTATTAATAACTTACTGAATTTATTTATTTTTTATTATAGATTTATTTAAAATGAATTACCTAGTTTAATCATAAAAAAATATTTTGAAATACTTAAATTTTAATTAATATTTTTACAATAAAATTTAATTTTAGAAAATGTTTGAACTTTAGCAAATTGAATTCATTATTTGTCCGCGAATTCTTTCCCCAAAATTACTTTGATCGTCGTTGTCCGGTGCGAACTGCTCTTCTCCAACAGGCATATTAATAGGAATATCCATATTTAATTTATACGATATACACAGATTGTGTAGAGCACAACAAATATTAATTATTTGTCTTGCCTTGTCCGCTGAATAATGAAGCTGCCTTTCCCCTAGGATACATCGAAAGCGATTTTTGAGAACCCCAATTGTTCTTTCCACTATATTCCGAACGCTCGCATGTTTGTTATTAAAAATTGTTTCTCGTGGGTCGCGCTCTTGCTGTGAAGTCCGAAATGGTACGATCAAATATGGCTTCAATGCGTATCCAGAATCACCTATAAAATAAATATTATTTAACAACATTAAAATGCGTTTGTTTTCTTGAATATTACCTAAAAGCCACGAGTTTCTGTCTCCAATATTAAACTCATGTTGAAGATGGGTATCTAGTTCGCTAGAGTTGAATATATAAGAATCATGGCAGGATCCTGGATGGTTGGCGTCAATGTATCGTATATACATTTGGTCGTCACACACCTATGATTGAAATATAATTTTCTGGATTACAGCTAAACAAATAATTATAATTTAAAATTAATTACCAGCATCACGTTTAAACTAAAAAATCCTTTTCGGTTATAATACAAATGTCTTTCATTTGCATGCAGTGCCACAATTCTAACATGGGTTCCGTCCACACATCCTATTACCCCAGGAAATCCATGCTTCTCAAAAAATCCCAATTTAATTTGCCTTTTGTCTTCCTCACTTGTTGGAAATTTGATCATTTCCGGACATAAGTTGTTTTCGAGTATGTCCAGTATTTGCTGTAAGTTTCTTGAAAACGTTGGCTGAGCTTCTGTAGCCATATACTCATTTCCAGTGCCAGTTTGATACCCGCCTTCAGCAAAAAAACGTAGTGCAGCAGCCAATTTTAAATTGGGAGGAACCGACGATGATTTTGTAGTCGGTTTTAAGTTCACTTCTACCTTATTCAATAAATATTTAAAGGCGTCCTTATTCACACGGAAGTTTTTTGTAAACCTAAAATTGAGACAGATAAAAACTTACCATTCCATAATTACATATCACTTACAGAAAATCTGGCATCTCTAGAGGATTCGATTGATCCCGCAGTATCCTACGCTGAACAGCCGAACTTTGGCTATTGTCATCACTATCGCTGTCGTAAAAGAATTCTACGCTGCTCATATTATGTTAATAAAACAAAAACGTATTTCACAAAAACGAAAGCTTGAATATTTTCTATATTTCACTAACACAAAACGAAAACTTGAATTATTTTTTCTTTATTTTACCAAAACACAAAACGAAAACTTGAATTAAAATTTCAAAACGATTATTGACAACACAAACTGACACTTTTGTATTTGTCAAATTCGAGCAAATTTGAGCTATTTTTGGTCTTACCAGATTCGAATCGTATCGACTGTGAGAATGGCAAATTTCAAGTGAAGTGACACGACTATAGTCACTTCACATGAAGTGATACGACTATGGTAATTGGGGTGTAAATAATTAGATTGTACGTACCTATTTTCAATTTACGTGCATTTACAATAAAATATTCGTAAATATTTTGATTTTTGACATCGAATGGCATGTCAAATTTAGGGAAATTATTAGTGCTGCCCGATATTTCTATTGTAGTATGCGTGTCGTTTAAAACGACTGTGAGAATGGCAAATATAAAGTGAAGTGATACGACTATAGTCACTTCACATGAAGTGATGCGACTATGGTAATTGGGGTAATTATGATAGTCGCTATCAATCGACGTTTGTCGTAAAAACGCCATTTTTTTGTCGATGACATTTTTGTTCGCGACTTATAAATTTGTGAGCCGTAATCAATAAAAAACTATTGAAAAACGTTAGGAAAATTAATTTTTTACAAAATCATTTATTAAAATCAACAAGTAATTAATAAACACATACTAATTTTATTTAAATTAATTGTAATTCAACAATAAATTTGTATGCGTTTCTACAACCAGAAGCAATTCTAAATTTATTGTAAATTTTAAGATTGAAATTCATGCACTATTCTTAGTAATTAAATTCTTACGTAGACACGTGTTATTTACATAAGTATTTTATTTTCCTATTTATAAAACCTGTAATTTCAAATTTGAGCGAAATATCCATCCTTAAATAGTAAATAAAATTCAATTTAATTTATCTGACATACAAACTGACAGCTTCTTGACAACACTTAATAACAAACCTAAGTTACTATTGCTAAGTTAACCGAAAAAATTCACAATAACTCAGATTTTTTCAATTGGAACGTGGCAACACTCTTTAGTCGATTCGTGATAGTTACGCAATACAAAATAAACATCGACACGACAAGGAAAAGTCGTGTCGTTTGTCGATCGACACGACAACCACAATAAGGGTGATTGTGTACTAACGAAGAAAGTGGTGAATTAATTTAACTATTATTTTTTATACTTTACTTTGGTTTTTCCAACTGTAATGGTATTATTGTGATTGCTCCGTATATTGGTCTATTTCAGCAATCTCTAATTGCTGCCTATAATACTCCTCGAATTTTTTCAAGACAAACAAACCGAATAGGACAAAACCAACGAATAATTTGTAATACAGCAAAAGTTCTTGCATTAATAGAATTCTATAAAGAAAAACAACATTTGTTCGGCACCGGTTTGTGTAAAAGCGATGAAAAATGGGAGACGTTACATACTCTGATGATGAATCGTGGACACATAATGTCCAAAGTACAATGCAAGGACAAGTTCGCAAACCTGAAGCGTATGTATCATCGAAAATGTGATAACGATCGCCGCACTGGTGCCATTCCAATGGATAGTTTGAATTTTTTGAAGAATTTTATTCTATTTTGGGACCATTCTACAAATCCAATTGGCATTTCCTCTAGTTTGAGTGTGAATAATGATATCACATTAGCACCACCAATTGAAGAAGAATTATCGAATGGTACATCAGCATATTTATTTTATCCTCGTCATTTAAAAAGAAAAATGTAGATATAAATTTAATAATTTAAATTAGTTAATTATTTTTTAAACGTGCATTCGTCATGACGATATAATAATTGTAATATGTAATTTGTCATGGCAAATGCATTTTTACTTACTAATAATAATTTGACTAAAATTCATTAACTTTTTATTTTAGATTCTGATTCTTCTCCTGCAAAAAAAATCGAGAAAAAGCAAGGAAGTGTTGGGACGCATGATTCAGACGAACACAATTTGGTCCACAGGAAGATTTTATTCACTCACTTACTTCACTTAGGCACTCACAACTTTTAACAAAAATACACGAAATTATTTAGACGACAACTTCTCAACAACTGATTTATAATTTTTATTTTTTAGTTATAATTGTTACATCGATATTATTTTCATACAATTAAAAAGGTATATAATAGATTTCCATTACATAATTGTGTATATAGTATTGTGTGGTATACGAGTAATTTTAATTTAGATAAACAAATACATAATATCAAGTTTTCCAATAATGATAAATCTATACATAAGAAATTATTAAATACATAAATCAAAAGAGAGGCAAATTATATGTATGCGAAATTAATATTTGTCTTGTTTCCTACTATGAGTTTAGTGCGATTCTAATATGCATTATAGTACTTGGTAGTATGTGGAATGATAATATTTAGTACGCGTCGTCTGGCGCCGACGGTCGCTACAGAAGATAGGATCTTGCATCAACTAGCTGACCAAAATTGGCAAACAACGGCAATTGATTTCATGGCAAATCATATTTCGATTTAAAATTTCACTATTAATGGCACTGCTTATTTCACTACTGCTGCTGTTAAGCATACGATCTGGGGCTCTATTATGAAAAAATGCGATTTCGCATTTTCATACATTTCTATTTTATAGAACAATATTTTCGCAGAAATGCGCCCGAAATCGGATGCGAACGCCATAGAAAATGCCACGACGGATTTTTGCGAAACTATATTTGACAAATGCGAATGCTCATAAGCAGTCGAATATCGCATATTTATCTTTCATTCAATTTAAATTTCTATTTTTTTTTAAATAATTAATTTTTTAAATAAATAATAAAAAGCTATTATAAAAGTGGTAATAGTGAAATTTGAAGTTTTATTATTGTCGTGCATTAGAAATGTATGTATTTTTATTCAAATTTTTAATCAATTATACATAGCCTTATTTATTAATACCAATTTCTTAAAACTTAATTTAAGGACTACCAATCAACGACAATTCGAGATTCTCGGGGAGTTTATGATTGAGACTGACGGTATGCCCAAAAAACGAATGAATTCCAACGAGTATAAAACAAAAATGAATCAGTTGTGGTTAGATCTTAAAAATAAGTTGAACGGCGAAGGAAAAAGATATTGGATGGTTGGAAAAAAGGTATTTACTATATTTATTCATACATTATTCTACATACCCGAAAGACTACAAATACCATATAAAGGACAAATTAAAATCGAATAAAAAGTTGGTTACTGAAACAGGTGGCGGCCCAAATAAAACGATAAAATTTTCATCCTTAGAAGAGCAAGTGATCAAACTACCTGATTTGAATCAAGACGTGGGCGGATTTGGAGCTCGCACTTTTTGAATTCAACATTCAAACGATTCCGAAGGATCTAGTTTGAACCAAACGAATCATGTTGTTTAATATATGATGAAAACACGGAGGTTAATTCGAATGAAATACTGGAAAATTCAATAACTTCAAAACAAATTGAAGTTATTGAATTAAACAATAATGGACCATCTTGTTTGCCGAAGAAGAAAAAAACGGTCAAATATTGATTTAATACAGAAACAAATTAACGCTCAAAAGAACTTTCATTTAAAATCTTACGAATTTTATGACGAATCATTAAAAATCCAAAAAGAACTTTAAAATGTCTTAAAGACCTACGAAGGATCAAAGAAAAAAAATTTAATTTATTAGTTCAAAATATGAAGATAAAAACTGAGATCGTTTAGAAAAACGAACATTGATGCAAAATAAGTTGGAAATTAAGGCACAAATGCTACAAATTGAGCTAGAGAGAAAAGTTTAGAATTTTAATAAATACGACATATATACTTATATGATGTGATTATATTAATACGTTAATGTGATGATAATATTGAACGCGATATGAATTTTAAGAATTTTTACACGTGATATTTTTTTTATTAATAATAACTATTTGAACTAAAATTACAAAGTATCTTTTATTCTATCTGTAACTTTTTTCCTTCATTTAGTAGATTGTTCGACGACGTGTATGGAGTGGCAATATCACTTCCAGGACTCTCCTGTGCAACAAATAGAGCTCATCAAAATCCACATTTCTGCTTATACAAATGTTGTATAGCATACATGCTACATTGATTATTTGGGCTGCTTTCCTTGGTTTGTAATTTAATTGCCTTGCTCTTAACAAACACCTAAATCTACTTTTGAGACCGCCAAAACAACGTTCGATGGTTACTCTACATTTAAAATGAATTTCATTAAATTTAGCCTCATTTGTTCCTTCCACGGCGTTTCGGTAAGGAGTCATTATCTATGGTTCGAGGGGAGATCCAGAATCACCTTAATTCTTATAATAAAAAGTATATTAAATACATATTATGTACAATGAGATTGCAATGTTTAAACCTAACACACTTGGAGCGGGTAGCCAAATAGACCAAACTGATATGCGTAGCGGGCGAACTTTCTATGATACTGGCTGAATGAATTATTGATATCATCCGAACGGGGAAAGAAGTCTTCATCCACACTCGCTATCAAATTCAGCAATATTGACATCCCTTGAAATTTGCGATAAATTATCTACGTAAACTTCACTATCACTATCAGAAGCCACGATTATTATTATAATAAAAAAAAAAATTAAAAAAAGAAATGTTCAACCGTCTAAAGCCAACTAAATACTGAATTATTTTAAAAACATATGTTTAACACCCTTTCTACTAAACTCTGAGTATTTATTTAAAAAAATCCTTGAAAGATTCGAGTTTGCTTTGTATTTATATACATTTAAATGATAAGTGGTCTGCATAAAAACAACTTGAAGGCGAAACGCATTTATGGCTCCTTATATTTATTTTGCAAACAAACGTTGAAAAAGTAAAGTTGTTGAATCTAAACAAAAAATAGAAGCTAACTCTTTCAGTTCCGTATGTAAACCGATGAGTAAAAATACATTGCCCCGCTTTTAAAGTAAGTGCATTCAAAAAGGTAAAAATACCCGGCCCGCTAATAAACAACAGTTCTCGAGACAGGTATTTTTACCCTGCCAATATTCATGATGATCTATTGCTACTTCTATTTTTATCCTCCAAGAACTTTCTAACTTCGCTGATCGACCATATAAATGAATCATGTAAACGGCCGGCATGATTTGTATCAACTGAAGTAATCAGTAAGTTTTGGTTTCATGTCTTCAAAGAAATTAACATTCCGGTTAAATTTAATTCAATTTTAGATTCAAAATTTCTACATATATTTTACAACTTACAGCCATAACATTTGTGCTATGATTTCCTTTCCGATTATAATAATGATGTTCATTAAATTTATATATTTTGGGCACAAAGATTCTAAAATAGCGAGCACTTCAGACATGACAACGGACACTGTTGGCTGAGCCATTGCTATATAATAGTCCTGTCCAACAGATTGCTGATAAGACCCGTGAGCTAAAAATCGTATTGTAGCAGCAAGCTTTAAAATCGGTAGAATACATCGATTATTTTTAGCCACTTTCAATTTTGGCGTGATTTGACCTAATACAAATTTAAATGACTCTTTAGATATAAGATAGTAATAGATAAGATAGTATTTACTTTTATATGTAACTATCTGACCCGGCGAACTTTGTCTCGCCTCAAATTACTACGTCCGAGCAAACACTTTTGGCCTTCACAAAAATTGAATTTGATGAGAGAAAAATCAAACAACTCAACTCAATTCTCAATAGACGTTTGAGTTAGACGATTGAGTGACCATTTCATTCACTTTTCATCGAATTCAACACTAAAGGTAGGTTTATGGTTGCGTTCGTTCGTTCAGTCATTTGTTCGACCAATCATCTTTTGTACAAAAATCCAGAATCGTCAATTTTGTGCAATATGATTGGTGGAAAAAATTGTCAGAATGAGCGAACGAACGCAACCATAAAGGCGGCATAATGTACTGAAAAGTGAATAAAAGGTCGATTCAAACTTAGGCAACTATCGAAAATTTAGTCGTTTTTTGCAAATTGACTTTGTGGTTTGTTAATCGTCATAGAGAACGCTAAAAGAACGGGGAACTGAATGCACTTGTTTTTATATATATAGAAGATAAGATTGTCAAAATTCTACACAACTTATATTTATAGTAGTCCGCAACGTCGATTTCAGTACCTCCCTATCCAAGCGCCAAAGCTTTAACCACTACACCACCTGTCTCATAAAAAATATGCACACAAAATTCATATGAAAATGGTTTTTTATTAAATTTTTCCGGTGGATTTTTTTTTAAATTTCTTTGAATTTCTTTTCTCGTATCGCCTTCTTCATCATCTAATTTATAGTTTATATTTAAATATAAGGCAACACAATCCATTTAATATTTTTATTTATTGATAGAATAAATAAATGCAAAAACACTGCGAATCGTTATATAGGTTATAAGATTTGACAGATGTTGTAATGACATTAAAAAAAATTCCCAATAAAAATTTCCCTTTAGGAAATACGATATGCGATAATCGCATTTCATAATACAAACGCAACAGGCGGATCGCATCCGCATAATCACAAAAAATACGAAAAGCGAACGGTTTCATAACAGGGCCCCTGTATTATTTAATGCCTCTATTATATCTTGGTCATCTTGTAAATAGATGTAAAATGCAACAGGCTGTAATGGTTGCTGGTGCCCAATCAGTTCTATGTACCAAACAGCAGAGCAGAGTTACATTCGACTGTCTGTCTTGTTCAAGAATGCTTTTTATTTAAATTAATTTCACGATTTAAACCTTGCCCAATTTAAATACGGTGTGATACACCAATTTAAAATAGGATTGGCCTTGTCTCCTAATATATGGATTGTATATTCCCCGTTTGGGAAAAATTGTGATGGGTTTTCCTGCGCCCCCTGATAAATATCAGAAATTTTAAAAATCCTAATGTCCGGCACAGAACTTGGCCATCCAGCATACAAAATCAATGAATTTCATATCAGAGTCACAAATTGCTTGCAACGTCTTCGATGTAAAGCATTTTCTGTTAGTGTAAGTGGTATTTAGTTTTCTCGGGACAGAAAGAGCAACACAAGTCCCATCAATAACGCCGATTAAATTTTTATATATGCTATTGGCGGCAAATTTCATTTTGACATTTTCAAGATATTGACCTCTTGGCCATTTAAAAAAATTTTCCGTTGCAGAATTTATGTAATTTATTATGCGCACGAAACATCTCGATAGCATGCTTTTTGAAATATTAAATCTTTCACTCATCGATCTGCAAACGACATACAATGTAAGTTAGGTAGGTTTCAGTGGTTGACACTTAGGGCATTTTTAGCCCATTGGGATACCACGCATTCACGCCACATCATTAACCCATTCATCTATTCACCAGCTCACACAACTACAGTATAACACCTGCACATTGCAAGCTTCGTGTCAACCATATACTTTGGCGTGGACGGTGGGCCGGCGTTGAATTCTGCACTCGATGATGAAAATTCGATTTGCATATAGCGTCTGATGGGATCCGAACCCAGTACCCCGGTCCGAGTGCCGAAGCTTTAACCACTGCGCCACTTGTCCGGTAACATAAAATGTAATATTCATAAAATTTAAAAATAAATAATAAAGTACCTATACGAATCGGGAGTGGCTAGTAACCATACAACTTCCTCTGGTTTCAGTTTCTGCAGAAAATTGTTCTCCAATAATTCCTTTATTTCTTTTTAATCGATTTTTTTTTTGTTGAAATTCTTGGTTATCATAATAGTTTACCATATTAACTATGGGGTTCACATACAGTTCATCAAGTGAATTTTATTTTGGATAGCGGGTATGATGTGAATATTTAAATTAGAAGAATTTAGTTATGCACTCGTGATTTCTGCGAACCATTAATTTAAATAAATAATTCATGCATAAACTGAATGGGTCATTCACATAAGGGCCTATTGTGCCAATCTCAGCATACGATTAGTTATGGAATTTATTTTGTATAAGTCTTCATTTCAGGTTCCTGTGAAACATTAATATAAATCCGAATTTTGTTCTTAAAAATGATTCAGCCGTTTGAACATATGATCCCATAGTGCCAATCCTAACATACAGATGGTATTTGATTTTTCTTAGTAAGTACATATACACATTATAACTAATCGATATCAAATGCGATCGGTCACGACACTTTAAGTTACAAGCAACAATTCGCTTAAATCTTAAATGCATATTTTATATCAAATGGGCTACCCCAGGATGTCATATGTTGAAATCAGATGAGATCGGTTTCGCCATGATTGAGAGTTTTTGACAGATACATACTTGAATAATAAACACTTTAGATCAATTATTAACATATTTCGTGTCATTTCAAAATTTTCTGGGATGATTTTAAAAATCCTGGGATGGGACTTTGCCTGATGAACATTTTTTATTTTTCTGTGATTAAATACTGGGGTAATTTCACACACTTCGAATTATGATGAAATTTGGTTAGTATAGTATTGGCAAATATAGTATTGGTTAAGAATTCTAAAGTGAGTTTTGAACAAATTCCTAGGATCTATTTTAGATTTTTAATTGCAACATAAAGTTAAGATAGAGTTCTGGTATCTGTTCATTCTACACGCATTTTGAATGAAATTCTTATATTTGAGTATGCTGATGAAAACGCGACTAATTCTTAATCAATAATTTCGAAATTTGCATCGCAGATCTATATTCGAATACGTATTTTGAACAGAGTTTTGTCCACTTCTTTACAAGTGTTGTGGGCGCGTATAAAAAAACGAATTAAATTTTAAATAATATTTTATTCACAAAGAATTAATGTGCGACCATTCTAATTGCACGTCACATCAAGAATAATCTATTACAATCTTCTTTTATATTTTATGGTTTTAGTACAGACTATTTCTATACTGTTTGCAGTGCCATCTATTATTATAAAGCAAAATTAAAATTAAAATTCAGTTACTACATTCGGCCATACCTGACGCTCTAATCGCCTCGATTTGGAATGGCAAAATAAAGTAAATCAAAATAAAAGTTCACATATAACATTATTAAACTAAATAAATCACATATTCAATCTATTCATACGGCTTCATGTTGAATGGTGCACTGACTCCTCTGAAAGGTCTGTTCGATATCTGTTGGCCTGTAATGTCTTCACATTGATACCGATCAATCGGCAAAATTTTGGTCACCACATACGGGCCTTTGAACCGCGGCAGTAGTTTCTGGCTTATTCCAGTTTCTACTGAATTATTTTTTAAAAATACTAGGTCGCCAATACCATATTTATGAGCAGCCCTTCGATTCGAATCGAAATATTCCTTTGATTTCAATTGAGAACGTTCAATTTCGTGAGAAGCTTCCTGTCTTATTTCACTGAAGTCTCGGTTGTCGTAATTTAACTCATCGATCAATTGTTGAATTTTGTCGTTTTCAAAGTTTTGATTAACACCATACAGAAGCATTGATGGGGTATTATTTACACTACGATTGATCGTATTATTAAACACGAACTCGGCGTTGCTAAGAACTGAGTCCCAATTTTTCCCATTTTCTGAATTACGGAGTTTTGCGAGCATTGGAACCAAACTTCGGTTCACTCGTTCAGCCTGACCATTCGACTGCGGTGAGCTGGTTGCGTTGAGCACTTGAATAATTCCTAACTCGTTTAAAAACCTTTTAAACTGGTAGGATGTAAAACAAGTTCCTCAATCTGATATGATACGCGTAGGAACACTAAAATCTCTAAAATACTTTTTTAAACTATTAATAACCTCATTAGTATTAGTACTCTTTGTAGGATAAAAACGACAAAACTTCGAGAACGTTTGAACCACTACTAATATATATTTGTATTTTTTATTCGTAACTTCAAACGGACCAACGTGGTCTATATGCAATGTATGGAAAGGCTTATCGAACCGATCATACAAATTCATATAGCCTTCTTTTTTACCATCCTTTGGGTTATATACAATACATTTTATACATTTTTTAATTGAAAACATAATTTTATCTTTCATAGATGGGAAATAATACTGTCTGCTTATCTGTTCATGCGTCTTGTTAACTCCAACATGACCCTTTTCATGAAACTGTCTGATTATATTTTCCTCCAATGACTGTGGAACATAAAATAAACACTTATCTCGATCTTTCTTATATACAAGATTGTCTCTAACTATAAAATGTTTACTGTCCCCATTTGTGGACTTCACTGACTCTTTTGTACCGGGAATTATGGGATCAGATAATTGATGATAAGAGAGTGTTTGTGGCAATGTGCATTCAGTTATGTTCATAACTCCCGGAGCACGACTTAGAGCATCGACATGAGCCATACGAGTTCTATTTCTATGAATTATTTCAAAATTATATTGTTCTAAAAATAAAGTCCATCTTAAAATTTTAGGATTTGATTCCTTCTTCTGGAGTGTCTGCTTCAGAGAATTGCAATCTCAGCCACAACTGTGAAATGTATTCCGTATAAATAAATATGAAACCGCTTAACTGCGTTAACCAAGGCTAACGTCTCTAATTCAAAAGAGTGATATCGGCTTTCAGCATCAATAGTTCGCTTACTAAAATAAAATACTGGATGGAACTGTCCAGATAATTGCTTCTGCAGCAATATGGCACCAAATCCAATTTGACTGGCATCTGTGTGCAGTTCTGTAATTGCTGATGGATTATAATATGCTAAAACCTACAAAACTAAATTTTGCATCTTTCTTTAAAAGATCATACAACGGCTTCGAGACTAATGAAAAATTTACAACGAACTTTCTAAAGAAACTAACTAACCCTATAGAAATCGGTGAAGTTCATGCACATTTTTGGGAATAGGATACGAACGTATAGCATCCACATGCCTTCGCGATGGTCTAATTCCATCATAGCTAACTTCATACCCTAGAAATTCAATTTTCGGTTTCAAGAAATGACATTTTTCTATTGATAGCTCCAAACAATTTCTATGACATAAATCTAAAACACTTTTCAAAACTTTGAAATGATTTTCGAGGGTATCGATTGATATTAATATGTCATCGATATAAATAGTTACATCACCTGATTCCAATAGAGGTTTAAAAACTTCGGCAACAAAGCGTTGAGAAACTGAAGGTGCATTGGATAATCCGAAAGGAGTCCTAAAGTATTCGAATTGTCCATCCGGTGTGACAAAAGACGTGTAACGAATCGAGTTTCTTTCTACGGGAATATGGTGAAACCCACTTTTTAAGTCCAGTAGACTGAACACCTTTTTCCCTCTCAACTTCTCAATACAATCGTCCATTACAGGTAAAGGAAAACGATCCTTCAATGTGATTTTATTTAACTGTCGGTAATCAACACACAGTCGATGACCACCATTTTTCTTCGCTATTAAAACTATGGGACTTGCATAATCACTATTACTTTCCCTCACGACACCCTGCTTTTGGAAGTCGGTTACCATGTTTCGTACGACTTCGTATTAATTCCACGATAATTTGCGTGGAGCTGAGTATACCGGTTGATCGGACGTCAATACAATTTTTAATTCATGTCTGACCTCAGGTGTCTGTACCTTTGGTTTGGGAAAATGATTGTCTAACATTTGTACTAATTGCTTCTCAATCTCAAAGTTACATTTCGACTCGTTTGAAAATGGCCCTACATCATAAACATAATCTTCACATACCTGCGAATCGAAATCAATCCCCAAAATTTCGTCAAACAAAGCAACCGTTGACATATTGAGGACATCTTCATTATTGCCGTTTGATTCGAACAAAACCTTCAGAACACTTGAACCGTCCAATGTTAACTTCTTAGATTATTGCAAAAATTCACGTCCAATAATGCAATCAGGATTCATGGTTTCGTCAGGTACGATATAAAATCTACAATTATGAATTAAAATTTCAATTTGACAATTAATATTTAAATAACCTAAAATATTTAATATAGCTCCATTAATTCCTGTGTAGCTGATATCGTCCTGATACGGAGACAACGTCACATTTGGAGGAATATGATGATATTTTAATAAATTAATAGGACTGCCCGTTTCAATTAATGCGGTTGCAACCCTAGAACCCTTTTTCTAACTTCAATTCGATGATAGCGGTGAACTTTTCAATTTTGGTGTCAATCAGTCCTACTTCCTTTGATCGAGCGCGTGTACAGTACAATGATGTATGTCCTGGCTGCTGACACGAATCACAAAACCGTTTTGATGGATTAGGACTAATTATAACATCTTAATTTTGACACAACTGCTGGCTTCTGTTGTGTTTTGCCAGATGGAAAATTATTCAACTCTCGCTTTTTGATTTCCAATTCAGTAGATATTGCTCTATTCGGAATTTGATGCTTCTGTGTGGATACTATTGGTGAACTACCAAGTCGAGAATATGCCGAATACCCATCATGTTCACGAAGAACATGCAAAAGATGATCTGAATTTGTAAACCGATTTAGGGCTAATATTTTTGACATTTCAGGATTGCGTAAACCAGATATCACGTATTTAATTATCGATGAATCTTTCAGGTTACTCATTCGTCCAAGCTGCCTGATCTCGTAAAAATATTGCTCGTACGTTTCATCCGGTTTCTTATACCGTGACGACATTTTCGAATGAAGATCTGCTTCATCCATATAACATTCGAATGACTTAATCAAACTGTCGGAAAAATCTTGAAAAGATTTCAATGGTGTTTCTAAATCATAAAACCATGATTTAGCTGGTCCCTTAAGGTGGAGAGTTGCATAGTGAACTGCTTCGGTGTCACTCCAGTCATATACAGCCACTCCAGTCATATAATATTCTATGCGTTTCAGCCACTGCACTGCGTTCATTACATTTTTACCACCCGGATTATACTCTGGTACTATGTTCTCTACTTCTGACGGATATAAGTAATGTGGTGTGGTACCACGCTGATTTTGACCGTTAACACGTTGTACTAACACTTCTTTTTGCAACTGAATGATTTCTAGTTATTGTTGTTGCAAAATCAGCCGATGAATATCTGTACTTGAGATATTTGGTTGAATACAGTCTTGATTAAGCACTGATAGGTTAACATGTGGTAACGGCACTGAATTCTGAGTACCGTGTGTCGGCACATGTTGCCTATAATAAGTGAGGTTAGGTTGCATAAACTAATGTGCTTGTTGCTGTGGCAAATACGATTGCTGATAATTCGGTGATATTTGAACCGGCTGCAATCTTTGATAATTGGAAGGCACTTGCGGTAATGGATCATCTATTACTGTAGACGATACTTGCACTGGATGTACACTGTGTGGTAGACTGCCCACACGTGGTTGGAGGTTATAGTTTTGATTAAATACCATTGTGGGCATATCCAAAATTGTTGAATCATTCCGGATTGTTGATTGCAGTTCCGGATAGATAGGCGTTAAAGGCCTCGGTTGAAAATACCCTCCGGGGCTCACCATTGATGACTCACCCTTTCCGTTTAACCAACTCATTTTCACCGGAGTAGTACAAAACTACGTACGTAAAACGTTCACTAATTTACTGAATCACTGAGATAACTGGGATCACTGGTATCACTGGGATCCCACATCTGATTTTGTTGTGGGCGTATAAAAAACGAATTAAATTTTAAATAATATTTTATTCACAAAGAATTAATGTGCAACCATTCTGTTTGCACGTCACATCTATTACAATCCTCTTTTATATTTTATGGTTTTAGTACAGACTATTTCTATGCTGTTTGCAGTGCCATCTATTATTATACAGCAAAATTAAAATTAAAATTCACTTACTACACAAGTAAGTATAAAAACAGTTGTGCAGGGTTGCATTTAAATTTTGGATTGGAAACTTGCGAATTTAATAAAAAAAAACTATGGCAGATTATCGTTTAGAATTCGCTAAGTAAGATTTTGATATCTTACGCTCAAGATTTAAATTATGGTATAACGTTTCAACAACCACCAGAGATAACCGATACTTACAGTTATTTTTCTCTCAGAAAACTATAGTGAAAATTCAAACCGATAAATTTTCGAAAATTTCAAATGTAGTCTCAGTATGACTAGCAGTATGACTAGCAGTATGACTCAGTATGACTAGCTTTCTGAGAAAGACGGAATATTGCAAAATTAAAAAGTTCCATCTACCTACCCGGAATATTGCAAAATTAAAAAATTCCATCTACCTTCCATCTAGTTTCTTTACTTCCGATGTCAATCAATGTATCATTTTAAGGAACACTTTTAATTTTTATTCCGCTGGAATGTTTTATTTTGTGAAAAAGTTGTCGCTGCGTATAAAATATGACGATTAGCGTCATCTCTTATTTTCCACTGGCAAATTTCCGCTGTCTTATACAGCATAGACAAACAACTTTGAGGATGAAGCTCGTACCAACGATATCATTTGTAGTTCCTAACAATAACAATAAATTTATAAATTCTAGACACAGTTAAGGAAATTTACACTATATATACAAACCAAATTTCAGAAAATTTGTAAATTAAATTAAAAATAATTATTAAAACTATAATTTTCATATAAATATTTATCATAACAAGCCTCACATACCCACAAACATAATAAATAAAAAGTTCCAAAAGGGGTTCATTAAAAACTTTCAACTTTACTATTATAGTTTTATATTATTGTGTTAATATCATAAAAATGTAATAAAATTAGTAAATTTTTATTATAGTTCTCGTTTTTGTGTACTACAAATTTATTTAAATACTCAAAAAATATCCAGATTTCGGTACACACAATATCCTGATTTAATATTCCCCTCTGGTATTATTTCAACTTCACAATGTGTAATATGGCATTTCGCTTTTCTATTTTTCGCTCTTGTTGTTGTTGTTGTTGCTTTGTATTTTTCCATACAAATTCAAAATCAATGAAGTTAACCCAGATGATATTTAAATTCTTGCCACGTACAAAAAAAAAATATAATAACATCATCACCATCATCATCATCGCAAAATTTCTATCAACAATTTTATCATCATTTCTTTGAATTTTTCAAATTGAAATCAAATTTTTTGTTTCACGATGGTTATATGGTTTTGTTGCCGCTAGCTCGTTTTTGCTTTACCGTGGCAAATACGGGGTATTTCTACTTAACGTTGTGCTCAGTAGGTACTTTAACGAAAATTTAATTTACGAAAATTTAATTCACACACTCTCATACAAAACAAAACTTTTTAGATTTAATTTTTTATTGATTTAAATATTCGGTTAATGATGGATAGATTGATTGATAATGTGCTCAGTATTTATTCCAGACTTGTTCCAAAAATTGAGGTTTTATTTATTATCCTTGGTTTATCATTATTCAATTAACGCGTGTTGTAGAAAGCGTGCAAGAATTTTATCTTAAAATATTGTAAAACAAAAAATTAATTATTTGGTTGTTATGACTTTTTGGGTAACGAGAGAAAATAATCCAGATATGTATATAGGAAAATGACCAACTCTCTTCGTTACAACTGGCAAATCTAACAAAGTTCTTGTTTTCAATACAAATTCTCCTTCTACACGCCAGGTACCTGAAATTTTGGGTTGTACTGAATTCCAGATTTCTTTTAAAAAGAGCTGACGGTAAAAATGAGGTAATTTTTGTTAAGTGCGACAAAATTGTCCGAAAAAGTTTACCACACTCTGAATTTGATGTTAGCTTACCTTTATTCTAACAAATCACATAGCAGTTAATTTTTTGTTGTTAGTAAGTATTCCTAGGACAAATTTTACTTGAAATAAACATGGTTTAATTTAAAGGGTAACAAACAAATTATAAAGGGGATGTTTGTTTAAAGGATAAAATAATTTCGTTGGTTGATTTTTTAAATACTCTCAGTTAAATTTTATCGGAAAATTTTTACGCAGAATAACATAAATTTGCCTTAAATGATTAAAAACATTAATCAAAAGAAATGAATAGACTTCCAAAATATTTAAGTTTAAAAAATGTTAAATGCTATTAAGAAATTCTTGAAATAAAATCTTACAATCTTTCTATTATAGTCTATATGATCGAGAATATCTGAGTTTTTTGTTACTTACTACAGGTTTTTGTGTTCCGCTCTCTGAAATCGTTATTCCTTTACGAAGTAATAATTAAACGAATCTACGCCTTCTTTCTCTACGTTCCCACATAGGCGTACTTAAAAATCTGTTTCTACCCAAGAGTTTAATTCTATAATAATTCTCTTTCAAATACTGTGACGTTGGATCCGTGAAAAAGTTAAAAATGGGACTCCGATCCGTAGGCAGAGTCTAGTTTATATTTTTTAAACATGACTCTTTGAAACCGCTTCGTGAGTATTGATAAAAAATTCTTTCGACAAAAAATTTAAGAAAACATTTTGCTCCGCTTCGGCCACATTACTACCCAATTCATAAATTTTTACTCTCACGATGGAATCTCAGATTTTAATATACGCCGACATTCATCCCGCCGCCCCAGTGGCAAAGTGGTCAGCACGTTTGCTCCGGGTTCGATTCCCGGTGGTGACAAGGAAAACATTTCACGTCTGGTTTAGGATCAATGAATTAATCAGTCATTATCCGAAATGAAAGTATGATTCTGAAATTTCATTTGAGGCGGTCAAATCCATTGATCGGATGTATAGTGCCAGAGAAGGAGAGAGAGAGAGAGAGACATTCATCCAAATCTGTTGAAGAAACGGCTTAGGTCCATGTTAAGCAACATGGTAAAAAGGAAAATTATTAGAAATTCTAAAAAATATCACTTTGCTATACTAGCTACATCTTGTGTTGAAGTTGAACAACAAAACGTCGATAACGAAGTAGATAAGAAATTTGTTAGAAACCAGTAAATTTTTTATTGTTTGTGATATACATATTTTACCATTGTGAAAAAAAACACATGTGATTTTATTGTGGTTGTTTTGCGTAATAAACTGATCTGACGATGTCTTGTCGCGACCTCCGACTTTGCTATTGGATGTAAATTAAAACATCAACATTATTGATCTGGTATGGTAGTTTAAAAAGGAAGTATTATATAAAATAAATTCTACTCTAAATTTTAGCATACAATCTGCATTATCGACATATTTTGTATGAGTTCATACTACGAAATTCTGATGATTTTAGTCGAAAATTAAATGATACTGAAATTAGCAGAAAATTTTCATTGACAAAAATTCGATTATCAATAAAAATCATTTCACATAATTCTCGTATAATTCAGTGGTCAAAGCGATCCAATAAGGAATTACCTAACGCCACTCTTTCCCATCCCAAGTTCCATGGATAAGTAAAAATAATTGCTGAGATTTCGGCAAAATCTTTAACTTGAAGCACTGAGAAAGTTTATTTGCCACACGAGCAATGCGGGATGAAAACCAGAAAACCGATGAAAAACAGATGAAAACCAGAAAACCGAAATTTGCAGTTTAATTCCTTAAGTAAAATCGAGTGGTTATGATTGGCGCACGTTTAATGATTTTCTTGGAACTTTCTCAATAATAGCATCATAAACACTAAAATTCCACTGCGGTGGTCTAAAAAAAATGTTTAATCGTTAAATACCAATTTTAAAATAAGGTTATCGTAAAGAATTCAATGAATATGGCCAAGATTATGCCATGTCAGCGAGCATGAACGCAGAACATTAGAGAGTACAACTGCACAGTTTAGCAAGCATGGTGAAGCTACACATTCAAGGTATTGTTATTAATGTCAATTTTACGTGTGTTCTTTCAATAATTTTTCTTAAGTGTACCACCTCCGTAGGTTGACCAAGGAACTAGCTTTTTGTGGTCAACTAGTATTTTGTAGCAATAATAATTTGCATTAACTAAAATCTCCAGACGACGAGTATTACTGAAAATTTACTAGATGACGCGTAAAGCCCATCTCTGAACTTCACCCAGTCCATATTATTGAATTTTTAATTACACCACTAGTTTCACTTAACACCACTTACTATTTTCCCACACACATTAGCTTTTAATCTTTTGCGTACCGAATCTCCCACTTGATTCACCCATTGTGTTCATTGCACATTACGTTCCGTCTACGGGCCATTGTAATACACATCCTGCCCCCGCTCGATTAGCTTCCTGTGAATTTTAAAATCGCCAATCACCGCTTACGATTGCTCCTGCATCACGTCATCCGATCTAAAAATGACCACCCTAATAATCCGATATCTAGCTGGCCAGCATTCGTTTAACATCCCGTCCAAACATCGCCGCCAAAATCGCCGTCGATTTTCTTTGTCCCTTTAACACCACCAAAATCATCAAAAACATCCTCAACAGGCTGTTCGCCGTCATCCTCATCCATGAATATATCCTCTTTCGGATCCCGCTGACCAACATATGGCACACTATGACGCATCAATTTTGCAGCCGGTTGAGCATCAAAAATGCCGCGTACAGTGGCAATATCACAGTTGAATTGTTTGTCATTTTTGAGCTGGCTCAGCTGATTCTCCTTATTTGCTGGCTCATTGCCACCACTCGGTCTCTCAAACCCAATGGCTCCTTCCAACCAATAACACTCACTCAATGATCTTTATTAACCGGTTCCACTTTATTACCGACAGCCATTTCCAACATCTGCTCCCCAACTCTTGCTCTCCATTGATTTAATTGAAATTTTACCTGCGCAACCGTTAAATTCCATAACACCCATCTTCTAAAATTCACAACCCCCATAACTGGGTTGTGAACACAGCTATAGAATTTGACAATTACAACATCAATTCTCGTAATTTACACCTCTTCCGGAATACTCACTAAACGCCTCAAATAATTTATCACGCACTTACACCACTGGAGTATTGCCTATTTGCCGATATCGACTTTCACTTTTAATCTTTCGCGTACTGTATCTCCCAAATGACTTAGCCACTGTGTTCGTTGCACTCGTATTTATATACCGATGGAAAATTCTAGACTCGCCTGGATTTATACAAAAGTAAATTATCGACAGTTCTGTTCTAAACTACTATCTGCTATAATCTTCTGCAGAAGGACGTTTGAATATTCAAAATAAGAATTATATTATGAATTTGAACGGGATTATTATTGAACGGGAATTACTTGTTTTATTGATTAACTTATATTTGTTTAACCTAACCGACCCACTTCATCGCCCCTTCCCCTAAACAGTGGTTTAATTGTATATTCGATGCATGGACAAGAATTTTTAAGATTTTAGAAAAGTTTATGGATATAAGGTTTTCAGTATCAAACACTTTCAGCCAGATCCCGTTTTTTCGAAGGGCGATGAAAGGCGGCAGATATGAAATTTTTCACATAATGAAACATGCAACATTCTTGATATGAAACATTCATTGTTGTAGTATTTATCTCAAGTTCTTTTTTTGTGCAGGTGCAAATTTTTTTTCAAAAGACGACGGGTGGGTGATGCGTTCCACCGGACAGTGTGAGAGATTTTTACTCACTAAAAAAATCACGTACTGGCCGCGGAGACACCAGTCCGGAAACACTTTCGAATTACTTCGGACTGGGCGTGATTCTTGCAATTCTTGCAATTTGTGGCTCCTCAACTTGCTCTGATTGTCTACAGGTCAATGAAGCATCCTTCCTCAATCTTACTACGCAGGACTGCATGAACTTACATGGTCACCCTCTCCACATCACCTCCGATTGTAGCATGCGGTACATGTCATATCGAGAGCGTGAGCTGCCTCTTCACCCTATGAGCACTTCACAGTTAAACATACTGTGGCAAACATCATCCTGCTCATCTGGAAAATATCAGACAATACTAGTTGGGGTGATGCTAGTTTACCCATTGTATGAAGGTGGGTACCGAAGTAACTATGCCCCTTCAGAAATTGGCACAGGAAAAAAACAATCTCTCCATGTCCGCGCTCGATCCAAGATCCAAGTTGCTTTATTAATCTGGCCGTCTATTGCACAGTATCTCCTTCTTCCCATCTACGCTACCAAGCCTCAAATGTCCCAGTACGTGCTATAAAACTTGCAGCTCTTTTTCCGTGCTCCGTGCTAAGTCTGTAGATTTTTTAGCGTTCTAACAAAAACAAATCTACAGGGATTATCCCATCAATGGCCAGAGCTCCCACGTGAGGTACCATGCGATACGCACATGCTACTCGTAGTGCTGCACATCAGTGGCTCCCGTGGAGGTATAGGCGCAGTCGCTCGATTTTGGTCTACTCTGTTAATTTGGTAGCATCCAACTTATTCATATTCCATCCCCTCTTTTCCGGTGTTTTAAAATAAAAGATAAAAGTACACAAAAGTGAAAAACATGATTAATCATGAAACAAATGCCAATTGTTTGGTTCATCTGTCGATGCTTGTATAGTCTCTGTCTTACTTCCCCCTCCGATTATTCCGCAGAGTCTCGATCTCTGTCTCTCTTTTTATTCCCCTATAAGTCGTTATTGAAGTAGTGATTGATTTAGCTTCATTTCTTTCGGCTTCTGAACCTTTTCATCTTTTCGATAGCTCATGCTTCTGGTCTAGAGTATATCCTCCACTACCACTTCGAGCTAAAGTATCCATTGTCAACTCCCATGGAAATATTATTTTGCCGGTTTGTTACCTCCTTCATAAATTTAATAATCACCTGGCACTGTTCCAAGTGGAGATCCTTTCTTCCATGTCCACTTCTATGTGGTCATTAACCTCGTCCTGTATCCTCCGACTCTACTCCCAGTGTTGCTGCGATTTGTCGTTTTGGCGATATAGGCCATCCACGTGATCCCCCTGGTAGCTGCAGACGCCCCAGGATTTAACAAGTTTAGAAGCATTCAAAATGCGTTAATATTTTTCTAAATATTTTTTTTTTACTTTCGCTACATCCCATTAGGGAAGTCTTTGATTAAAATCTTAGCTAGTTCCTCGATCTATTTGTTGTGCCATGCAGGCATACCAGGAGCCGGTAAGTGTCATGTACTCCGCTGGTATTGTGTCCCAAGGGAATTTTTAGTAGACGTACTGCCCACTTTGTATGCCTTTGTATGAACCAAAAATACTAATTTTTAATGAAAAATTTAACTGACACATTTCATTATATCTCAACCCACACTTAATTTTTAATAAACTCAAATTGATTTAATCAAAAATATTGATATGAAACCAAAATTGAATCAAATTGAAATGTTGTCAAAACATCATCATCATAAATTTCTGTTTTGATTACTCAACTAAATAAAAATAGGATTGTATTCTCGACTATATAGGTACCTACCTACACCATCTCTCACACTCGCATACATCCTGCTGCGAAAATAAAATAGAAAAATCTAGGAATATTATTTTATATACCGAAAGAGATCCACCCCATTATCATCGAGCTGATGGGAAACGAAAAAGACTATAGAAAGAATTAAATAAAGATAACTCGTACATCATTTTCATATACCATCCATGTCCATATAACCCTGAATTCATTTCTCCTTATTGTTGGGTAATCGCATCATTTTATTGACTTTAGCAAATTAAATAAACAATTAAATCATAATTTAAAAAATAAATAATAATTAATATTGTTTTGTGCTATTTGTACAGGCGGACGTAACAATGCGAACCGGAAAAAAGGGATGCTCCGATTTAATATTTTTTTTTTTTTTTGTTTATTTAATGTTAAAATGCCAAACTCCTGGATAAAGGTACGAGATACAAAATATCTGTTTTTGACATTTTGATTTCAGTCATGCATAATAAAAGTTGTACCGTAACAATATTATAAATACGATATACGAGTACTCCTCACTACACAATACTCCCACTTGCCAGTTATGAATTTTGTTTTACCACTGCTTTTGTTCCCAACATTTTACATGCATATTTTTAAAGGAAGACAATACCCAAACCCCTTATATACGTATTATAACATTAATAAAAATATTCAGTTTGTTGTTATATTTAATTTTGATATAAAAGTGTAAAATTAATTATGATTTAGCCGTGTCAAATTCATTGCGGTAAACGGTTAATTGTACGCGATACACGACGTGTATTATTTTGTGAACTTTTTAAAATTTTGTATTGAAATGTTTTCACTTGTTGAACATACATCATACACGGGGAAGTATAAGGGATAGTCGTCCGTACCGGTTAGTTTTTACGACCTCGGAAAGTATTCACGGACAACGACATACCAATGAGAGAATGGAACCTGCTAAATCTTTCAAAACCTGGAGATCTCCAGAACCTTATGAATATTGTTGAGCTTGGAGCTGAAAATATTTGTTTAATTTTGAATGTTAAGAGCACTCCGAAAAAATGGAGGTTAAATTGAGTTTATATATCTTTATACCCTTTCACCACAAGCTGTTGCGACACTATGATATTTTGAAGCATTTCGATACTGGTACTGGTTTGTTATCATTGTATTGGCTACTCGAATGCCAATAATATTCAAATTAATAAACCAAATAGTTCCAACGATACGAGAGTCCCTAAGCACACTCCATTACACCCTAAGCACACTCCATTACATTTGCAATCAATGGTGATCATATACTAAGAGTTTATTTTCCTGAATTATTTTGCGATCAATTTTCTTACCGGGATTTTGTAATGTTTTCCAATTTGGAACTCTAAAACAGTCAAACTTTTGGACACAGCTGGGTAAAAACCAATCTATACTCACGGTGACCGCACCAAAAATTGTTGATTGATCATTCGATAATCATGTGGTCGCAGTAAGGCTGCAAACTTCTGCAAAACTTATTCCAGATCGCAATAGTAATTTAAAAAATGAGCATTTCTATCTTAACTCTTGGTGGAAATCCCGTATGTGTAATTCTTCTCGCGTTGTCAGTAATATTTAGATAAAGCTGTTGTGATCTAGATATATACCAATGGCAATAATGCTGATCGAATACTTTGCACCTTTATTATGAGCTACATTTTTTTCTGGCATACTGAGGTAAAAAGCTAGTGTTAATTTTTTTGTAAACAAAATTAAATTGCGAATAATTTTCCCTGCCAATTTATTAGGTTTCCATCTTCGATAGCATAATAGAATAATAGTCTAATACTATTATACTATCAAGCCCTGCTGGTTTTCCATCGTACGGTTTGGATTAAGCCTGCTCGAATTGTTCATTTGTTAAAAAGGATATTATTAATTTATTTGACACATACTATATAAGAATAATATATAACGATAATCAGCCAACAAATTATTTCTCATTGCGGCGAGAAAAATATTAAAAATGGTAATGGATAAGCTACGAATATTAAATTTAGTTTTACACTGTTAGATTTATAACGTTAAAAATAATATTTGCTACGTATTATATTTTGATAGTTAGTATACTGAAGAAATATTTTAATAAACTATTATACTATCAACTTTGGTTTGTCCATCGTAATACATCGTAAATATTATAATACAATTATATGTACTTGTATACTATGACGATGGAAACCCGGTATTACCCAAGTATCACAAATCTTAACTCATTCGTCGAGTTTAGAATTTTTTTGTATTTTGGTAAGTTATGCTAAACTGGTATGTCGGGAAAAAGTAATATATACAGTGCTGTGCAAAAAAAATTGGGCAAACATATTTTATTGCAAATTGGATTATTCTTTTGCTAAAATTACAAAACTTTTGAACGCAATTGGCTTATTTTTTCATTTTAAATACATGTATGACGTAATTTTATGAAAAAAAAATTTACCTGCAATTTAGGGGAAAAACCCCGAAAAATGCCATAATATTCAAAATACGGTGATTGGAGTTAAAGTAATGGAATAAATTAAACACTTATTTTTTAATTTTTTTTTGTTTTTTATTGATTTATAGAAGTTCTATCTTTAATATTAAAGTTTTAGTGGACCGCCAATTGCTTTTATTACAGCGATACACCTCCGATTCATTGAATTTGATACATTTTTCAAAGTCGTAGGAGTGTAATGCCACACACTTACCATGAAATTTCAACATCATTCGCGGTGCAATACACTTTGCATTTCGAAATAATTACACGCGAAAAATATTTAATGATTTGAGAAATTGCATGAAATTGTATTTTGTAAAATAAACATATTTTGTATTTCAAAATTTATTTTGCTTTATCATAATTTAATAACAAAAATATTATATGTTTATTAGGCATTATGAAATATTGTAATAATTAAAATTAAGTTTGGCAGATTGATAAAATCGATCGAGTGAAAAGATTATTATTGTTTGAGGAGCCGTCGATGGATGGTCTAACAATAAAGTAAATTCTAAAAGATAAAATATGTAAAATAATAGAAAAGGTCTAAATAAATCCAATTTAATAAAGTTATAAGTGAGTTTAATTTATATAATTAATAACATTACATGGCGATCTTGCCAATACGAACTTGAATCTATAGAATAAAATTGAATCTACAGTGAGTTTACAATAAAAATGTTTAAACCAGTGAAATAAATGTCTAAAAAAAAAAAAAAAAAATATTTGATGATAAAGTAAATAATAGTAGTTAATAATAATAATAGCTAATTTAATAAAGTGAAAATATCTAGTTAATCTAAAACAATGGTCATAATTAATATTATTATAAAAAAAACAAATAATAAATTGTTAATGAATAAAAAGTTAATCTAAAGTGTTGGGTGTCCGTCGCACCACACTATATATATATATACATATATAAAAAAAAATTGATAGACGAGAGTGGAAACCCCCACTTAAAATTTGGGTATAATTATATATAATACAAAATGGATTTCTTCAATGGTGTGAGGCACATCGAAACTACACAAAATAACGAGAAAACCATGAGCAACAACCATCAACTACAACAATCAAATAATATGGACCTGACAGGATATCTTAAGGTAATTATAGTTATAATAGTAGTATTAGTTATAATTTATTTAATTAAGAAAATGTATCAAAAAGCAAAAAAAGAAATAGTTACAAATTTAACAAGAGTAATAAACTCTTAAACTATAATAACATGATTACATAACAAAAATCATACATAGCAATAATATATTACATAAGAAAAAATTGTGTCAGTAGTGTGTATCTAATTTCAAAACATATTTGTATAAAAGAAAATTTTTTCATTATATTTTTAAACGAGTATTGTTGTTGTGATTAAAATCAAATTACAATTCAAAACAGATGATTTAAATAATTTTTATGACACACTTATAATTTCTGTGTATGTGATCAAATTTATAATATTAGATATGAAATTAATTTAAACTATGCGTAGATGCCATTTAAGAAGAAAATGGATCTAAAAATTAGTGAAGTGATTAAAGTGTTACCGACCTTCACAGGTGAACACAAAGAATTAGAAAATTTTTTAAGTTTAGTCAAATTTCTACATGACGAATTAAAAATAGCTGATCAACCAAAATTGATCGCGATAGTGTTAGCAGCTAAAATTAGTGAAAGTGTGAAATCAAAAATTACGTTAGAAGAAAAACCAGAAACTTTTAAGAAATTAAAAGAACTATTTAACAAAGCTTTTGGCTTAAGGCGTTCTCCACTAGAGATACAATCAGAAATACATAGACTTAGGCAAACAGGTAAAATAGAACATTATATAGAAAAGATTGAAAAGTTAGTTAATGAACTAAATAGTGTACAAGTAAAAATCCTAGCTGATGCAGATAAAAAAAACCGTTCATTTGATATCAGATCAATTGGGTTTAAATGCATTCAAAGAGGGATTAATAGATATATTAAAACCCACTGTAATGGCAGCTAGACCAAAAACTTTATCTGAGGCTATAGAAGTTGCAAGAGAGGCCTCAAAAATTTTTCAAACAGACACACAAAATGTGTCACAACTAAAACATCAAATATTTCAATCTACCAGAAACAAATTTAATAGGAACAGTAGAATTGCCGGTCGGAGCAATACCAGTTATAATAGTGAACACTATAATAACTACAGAAATAGTAATAGTTATCTGAACAAAAATAATTCATATCATGCTAATACAAACTATGTGCAACGAAATTCGAATCGTTTCTCAAACCGAAATAATAGTTATAACAAAGCATATTTTGATTACAGAAAACAAAATTATAATAATCGAAATCATAGAAATCAAATTTATAACAATGAAAATCGCAACAACCGAAATATACACGTATTACAAAGCTCGGGAAACGGGGTTATTCCTCCGATAACATCACAGGAGGATATAACAAAACAATTAAACGAGTTAGAAATTTACTAATTTTCCATATAAATGCAAATTCAGGAAGTCTGGTAATGTTACAATCAGATTTGTCCGGAGACGTCTTGACATTTCTGGTTGATACAGAATCGGATATCACTGTTTGCAAAGTGGATAAATTAAAAGAAAATGTAGCTATAGATAGTAATAATAAATGTAGAATAACGGGAGTGACAGACTCCGAAACATATTCATTAGGCACTGTATATACAAACTTTAAATTCCATAATCAAATTATAAAACAAAATATACATATAGTAGATAAGGATTTCCCCATAAACACTGATGGAATAATAGGTAGGGATTTTTTGAGCAAAAATGGATGTAAGATTGATTACGAAACTTACACAATCACAATTAACTCAGTAGATGAAGAAATTATTCTACCCTTGGAGACCAATCTCCCAACACAAAACACTTTTACAATACCAGCGAGAACAGAAATTTTAAAAGCTCTAAATATTAAAAGAAGTGAAGATAGCATAATTTTAAATGAAGAAATAAGTAAAGGAGTATTTATTTGCAATGGAATAATTCCTAAGAATGGTATTGCACATATAAGAATAATAAACACTAATGAACAAGCAGTGCAAATAGATGAATATGAACCAAAATTAAAGAGTTTAAGTAATTATCATATAATACGGAACACTAAAAATACTAACATTTCAAATGAAGAACGGTACACAAAAATAATTAAAGAATTAAACATGGAAAATAATAATGATTATGAAAAAGAAGAAATTTTTAAAATGTGTAGGGAATTTATAGATGTTTTCTACGTTTCAGGTGATACATTAACAACAAACAATTTTTACAAACAAGAAATTCTAAAAGAAAACAGTACTCCTGTCTATATAAAAAACTATAGGTAAAACCAAAAGCTCATTATAATGAAATAGATAAAGAAATCGAAAACCTTTTAAATAATGATATAATAGAACCTTCAATCAGTCCGTACAATTCTCCATTGTTAATTGTGCCAAAAAAATCTTCTGAGAGCGATAAGAAATGGAGATTAGTTGTAGATTATAGGCAATTAAATAAAAAAATTATAGACGATAAATTTCCATTAACTCGTCTAGAGGACATATTAGATAATTTAGGCCGAGCGAAATATTTTTCAACGCTAGACCTAACTAGTTCATTTCATCAAATAGAACTAGTGAAGGAATCTCGCCCTATGACAGCCTTTTCGACAAATAAAGGACACTTTCAATTTAAAAGGTTACCATTTGGATTTAAAATATCCACCAATAGTTTCCAAAGAATGCTATCAATAGCATTAGCTGGCCTTGAGGAACTTGCATTTTTATATGTGGATGATATAATTGTTTTTGGTTGTGGAATGAAGCACCATAATAATAATTTAATTAAAATATTTAAAAGATTAAGAGACTATAATTTAAAAATCAATCCATCTAAATGTAATTTCTTAAAAAAGGAAGTCACGTATTTAGGTCACTACATCACAAGTGAAGGGGTTAAGCCTGACCCTGCGAAATACGAAGTGATTAAAAATTATCCACGCCCAACCGATTCGGATAGTACACGCCGATTCGTTGCATTCTGTAACTATTATAGAAGGTTCATCAACAACTTTGCCTTGATAGCGAAACCTCTGAATAACCTATTAAAAAAGGGAACAGCATTTGTTTGGTCTGACGATTGTGAAAAAGCATTTAATTTACTAAAAACAAAATTAATCGATCCACCAATCTTACAGTATCCAAATTTTAATAAAGAGTTTGTTCTAACAACGGATGCATCAAATTTCACGTTAGGTGCTGTCTTATCACAAGGTGAAATTGGGAAAGATCTACCAATTGCCTACGCAAGTAGATCTATGGATAAACACGAACTAAACAAACCAGTTATTGAAAAAGAATTATTAGCTATACATTGGGCCATAAATTATTTTAAACCTTACCTTTACGGTAGACAATTTACTGTGGTAACTGACCACAGACCACTTGTATCTAATTGACTTCAATTTTAAAATAATTTTCAAACAAGGTAAACTAAATACCAATGCAGATGCTTTATCTAGAATAGTTTGGGATACTGAAGCATTAAAAGCATTAATACCAAAAGAAAAAATTAATGTAATCACTAGAAGTATGAAAAACAAACTTGATGAAAATTCTAAAGATTTTAGTGTAGAGGTACCAAGAAAAGAGCCTGATCAACTCTACGCTTGGGAATGTACATCTATAACTGAAGTCAACAAATTAAAAGAATTAAGGTTTGTGTATGAAAGTACAGAAAACTCGCGAGAAACTAAAAATAATAAATTTATAAATGTAACAAAAAGTTCAGAGGTCATAAATAAATTCGGCAATGACAACAAATGGTTAAAAACTGTGACTATTTTGATTAGCAATAATCCAATTATGGAAATGAATTCAAAATTGGAGAAGTTAATTAACTGCATGCAAAAACTGAAAATAGATAAACTAGCGCTGAAAAGTAACGATTTAATTTTTAGTCACATAAATATTAACGAATTCAAAAATAAATTTAATGTTCTGCAGAACTCAAAAAAAGGTAAAAACGAAGAAAATAATTTAAAAATAATAATTTATAAACCGCCGAAAAGAATAATAGATACCAAAGAAATGTTAGGAATAATTTTAGAAAATCACACGAATCCAATTGGAGGTCACTCAGGTGTTAAAAGAACAATCTGTAGAATAAAACAGAGATATGTGTGGAAAAATATGAGTAGAATGGTCAAAGACTTTATAAATAAGTGTGAATCTTGCATAAAGAATAAGATAATCAGGCATACGAAAGAGAAAATTAAAATTACAGAAACACCAGGGAGTAGTTTTGAAGTACTAGCAGTAGATACTGTAGGACCACTAAAGATTTCGAATGGATTTAGATACATATTAACTTTACAATGCGAATTAACAAAATACATAGAAGCAATTCCATTAATAAATAAAGAAGCCATAACCATTGCGAAATCAATAGTAGAAAAGTTTGTGTTAAAATATGGTATTTTCCAGGTTTTAAAAACAGATATGGGAACTGAATTTTTAAATGAAGTAATGAAAAACATTTGTGAATTACTAAAAATCAATCAAGTCAACTCGACACCATATCATCATGAAACCTTGGGTTCAATAGAACGAAACCATAGAGTTTTAAATGAATACTTAAATAATTTCACTACCAATGGCAACTGGGATGAATGGTTACCATACTTTGTATTCTCTTATAATACAACTCCACATACTGATACACAATACACTCCATATGAATTAGTGTTTGGAAAGTTAGCTACCATACCATCATTCATAGATACTGAAAGAACGAACCCGATTTATAATCATGACAATTATGCAGAAGAAGTTAGGTTTAGATTACAAGAAGCGCACAAAAAAGCTAATGAATTATTACAAAGAACAAAAGAAAATAGGAAAAAGGAATTAGATAAAAAAATAAATCCAGGAAATTTTAACGTAGGTGATCTCGTTTATCTGAAAAGGGGTAAGAGAAGAAAGCTTGAAAGTAACTACACTGGACCTTTTGAAATAGTGGAAAGAAATGATGTGAATTCAAAGATTAAGATTGATAATGAAATTAAAGAAATACACAATAATCGGCTAAAAAAATAAAAACAAGAATGTAATTTTTTTTATATGAATATAAATACAAATTTAAGATAAACTCATTTGAGTAAAATTAAGATTACTAAATTAAAATAACAAGATAATGTTTATAGAAGTTAATTATAAAAAAAAAAAAAAAAAAAAATTTACAAATCTTCAATTGGTAAATTTTTCTAAAAGGGGAAGGATGTAATGCCACACACTTATCATGAAATTTCAACATCATTCGCGGTGCAATACACTTTGCATTTCGAAATAATTACACGCGAAAAATATTTAATGATTTGAGAAATTGCATGAAATTGTATTTTGTAAAATAAACATATTTTGTATTTCAAAATTTATTTTGCTTTATCATAATTTAATAACAAAAATATTATATGTTTATTAGGCATTACGAAATATTGTAATAATTAAAATTAAGTTTGGCAGATTGATAAAATCGATCGAGTGAAAAGATTATTATTGTTTGAGGAGCCGTCGATGGATGGTCTAACAATAAAGTAAATTCTAAAAGATAAAATATGTAAAATAATAGAAAAGGTCTAAATAAATCCAATTTAATAAAGTTATAAGTGAGTTTAATTTATATAATTAATAACATTACAGGAGGTATGGATTCCCAAATCATCATAAACAAACTTTTTAAAGCTTGAATCGATCTGGGCGCTTTCTTGCTACTTTTAGCTTCATTATAGATCAAATATTTTCAATGGGATTTAAGTCTGGACTATACGGGGGCCAGCTCAACACATCGATACTTCTTTTTTCGAAGTTCGTTTTTACATTTAAATGAAGAGATAAGAAAAAAAAAACAAATTTTTAACAAATTATTTATGTTTATCTGAAAGCCAATCTTTTTACCTACAATTCAAATTTAATAACTCACAACTTTGGCGGTATGGCACGGAGCGTTGCCATGTTGAAAAATAAATTTGCAAGTCTCGCCAAAAAGCTTTAAAACAGAAGGCTCAAATTCATTGTGTAGGACCTGCAGCTCAACAGCTGCTGTAATGCTGGAACTAAAGAAGCACAATCGACCGATTTCATTTCCAGAAAAGCATTCCCAGACCATAATTCCTTCCTTTTTCGGTGGAAGTCTTAAAAGACATTCGTTGCCAAGCCTCTCGCCCGGTTTTCTTCTTACCAGAATTCTTCAATCTCCAACATACAGCTTGAATTTTGATTCATCGAGGAAAATCGCATCATTCCACATCTCTGGAGTCTAAGAAACATGCTCCTGAGCCCATAGCAAAAGTTGTTTTTTCACTAATAATGTGAACTCAGGCTTCTTGACTGGTTTAAGTGCTCTCAAACCAGCTTTAACAAGTCTTTTTCTCACTAAGCTGGCTGAAATTTCTTTTTCTGTTGCTTGATCAACATCCCGTCTTATGTCCGATGAAGTTTTAAAACAGTTCCGACGACATTGTAATATTATGAAACGATCTTCCACTGCCGTTGTCTTTCTGGGCCTTCCAGAGCCTTTCTTTTTTGTGTACTGCCCATCTTTTGCAATTTTTTAATATTCCACGCGGCAGTACTTGTAGGAATGTTTAATCTTTCAGCTATTTCACGCGTGGTTAAATTTTATCGCGCCCAAATCAACATATTGCTTTTACACTGCTTACTAACTTTTCCCAATTTTTTAACTAAACTTGCACTTTATTCTTTATTTGACTATGATCACTTACAGAATAACTTAATCTTACAAAATATTCACTATTTATACTCAAACAAAAAAATACATGCAATAAAACATCTGAACCCTAATGTCGGCCAAGAACGCTAGGCGTAAAATAAAATAATTGCTTGACCAATTTTTTTGCAAATCAGTTGCGGGGTTATACCGATGTAAAAAAAACAAAAGATGGTCAAACAAAATATTAATATTAAAGATAGAATTATCAATAAAAAAACAAAAAAAAAAAATTAAAAAATAAGTGTTTAATTTATTCCATTACTTTAACTTCAATCACCGTATTTTGAATATTATGGCATTTTTCGGGATTTTTCCCCTAAATTGCAGGTAATTTTTTTTTCATAAAATTACGTCATACATGTCTTTAAAATCAAACAATAAGCCAATTGCGCTCAAAAGTTTTGTAATTTTATCAAAAAAAGACTCCAATTTGGCAATAAAATATGTTTGCCCAATTTTTTTTGCACAGCGCTGTATATCCCAAGTATAACAAGACGAAACTCAAAATTGAGTTATCGTATTTGCCTTCGAAATATTAGAAAAAAATCGAAGAATCAATACTTTAGTATTGGTGTGTATATGTTTACTGTCCCAAGTATAACAAGACGAAACAAAATAGAGCTACGTATCGTATTTATTTTACATGTTCACGACATGAGTTTGGTAATTTTATAAAAGTGATTTTCTTACAAAAAAATTTAAAGTTGTGCGTTAATTTAAATAAAATTACATCAAAATATATTTTATATCTATTCAACTTTTTTTTGTATAAATTAATTAATTTCTAGTTCAGTTTTAAATTATTAAGTGGAAAACAAATGCGAAATTATAAACTTGATATGAGCCATATGGAAAATATTTAAACTTTTAATATTACAATCAAAGAATAATACCAAATCATTGTTTAATAATAAGAAATAATTAAAAAATTAATTATAATATAATTTAGATGTGTCTATATGTATATTTTTTTTATACAATAAAATATTCATTGTTCTAAACCAGAGCTGTCCAACTGGCGGCCCGCGGGCCACATCCAAAATTGCAAATTTCGTTTAATTTGGCTCGCCAAAATATTAATAATGTGAATTAATAAATATTATTATATGTAGAAAAATTATTATCTAGTTATTGCATTAAATAAAGTATATGTTGGCCCGGCTAAGTCTTTTAAAATATTATTTAGCCCGCGATCATTGGAAAGTTGGACAGCGCTGTTCTAAACCTAAATTTTTTGTTTTGCTTTACATTTGGACGCCATCTTTTCATATGGATTTTCAATTATAGCCTTTTGTATAGGTCGTTGCACAAGATCGTTCCCGCCATATTATTTTTTGTCTTCAGTTCACACATACATGTATATACAATTCTATTTATTGAGTTTCGTCCAGTTTCGAATTTTCGCGACACGCTTCATACGTTGTATTTTAATAAATTGCAAGTCAAACTTAGAAAAATACTAGACTAAGTTTAGTACTTAAGTACGAATATCGCCAGAAAAATTGAAAGTAAAAATACTTGGGATACAATTCACATATAAGTTTATTGGTTCATAGGTAATTTCTTACAATAATAAAAAAAAAGTTTGTCAGCCATTTTAATAAATGCGGAAAAATTGTCTTGGTAAGTGGTCAATAAATTTTTAATTTTATATTTTATATTGTGTGCTATTATATTATATAATGTGTTAATAATAAATTTAATTATACAAAATTATTTGTTTCTGCATAATTAGGTGAGAAGAATTATAGCCCTATATATTAATATATAGCCAAAAGTGATATCTCCGCTATAAGTAATTTAATATGTCATTGCGAACAAAACAACGCAGATTAAAATTATTAGTTGAGCAGAAGCTTCCTGATCATTTCGGTAGACCGACGCCTTCAATTTCTTCAGTATCATATACTCATAGACTGTTGGATGTTACCGCAAAAATTATTAAAATTGAGACTGCTGCTTCAATTGTGTACTTTCCGGAAATTCATACTTGATTGAATGTCTCAGAAAATGACACATTATCAGATTGAAGAATTTGAGGTAGATTCACAGGATTTTATTGAAAGTAAGAAATTAATAAATTAATATGCATCGCTGTACTTCAAGCTTATGTACAACATTCACTAGTGCAAATGTTATTAGTAAAATCATGTATAATTGTAAAGGAAATTTATTAAATTATGTATATTTTATTTTGAAATTTGAAAGTACATATAAATATATTTTATTTTGAAATAATTATTTTTACTTTCATTCAAACTTAACGCCTTTTTCAAATAAATGTTCTATTACACGCACGCGCAAGATTTTGACATTTGTTTTCCCTATAAGCATATGTGTGAGTAATCGGTAATTTTGAGTTGCCCCGGTTCCAGCTTTTCTCGACAAGTTTCATAGGAATTCTTAAAATAATGGGGGACTTGGCTGTAGCTTAATCTAAACTAAGCTTAGACTGAGTTCTGGAAAACTGGTCGAAAAGCCGGAAGTAAAAATACTTGGGTAGTCATGGAAAAATTATTCCAATTATTATAAATCGAACAACATCAAACTTTTTTATCCAGTAGGCCGGAAAAAAATATTTGAACACAAATTACATATAAATTCTATGATCCCCTAAGATGAAAAACTGTCGTGTATTTTTATTTTATTGTAGTTTTTAACCTATTCGCTGCCAAGCCTAAATTATATTAAGTTATTCTCATTGCCATTTAAATTTGAGTGGTATTGTTTCCAAAGTTCTGTAATTTCGTAGTAAAAGCACATACATAATATCATACATAATAATTGAAGTATAATTTTTGTAATAAATTTTATTTGTACTATTTTTTCAAGTTTTTCAAGTTTTTTAAAGACGAGTATACTCGTCCTTGGCAGCGAATGGGTTAATTAATTCTTAGATCTGTTTTGGGATTTCTTCAATTGTTTCCCAAACAATTTGGGAATTTTGAGATGTATTTCACATTTTCGAAAAACTAACTTTGTATATCACGAGAACCAAGAAAAATGACTGTAGCCAGATTATTATAGCTCGATAAGAAGTTAACAAAGGAGCATCATTGAAGTGGATATATCACAAGTTCTGCTCCAGAAGTATCATTAAATGACTTAATGATGACTGGCTCTAAGCTACATATGGGCCACGTTACCACATATTTACTAATGTCGAAAACACGAATCGCGTTGTTAGGAAACACTAAATTATCCACTCCACGCCTATAGTTTAATCCAGCCTTGCTACTCCCAAAACTTATAAAAGCATACTCAAGGTGCCATGAAACTCAATGACAACAAAACTTATCCTTGGCCCTGGCTCAAGCATTACACTATGTTGGTTCTGAAGGGAACCAAGAAGATTCAAAACATTTCTGATCAATATAATATGTGGAATAACCCTTTCGACTTCAACAAAAAATTTGTTTCATTTTGTTTCTATCAAATTTACATTCACAATTGTGTATACTTAAAAATTATAAGCACAATTGTGTATACGTAATAATTATTAAGCTGCCCGGTATAAAAGGCAATGTTGAAATGCAACAAGGATAGCAAACGAGTGAAACGAGAGTTTTTAATCTCAGTGGGCCTTGTGCGAGGGAGGACATGTTCAGATTCCTCATCCAACGAGTGGCTGTAAAATATGAGTTTCAATTTGAAAACAATTAACAATGATGAGAATCATCTTTTGGCTAAAAAATCAAACAACTATAGTCGATAACTCCATCGAACAGCTTGGGGAATTTCTGTTTACAAACAAATGTTTTTGTCAGTCAAATATTTTCTATATAAAAATTTTATCAGCTCTTGAAGCAGATGACAAGTTTGACATTTTTATTTGCACAATTATTAACTTTTTAACTTTTTATGCGAAATTTAAAACAAATGAAACACACTCTAACTCAGAAACATGTATATAATAATTGAAATTATCTTACCGCTTTCGTAAGAATCGACTAGATACCGTATGCAGCACTAGGACAATAAAATTTAGTAATTACTGGGCCAAGCTTCACACTATACCAACCAATGGATATATGTGGTATCTAACGAAACGACACAGTCGGTGTCATATGTGGTTACGAGATCCAACGTTACACCATTTTATGTTCCGGTATAGTAGAAATCGGGGCCGGCTGCGTGAGTTACGTCCAATGACTTCACCTACCACAACAACAACATAATGATGACAAATATATATATATTATATTTTTTCAATCCAAATAATATTTAGAGTACATAACAAAATGCAGAATAATAAAGTTGCAACAAAGAAATATTAGACCTCTGCATTTTTCCAATCTCTTATTTTATTTTCCATAACAAAATTTTCAATCAAATCATTTCCCACGATAAACACTTTGTTTATCGTCTTCGTATTCTTTGTTTTATATTTGCTTTGTATAATTTTAATATTAAGACCAAACCCAAAATTGTAACGGCAGATTATTAGTAGACGTGAAAGTGAACACATTAAATAAAAAACTACCTAAAGATAAATTAAAACGTTTTATTAAAATCCATAATCCTCAACTGCAAAACGTTACTCGTGCTCATGGACTCTGATGTTCAGATAGTTGCAATAGGTGCCGCCCAACACAATATCAACAAATCTTCTCGCCATTCAACTAATCATGGTGTCAACAAATTACGGGAATTTAGTGCGTTTGCCAACAATAAAACAAAAGAAAATAATGAATTGAGCTTACAAATTACACTAGATACAAAAAATTGGATAAATAGATAGAGACATTGAAAGGTGACAAAGAAGTTATTCTCCATCACCAGAACAGAACGTTCATACAATTCACCATTATGCGATCACATATGCACATCTTATGTTGGAGAGCTGTACCTATAGGAGTCATTTGGGTTACAAAAAACTTACGAGGAATATGTGTCACAAATCACAAACCCTTCTTCACTAACATGACCAGATGAAAGTATCGTTTAACAGTAAAAGATTTATATTATGCTCAGAGAGGGTAAATAAAAAAAGTTGCAGAAGATGCAGAACAATCAGTCTGAAATAATTCCAGTGTGTCCAACTGTCTATTTCATATAAATTGTTTAGACAGCAGATATTTTCAGTATAAATAAAACCTTTTAAATAAAAACAAAGCAGAATGAAAAATGTTTTACAACAGTATAGTTCTCTGATTGTTTGGACCTCAATATTGAAAATCCAAATCATCATATAACAAAATAACAGCAGCGGATTGATTTTTCAGTCATTAATAATTAAAATTAAACCGATCAAACAGCATAGTGGTTAAAGCTTTGGCGTTATGATCGGGAGGAACCAAGCTCGCATTCCGATAGAGGTAGGATGGAAAAGGGAATTTTCATCAACATATTACAATCTGTGATAAAATCGAACACAACTATGACCCCGTGTTGTAGTGCACAACTAATAGGCCGACACATCTTCTATATACCGGTATAGGCTGTAATAAAAAAAAATTAAAATTAAAACAAGTATGGGTTTGAAATGAAAATAATTTACACCTTTATCACGGAACAAAACCTTTTAACGTAGGTAAAATAATTTAATTTTACCGTAAATTGTGATCCAATCACCTTTTAAACGAGGCACATAGTAATCGTACACATATTATTCCCATCAATTCAATTTAATAATAAAATTGCAATTCAACTTAACCATTTTTATAATAATTATATAATTTATTGTTTTAAAAAATGAAAATAGAATAAAAATTTGAAAAACATTTCCACAAAAATCATAAAAATTTGAGAAGCAAAATAAGTAAAATGCTAATAAATCCACCTAATTTATTCATTCACTCCTGGGTGTGTGTGTGTAAGTTGTTTTGTTCGTAACCATCAAGAGACTCCCCAATTTTTTGTATGAAACAACAAAAGAAAATTGTGTTCATTTTCCATTCTATATTTTTCCAGGATTATAAGAAAATGATTTTCGTTTTAATCAAATGAAGTGCATTTACGTGTTTTGAATTTGAAATTTGTTTTCTTTTTATTTTTGATATTATTTATATTTTTGTTTGGTTTGGTTTTTCTTGTACTGTTTGTTATTTCGAAGACGAAAGAAAATTTTTTGAAAAACTTATTTTAGTGTCTTCTCTATAATATGTATAGTATGTATCATGTATGTAATGTGGAGTTTGGTGGTGTTGATGACGATGACAATATTATTTATAGTTATGATATGTGGAATATTAGCTAAGTGTATTATACTGTAACTATATTTTATGCTCACATATATTTTTGTAATATGTGTGGTGACCATAATATAAGGGGGTGGGTCTGGGGGATACAAATTAATTTAATAAATTTGTTTTTTATTGTTTTTATTATGATTAGATTGGGAAATTATTCGGTTTAATTTTTCAAATTCAATTTTCATCATAAAATATGAAGCAAATATGTGTGTCTGGCCAACAATGCAAAATTAAAACAGATGATGTTGTGATACGTTTATTTGGTAGAGCTGATTTCTTAGAGTACTAAAACCCTTGTAGTCGTGGCAAACCTCGTTTTTAGATAGGTACCTCGACGGGCTTTAAGCCTAACTTCCATATTGCCAATCTATACATTGTACAATATACAACATACAACAAAATGCAAAGGCGACACCAAGAAGAAAACATGTGTACTATTCACTAATCGCATTCCTACTCACCAAAAATTTAATTTGAAAATTACCAAGCTGTAGCTTTGTAGAAAAATAGTAAATATTTAATATTTATCAATTAAATGAAATAATCTTAATAAAAAAGATAAGTTTGAATTAAAATAAAAAAGTGGAGGTGCGAATATGTTGTGGCCAACACTTTCTTTTGCCACGAATGTATTCATTGATTGTATTCATTGAGAATATACCACTTCTGATTTCTAAAGAGAAAAATTAAACGGACACTCTTGGTAAATTTGACTTGTAAAGGGTTATCCAATTCAAGCTTGATAAAGTAAACTTAAAAAAAACACACAAAATATTCGGAATGTATTGTAATTTTTATTTCATTTTACAGATTGATCCTTGCCATTTTTAGTTAAACAAGATATCATTCAAATGTCCTCCACGGGACTTCTTACAGGCCTTGATTCTTTTGAGGTAATTTTCAATGACTTTTTGGCACATTTCGGGCGGTATCTCGGCCATTACCTTACGAATATTAGTTTTCAATTCGTCAATAGTTTGAGGATTGTTTGCGTAAACACGATATTTCGCGTAGCCCCACAAAAAGAAATCCAAAGGCGTTAAATCACAGGATTTGGAGGCCAATTGACATCAGCCAATCGCGAAATCAAACGTCCAGGAAATTTCTCTTGCAAAAGATCTCGATTTGCTCGTGTTACGTGACTGGTTGCTCCATCCTGCTGGAACCACATATCGTCAAGATCATAATCTTCGATTTTCGTAAAAAAATAATCGGTTAACATGCGGCCATAGCGCTCAGAATTGACGGTAACGGTTCGTCCATGGTTGTTCTCAAAAAAATACGGCCCAATCACACCACCAGACCACAATGCGCACCAAACAGTGACTTTTTCCGGGTGTAATGGCTTCTCTACAATCAATTGTGGATTTTATGAGCCCCAAATTCTACATTTTTGCTTATTAACGTATCCACCAAGCGAAAAATGAGCTTCATCACTGAAGAAAGTTTTGTTCGAAAAATCAGCATCAGCAGATTTAATAATTTTAACGCGTTGGTCGATTGTTAAATGCTCCATATTCTTAAATGGCAGAATGTCAACTAAATAAATGACAGCGTACTTGACGTTTATCTTTGACAGATGTCGGTATACAGAATTCTACTTTATCAACCTCGAATTGGATAACCCGTATAATCAAAAAACATTTTCCTTGCTTAAATTAAAATAAACGACAAGGTCAATCCTTGTTGGTTGAAAATTCACCCTTTAAATTTATTTAATGTCCCATTGAAGCAGCTTCTTCTGGTACACAGATTTGCAAATTTCGCAAGGAATGTTCTTCCGAATAGTCAATCCGCCTGAACTGTAGAGATACCGAATTTTGGTGAAATAAAGTTTTTCTTTATCAAAACTGGTCATTTCCGATACAATATTAAAAATGGTCTCTAAAATAATTCCGAAAAATAAAAAGCTCCTGTGGCGCTGTTCTGGGAATAGAGAATTGGGGAAATAATTCATATATAATTTCTGTTTAAACCTTTTTTTCTGGCCTACTGAGGTAAAAAGCTAGTGCTATATTTTTTTTAAAACAAAGTTAAATTCTAAATATTTTTCCCTTTAAATTTAGATATGGAAAAATTATTCCCAATTTATAAACATTTACATCAAACTTTAATTCTCAGTGGCACTATTTTGGCTTTCCATGGGAATAGGGAATTGGAAAAAATATTTTCATAGCATTTTTGTTTAAATTATATTTTTCTGGCCTACTGTTGGAATTAGTTTGGTGTAAATATTTTCGAAACAAAGTTGATTGGGAAACTTTTGTTCCACAAAATTTTTATATGCCTTTGTTTCATAAATATTTACACCCAACTAATTCTAAGGCCGCTATGAAAGTATTTTTCACAATTCCCTATTCCCAGGAAAAGCTAGAATAGTACCACAGTAGGCCGGAAAAAAATATTTGAACAGAAATTACATATAAATTCATTCCCCAATTTCCTATTTCCAGGGAAGAATTACCAGTGGCTCAATTCTGGTAATTCCTCGGGAATAGAGAATTGGGGAAAGAATTTACATATAAAATCAATTAAAATAATTTTTTTCTGGTATACTAAGGTAAAGGGTTAGTGGTAAATTTTTTGAAAGCAAAATATAATTTGGAATAACTTTCCCTGGTAATTTCGCTATGGAAAAAATACTCCCAATTTACAAATATTTTTTATCAAATTTTTTCTCATCAGTTCCCTATTTCCAGGGAATTAGCAGAATAGGACCACTGAAAGTGTCACTGAGGCAGGTTCTCCACCGGTGGACTGATAAAAATCACTCGGATCTCCCAATTTGTGGAAAAAGCTTAATTATGAAGTTTCATCCCGAATTTTTGTTGAAAAACAGTTTTTTGCCAAAAATCGTCATTTTCGCATAACTTTTGGAAATCTGATCTGGACCGTACTGTTCAAAATATTTGCAAAAAAACGAAAAAGCTGTTATGGAAGCTGCCACTTCCGGTTAACTGATTTCGGCCAAAAATCAATTGGATCTCCAATTTAAGGAAAAAAGCTGAAGTATGTATAGTTTCACTCTAATCAGTCATTCCGTTTCAATTGTAGAGAAGCAACAACATTTAGTCTGACCTCACGCACACATGTATACACACAGAGTTTTTTAAAAGGTACTTTTTTGGTAAAGTAGAATATTAAGTGTAAATTAAAATAGTTTTTTAATTGTTCGTTTTCAGAATTCATGTTAAAATGATTACACCACGGAGCGCTAGGATATTTTCGTTATCGAACGCGTTATATATGAGTTAATCCACTGTCATCTGGACAATAATTCTTCTATCTTCAACTTATATCACAGTGTCTTCTAAATTGTGTTCGGGAACGAAAGCACCACATGAACTCACCAGATGGTTTGGAATTCGTTATATCCTCTATTTTATACAATGCAATCGCTATTTCCTTGACTCTGGGTTTAGAATTTCCAATAACTCTGCTGAGAGTGGTGCAGAAGATGATTGGGTTGAAGTGCAGACCGAGGTATAATCGCAGTTCTCATCTCCTGTGCCGTCTCTGTATACAACTTTAACAATTACACACATTACTAGCTCCCAACGGTCACCGGTACCTACTCCGTAATAATGGTAGTGCCCTCCTTCAGGGCGTTCGCGTTGTGCTAACAACCCAATCTTGAACAAACATTTGATTCGAATTTTCAACAAAAGCCTCAGACAAATAACTCGGACTTACATACAACAACAACCTCGGAAAACATCGAAATATAGGGACTGCGATTTAAAATTTGGCACATGGAATGTATTCAGCTTAAACCGCCTGAAGAGCCTCGGCCGAAAGTAACGTCTTCTGAAGACTCGAGTTCAGTTTCTGATCTGCAATCGTTTACATTCAATAAGCCATCAAATCTGCGTACTCAGAGCGCACTCACGTAATTCAACATCTCATTTGAAACATTCATATTCAAAATGTGGTGAAATCAGAACAAGTCAAAGACATTTTCTTCGACCACCTTGAAAGTGCTTTAAATAAAATTCCACAACGCGATGTAAAAATTGTTTTTCAACACGCAATCAAGTAATAACGGGCTAAGGACCACCGAGCTAGCTCAAACAAACCGAAAATGAACCAAAATACTATCCCATTTTGGAGGACGAATAGTGGAACATAATATAATCAGCAATAACAAACCTTCGACAAAAGTGCAGGTAAAAGTACATCTACATCTATTATCTAATTCTAGAAACACATGAATGGATTAAAATTTAAGAAAAGCATCGCGCACTGTTATGATACCTCTCTCAATCAGCAAGGCACACATCGACTATATGATATATTTTTCAGAATATTTGCACCTAAAAAGCTCCTATGGAATCTTTACTTCCTGTGGAGCGGTAGTTTATGGTAAAAGCTTAAGTATGAAGTTTCATCCGAATACATATATTTTTTTTTTCATCAAAAATCATCAGTCATTTCTGATGACAAATTTATATTTTGGAAAACTGATCTGGGTTGAAATTGTATTTGTAATATTGTCAAAATTAATTTAGAACCTTTGATTTATAATTTTTTCATAGTCGATTTTCTTGTAAATGGCATACTTTTCAAAATATTTGCTAAAATTACTTTTTAGCTACTTTTAGCTGCTTTAGGCTACTTTTGGGATCTTGCTATTTATGTTAAAAGTTTAAGTATGTAATTTCATTACAGAGCCCAGAAGCCAGTTAAAAAGCTAATTTTGAGCAAAAATCGTCATTTCCGCTTAAATTTTGTATAACTGATCTGGGCTGATGTTGTTGCAAAACTAATTTGATGAATGATATATTTTTCAAAGTAGTTGCAAAAAATGCAATCTATTAATGAATCTATTAGCTCTGGTACACCGATTTCTGCGAAACATCACTGGCACCTCGGAGTTTGTGGTAACAGTTTAAGTATGGGGCCCAATTTTGGTTGTAAACAGATTTTTGTCAAAAATCGTTATTTCTGGTTTTAATTGACGACGTTATTTTTATTTGCATGAACAGCAAGGCTTTACATATTGAGGTTGCCGAAAATTTGTTAACCTGAGCATTTTTAAATGTTTTTAATAGATTTGTTGGCCGACATTTCTTCACTACAACACTTTGTACAGGGGCTCAGTTCTCAGTTCATCGGTACAGATTGTCTTCTCCAAAACGAACTCCGTGAGTGGAACAACACTGCTGGATCAATCCAGTAGCACCGCATAATGACGGCATTTGGGAAGCAGCGACATGATCCGCTAAGAAGCAATTGCTGCGGGATTTCGATAACTAGCCAATTTTTCATCACCAACTGTAGAAAACTGAAAAGCTACTGAAGAAAATGTGCTACAAGGAGAATCCAACGAAAGAAAGTTGTCCAGATTACCTAAGAGTCACGAAAGTAGGCAAAGAGGGGAAATTAATACTATGGTAGTTCCGTCAATTACTTCCCATAATGACGTGCCGGCATCTCGAATGTCAGAGACACATATAAACAAGGAGGATGGGGACCAGGAAAAATACCGAAATGACAACTAGAAGATAGTTGAATCCAAGAAATGCGCTGCTGATTGGAGCAACAGAGGATATTTGTCTTGAGGGAGCTGCGAATATCACAAGAAGTGCGGGATGCCCTAGAAAGAATGTTTGAAAACTCTAAAGGTATGTTCAAAGTAAAGGAAATGGCAGCTGGATACCGTAGAACCTAATTAGCTTTGATCAGCCTTCCCAGTAGTCTGATAGGAAAAGTTACATTTGAAAGCAAAAGCCAAATTGGGTTGATATCTTATTTAGTACGAGAGGAGATAGTCGCCACTAGGTGCTTTAAATGGTTGGACTCGTTGCCCGGAAATATATACCTAAAACGTAAAATGTTCAAAACTTTGCTATAGGTGCTGTAGTGATGGTACATTTCGAGGAAATGCAAAGAAGAGATGAAGTGTATGATATGTCTTGGGGAAGATGATAACGCTGGAGCCACCAACCATTTCACGGGCGGTTTCAAATGTCCAAAATACTAGAAAGCGTTAAGACGAGATATTGTTCTGGTGTATGTTAGAAAACAAGAATGTCTTCGGAATAGCTGAAAATAAGGCATTTCAAATTATGAAGGTCAACACAAACGCCTATGATGCAGCAATGCCGAGAAGAATAATAGACATCCGATCGTAATGCTATGTATTGGTGGAATAAGGAAATCGCGGCCCTACGTCGGAAATGGTTCAAGGCAAGGAACAAGTATCAGAGCTCGCTCTAGGCGTAGACGGACTGATCATTTTTGACAATCTTATTGCAGTACTAAATTGGAGCTCAAAATTGCTATAAAGTTGAGCAAGCGGAAATGTTTTAGATGGTTGTGCGAAGAAATCGATAGAGAGCCGTGGGGAAGACCTAACGGTAATGGAAAAAGTGAAAGTTAGTATTTTACTCCTCCTATGCCCAGATATGATGCGGCATTTGACTATAGTAATTTTGTTATTCCCGCAACAACATCATGTTTCGACCTACAGAATAGCAGTAATTGCGTAAGATGAACGAATACCAATTGTTGCGGTGGATGAAGTGGTCCAAGCTTTCAGAACCCGGACCTGAAAACATACCGAATTTGGCGCTCAAAGTAGTAATTTAAGCAATACCTGAACTGTTTGCAAATGTGTTTGATTCCTGCGTAAGAGAAAGTTAGTAAAAAATCCAAAGGTACCTAGGTTATAGTCCACTGCGAACCTTGTCCGTTCGTACGAAAACGTAATCGCAATTATCGAGCGATTTCGGGACGAAAATATCGTTTTTTCCGGTGTTCGAGGCGGAGATGAAAGCCTGAGAGTTTGTTCGTAAATCAAGCCGAGGCTGGTGAGCACTTAAGATCTTTTTTGGTCGTTGCTCGAATTCCTAGAAGAACGATAGGAATTTCAGAGCTCTAATGAATCGTGTTTTCTCGGACCTTCATAGCAGCTTTGACCTGTCGGTGAAATCGTTCGACCATGCCATTGGCTTGCGGATGATACGTAGTTGTGCGTATTCGATGAGAACCAAGGAGTTTCGTTAATTCGGCGAAATTTTTTGATTCGAATTGCGTGCCTTGGTCGGTTGTTATCGTTTGCGGAACGCCGAATCGAGATATGTAATTACTTACGAACGTCTTGGCAATGGTGTTTGCAGACATATCGATCATTCAATAAGCGTCGGGCCAACGAGTGAATCGGCCGACATAGGTTAAGAGATAAGTATATCCATTGGACAGTGGAAGTCAACCAACCATATCCAAGTGGTTATGCTCGAAACAACCTAGTGGAATTTCGTTGGCAGGATAAACAAGATTGTGTCTAATTGTTCACATCTTTGTTTATTACTATAAGGACAGAAATAGCGAGCCGTAATCAATTTACGAATAGCACGGACACCAGGATGTGAAATGTTATGTGAAGTAGTAGTAGTAGATTCCGAATTCTGCAAATTTAAAAAGCTCTAGTTTCATGTTGGAAAATGCTGTAGTTAATAAGTTTGCTTTTTGCACATTGATGCTTGTATTGAAGTCGAAACGTGTCTCGACTGTTGCAGTTTCGTTGTCAGTCGTGCGGGATAATGTATCCGCGAGCAAGTTGCCTTTTACGTTCATGCCGGATAACTGTGGTAAATTGATCAATATAATCCAAGTGTCGCAGATGTCTTGGTTTACATTCAGTTTTAGACTGAATGGCTCTAGTTAGTGGCTTATGTTCGGTATAAATGGTGAAGTCCCTACCTTCAACAAAATATCTAAAGTGTTTGATTGCTAGATATATTGCGAGTAATTCCCGATTGAATGCTGAGTATTTTTGTTCAGTATCAGAAAGTTTCTTAGAGAAAAATCCTAATGGTCACAACAATCATTATTGTACTACATATTGCAGAACAACTCCTAGGGCAGTGTTCGATGCATCAGTCGTCACATGCTGTATAAGATAGCGGAATTTTGACAGCGGAAAGTAAGAGATTGCGCTACTCGCCGCAAGTGGCAGCACTATCACTAAAGAGAAATAATTTTGTTATGTAATTACCAGCGGAAATTTTTCATTCATTATGTACTACATTTTCACTAAATAAAATATCGCATATGTGATTTTCAGTTGTTGACCAATATCTCAAAAACTTCTACTAGTAACCAATACTGTCGGTTGTTTTTCTAGTAGCTTAGGTCATGCTGAGACTATGTGGAAAATTTGGAGAAAATTCATAGACCAGAATTTTGGTCAGAAAATCAAAAAATTGTACTGAAAATTCTGGTCTATGAATTTTCCCTAAATTTTCCATATAGTCTCAGTATGACCTAGGCTACTAGAAAAACAACCGAAAGTATTGGTTACTAGTGGAAGAAATGGCGGATAGACGGATTGTTGCTAAATTTCAAGATTTCATATACCGAGTTTCTTTACTTTGGAGATCAATTAATTTGCCATTTTAAGGTTCACTTTTAATATTTTATTCCGCTGGGATATTTTAGTTAGGGAAAAAAGTGGTACATAATGAATGAAAAATTTCCGCTGTTAATTACATAACAAAATTATTTCTCTTTAGTGATAGTGCTGCCACTTGCGGCGAGTAGCGCAATCTCTTATTTTCCGCTGTCAAAATTCCGCTATCTTATACAGCATAGTCGTCACGTTGAATTTTGCGCTGAATTAGCTAAATCAATCGTTAGTTTTGTGAATATGTTTTGGCATTTTTCGGGCCAGGAAAAATTCCTGGGTGCCCTGGGCTTTTTCAGTAGAGCGGCCAAGTGGGAGTGGATCGGTCCAAGCGTTTCAACAAGTTTCGGAATAAATCGATGGTAATAATTTACCATTCCAATAAATTGCAGAATGCGTTTGATTGTTGTTGGAGCCGGAAATTCCGTAATGACATCATTTCTTTTAGGAGCCGGCAGAATTCCATTTGATGTTATCTTGGATCTAAAGTTTTAACACCGAAAATACATTTCGAACTCTTTATGTGAACATCAAACTCGGTTATTCGTTGGAAAAGAGTTTCCATATGTCGTTTAAGATGTTCTTGCATTTGAGATACCACAACAATGCCGTCAATGTATACGAAAACGAAGGTAAGTCGCGGACGACTTCGTTAATAAATCGCTGAAAAGTTTGCGATGCATTACGCAGACCAAATGGCATTTGGTTGAATTCGAAGAGGCCGAATGGTGTAGTGATTGCCGTTTTGTGAACGTGTTCAAGAGCGACGAGAATTAAATGATAAGCCCTAACAAGGTCGATTTCGGAGAAAATTGTACAGGCATGCTAGTGCATCGAGAAATCTTGTATGTGAGGTATCGGGTAGCGATCCGGTATCGTAACCGTATTTGGTCGCCGATAATTCCTCACGCTTTTCCAATAGTTATCTTTCTTATGGCGCACTGGATCTCTTCGTGTCCTCGATACCGGTAAATGATTTGTCGTCGCTATGTGATGAACCACGGAATGTCGTACCGGTGAATTATAATTGGGCTCGGCTGTTAGGGAAGGATACTTCTTTAGCAGAGTGCCATACCCATTATCGATTGCGTATTATATCGGTGTAGGTGTATAAACTCTAACCGTTATTGCATTGATTGACAGCTGCGTCGCTGAGTCCGATATCTATCTGGAGTAATTTCGTTCCGTAGGTATTTATTGATGTGCCATTGGTAGCTGATAGTACTAGATCTATAGATTTCGAGGTATTATATTTGCATATTGATAAACATCGAACCGGGAGCACTGGAAGATCAGCCCGGTGTCTATAAGAAAAGTCAGTTTATTTTGTTTATCGTGAATAAAGAGGCGACTGTTATTTAAAGTCAAGGATGTCGCCGACTCGACCGGATGATTTATAAGTTTTTTTTTCTTCACTAGTGTTGTTGCTCGGGGAGCGATGCGCGCATGGTTTACGGCACTTTCGCTTATACATAGTGATAGTGTGATATCAACAGATATCTTGGACGTTCGAGTAGGTACCACTGTAATGGGAGCGCAAACATATTCGTGAATTAGATCTAAACTGGAAATGTCCGCGCGACGGACTTCTGTTCTTAGAGAAACATTTTGTAACGACCTCTTTAAGTCGTACAATTCGATCTTCGGAGGTACTTACACTTGTTGAGGGTTGGCGTATAGTGTCGTGGCTCTTACCCGGAATTTTATTATGGTATTTATAATTTAGTGACGAGCGTTACGAACTGTGTACCGCTCCGATATATTGCCTCGTTGTTGTATCGATATATGGCGTCGAATATTTTGTCTACCGTTCTCGCTAGTGAGTCGACTGGTACATTTTCCGGCTGTGCGGCAATTGCGATTCTGATGATTTCTGGTATTTTTCGAATCCAGAGCAACCGAATTATTTTTTCGGGAAAATTATTGCTAGCTCGGTTTTGGATCTCAATGCTTTCGACGGCTTTTGGTCACTAATGTCCTGCCCACTGATAGTAGTCTTGATCCGGCAGGTTCTTTAGTAGATCCGATAGAGTCGTATTCATTATTTGTTGGGGTAGTGCACGTAATACATGTTGATGTTTGTATCTATCGTTTTTTATGCTTGCTATATCGAAAGTATAATTTCCGCTGGGTGGCACCAATTTTGTACGTCGTTAACCCAGAAAGGCTGTACATTTATAGCCGCTGCGGTATTAACTTCGGTCCTACCGGGTTCGTCCTGTTCGTTCATGCTATCGTCGTGTTCTTGTTTATGTTCTTGTCCAACCGTCATGTTTAATTCGTAACACTTTAATTCACAATAATTATTTTTAGTCGTTCTGCCGCATGAAAGACTATTGAGAACTATAAATGTCCGGGGTAGTGACATCTGGCGCATTAAATATAAGCTGCGATTGGGTCTTTTTTATATAAAATTTTAGCACGGCATACTTTATGAAAATAAAAATTAACATACAAAAATAGACCCAATCAGGTTAATTTTTTTGCCGTCAGATCTACAAACAGTTCTCTATAACCGTAAAAACTTAGTAATTCAACTAACGATATAAAGAAATGTAAATGTCAAAAAAATGTAATTATGATGACCGTTTTTTTTTTAAATTTGAAAATTAGCTGTGAATGCTAAACGCGTGAAATACAGGGTTATCCAATTCGAGGTTGATAAAGTAGAAATCTGTATACCGACATCTGTCAAAGATAAACGTCAAGTACGCTGTCATTTATTTAGTTGACATTCTGCCATTTAAGAATATGGATGGAGCCCTAAGTGTCAACCACTGAAACCTATGTCACATAACAATGCGTAGAAACTAATAATCATTTAGACAACGACCATACCATGTTTAACATACCGGTACTCGTTCGATCACCGAAGTCAAGCAACATAGGGCATAGTTAGTACTTAGATGGGTGACCGCTTGGGAACACTATGTGTCGTTGTCTATAAAAAAAAACATCGAATAGATACAGGAGCAGAAATGCCGATTCGCCAACCACCCAGGAGATTACCATTGGCAAAGCAAGGAGAAGTGGATCGAATGGTAAAAGATATGCAAGCAGCAGGGGTAATCGAAACATCAAGCAGTCCATGGAGTTCACCAGTGGTGTTAGTCGAGAAAAAGGATGGTACCATGAGATTCTGCGTGGATTACCGAAAATTAAATGCTGTGACGAAAAAGGATAGTTACCCATTGCCAAGGATCGATGACACGTTAGACACATTATCGGGAGCTCGAATATTTTCAACATTAGATCTGCAAAGCGGCTATTGGCAAGTGGAAGTCCAGGAGGAAGATCGCGAGAAAACGGCATTCAGTGTGGGTAACGGATTATGGCAATTTAACGTTATGCCATTCGGATTATGTAACGCCCCTGCGACTTTTGAACGGCTAATGGAGCGCGTGCTAAAGGGATTACATTGGAGGACGTGCCTCGTTTATTTGGATGACATCATCGTTATGGGCAAGGATTTCGACGAGCATTTAAGGAATTTGGCAGAGGTTTTGGATCGGATACAAGCCGCCGGATTGAAGCTAAGCCCAAAGAAATGCAAACTATTTAGAACGGAAGTAAAATATTTGGGTCATAAGGTAACAACCAATGGAATCCATACCGATGAAGACAAGATCGCAGCAGTGAAGGAATGGCCACGACCTAAAAACTTACATGAATTACGGAGCTTCCTTGGATTGTGTACCTATTATAGACGATTCGTGCCTGGATTCGCCAATATTGCAAAGAGTTTACACGAGTTAACCAGGAAGAACAAGGCATTCGAATGGAAGGATGAACAGGAAGAGGCATTTGTGGAACTAAGACGACGATTATGCAAAGCACCAATCCTCGCATACCCTATACCGAACGTTAAATTCATTTTGGACACCGATGCAAGTAATGATGGTATAGGAGGAGTATTATCACAGGCAACAAATGGTGAGGAGCGAGTTATTGCATATTACTCCAAGATGTTATCAAAACCGGAACGGAATTATTGTGTAACACGGAAAGAGTTGTTGGCTATAGTGGAATGTGTTAAGCACTTCCATAAGTACCTCTATGGCCAAAAATTTCTTCTACGGACGGATCATGGAGCTTTGCGCTGGTTGTTACAATTCAAAAATCCAGAGGGACAAGTAGCACGTTGGATCGAACGTTTGCAAAGCTACGATTTCCAAATTGAACATCGGAAGGGAACCGCACATGGAAATGTCGACGCACTATCAAGAAGGCCATGTCCCGTGGAATGCAAGCATTGTGGGCGTGTGGAGGGTAAGGAAAACATCATTGATTTTCGGCTTATGCAAGTGCTACCTGATGAGGAATGGACTGATGAAATGATCAAGAAGGAGCAATTACGGGATGCTGACCTATCATTCATCATGAAACATAAGGAAAAGGAACACCGGCCCACATGGAGTGAGATAGCTGACAAAACTCCCATTGTAAAAGCATATTGGGCTCAATGGGATAGCCTCCACATAGAAAATGGATGTTTAAAACGAAAGTGGGAAAGCACGGATGGTAAAGTAAAACAATTGTTGGTAGTGGTGCCAAAAGATCGGATATCGGAAATCCTCAAGGAGTATCATGGAGGAGCAAGTGGAGGTCACCTAGGGATTAATAAAACATTAGCCAAAATTCGCCAACGTTTCTACTGGTCCGGATGTAGACAGTCAGTAGTAGAATGGCGTCGAAGATGTGACCAATGTGCTGCAGTAAAGGGACCAGCACGAAAAAGCCGTGGAACCATGAAACAATATAATGTCGGGGCACCATTTGAGAGAATTGCAATGGATGTGGCGGGGCCATTTCCGACCACCGAGAGCGGAAATAAATATGTGCTAGTAATAATGGATTATTTCAGCAAATGGCCGGAAGTGTACCCCATACCCAATCAGGAAACAACAACAATAGCTGATGCCGTGGTCAACAATTGGATTAGCAGATTTGGTGTACCGATGGAAATTCACACGGATCAAGGAAGGAATTTCGAATCGGTGGTATTTCAGGAGATATGTCAGATGCTTGGAATCAATAAAACAAGAACGACGCCTTTACACCCACAATCGGACGGTATGGTGGAAAGATTCAATGGCACATTGGAGGAATATCTAGCAAAGGTTGTGGAAAGGAACCAACGCAACTGGGATCGACATATACCGATGTTCCTGATGGCCTACCGATCAGCGGTACATGACACAACAGGAGTGACACCAGCTAAAACCATATTTGGGAACAATCTGCGATTACCGGGAGATTTAAAGTTTGGAGCTGTTCCATCAGCAGCTCTATGCGGACAGGATTACGTCGACCGGATGAAAGAGGAACTCAATGAAATACATCAATTTGTACGGGAGAAAATTCGAATATCAAGTGATCGAATGAAAGCTCGATATGACATACGAGCAAATAATCAAGGCTTCGAGGAAGGGCAATTGGTATGGCTTCACAACTCGCAACGGCACAAGGGATTATCACCGAAGTTGCAACCCACATGGGAAGGACCTTACACTGTCATTAAAATGTTGAACGACGTGGTTTATCGCATACAGAAAGGACGGAAAGGTAAACCAAAGGTGGTGCATTTAGAGCGTTTGGCGCTCTACAGAGGAGGTGATCTGGATCCTGTTCGGGACGAACAGGCTTAGGTGGGGGGTAGTGTTACGGTGACACCTAGAATAGAATAGAATAAGTTAATTTCATTAATTGTTCAACTACATTTATAATTTATACTCAACATTTAGGCGTATTTCTATACTAACATATTTGCTGCGCATTTAGGATTATTCTAGAAACAAATATTTTGGTATATAAAGGCGCGCGTTGACGTGGAATGCTGAGTCTTATTTTAAACGTGATACAGTGAAGGTTAAATAGAAAGATTATTAAAGTGATTATTAAAGCGATTATTAAAGTGATTATTAAAAAGTGTGTTATAATTATAATAATTAATTGTGAAAATTGTGTTGTATAATAAATTGTGTTGTGTAAATAAAATTGTGTGAGTTAAAATTGAAGCAGTGTATTTATTCACAATCAAGTGATTCGAACCTTGATTGACAAGGCAAAATCGTAACAATATTTATATTAGATTAGGGATGATAAGGTTATCCGTTGAAGAGGGGATCCATCCGTTTGATGCTATAATATTTGGATTCGATTTATTTTATTTTACTTTATTTTATTTGTTTTACGAAAATTATAATTAATTTAGTTATAATAATTATTACATTACATTTATTCTATTCAAGAATAATTTAACTATATCGTACAAAATAATGAATCTCTAACTCATAATAATGACGTTTTATTTCAGGAAATTTACAATTCAGATGCCAACATTATTAATTATCAATTATTTTTAAGATGCAATAATAACGGTGTGTGGCGGGGCCGGCGTCGCGTTATTGTAAATTGATATGTATATGGTATATACAATTTAATCACTCATAAACTTGAAATTTCAGTTCAGGACATTTTTACTAATTAATCAATTAATTTTTAGGATGTTGATTGCTGATTATTTATATCCCGGAAAACAAAAATAATTGTGCCGTCTTGTGCTTTACTAACTATTGACTACTTAGGTGTCTGTAACCGGGTCAAGTCTATCATATCTAACAACCTTTCCTATCCCTCCATCTTGTTATATGTAAAAGGGGTGTACGGTAGGCCCGGCGTATCCGGGATCCCTGCTTGGTCTTGGCCGTACATTCTAATCAATCAATCAAACAATTCTGCCATTTAAGAATATGGAGCATTTAACAATCGACCAACGCGTTAAAATTATTAAATCTGCTGATGCTGATTTTTCGAACAAAATTTTCTTCAGTGATGAAGCTCATTTTTCGCTTGGTGGATACGTTAATAAGCAAAACTGTAGAATTTGGGGCTCAAAAAATCCACAATTGATTGTAGAGAAGCCATTACACTCGGAAAAAGTCACTGTTTGGTGCGCATTGTTGTCTGGTGGTGTGATTGGGCCGTATTTTTTTGAGAACAACCATGGACGAACCGTTACCGTCAATTCTGAGCGCTATGGCCGCATGTTAACCCATTATTTTTTTACGAAAATCGAAGATTATGATCTTGACGATATGTGGTTCTAGCAGGATGGAGCAACCAGTCACGTAACACGAGCAAATCGAGATCTTTCGCAAGAGAAATTTCCTGGACGTTTGATTTCGCGATTGGCTGATGTCAATTGGCCTCCAAGATCCTGTGATTTAACGCCTTTGGATTTCTTTTTGTGGGGCTACGCGAAAGATCGTGTTTACGCAAACAATCCTCAAACTCTTGACGAATTGAAAACTAATATTCGTAAGGTAATCGCCGAGATACCGCCCGAAATGTGCCGAAAAGTCATTGAAAATTACCTCAAAAGAATCAAGGCCTGTAAGAAGTCCCGTGGAGGACATTTGAATGATATCTTGTTTAACTAAAAATGGCAAGGATCAATCTGTAAAATGAAATAAAAATTACAATACATTCCGAATATTTTGTGTGTTTTTTTTAAGTTTACTTTATCAAGCTTGAATTGGATAACCCTTTAGTTATGATGAACGTTTAACTACGTTAAATTTCGAAAATGTTACACTGTGGTGCATAACTATAGACGCATCTACTTTTTAGGCCACTCTTTATTTCCAAGAAAGTTTGAGGTGAAGCCAATGGTGCAGTATAAAAGGGCATAGTAAAACAACAAAACTTACAAAGAAAATTGGAAAATGTATTTATTTTATTTACCATAATATTTAGTTTTCTAGTGGTGCACAACTATAGACGCTTTAGTTAAAATTAAAATAAAATTAATAATGAGTAGCCCTCCTTTGTTCTGAATAAAGTGCCTATTCCATGGAAAAATTTTACTGACTGTATTTTTTTACTGCAAAAACGAAAACAAAAAAATACTTAAAATTCCATAAAAGTGACAAAGAAAACAAATATCTTTTATTTCATTTTTATTGCAAAATTTATGGTTTAATTTTGACAGTTACATTTTGACATAACCTAAAATTTTCATAAAAGTTGTAATTTCGTTCCGTTCGTTTCAAACAAAAAAAATTGTAATCGCCATTAATTTTATAATTAATTTATAATTTTTATTAATATCACCATGGATTTGGAAGATTTGGATTATTTAGATCCACTAAACATAATGAATTTAAGAAATGTGGAAAATAAGACCAAAAAGAAACGTAAATGTTGGGTACGCCCTTATTATTTAGAGCGGGATCGAACCGGGGGATACAATTGTATTTTTAACGAGTTGCGGCAAGATCCAAAATTATTTTTGGATTATACGCAAGAGCGTCAACGAATTTGACGAGTTACTGGCGATGGTTGGGCCCCTGATTTCGAAAGAAACTGTGGTTAGAATACCCTTGAACCCTTGTTTAAGATTGGCAGTGACATTGAGGTATATACACATATAGTATACCTAACAGAAAATAAGGATCGAATATTTTGTTAAAACGTATAACTAATTCTGTATGAACCTTTAATACGTTACAGATATCTTGCTACGGGTGAATCACAAACCAGTTTGGCGATCACATATAAGTGTTCTCAAACCAGTGTCCACCGAATTGTGACGGAAACGACAAAGGCCATCACAACAGTTTTGAAAAGTCGAGTGTTCCCTAAAATAAATAAGGATTATTTCAAAACTGTTGCATCCGGATTTGAAGACCGATGGAACTTTCCAAACTGCATCAGAGCCATTGATGGAAAGCATGTTTTAATTCAGGTGAGACAATTTTTGATTTCCAAAATTATTTTGTTAATTTATATTTTACTTTAGGCACCAAGTAATTCGGGCTCCGAATTTTTAACTACAAGAAATCTTTTTCCATTGTCCTTATGGCAATCAGCGACCATGATTACAATTTTATAATGTGTAATGTTGGTGCCCAACCCGGATATTTTCCAATACGATAATTTTTTTACTCGGTGCTGTAATTATATAAATAGATTAATACAAAATTCTCACGTATCTAATAATTTCGTCGACACACAATAAAATATTTTGATGCTACATCCACCAAATAAAATAATGCTCAATCAAACTTACCGTAATTTTCCATACTAATTTATTATTATGTAGTTTAATATAAAATTATTTGTATTTTATAACAAGTATTTAGATTTTTTTTTGTTTATTTGAACACCTAAAAAAACGTTAAAAACACTAATATTCACTAATGTAAACAAAACTCGAATTTTAGGTATCGAAATAAAAAAACAAACTGACATTTGACTATAAAAATGGCGAACGATTTATTTTGTGTGAGTGTGAAAAAAATTTCTTATCTTTACATACATTTTTGTAGATGTGTTGACAATGCTGCCATAAAAAGTGCTAAAGTTTACGTTTTTTTATAGCACGTTACGGCAGCACACTATCACAATGATAATTATTTTCTCAGTAAAATTTTATTGACAAAAATTTTTGTTTCGTACACAACCAGTAAATCTATATTTTTTTCTCGCTTTTATTTTTGCAGTCAGTAAAATTTTCCCATGGAATAGACATGTAAGCTCAAATATCCTGTTCGGCATACTCTCAACTAAGCCTACTCGAACATCTTCACCAATTGACTCCCAAGCTTCAATACCGGCCACTTTTAAGTCCGAAACTTTTTCATATTGCTTGTTTTCAGCAAAGATTTTTCAGACTGTGATTCTCCAGATATTCCATTCCAGAGCAGCCTGGCCAATAACTCAACATTATGCGCTTCTAGCCATGGGCAAGTCTCATTGTTCTTGTGCACTGAATCGTTATCTTGCTGAAAAGTTATATTTTCTGTCCTGTGCCTTCTCAATAATGTTGTGTATTCTCTGGAGTTCATGCGGGTGAATGAAAAAGCTATAGCTCTAGAATTTCATCGATACAAAAAGCTCCTCAAATCATCAGGAACCGCCACCGAAATTTCTCTTAGCAAAATAACGTGCTTCTTTTCGCAGGTCCCTCCAGTAAGAATGAAAACTAAGAAATGTAAGAAATTTGTCGTAAGATGTTGTTAATTGCAGAATGGCGTCCTCACCATATTTTACCCATACGGTTTTTTTTAGAAATACAAAAAAAGAAATTGTGTGGAATAGTAATAGGTGTACGTACCTTGTACCTAATACGGTGTGCCGTACAAGGGTTCCTATTACTCAAAAAAAATTGTAGGTGTAATTCCGTCTTCTGTGTATTCCTCGCGGTCACCACTATGGGTATTGTAAGGCGTATTACTTTTAGTTCAAACTCCTTGACGTTTTCTGAATTAATTGAATATTGTTTTTTCTTAATTTTCATTTTTGGTTTTTGTTAGTTGGTAACAAAACAGGGGTGCGCGCCCTAAAATGGTAACCTAGCGAAATCGTATTTTGTTTTACGTATACAATTATTTAGATTTTAAATAATTGAACCGCTACAGGGATATGAAACTGTGTGAGTGGAAGCATCTGCGACGTGATGAACTCGCTTAGGAGGCTCAAAAGGAAAAGTATCGGAAATCTATGCAACAGCTGACGGGTAGAAGTGCAGATTTTGCTGTGCGTCTGCCCCGCGACGTAATGTCTAGCGATAGTTCCGCGGGGCTAGGAGGTTTTAGTTGGCAAAAGTTTAGCAGTCTTATATGTCAATTAATGGTTAACATGTAAACTCTTTCAAAAATCTCCACCACAAAAAAAAACACACACAGAGATTTTTTAAAAACTACTTGTTTTGAATTTGGCGATATAGCGAATGGTACATTTGTAGACATATTTGTGGTACCTCGAAGTAAAAATTTTTCATGATTGGATTAAATGGATCTTAATGGCATAATGAAGTTATATAAAGAAAAATATTAAATTATACATCAGGGGTGGGATGTTGTAAAATAAATTTTTTTTTGATACTATCGAAATATACATATATGTACATCTCTTTCATTGCGAATAAAATTGAACGTTTTTTCATTTTTCAAATACGTTAAAAATAAAGAAAGATACATTAACAGTTAATTGTAGTAGCGTGCGATTGCAATATAAAAAGCAAAATTTAAAAGCGAAACGGTTATCAATTTTATTCTAGGAAAAAGAGATATAATATTCGATAAATATCGAAAAATGGGATGATATATCATCCCGCCCTGTGTAATATAGCAGATCAAATAAGTAATAAAATATAAAAAATTAACAGTGAAGTAACGAACGTTTACAAACATCGAAACATAACCGAAACAACCATAACAAATATTCGGAACAATAATAGGACTGTTCCGATTTAGTTTTTACAAAACACAAACGTACATAAATTATATTTATTTTCATTTGACTTCCAAACTAGCTACACCAATTTTTCAATTTCTAATGTTTCCCAATTTTTCCAGCTGAGAGACATAGATATACAAAAATAAATTTGGAAAAAGTTAGAGAAAACAGTAAAAAAATCACTTCATTCACATCTGATGACAAATTATATTCTCTAATATACAAACGATAGAAGTTAAAATGGAAAAGTTTTTTTCAAGTTTCATCTCTCATTTTGAAAAGGATGAATGTTGTTCTATATATGGTATGTCTGTAGCATGTTTTTAGGAATATATAGATAGGGTGACTATGTATGAGATGGATACAGATTTTAGGATATCTAATCTCCTTGAAACCAAAATAAAGCTTCTAAAAACTATTTAGTTTTTATACGTTTGGTACAAAAAATATAAACTAAAATAAAATTGATTGCAATAAAAATAAAATATTTTTTCGAAACTGGCAAAAAATATTGGGTATACTATATACGTATATATTTAGGGAGTGGGGGCCCTGGATCTCCAACATAATGATGAAGGAATATCGTACACTACCGTATAGAGTATATATCAGTTCAGTATAGATATAAATCGCTCTTTTATGGGTGGTTTTGAATCTGTATATGGTATAAGGATTATACTTGTTTTTGGTCGTTATACAATCGACTACAGTGCTGGAACGAGGCATTTTCTCTCCTAAACGAGTTTACATATACAGCAAAAACAAAAAACAAAAAAACACAAAAAATAGGATTTTATGGGATTACAAAGCTGTTGGAACTTAAATGTTAATTAATTGATGAATAAACCAACAACACAAAATCGAAAACGAACACAAAAAATCCTATGCAGATTTGTTTTTGTAAATTCAGGCAAAAATTGGAAAAATCAAGAGAGAAAAATATAATTTTGTTGTGTTTGTGTATGTGGAATAAAAAGGAAAAATCGTAACAGGAAAAATTTCTAGATTTTTTGATTTTATTGATTTTTCCCTATATACAATACACAATTATTTTGTTTTTGCTTTTTGGGTGCTTTATATATGGCTTTCAGTATTTTAATTTATTGCTCCCAAAAAATTGATTATTTTTGGTTTTGTTAAATGTAAATGAAAAGGGTTTGGAAGACCAAAATAAAAAGAAGAATACTTTTATATTAAATTTTAATGCGATTAAATACACTTTGATTTATTATGATTTTGTCTATTTTTAAATTTAGAGGTGGGTGGTAGGCCGAAAATGTCGTTCATATGTATATCCCTTGAGTTATATGTGACGCAATCATATATGCAATATCTCATTCAAATTATGTATTCCAAGGTCTTGTGGATACGGAATTGAAATCTAATGTATGCATAAAATAATAAAGAGCAGGTATACACGATAAGAAAAATGATAATAATGTTCCTGCTCCTGAAAATTTACCCTTTTCACTTCATTTAAATTTTCATTGTGCTTTCATAAAGTCGTATAAATACAGAAAAAAATAATAATAAATGGTACAAAAAACAGCATCACAAAGCAGCAAACAGAACACTCCTGGTTATATATATATATGTATATACCATGTAGATAAAAAAGAGCAACACAAAATTATGTTAATTTCATCTTATTTTTCTTCTTGGTATACATTTTTTTTTTGTTAACTTTTTATATTTTGCAAATCACAATCGTAACTTTTATATTCATCATCATCTCTTTCCTAAACCCATTTACAAAAAAAAAAAATAAAAATAAAAACATAAAAATTCTCTTCACAACCATATAAAAATCAGTATAGAGACGAGATATGACACAAGATTCACAAAAATCCCATTCCACCTGCAGCGCACATCAAGAGTTTATATCTCACACAGCCATTTCTGTTAAATTAAAAAATAAAATATAATACCATACAAAGAAATCAAATCCGAAAATCAGACATTTTATTTGGCTCCGCCCATTACGGAGAAAAATATTTTTGTGCACGAGGAAATTACAAAAAAAGGGCGTGTCCATTTGAAATTTTTCTTTGATATCTCAACCACCACCAGCCGCCGAATGGTGTGCGTATTAAATTTTATTAAATCACACACACACATATTTATATAATGTAGATAGCAAACGGGATAAGGGTAAAGGACGAAGAAGACAAATAATATTCAGGGTATCAGAGTTCAGATGATTTTGGTGTTGCTGTTTTCGTTTTTTTGGGATTTTGTGGGGTTTTGATTTTCAAGTTAAATTGATTTGTACTATTTGGTTAAGTGGAACGGGAGTTTATATATTTTACAGCCATGGAGGGTGGTAAAATATATTTTCTGGTTTATTTTTTCGTCTGTACATTTTACACTGTTAGTTATAGACTGGAGAATAATAATTACATATTGTGGAAAATTATACCTGCAAAAATTTAATTTAAATTTAATATTTTTGTAATTCGTATAAACTCAACAGAAACCAATAATAGTTGTTAATAATAGTGTTTGTGCACACCAAAAGAAGTTCAATTTGGTGTATGGGGCTCATCGCTGACAACAATTAGCGTGCCCAGGTAACCGACATCGCAATTCACATAAGTGAAGCAAACGAGATATTAATTTACCGTACCTTTAACAAAATTTTATTTTCCAATTCAAACAGAATCACCATGTTAAAGTTAGCCAGAAGTAAAAAAAAAAATCGATATTGCAAATGCGAGTGCAGCTTTGCTATCTCAGCCAAAAATATAACATGTCTTGTCATTTTGGCCGACATACCTCAGCCGACATTTCTCAGCCGTTAAGTTTCAGCCGATCTTTTAATACCACAAAAATTGGTTTTGTTGTTTTCTATAATAAAAAAATCAACTGGAACCGATTAAATGTATCATACATAAAAAATTTTAAAATTTCTAAAAATTGAACGTTTTAAAAAGTCATGGTTTGAAAGTAATTCAACACATTATCCCAGTGAGCTGAAATTTTTTTCCGGAAATAACCATCATTAAGACCTTTCATTGAATTACTTTGCAACCATGACAGATATGTCTCTAAATTATTTTGGGTAATTTGTAGCTTTTAAGATCCTTTTGATGTCGCGCGTATAATTCCATGCTGACTGTTGTATGCTTATTGTGAACTTTCAACTTCTTCATCCAATTGTTAATTCTTTTTAAGAAATACATTTCAAGCTTTGTCAGAGTAGAAAGTATTTGTCTGCGTAGGATTAATCGGTTTAGATATTATTTTATCGCTGATAGTGAGCAATATGGACGAGCTATTGCTCGAGACAAAACTTTCTTCGATACTAAGTTACTAGTTCTAAAAAATTGGAAAATTTGTTGACATTTGTGGGCCAGAAAGTTGGTTTTCCAGTAGAGTTTTTATAGTGGAAACTAGTCTTGATCCCCATTGATTTTTTTTCCGTTGAAATCTCCTTCAACAACAAACTTCTTTTATAACCTTTTTAAGAACTTTATATAAAGTCATCTTTCACGTTTGTTTTGAATTTTTGACTCATAGTTGACTCAGTTACGAACGGATGAGATTTTTGATTTAAAAAAATCGGCCTTCCCATCAGTCAGGTCGCGACGACTGATATTGTATTACATGTTTGGAATATCTTCTATACCAAGTATTTGTAGTACTAGCGAATGACTACTTAGCCTATGAAATCGATTCTCTCATATTTTCGATCTATATTTCATTCTCACTCCAAATCTCGTGCTTACGAATTTATATTAAAAAAAAAAAAGCCGATTTTCTTTAGGTTATATCGTGATGGACAATAAACTGCAGACATTTTTAGAGAATGATTTTTTGGCTTGATGCTGGTTGATTCTATATCTTTTGTTTCATATGTTTGCGCTTCGTAATGGTAAATGTTGTTTTAGCTCTTTTTCCTCTTGCAGTGTTTTCTGGGAGTATTGGGTAATATACTTGATATCCTGTAAATTTTATATTTGATTATTTTATGAAGGTGTTTCGCGGTTAAGCATTTGCCCACTGTAAAGAATTTGCTGATATTGCAATAGTTCAGTGGGATTCCAAGCTAATATTCTAATGTCATCAGTAACTTTGGAATATTGGAAGCCTTTTACTATTTCCTTCTTATTTTGAAACTTCTGAAGTTCTCTGGCAGTTGTGCAGCCCCTGTAGCTTGCGAGATGTGGTCCATCTCAGTTGACGCACTTTGATGGACTTTCTCTGATTTTTTTACATTCCTGGGTTTCTATTGCAATAGTTATGAAGCTATACATATAACTGGCATCTTTTACATTTATTTACGGCAAACTCGATATTTCACTTTTATTTACAACATTTATTTTCTATGATTCACAAACTAACAATCATGAACAAATATTTTTATTGCTTCTAAATTACATTTTTCTTATTGTCTCAAACAAAAATAAACTCAGTATGTAGCCACTTAAATAGGCCGCATTGACTTTTTCTTTTTTTTACGATCCACGCGTCTTGGCGATCAAAATTTGAATGTCATCATTCCTCCTCTTCTTCCTCGTCTTTCCTTCCATCGATCAAAATTGACATTTTAGTGTTGTCGCCGTGCTACTTACTTAGATTCGAAAATTCCATCTTATTACAGGAAACCTTCCAAGAATACGATTAATTCAATTCGTTCCGTGTTCTTTAAAACCGTGTTGTTCGAGACTACAAAAATTAAAATAAAAAAAATGTTACGTTGTATTTTTTATTTTTTGTTATGATATACAAAAAACAAAATAAAAGAGAATAACGAAAATCGTGTTGTTAAAATCCGTGTAATTTGAGGAAATGGGTATTTCCTTTGTTTGAAACCATGTTCTTCGAATACCGTGTTCTTAGAGGGTGTACCTGTATTTCTAAAATATCTTTTCAACGACATATTATTCCTCCTTATGATGATAGCAGAAATTTTTTTAGCGACTTGAATTTTTTTTTGTCCTAGCCTGGATGTATGCTGCTATTTAATTATCATAAAAAGAAAAAATAGATAATTTTATTGTTTTATGATGTTTTATTATTGAACAGTAAACAAAATCGCAACCTCCAGCAACAACAACCAATTGGTATTATAGCAACTTTATTTCTATGTCAACAGACGATTCTTTAAGGAGGGAACGGAATTCTAGAAGATCGAGGCCGGATAGGAGAACGAGGAAGGGAGAGTTAAAAGGTGAATCCGACGGCGGTTCATACGATTGCACGAATCCGATTGCCAAGTGCTGGAGCAAACCCACGCTACCGTTCGTTATCAATGTTTACCCATCAACCCTTACCAGGCAACCGTTACTTCTCTTGACTATTTGAGTAGTCTATCGATTTGTCGAAAGTAAGTCTTCTTTTATTTTTTCTAACTAACAGACTGAGTGCAGCTTTTTAGCTCAAACTTTCACTGAGACCGTTTGTCGATGTACGAGTATCATGTATATCCCTCATCAAGAAGAGAAATAGTAAGTTTTAGTTATCTACGTCTGAAAAATTTACTTTGAGGTCTCCACTGTTGTCTGGTTATAATTCATGAATTATCTTATATATCCTGATACTTTTAAACTTTATTTATAATTACTGGTGGCGGTTTTGTTTTGGGCGCATTGTTCTTTTATCAGGGTTTCCATGAGGTTTATTTCCATTATTGGGATTTCTCTTTTAATTTGGTTATGCTCAGGAAACACAACTGATGATTTGATGATTTTGCGTTTTTTTTCGTTTATATCTCTGCAACATTTAGCCAACATTCCTATTGAGTTGAATCTGAGTAAGTCGCATATACTTTCTGGTTGTTTACCAGTTCGGCAACATTGATAATAGGTTTCTAGTGAGCGTGAGCGGTGTTCCATCTCTGGAATCCTTGCCCCTGATTGTTTTACATTTTCTATAAAAATCAATCTTTTTCTTGATGCCGGTTTTTATACAGGAATCGTTCTTTTTCTGTAACCGGTTCACCAATCTCGAAATTAATGATCTACATTTTTGATTTCTTAATCTGCTATTTACAACGGTAGTTTTTCTAGAATATATGGAGCCAACCTTCTTTGAAAAGGATGGATTTTCCACTTCCACCTGGGATAATGTTTACTTTCGATGAGTTTCCCATTGCATTGGTTTTTTGCGTTTGGCCCAGTGGAAGTATTTAGTTTTCTCCCTACCTTCCGTGGAAACTGTCAAGCTTTGCCCGATTCGCCATTTTCGAGACGCACTCACACCTGGGTACACCGCTCCGCTGTAGTACGCGTAAATAGAAATGATATTTATACCTAAGACGGGAAAAGTTTTCATTGCCATCCTACAGAACTACGTCTTTTAAGCTTCCATGTCTTCTTTGTTTCTCTTAAACCCTTAGAGAGAGTGTTCATATTAGTATATTCAATAACATAATATGTAAATAAAGAAAGACCTTTAGCTTTTATTTCTATTAAGTCAGAGGTGAGCACTCGGGAGCTTTAATATCTTGGTATGGACGAATTGTTCGGAGGTTAAATAGATCATAAATTGGTGAGCTATCCCACTTTTAAGGAGCTTGATTATTAATAAGCTGTATACTGGGTCTGAAAGTACAGTGGCGAGCAAAAATGGTACACAATGAAAACATTTTTAAGTTTTTAATTTCTATAACTAGTATAATTTCATTATTTAGACAATAAAAAAAACTTGTGGTTACAAGTATTACTCATAAGATTTATTTAAAAAAATAACAATAATTTGGGTAAATTGCGTTTCAACGTTAACCTGTTAAGCTGAGTTGGAACAAACGATCATTTCTCTTTACGAAAAATATTATCTGAGGAAAATTGCCACGCAATTACATGTCTGTCATTAGAACAGTACGCAAGTAAGAAATAGGACCAATTTGGGCAAATCAAATGGACAGGAAGTCCACAACTTTTAAATACTAGCGATTCTCGTGTAATTGAGCAACTTTTAAATGAAAAAACAGAAACTACAACAACCAGCATATAAATATTAAAATTTGCAGTTTCATAAAGATTGGTCTATCGACGATTTGAAATGCATGATGGTCCGACGAAACGAAAATAAATCGATATCAGTCAGGTGGGAAGTGTTACTACTGGAAACGGCCACATGAAAAAATAAAGAAACATCACGGGGGATGCTTCACCTGGTGGAACGTTGGCCCACTACTGAGGATCAAGGGCATTATGCGAAAATAAGAATATTTAAATATTTTTTAAAGAAAGCCTAGAAAAAATCGTTTTTCAGCAAGATGGAGACCCCAAACACACAGGAAAAACAGTGCAAAAATGGTTAAAAGATTAGAAATTCAAAACTACGAAATGGCCTGTTCAAAGTCCGGATATGAATCTCATAGAGCATTTATGGGCCTTCATCAAGTGTCGATTAAACTAATATGGTTGGGCACCTAAAAACGTAGAGGAAATATGGCGATAACTTGAAACAGAATGGAATAAAATTCCACATGATTCTATAGAAGGGCTTATCCAGAGTATACATACCCCGACGTATAAAATCAAACCAAAAAACTCTAAATGTTTTCATTATGTACCATTTTTGCCCGCCACTGTATATGCCGTTTTATGGTGGTTTTTCATGTATCATTTTGCAATTCCTAGCGACCAATTCCTCTCCCAGACTGTCGGCAGTCATGTATATGCAGATTTGGCGTGGAGTAGAAGGCCGCACAGCTATATCCGTAAACGTAAGGATTTTATCCGGTAATTGTCTTCCTACTATCAAGCGCGATTGAAAATAACAACAAAGTTGAGAAACTTTCGTTATAAATCCACTTTATTATAATTAATATTTATTTCTGACTACTAGCAGAGCCTTCTATAATTTTGAAGAGGCGTAATATTAAAAAGAGAGGTTTCAGTAGAGGAGAAGCTTTTATTGAATTACTATAAGAAACCGTGGTAATTGGAAATTTTTTGAACATGAATTTATGAATAAAAAATTAAACAAATCACATATTTGAAAATCAGTCATCATAATGTAGTATTTATTTGGTAAATTTAAACTAAAGCGGAGCATAAATTTATTAATTTTCTATAAAAATGAGCTTTCCGTTTAGTTGTGTAGGTTTATAAAGTAAGATAATAAAGGGTGCTGCCGCGGATTCCTGTTACATCCAATTTAAAATTTAGTTTTATAAAAATTTAATTTATTTGGTAAATTCTGGTCACATGCGCATCAGAATTTTTGAGATGAATTATGAACTTAATAGCAATCTAAACATTCCCCATTTATAACAAAATTAAAGATAAAACGTGAGCTGAAACGAAATTTTATGAACCACCATGTAGAAACAATAATATTATTCATATGCCCGATTTACATGTTCCAATTTTTTTTCCAGTAAAAAATGAAAGGTTAAGTATATTACGATTTTCGTTTGCGAGTGGAGCACGAAAAAAATTCCAGTAAAATAAAATTGGATTTTTTTCTTTTTAGTTTGATCAAATGTTGGCATAAAACTGGGAATGTTGCCATAAAATATAGTTTCTACGAGTATTTTTATAGCAGTAAAATAAAAAAAAAATAAAAAAAGTTTCAAATAAACATCAAGCAGCAGGTAATTAAATATTTTATTTTTACTTGTAATTCGATGTTGTTCGTTAGCTAATTTAAACGCAAGCTGTTCGAACTGTCAAAATTTATGGGACATACAAAAAAATTATAGCATTGCCTTATTTGTTTATATTGCTGACTATTTTTAACTAGTAACTTTTTTTATATGCGTGCAGCTCTATTTTTCAGTAAAAAATTTGTTGGGAAAAAAAATTGGAACATGTAAATCGTGCATTATAATAAAATTTTTACATCAAAATCTATTTACGAAAATTATTTCGACGATGTCATGATTTTCTTAATTAAATATTATTACAAAACAGAACAAAACGTAAAAAACTTCAATTTTATCCGATTGCAAAACCGAGCTTTCTGTAATTTGAAAATCCGTTTACAGATGTCTCTGTAATAAATTTACTTGAAATTACAGAAAAGCGTAAAATAATTAAATAACTATTTACGAAAATAAACCATTATTATTGTAGGTTAAGCGCGAAATCTTTAATATAATAATTTAACATAATTAATAAAACTCAAAGCAATTATAATTTTTATTTATAAAACGGTTGGCATAAATAAAGCTTTTCATCGCAAAATATTTACCATCGTAGTTGCTGCGCGCTGAAAAACAATAATAGAAAAATGTCACATTTTTCCAAATTTTTCTTTTCTTATTTCAATTCGCTCGTATTCGGTTATTTTCAGTTCCAGGAGATCTCAATAATCTATTGAACCAGGCAGTATACATAATACATTGTTAAATTGTAGTTAACAAACATTTAGGTTTTAATATTTAGCTTTAATTTATACTTAGCGACATCTTTTGATTGGTTTATTAATTGCGAAAAGCTCTATAATATAATGTTTTTATTTTATAAGCTCCAGTTTGTTTATACTACAGGATGAAACAGTATAGCCTGCGAATTTGTTGCGATGAAATTTTTAACAAATAACGAAAAAACAGTTTTCGACGTTTGTTCATCAACAATGTTGTAATAGAATCCAGAACACAATAGCCCCCATATTACATAGCTACTCAAAAAGCATTTTTAACGAACGTTTGTTTTGGGAAAAAATGCTGAAATTTTTGATGGAACACTCTATGTATACTAATTTCTTACATACACATATAGACAAATTCTTATTTCTACAATAAAAAAAAAAAATTTGTGGTAGACTAATTTGAATATTTTTGCGTTAATTCGACATAATATGACTCAATTTTAAAATATGCTTTTCCTGAATATTGAACTAACCATTCAAATTAAAAATTGAAACGAAGCATTAATGTTTGTATATACAAAAAACCTTCTAAAACAATATTAAAATACACTGATTGGTATGAAAAAGAACAAAAAGCTTCCCCTGTGTGGAAAGTTCTTGGAAAAAATGGCGGAATCTTACGGCTCTTGTATTTAGGAGGCTCTGCTACTAATCATGTTCCCTCGATGTTTCCTCGTTGATCGCTAAAAATTAAGAGAGTGAAAATTAAAGAAAAATTGATTAATTTGTCAAAACAAGAAATATAAAGCAAAATTACTAAAGTGCAGCGAATTCAAAATTTTGCGCAATTGTTGATTTAGTACTAATTTACATAAATCGCACTTATTCCCAATTATTAATCTAGTACAAATTGATTGACATTTGTGTTTTGATTGGCATTGATAAGAAATGTCAGAAAGTTTACATAATGTTTAAATGGATATAAAACAAAGATAAGTATTAAAGTTATCTGATAAATAATAATAATTACAAAATTACATAATTCTAATTCTAATTTTAAGTTAAGAAATGATGTTAAGCAGCCAGAGTTCCAGGTAGAATGGTAAGTATTTGTTGTTAATCCAATATGATTTCTTTATTTTAGGTATATGATGAAACTGGACTGTCAGCTGATCCGTGAATGATGATAACTGGAATATCAGCTGATTTATATTGTTTACTATTTTCGATGGCCATCCGCAGTTATTGAACGATCGATAGTGATATTAATAAAGTTAAAGTTATTAATAAAGGTAAAATGTATTTCTCAACAAATGGTGTTTTATTTGGTTCAACAGTCACCATCTCTATATTACTATTATTTTTTGAATATAATCAGAAGGATTACAAACAAGGACGTCAAACTGCTGAACTAAAACGTTTGATAATAGTTAATTCGATCGAGTGCGGAGTAATCTGGGTTGCACCGCCTCACTTTGATTGGTGTGAGTAAGTTGGTACGGATCTGTGATGTATGGATCCAAAAACACCTTAGAAAAACGTTTGTCAAAACGAAGTATTGAATTGGCAGTATTGATGATATTTGTGAAATGTAGTCTAAAGGTTAACTACATGTCGCACATGACAGGAGAGCACAAGCGTTCACGAGAATAAGTTATTTGGTTCATTTCGCACCAAATAGCAAAGTTGGTTGTGTCATTTTGCACCAATTGAACGTTGGTTACAGACATGATTTCTGTCGAAATTTTGATTGCATCCGTATATACATGTATATCTAAATTTTTTATTATGCAATCGTCATCGTTAATTGATAGAATGAAAATTAAGGGCCCTAAATATCTGTCTTGGGGTTCACTGGATGTAGCATTAAAAAAGCCGATGTTGAGGATCTGAAAATTACTCAATACTTATGGCCACTCTTAATTAGAATTAATCCATGGGCTCCACTCGTTTGTGACTAAGCTTATGATGTCATTTAATTTAAACATAGAAGAACGAAAATCGAAAACCGGACCAAAACTGAAATTAGAACGCTATTTGAAAGCCCCAAAATGCACCATTAGAAAATTTTGGGCTCAACTCGTTCTTGTCATTACCGTAGGTCATTAATTTAAAACTAGCACAACCCAAATCGAAAAACAGATCAAAACTAAAAATATAACGCAAAACTAGATCTTGTGACATAGAAATAATTTTAGGCTCAATGTGGCCTATTTAAATGCCCCATTCACAAATTTTGGGCTGCACTCATTCTGGACCAAACTCAGGTCAAAACCGAAATAAGAACGCATACCAAGATCCATTGACTTACGAATAATTTTTGGATCATTATGGCTTATTTCAGACGGAACTCGCCATATTTCAGAACTTGTCCATAAATTATTCAAGAATCCCATTTTCATACAACATACAAAATCTCATCATTATTAGTTAAGGGATGGCCGAGCTTCGTTCCAGATGGCCATATTCCAGAACTTCTTCCGAAAATTATTTAAGAATCCCATTTCTCCGACATACAAAATTCCATCAATGTCGGTTAAGAAATGGTCGAGTTTCGTCGCAGTGGTACTATTCGGGTAATTCCCTGGGATTAGGGAATTGGGGAAAGATTTTATCCGTAATTTCTATTTAAAATGTATTTTTCTGGCATACTAAGGTAAGAAGTTAGTGTTAATTTTTTTTTGAAAACAAAAGCTGTGTTGCTTTCAAAAAATTACAACACAATTGCATTGTATTCAAGCCGATTGTTTTAGAATGTTAAGAAAAAAATTTTTAGGATTAGAGGAAATAAAATCATTTTATGGTTATGGTGTTTACCGCAAGGCGTTATTTTTTCTATTTTTCTCGAAAAATTTATCTTGTAGAATAATTTAGCATTTGTTATTTGATAGCAAAATACCGAATTTAATTTGTTCTATTTCATAAAATAGAAAAAACTAAAACAAATATTAAGAAAATGAACCAACACAGAAAAATTAAAACGCATTAAAAAATTAAAGCCAAAAGTTGTTGCTTTCACATTTCTTAGCTAAGCTAAGCGGATTAGCGAAAGCAACCCTACTAAAGTTAAATTGTGAATAATTTTCGCTACTAATTTAGATATGGAAAAATTATTCCCAATTTATAAATATTTACATCAAGATTTTCCCCTCAGTAGGCCGGAAAAAAATATTTGAACTGAAATTACATATAAATTCTTTCACCAATTCCCTATTCCCGGGGAATTCATTTAAGAATTCTATTTCATCCAAGATATACAAAATCCCAGAAATGTCAGTTAATAAATGGCCGAGTTCCGTCCCAGGTGGCCATATTCCAGAACTTCTTCCAACAATTATTTGAGAACCTCATTTCTATCCCACATACCCAATCCAATCATATTCGGTTAAGAATTGGGAGCACTGAATTTGTTTTACAAAAAGTGGCAAAAAATTTACAAACTTGAAATATTAAAACTTTTTTTTTTATCTATGCAATTTGTTCTGAGCTCGAAACACTTCCAACTCTATCGCGGTTCGCTTTTCACGTCCTACTTTACGCATTGCTTGCCAAATCGAGGACGTACGGCTACAGGTCTGCTTTTATCACCATCTACACATTGCATAGCTCCATGCCAGCCTATACTGGCATGGAAGATGGAAGATGGGTAGGCCAATAAGTTTTGCACTCCGACAGTTGGTCATAGTTGTTTTCCGTTTCATCACAGATCGTAATGTGTTGATGGAAATTCCCTTTTGCAACCCACCGCTATCGGGATTCGAATCCCAGTATATCCCGATCCAAACGTCAAAGCTTTAACAACTGTGCCATTTGGTCGGTATATTAAAACTTGAATTTGTGTTAAAAATATTTGAATTTACTTTGAAAAATTAAAACAAGACCTATATTGAAATACCAATAATTTTAGGCTTTTTTACGGCCAAATCAAATTATCTATTACACAATTTTGGGCTCCACTCGGTTTTGATCAAACTTCAGACCAATTCTGAATCCCACAATTTTTTAATGTGACATTTTATTAGGCTATTATGAGCCCATAATTACTTGTATATCGCTTAATCTTGTAATGCGTTCTAATTTCGATTTTGGTCCGATTTTCCATTTGGGTTCTGCTAGCTTTAAATTAAATTACATCAAGCTTAGTCACGAACGAGCGGAAAACAAAATTTTTGACCAAGGCTAAATGCTAAATAACTCTTAATGAGCCTACAATTTTTTGTACACCAATGGATTTTTGTTTGCGTTCTTATTTCGGTTTTGGTACGATTTTTGGTTTGGGTTCTTAATAATTCCAATTGTTTTTGAATCATTTTTTGATAAGGGTGCGCGCTAAGGTTTTCTAAATCTAGCAGAACCCATAGTTTTATTTGGAAGGGATGGAGCCCAATATTTTTTAATCGAGTGAAAGCTATTGCTAGAGCCTATTATTAGCCTATACTTATTCATACTATCTTGTAACGTTCTGCTGTAAGGGTTCTGCCAGCTTTGGGGACTTGCTAGTTGTATTTTTAGGCTGCGAAATTAATTTTCGTGTAGGAGCATTTGTTCATTGATATTCTGTATAATGTGATTTGAAAACGGAATGTGGCTATAATGTCTCTGTAGTATGAACCTTCAGTGCCCTGGTGTTTAGTACATTGGAAATCATGCTCTTTAATAGTTTCAAATACTAAATCATACGTTTTATATAATAACAGAAAATTGAGAACTGTAGAATCTTGTTGTTGTAAAAAAATTGCAAGCAGAATTCGCAATTCCATTTAATGTTTAACAGTGTATAATTCATAAACACAAATCCTATAAGATACGATTTCCAATCTCGTAACAACAATAACGACATCACCAGCCACCACCATACTACCAAAAACAGATGATAAAAAAGCACAACCATCTACATAGACAAAAAAGCACACATCACAAACCTTTTTGCCAAAATTTTCTCCTCGTGGATTATATTTTGGGAGCTTATCGAAATGGGGTTGAGGGTGGTTTTCAAATCGAACTAAACAACAACAACAAAAAGTGTATAAAGAAAACTTAACTAAGAATTACAAAACGATGTAGTGTATGTAATGTAATCACAAATGAGAAAAACGAGTGAAACAACAAATAAGGATCAGGATAAAACTAGCTGGCAGAGGGAAAGGAAAAAGGCAGCAAAATCAAAATTTTCCCTACATAATAATATTTTGTGTGTGTATTTGTACTTACATATATATTCGTATTCTATATTATTGAGGGTAGTTGAGGGTAAATGGAGGTTGTGGCTTATGCCAAAGAGTAAAAAGACAGAAATATTTCGAAATCAAGTAGAACGAATCACAAAAGCGAACGGATTTTTGGAATAAAAAAAAATAACAGCAAGTGGTTTTTGTTGTTTTCGGTTATACAATAATTTTCCGACGTTTATTTTATTTCAATGTTATTTTTTATTTTATTTATACAAAAAATTTTTGCTTTTCATGGATTATGTTATACATATATTTACTTACATACATTCATACACATCTCGTCTCTCTTAAGTGGATATAGATTATAGATAAAAAGTTTTTTCACATTTTGGATTTTGGTGTTCGATAGAGTGCGCGCAGCAGAAACGACGAAACGAGAAAAATATTTTATTTTCGCCGTGGTTTAACAAAACAATTTTTCGTTTTAGTTTTTGTTTTGTCTTTGCACGGGAAAATTTTCCATTATTTGTTTTTTTTTTGTATTGTTACCCTAAAGTTGTGCTTTTTTTTTGTTTTGTTTTTGAGGTTAAATGGAAATTAAAAAATCAGGTTTTTATTTAATATTTTGATGCGGTGATGGAATGTTCGCGCACAATTTAGTGATTGTAGAAAAAAATTCGAGTCGAGAGTTTTATTAAATAAAATATTAATTTATAAATTATTATTAATAAAATAAAAAAACATTTTTTTATGTGAATTTAGTGACTTATTATCGAATAATTAATTTTGTGGTAAAATTTTTATAAAAAAAAATATTAATATAGTGAATTATTTTAGACGTGTAATAGTGCAATAATGGATGTTTCAGTGTCTAGTTCAATTTTACAAGAGAACTCTGCAGGTATTTTTAGTATTAATTTTTATTGTTATACTAATATTCTGAATCTTTGTGCATTTTCCGTGATAATTTTATGAAAACAAGCTTTAAACATGTTTATATATATTAAAATTTTTAAATATTCCTCCTCTAAGACTGGCTCATTAAATTGTTTTTAACTATGAAGTATGTATACGTTTCTAGTTTTCTGCCATAATTTATTCTGTCAAGTACCTTGTATCAGTTGATTAATAGATTTGCCGACGGTGTAGATATAGGTAGTTTTTATTATAAGTGTCTCAGCGCCGAAGCGGCACACAGCCGCTTGGAACCATAATGAGGTTCTTCAGCCTTTAATAATGCAAATTGATTATTCACGTAAATTATATAATATATGGAAGGTTGATGCTCTGAAACCTTTGTTTAATTGAATACTCAAAAGTAAATATGAAAGAAATAAAAGAATCGCGGTTTTCGAAGGGCACATGAATTTGTGTGGAATTTTGGTTTTCCATGCTCGAAAATTGCTTGGTATTTTGAAACTAATCCTAACTGTATTTCAGGAATTACATTTTCTACGGATAATAGGGGATACTACGGTATGGCTTTGTTAAGTATTTTGCTTATCTTTGTATGTTGTGTTGCTAGATAAAACCAGCTTGACAATACATAGCATTCAGTTTTCAAACTGCATTGATTTTTTATTTGGAGAACCAATAACAATTTGACTGGTTTTTATTTTGTTATTTAAGCTTAAATATTTAGACCCTTGCACACTACGCGATTTGCCCTTGTTATTCCCTATTGAGCTTTTAAACGCCACCTAGTTAGCGGCACTTCCTATGCGAGCGAAAGCTAATATTTGTTTATATGAGAAAAAGCCTCATGTCATTTCATTATTAAATAATAATTTTTTGGATCTGACGGCAAAAAATTAAGCTTTTTGGGTATATTTTTGTATGTTAATTTTTATTTTCATAAAGTATGCCGTGCTAAAATTTCATGGAAAAAACACTCAACGAGCTTATTTTTAATGCACTAGATGTCACATTCGCAACTTTAACAGTCGTCAATAGCATCGAGCAATAAATATCAACTAAAAAGTTTATATTAGATTAAAACTAGCTCTTTGGTAAATTTATAATATTTCGCTCTGGGTCAAAAATATTCCGTCAGATGTCAGTCACTTTGCGTTAAAAGGCTATTTTGCTTTTCAATCCATACGTCAGTTAAAATGCATCAAACGGTCGTTTTACACTATGCAATTTGAATTCAATATTTGTTGTACTATATTTTTTCTGATTGGAAACCTTGGCATGCTTGAGCGCATCAGTACGGCTTAAAATTTTTGACTCAAATTAATTTTGGCCAATTTTCTGTGGAAAAAAAATGGTTTTTACAACTTGTGTCTCCAATTTGTTAATGTTTACGACCAACATAACAACAAAAGTCGAGATTACGACAACTCAAAATGTTTTAAATGAAAAGGCCTCTTGGGTTCATTTGACATAAGGCGAAGGTCACAATATTACAAATTCTACCCTCAGATAGCCAGAAAACACTATGCGTGAAAATGTTTTGTAGAACAACTGATTTTTGGATATCCGCACACGCCCTAGTTGACCAAATTCCCCAAAGAGAACATTTTGTAGTACAAAAGTTCCATTCACTTGGTATAGTGTAATGACCGCTTAAGTATGCCAATATTTATGGCAGTGAAATATGTCCGTAACAAAATAATATGTTATATTAATATAGTAATTCTTATACGAATTTTGAGTGGAAACTATAAAAAACTCAAAAAAAGACAATCAAGTAGCTAAAGGACATTTCCATAAAAAATGGATAATTCTGAATTTTGTTTTGGTAAATTATGTCCATTCGGTTGGTAGTTCAGTTAATTTTTAGTTTAGTAAATAAATTCCGAAAATCATGAAGTTTGTTGGAAAATGTCTAATAATACAATCAAACGAATCAAGTGCAATTTCTAAGTTGAGAGTAGGGGAGTCCTTTTTACTTCTGGTACATCAAGTCGATTTTATTGGTTTGCGTAATTCTTGTTAAGATAAAGCCGCACTTAATAAAACATTTTATTAAACACTTGTTTTTAAATTAAATATAATTTAAAAATAATTATATTTTTTAATATTTTAATTAAAAAATTTGCCCAAAAAGTTTAAATCTATACTCTCATGTAGATAGTCCTGATGATGACCTAACAAGTCGAAATCGATCAAGTGATTTTTAAACTTTTTGAACAATTTTTTTAATTAAAATTAATATTTTAAAAAATGTGTTTAGAAAAATGGTGTTTAGTAAAATGTGTCTATTAAGTGTTAGTGTGTTTTGTCAAGTGCCTACAGAACATAGTGTTAAAAGTAGGAAATAACAGTCTAAGGTTGACATATTCTATGAGTTAACCGCCATTTCCAAACAGAGAGTTGGGTTATCCTCTTTAGTTCTGGTAAATGAAGACGATTTTATTTGTTTGAATATTGTTTTGATAAATTCTGGATATCGTAGGGATTGTCGAAAAATTCCACTATGTGAAAGTTTATAGCCCTAGGTCGACACAAACAAATGAGTCAGAGGCATTTTGTTAGAAAGGGAACAGGTTTCCTGTTTCGTTCTCGTAAATCAAATCGATTTGATAGGTTTGAGTAGCTTTAGTTTAGATACACTCTGAATATTGTAGAGTTAATCGGCGAATTCCACTAATAAACGATTCAAGAGCCATTTCCAAAAGGAGTTGGACATTTTACATAATCAAATTTGCGACAAACTATACGATATCCAGAATTTATATAAGCTGAGACTAACACCATCAAAATCGATTTGATTTATGAGATCGAAATAGGACTCCTTCTCTCTTTTTGGAAATGGCTCTTGAATTATTTGTTGTAACAATCTAAGGTTAATACTTCTTGGGGCGCAAGAACAAGATCTGACGCTTTGACGAAATTTTTGGGTCAATCAGTATCGATACATTTATGAAAGAAGAAGAGAAACCTACTAATAGACAAAGTAAGTCTACCATACAGCCTTAATTGGAAATTTTGGTATTTTGCGAGTTAGAATTTACTTAATTGACATAAAATGATAGTTGAACACCTGATAGTTTTTTCTAATACTCGAGTAATGTTAAGTTGTTATTCTGATTTCAGATAAAATGCATATCGTTCCTCCGTTGTTGATTTTCTTAATAACTCGCCATTGAGTTCTATGGAATTGTTGCATGATCGTATGTAGCTTCTTGATCAATTTAGGCTGGATTCGTAGATTCTTCTAACATATTTAAGCAAAATGATTTGATCGTAGAATACCTTTAAAACCAGCGGATCAGACGTAATAAGAACTGATAGACGTTTAAATTATATAACATAGTTTAAATGATCTTTAGTTACTTCTGTTTCCGGCGAATTGTATTCACAACACGTGTTTCATAAATGACAATAAATTAAACTGAGATTCTAAAAGGCGTTTCTGAATATCGTTGCGTGCTGAATGGAACTCGATTATTTAGAGTTGAATAAGAAATATATTATTGATGAAACTGATATTCGACTTGGATATATGACGGAATTTGCTCTTATCGAGATGAAGATCATGCTGTGGTTGGTGTGGCCAAATCCCTAGTAGAAAGTATTTGTGGCAGCACTGATCGTGTTTTGGACCACCAAACAAAAAGAAAGAAAATTATAAAAGCCATCCGCTATTTCCAATTTAGCGTTACCGAAAAAAACGCACTTGATGAAGCATTGTTAAATATGGTGTTTCCGTTCAAGAAAGAAGTCCGGGAATTGTGAATAGGATGTGGTCCGAAATAGTTAGGGAAATAAGTTCAAAGTTTGGTAACCTCAACATTATTTTGGGAATATTGTGGCATCATTCATGCAGCGAGGGTTTAGTGATGTTGAACTCTTGGAGGCTTATTTATATTTTGGAGGCATATTTATAAGTAAATATTTTCAAGACAAGATGAATTGCAATAAATAATTGTTTCTTACGTAAAATTCAACTGTTCTTTATTAAGAGTTAATCAGGATTTTATTATCAAAATAAATCAGTTGGCCTGTGTGAGGGGGTCATTCATTATCCTAGTTTTAAGACCTATAAATATACATACACAATTTTTAATGAAGAGTTCAAAAATTAAACAAAGGTTTTTTAGTAACCCCCCCTTTCTTCAATAATTTCTTTTGGCTTAAGTAAATCCAGTGCATTATTATAAACTTTTGATCCATTAATGAATTTTTAAAACCGTTCCATCACATTGGCATTCCTACGCCCCTACATCAATTGCTAAGGACCTAGGATGATTGAATAATAGTTTTTATAATTGAAATATTCGGATCCTGAATGTAACGGTACCTGCAAATAAATAAAAATATTTAAATGTATAAATAGATAAAATTAATTGGTTATAATAATTAAAAATTACAACAATTCGAACCCAACACAGTTGGGTAAGTTCCACTGCTGGTTGAATATTTCAGCTGTTTCCAACCACGTATACTATAGTTTTAGTTGAAGCTGGCAGTGATTTATCAATGAACGATAAATAATTAATATGTAAAATTGAATTGTCTGGGCACATTCGGGTAAAATTAAAAATGTTTCGAGATCATACATACAAATAGCTTCGGCATTATATTCGTATCGGTTATCTTCAGACAAAATTCACCGTACCCACCATCTACGTTTTTTTACATATTTTCGTTGACACTTTTTTATGTGCATTTTCAATTAGACGTGGACGATATTGAGTTAGTAAAATAACACCAGCTACTGCAATAATGGCTAATAACTCAGTATTACTGTCCATTAAGTGTCCATTGAACTGAATTTATTTTTGACAACACAGAATGACAAAAAAAAACGATCAGTTTCCATAATCAAAAATTAAAATTGAATATTTTGTTGTTGGATCACGATAAGTCCAAAACAACATTGAAAACAACGACAGAAACATTCATGTAAATGTAACATAAGCCATTTTGAGGAAAATTTGGGTTTGAATTTTGAAAATGACATTTCAATACAAGTTTCTGATGTGGTTTTAAAAATGGTCTGTTTGCCACTTATAAGTCGTTTAGGATGAAAATTTGTTTTTACGATGAGATAATCGTTTAATATCTTTTTCATTAGGGAAACCTTCACAAACTAATGAAGGTGGAATCAGTATTGGATGAACATAATCGGCCGAACAAAATTCTTTTCACAGAATGGCAAAGGGCGAAATAAGCCATGCGCTCTGCTGCTAATAGAAACGAACTTGGTGAAGAAATGCTACTAGATACCTCGAATAATTCAAATTGGAAGAGGTTTTACCTGAGGCAAGGGCAAACAACAATGTAAACTGTGTTTTGATTTAGAAAAGGTATAAAGTTGAATACTGAAATTGTATACCGAGACAAAATTAATAACCTTGGGCTGCTGTTTATCGAAGCAGGGAAGCAGAAAATCAGCAATACTTAGATATGATGCAAAGGCACATTGAAAGATAGGAGATTCTATGATAGAGGTGGCTCTTGCATCATAGGGATGACTCTCAGCTAACTGGGGCTTAATTTAAAAAAAAATCAATTTCACAAATAGTTTCTTTAATTTGAGTCTTTTTGATACACAATTTAATCTAGGTTATCTAGCAAAATAAAATCGAAATGTATTAGATAATTTGAATAACGAGGAAGTAATTAGCAGCAATTAGTTTATTTAATATGTCTGCAGGAAAATTTACAGTACGTGAAACTCAATAATAGTTCTTCTTCATTGACCAGATAACTCGATTCCTAACACCAAACGAGACCAGAGGAACCATTCCCTTCATATCTAGAAAAGACGCTGCTGGTGTTATTAAGAATTTGTTCATCTCAAATCCGCACTGACTCGAATTTTACAAGCCGACTTGAACGGTTCGCTATTTTTTAGGTGACATTGAAACAACAACTTTCTTATTTCAAACAAATTTTATTAAACCAAATATGTACCATTTCGATCGATGACCTTTAGCCATTTTTCTGGTTGAGCCATGATCCCATCACTGTAGAACTTCTGTGGTTTAGAAGCGACAAATCGAGACAACTCATTTTCGAAGGCCTCTTCTGAATTTAATGTAAAACCATTAAGATGGTTCTGCATGGACCAGAACAAATGGTAGTCTAATGATGTAAGAGCTAAGGACTATATGGTGGGTGCATTAAAACTTTCCAACCAAGCTTTCTTAGTTTCTGCCGGGTCATCAATGATTTGTGTGGTCTAGCGTTATCATGATGGAACACAATGCCCTTTCTGCTGATCAATTCTGGACGCTTTGATGTGACTGAATTGCTTGCCTTAAACGCATTAGTTGCTGACAGTAAAGATTAAAATCAATCGTTTGGCCGGGGCAGCACCTCATAACGCACGATTCCTTTCCAATCCCACTAAACACACGCAGCATTACCTTTCTTGGCGTCAATCCTGGCTTTGATACCGTTTGGGAAGCTTCACCTAGTTTCGTCCATGTTCTTTTTTGCACAACGTTGTCGTATCTTTTCCACTTTTCATCACCAGTAATCATTCACTTTAAACATAGCTCGATTTCGTTCCGTTTCAGCAGCGTTTTGTAGATAAAAATCCGGTCCATTAATTTTAACTGTTAGTTCATGTGGTAGCCAAACGTCAAGCTATTTTTTGTATCCAGCTATTTTCAAATGGTTTAAAACTGTTTTGCGATCAATATTTAGCTCTTTATCAATTGCATGGCTGCTTATATGCCAGTCTTCTTCCATTTTCTATATCATCCACTTTTCCAGTGGTTGGTCGACCAGAGCGAGGTGCATCTTTGACATCCATATTTCCATAACGAAAGCACGCGAACCATTTCGTTGCTGCTGATTTTGATAAAGCACCTTCTCCATAAACAGCACACATTTTTTCGTAAGCCTGAGCCGCGTTTTTATCTTTGTCGTAATAAAATTCCAAAAGATATAGCATTTTTTCATTATTTATCTCCATGTTTAAAATGTTGTAACTTTTTATTCACTTCACCGATTTTAATATTTTGTATGTCAAAGTGCAAGTTAAAATGTTACCTTTTAAACACACATTGCCCGATACGATCAATGGTTACTGATATATATGAATGTAAAGCCATCTACCGGGAAAAGGGTCACGAAGTTTTCCCCCTTATCTTTAAATATCAACAACAATGTGGTAGCTGGAGTTATTTCAGTTTGAGATTTGGGTTTTGTTTGAGACAATGAACTGAATTTTAGGATTAACATTATTAATATTATCAACCGAGCAAACTCATAAAGAATTTCACGACCCTGTTGTAACGAAAGTTCTGTTAGAATATGCCAGTCATGTGTGGTCCCCTTATCATGAAATGAATCGCATTTCAAACACGATATTTTAAAACGCGAATTATAAAAACGCGATATTTCAAAACGAGATATTTCAAAACGCGATATTTTAAAACGCGATATATAAAAACGCGATATGGTACAAAACTACAAAACGCGATAATTTAAAAATTTAAAATTTAAAAATCGATAGAAGCGTGAGTTTAGGGTTAGGTTATATCAGGCTGGTGAAGGGGAAATTTAATTTCAGTTTATAGGAATTTAAAAATCGATAGGAGTGGGAGTGTAGGACCGTGTTATATCAGGCGGGTTGCTATGCTTAGTGATTGCAATCCCGGACCATTTTACCAATACCGGAATTACGGGATTAAGTTATTTTAAATTCCGGGATCTCAGGATCCCGGGATTAAAACTTTATAAATATCAACTGTTTTTGTTGATTTTTTATATAGCCTATACGTATTCTAAATATGTAATTCAGTTTCCTAAGAAATAATTTTTATTCAAAAAAATAATAAAATAATATTTTCTCATAAAATAATCCATATTAAAATAAATGAAAACAAATAAAAAAAAACATTATTTGTCACAGCTTAGGTAAGACACGAAACATTAAACATTATCTTCCACATTATTCTTAATCTTAAAGTATGACTTTAAAAAACAAATAGCATCGATTGAGTTGCCTCCTATTCTGTTCCTAAGCTTGGAAATTACAATTCCTGTCGCCAAAAATGCACGATCTGGTTATATACTTGTCGGCGGAATTGCAATTAATTCACAATCGAAGTTACATCCCGAACGTTTTAGATTAATGGAAAAGCTGAGAGGCCATGTTGTAACTATCACTTTTATCGCTTCGACGAAAAAACCGTGCTACTTTGATGAAAATTTTAAAATTTGCATGAAAGAAAAAATATTTTTACTTTTAAAATACCGTTATTCTATCAAAAATCCATCGATGCGAAAAAAGTGATAGTTACAATATCGACACAGTTTTGCTTTCTCAAAGCCCACTTAGCTTTAATATTAGGGGCCAATTTTGTTATTAGCAATTTTTGTTTGTGAATTTCCAGTAACGGAAAATAATTGTTCATCATAGTTGGCGTATTTATGAGTAGTAATTAAAGTAGAGTTGGCTTTAAATAATTCTAAAAAAAAGATTTTCATAAAACTGATTCAGATTACAATTACTAGTGGCATAAACGTCAACTATGATGAACATTTATTTTCCGTTACTGGAAATTCACAAACGAATATTGCTGAAACCAAAATTGGCCTCTAATATTAAAGCTAGCTTGCGAAAGCAAAACAGCTAAAATTGAAAAGAAAAAATATCAGCAAAAGAGTAGTCTGAATGTTTTATGATTAAAGAAAATATACTCGTATGGTGTCGAATTTGTTAAAAATAACGGGGAAACACAGTTTTATTTAGGTTTCTACAATGATAAATATTTTCAAAAGAGAATATAATTTTATTTTGTAAAAATGTGTATTATTATATAAAAAAATATATAAATATTATAACTCAATATTATAATTATTTTAACAAAACAACATCACAATTTATTAGTATAAAACTTTCTTTTTACAACAAATAATTAAAACTAATTTTAAAATTTTTAAAAAATTATGAAGACCGGTTTCGGAAGTTCTTCCATCAACGGTTCATTATACTACTAAATCCATCTTATTGTATTGCCCTTATATATGTTTCCATCATTGTATACAAAGTTTTTTATTTTTAAGTTTTTTACTATCGTAATATTAAATCATATATTTTGTTTGTTTTTGTGTTTGTTTTTTCGTTTAGTAGATGTGGATTTTGTTTTTGCCTGTATATTTCAAGCTCTTCAATTCTATCCAGCATGTTACTTTTTTCTAATTTGTGTATGGTTTGTCAGTTTGTTGCCATGTCTGTGTATGTATGTTGTTGTGTGACTAGGTGTTGAGCGTAATTGGACTTGAAAGCTATAGTTGTGTTTGGAATTTTTGTTTCTTGTATGTGTTCTTTAAAACGTTGTGTGAAGGTTCTTCCTGTTTGTTAAATCGGAACCAACGAGAATGTATTACAAGCCATATTGTTGTGAATACATGCACAATTTTCGGTCGACTATATCATGGTATTGTGTATAAATAAAGTAGAAAAATTCCGTAAATAAAAACGAAACAATGTGTAAACGTAAAATAAAATAAAAATTTGTAAAGCTTTACATTAACAAGTCTGTAATTATTATCCTTATACAGTATACTATCGTTTCTTCGTTTATTAGAAATTTAGAACTAAAATTGTTACTTAAAAGGAAAATAGTCATTTATAATTTTATTTCATTAATAAATGCACCACATTTATTTAAAGATTGCTGAGCATTATAAACATATGGGCTTATTTCTTCATTTTAAAAAATTACAGCACCAAACAGAAATTGCATAACCTTTCTCCTTCACATCAATATCCACACTAAACAAAATAAAAAATAAAATTTTAAATTATCTAGCTCCACCTCTTCCACTCCACTTCTATTTTACATTTTTCTTCTATTTGTTATTGTTTTTATTTCTATTTAATGTGTGCGTATATCATGTTGTCGTATATATATTACAAAATTTTGTGAACTTTTCCTGTATTTTTATACTAATACAAATGAATAGATGACCGAAATATTTGATAGAATCGGTGTATACTCGAGTACAGTTCGGCTTGTAGAATACATTTTCGTTGGTTCCGGTCCAATGTAGAACATTTCACAGTTGTTGCATATTAATTTGTATACGCCGCTGTCACATACGCGTTGTTGTGTTGATATATTTCTTTGTAATTTTTGTGATGTTTTGTGTGCAATTTCGTAATCATAATGTCTAAATATGTTTTTTAAAAAATAGCTCGTTAGTTGGTTGTATTCGACTGCTATGTATTTTTTTGTGTTCCCTAGTGTTGTGCCAAAACCAACAAAAATTAAAAGCCCTGAACAAAGTCTGAAACGCAGATACCAATATACGGTAAACTACAGAAGATTGTGTTTATTACACAACAATCCCATGTTAATTTTTTTCTATCGCACCACTACTTATTAAACTAGTAGGTACACATATACGAGTATATACTAAACAACTATCTATAGTGTAATTTTTTCTGTGTTTGTTGCATTAGCATGGCTTTATATTGTTGTTGGTTTTGGTTGTGCTCATGGTGGTGTATAGTTGTTTTTGATTTTTTTGTTGTATCTTTTTGTTTAATTTGTGTATTGTTTTTGTATTGTATCCATTTCGAAGTGCTATGTATTTTATGGTGCGTAATTCTTCGTTATAGTTGTCTATGTGCATCGGTATGATATTCAACCTTGTCAACATGTGATTGTATGCCGCATATTTTTGTACTATTGCATGATTGGATGAGTTATGGATCGTTTGGTCTGTTTGTGTTGGCTTTCTAAATATTGTAAAATCGTGTGTATTTTTTATATTTGTGATCGTTAAATTGGCCGCCCCGGTGGCAAAGTGGTCAGCATGCTTGCTCCAGCGACCGGAGGTCCCGGGTTCGATTCCCGGTGGTGACAAGGAAAAAATGTCACGGCTGGTTTAGGATCAATGAATTAATCACTCATTATCCGAAATGAAAATACGATTATGAAACCTCATTTGAGGCGGCCAAATCCCTGTATGGGATATATAGTGCCAGAGAGAGAGAGAGAGAGAGATCGTTAAATCGAGGAAATTGATTGCTTTTTCCTTTTCGATTTCTAAGGTGAATTTTATGTTTGGGTGTATGCTGTTTATATATTTGTGCAAATCATCGAGCTATCTTTTTTGTGCCATGGAGTAATAATAATATACATATCGTCTACGTACCTGTGCCAATATATTATGTTGTTATTGTACTTATTGCGCGTGTTGTTTATATGAGTTTTTTCAATGTAGTTCAAAAATATGTTTGCCAACGTTCCTGATAGAGGGCTGCTCAAGGGTAATCCATCGTTCTGCATATAAAATTTGCCTTCGTGTTGAAAATAATTCTGTTTTGTGATTGCCTTTAGAAGTTCGATTGTTTGTTTCACCTGTCGTCTATCTATGTGATTGTGTATTAGTAGATTTTCTGTTATTTTTAACGTGTCGGTGACTGGAATATTTGTATACATATTGGTTATGTCAAATGACACGAGCTTTGCGCCACTCGGAATTTTAACTGATTTTATTTTGTCTAATAATTCAATGTTGATTTTTATGGAAGTGTCCTCCTCTAGTTTAATGTTAATGGCCAATCATTTATTGAGAGTTTTTTGCGATTTTGTAGGATGGTGCAGTGGTGAAATTGATTAATGGTCGTATGGGTGTGTTGGTTTTGTGCAGTTTTGATAATCCTGTGATGTTTGGTGCTTATGGCTTCATCATTTTGTTGTGAAATATTTGTTGGCAGTTTAATAATAGATTTGACTTATTGATTAGTGAATTTATTTCTTTTAAAAACATTTTTGTGGGGTCGTGTTGTACTGTGGTTATATTGCTGTTAGTTATGTACTCATCTATTTTTAGTATGTATTCGTTCCTGTATACAAATTAATATGCAACAACTGTGAAATGTTCTACATTGGACAAACAGGAAGAACCTTCACACAACGTTTTAAAGAACACATACAAGAAACAAAAATTCCAAACACAACCATAGCTTTCAAGTCCAATTACGCTCAACACCTAGTCACACAACAATATACATACACAGACATGACAACAAACTTACAAAGCATACACAAATTAGAAAAAAGTAACATGCTGGATAGAATTGAGGAGCTTGAAATATACAGGCAAAAACAAAATCCACATCTACTAAACGAAAAAACAAACACAAAAACAAACATAATATATGATTTAATATTACAATAGCAAAAAACTTAAAAATAAAAAACTTTGTATACAATGATGGAAACATATATAAGGGCAATACAATAAGATGGATTTAGTAGTATAATGAACCGATTATGGAAGAACTTCCGAAACCGGTCTTCATAATTTTTTAAAAATTTTAAAATTATTTTTAATTATTTGTTGTAAAAAGAAAGTTTTATACTAATAAATTGTGATGTTGTTTTGTTAAAATAATTATAATATTGAGTTATAATATTTATATATTTTTTTTTATATAATAATACACATTTTTTCAAAATAAAATTATATTCAACAAAAAGCCACGGACAATATGAAAAATGGATTATGTTCATTTATATGGAGAATACAATATCAGGTTGCTATATAGGAGAATATAAATATAAGGAATAAACTAAAATTGTCAATGGTCATCGGTCAATTAATGAATCAAGAGAATTATTAAATTATATTTATACTTTTATGAAATCCCGGGATTCGTTTAAAAAATCCCGGGATTACGGGATTCAAATATGAGCAGGGATCCCGGGATCCCGATCTCGGGATCCCGGGATTGCAATCACTATAAATGCTTTCTTCGCATCGCAATGCACATTCTGTACATTCTACCATATTGCGTTTTGTACTATGTCACGTTTTGAAATATCGCGTTTCGAGCGGATCCCCATGAAATACATACATAAAAAGAATGAGTCTCATTTGAAACGCGATATTTCAAAACGCGATATTTTAAAACGCGATATATAAAAACGCGATATGGTACAAAACGCGATATTTTAAAAATTTAAAAATCGATAGGAGGGGGAGTTTAGGATTGGGTGATAAAGGGCGGGTGAAGGGGAAATTTAATTTCAGTTTATAGGAATTTAAAAATCGATAGGAGCGAGAGTATAGGACTGGGTTATATCATGCGGGTTACTGCGCTCCCGTCGCTTTGCAATGCAGTGCATTCTGTACCATATCGCGTTTTGAAAAATCGCATTTCGAGCGGATCCCCAAGAAATATACATAAAAGGAATAGAGGCAATCCAACGAATATTTCTTGGTTTTGCTTTACGTGAGCTACCCTAGGCGGGCGGTTGCCTTTAACTTACCCTATACGTGGGTTCAGAACAGTATCTGCTTTCAGAATGATCCGATAAGCTTACCAAAACGAGTTTTTTGACTTTGAACAGACTTCTTTACACTACTTTAGCACTACTTACCTTTATCATCTTTAATTATTTTTTAAAAAGTCGTTGTTTCATTGTTTAAACCAGAGTTACGTGAGATAGATTATGCAATGTAATCTACTGTATTGTCAACACGTAATCTATTAGGTAGATTACATAGTGATTTTTTGCGTCCCAGACGTCGATAATGTAGGCAACGTCCAAAACTTACGGAATAATATTAGAAAATAATTTTCTCCTTATTATTTCCTTATTTACGTTAGTCGGTCTGTAAAATTTGCAGTCTATAGCCATTACGCAATTATCTTATTATCCTAGGGCCAACTAAGTTTAAATTTTAATACTAAATCAAATACATTATTTTTTTAGTTATTTTTCGACTCATACGTTGACCTAAAGCTCAAAACAGAACAAGAGCGAAGGCGTCGAACGAAATCGAATGTCATATTACAAAACACCAAAAACATGCAATACAAACACAACCATCGACGCAGGCGAAGACGATTTATTCGTTGAAATACATTTAGAATCTATTTCTATTTTTATCGCCGGCGAAACAATGTTGCCAACTGTTTTTTATATATATATAAGTTGGCATCATCTAACCGTCATATTATTAACAATTTTTTTTTAATTTAGTAGCCTAACGCTCTAACGTCATGTGTCAAAATACAGAAGGTTACGCCGTTTGTGGTTGATTTTTTATTTCCATACGCTGACGCTTTTGTTCTGTTAGCTACAGCGATATATCGGCGATATTTTTTGTTAATTCGTCGACGCTCGTCGTTGTCGCTCTTGTTCTGTTTTGAGCTTAACTAAAGGGCCAACCATAAAAAAATTACAAAATTAAAAAATTTTTAAATTTTGACGACACTAATTTTTAATGGCATTCCAGCCATACTATAGTCGTAACGAGTTTACCGTAAGTATTGTTGCATATTGGATGACAGCTATCTCTTATAATGACAGCTATTTATTGTTTGTTGTTGTTTTAGTATTTATTATAGGTGGTGGATAATTAACAATTTAGGCTGCGGGTCAATAGTCGGGTAAAAGTCAATTTTAAGTAAATTTTTCGGTAAATTCATTTATTTTTCAAAAACTCTATGATAAACTGATCGAAAAATCTGTTCTTAATCCGATTTTTACCATAGTAAACGATTTACCCGACTATTGGCCCGCAAGCCTTAGTAGACAATTTAGGATTTATGCTGTGTGCCTCAGGTCGATTTTTTCGACTAAATTATGAACTAAACTAATTACTCAGTAATTCACAATAAACTTTCATAGGTAGCAGTAACACCAACAAAACACTAAATTGTCGATTTTTCGTTCAACTTTCATCTCACACAATATTACAGAATATTATTATTCTCTTTGCCATTCCAGTAAATTAAACAGTAAATGATTGTTTATAATTTTCAATAAATAAAAATAAAATTGAAAATATTGTACACAGGCTGCGGGTCAATAGTCGGGTAAAAGCCAATTTTAAGTAGATTTTTCGGTAAATTCAATTATTTTTGAAAAACTCTATGGTCGAAAACTGATCGAAAAATCTGTACTAAAATCGATTTTTACCGTAGTAAAACGATTTATCCTTGGATTGGTACGGAGCGTAAATTGAAAAGTTACTTCGCGAGGAGACTTTTTGTTTGTAACCTGGTGGTAAATAGCGTAAGGTCACCCGAAAAAAGATTAGTTCATAATTTAGCCGAAAAATCGACCTGAGGCACACAGCATAAATGTTAGATTCAGTATGTTTTAAACTAACGTCAATTTAGTTAGGTCAGTAATTTAAACTGTGTGTACCAAACCATTTTTTGTTTAATTTTCCGAATAATAAAATTAGTGGTTAGTTTATACTAGTCACTCAGAGGTGGCACAAAACAAACCGTGTCTGTTACTTAATTAAAATTTGCTAACTAAATTAAGGTTTATCAATTTCGACAATTTTTTAGTTGGCTATTGAAAATCAGAAGTGACATCTATATGTAATTGTTATGAACTAACTTTCAATTTAGTTACTTGGCAATTTGGATAAAAAAATCGATGTAAGGCACACAATATTAGACGAAAAAACGGCATGAGACACTTTGTATTAATCGATACTTGCAGAATTACATAAGATTCGTCTACGTTATCGACGTTGTGTTGTTTGTCGATGAGTTGTCTACACAAATAATTAAATTTTAACTTTTGTTTTTAGAATTCTGAATTTTAAATTATTTATAATTGTTTTGTTTTGGTTTTTCCATTATTGACTTTTTCCATTTTTCAATCTGCTTGTACTAAGTCGTCCAACTTTTTTATGTTTCATTTTATTATAAATGTCGTTATTCACAAATTTTCAATTATTTTTCATGGTAAAATATCATCGGTTGGAGAATTTAGTCGAGGTTTGACGGCTTCAAAGAATCCTCCTAATGGTAAAATTGTACTAATCCACACCAGCGTGTAGCCAAGTAGCTTCCATCACTATGTTTTTATTGTTTTTGGTATCAAACTAATCCTTAATTTAAAATCATTCATGTGCCTTTCATCAACCAAGTGTCCAAATTGTATAGGTTCGGCGACCGTGAACTTCGATCCACGGTCAATCTCAAATGTAAAACACTTTATATAAGATTTCTGAATAGTACGGAAAATATAATTTTTCGGAGTTGCGCACAACTATTTTTACTCATACCTTGGTGAAATGATTTTTATTTACTGTTTGCCACCATTCATCCTTTAGTTTTCGTTAGCAACGTATTTTTTGTTGTTGGTGATATGTAATTAGGATAACTATTTTTAGTTGATAATTTTATTTTATAAAAAAAAATACTTTGGTCATTCGGTTAAAATAATATTTAGAATCTAGGTAAATATTTTTTGGTTTATTGGTTTTATGTATGACTGAGTTTTCGACGATTAATAATGATCATGATGATGGGAAAATGTGTTTTGTGTGTAAGCATTTAGAGTGGCAAAAAGGCTAAATAATGTGGGTATAATTTAATATATACCTTTGATTAGATGAATGACCAAAGTGAAATTAAAGGCATTAATTAATCTCGTGTATATAGTTTCGAGGTTTTATTGTTGTTTCTGTGTATTCACATCCGTATATAAATATGTATTAGAATGTCAAAATTAGGCCAGATAAATTGGATGAATAAATTAAGAGTAATTTAATATATTTAAGTGACCTTAATAGTTTTAAGGATGGTATAGGATATTCAGCGAAATAGAAAAGAGGTCCTTTTTGTTCCGGTTTATAATTTGTTCGCCAATCTAAACGATATTCCCATATCGCTACCTATCATATATGTAAATCGGTATTGCCTCTTAAAAAGCTCTTATGTCGCCTAAAAGTAAATTTAAAGGTTACACACGCTACATTTATTTACTTTTACTTGTTCAAAGAAGCAAAATGAAACAAAACAAAAAGTAATTTGTGGTATAAACAGCAGAATCATATTATTTTAAATATTGATATACACACCGTCACACACTCACGGATGATTGGTATTACGGCCAATTGTGTCAATAACGTTTTCAAACGTTTTCTGAAATTTTGGGAAATAACTTTTGGTGATACGAATTATTATTTATATTTGTAATGTACAAGTGTCTCAAAATGACGTGTGCATAATAAAATTTTAGCTATAGATAAAAGTGTTTCATTTGCGTACACTTGACATAATAATTTTTATATTTCGATTGTGTATCCAGAGCATTTATGAATCATGTGACAATTTAACGTTTAGCGAGGTTGTAAATAAGCGATATTATCACTGGGTGGCACGTGTTTTTATTAGCGGCTATAGATAGGTAAAGTAGTTGGTGTATATGCAATTGAAATGACGGCTCGTGCGTCAAAGAAACAGTTGTTATACACACTTTAGATACAAAAAAAGTGGCCGCATCTTTATATTGTTTTATGTGTGATCAAGGTTTTACACGCTTATAAAATTTAATATTAAATGATGTTCAATGTCAATGTCAATGTGGATTATATATTAAAATAGTTTTTAGTTATCACATATTTTTGAATAAATCTGAAGTGTCTCTAACAAAATTAGCAAAAATAGTTACTCCATTAAAATCACCTAATCAAGAGATTTGGGCATTGAGATAAAATATTTAAACCAGTTCAATGCTAGTGAAACTCTTGAAAACTATTCGGCCTTTTCGTTATTTCGTTCAAAATCATTTCGATTGATTTTTACAATTGAAGACCGTTCAACAGATGTTTGAAGGTTGTATAATCCATATTGAAATCACCCAGATGTTCCTCTTAATCGATTGACCCCAAAATTTTCCTGGAATACATTTTTAGGGTACCCAAAATATTTTAAATGAAATTTCAACCCCCGATCACTGTGAGAATTTTCTCTCAAATACTCAAACGTCATGCGCTTATGTAAAATATGGAGGGTGAATATATTGTCGTCACGATAAATGCGTCACCAAGTGAAAAATTAAAATTACAGTAATTTTGGTAAAACAGTCGTGTATATATTCAAAAATCGTTATTGCTGCTTAAATTTGAAAAAACCAACCTTTGTTGATAATTTAATCTTTAAAATTATGTGAATCTTTTAATTTTTTGCAATTTTTTGTAAATGCTATACAACTAATTTTGTTTGAAAATTTATTTACCATATAACCGTTTTCCCGTAAATACTATATACTTTTCAAAATAATTACAAGCAACTAAGAGGCTCCTATAAAAACCACCACTTCTGGTGGACCGATTTCATAAAAAAATCATTTAACATTGTTGAAGATGCGATGTTGTACCTAAAACAAAACTAAAATACAACAATAATTAAAAGCTGAACTATTGTAAGCAACTTAAATTCAAACTTATCTTTTCTCTTAAATGTAAAATCACTTTAATATTTGAAATTGCTATACAATTATCACCACTAAGCGCTATACAATTTAATCCGCGATATGCATAGGCTATTCGTAATTTATGTTTACGTATTGTACAAACAAAATGATATTTCGTTTTGTTTGTCAACAATCTAATAGCGAATTCTTTTTACGTTTTTGATGTTAATCAAATTTCCAATAGTAAAAAGAATACGAAAAAATTTGATGTATTTTTATCGTAGTGTACCAAAACCCGAAAGGGATACCGAAAACAATAACAAACTATTTTGAACAAATTTCAAATGACGCGTTTGACGTATTTGTCAATATTTACGATTGGCATATTATATGTATATGAATATTTGTATGTGGTAGTTAAAATGGAAGTAAAAATCTACATTTCCATTTTTTGATGTACAGGGTTATCCAATTCGAGGTTGATAAAGTACACGGAAAAAAATAGCTGCTAAATAGAAGAATTTTGTAATTAAAATCAAGAAAATTTTGCCTTGATTTTCAACTAATAGAAAAATTATCTTAAGTGAAGAAATTTGATAATAAAAACAATGATGACAGTTTTACATCAAATTTAAAGAAACTTCAATAAACGTAAGTATTTTGTATGAAAAAATTACTTAAATTTATTGCCAAATTGAATTAAATGTAGCAGATGTTTGTTAAGTTTGTAAAATAATTATCTTGGTTTAAGCAAATGTGGTTCTATATCTACAGTAGTTCGCTAAATGTTATTAAATAACTTCTTCGTCAAAGGAACCATTTTCTAAATTTAAGGAAATGTATTAGTATAAAGAAACATAAAAGAAATAATATCGATGGTAATTTTTCATTAATCTAAGGTCCCATGTAATAAATGTTAATTTATGAAAACATTAAAATTGAGTTTTTTTTTTCTTAATTTAATATGTAGCTCATTTCTTAGGATTACCATGGATTTTGGGTGCTGGGCATTATTTCCATATTAAAAATAAAACAATTAGCTTAATTCATTAAAAATATTTATCTGTTATATATTTCGCGCTTCATATCAATCGTATATTAACCTTTATAATAATTATACATAAAAAATGAATAAGTATTTTCTAATTTTTAAATAAATTGTGTAAGAAATCAGTATATTTTCAAATTTGGTATATTTAAGTAAGTATTTCTAGCTTTACTTTTAATATTAATTTGTATTGCACATTTTGGATAATGTTTTAAATAAAAGGCTTTTTAAAGCATAATTGCAAGCTATTCGTTTTATACAACAGTGTTGGTTTGAAGCATCTTGCATTTAATAAAAAAAAATTATATTCTAATGGTTCATCCTCCCCTATAATGAAAGCTCTTAAAACAGAATCATAATTTTTCACATGGATTTTTTTAATTATAAGATACACGTTTTCTTTATCTATCAGTATAGTAATAATTTTACAAATAGAGTTTTTTAAACTGTCATAAATATAGAAATCTTTTCTATATAATGTACCTTTATAATTTATCAATGCTACTTCTCTCGCCTCATCAATTGAAATAAAAGGAATATTTAATGTTCTAACAAAATCCTTCATACCGCATTTTTTATCACTTCCCAACTTAAACCTTACTATGTCAGAATCAAATCGGGAGTTTTGTAATAGTTTATAAGCTAACTTCAGCAATGTTTTCTTTCCAACTGAAAAAGATAAATTTTTTTTACAAGAAGTTACGTTTATGTAGTTTTTTAATTCTCTGTGTTTGGATTCAAAACGCATACACCATAATTTTTTAATTGGGCCAGATTCAAGTATAATTGACGGATAATGAACTAAAAGATGGTGTTTAGGTTTCAGAGTAGGACCGAAAGATTTGACGTAAAATTGATTATGATATGATATTTGTTCTTTTAATGATTCAATGGTAGCATGATTAAATGATTCGGATAATAGAAGCTCGACTGTTTCTTCTAATATTAACACATATTTCAAAATTTTATCATTGCGGGGAATTAAGTCACTAACAAACAATGAAAAATAATTCAACATTGTTAAACATTCCCTACCAGAAAGATGTAAATTTTTGTTACGTAGATGGTCTGGTTTTATCGGCGGTATCCTATTTGCTATTTCTATTTCACCATAATCAAAAAATTGAATTCTAGAATTAAATATTTCTAACGAAAAGTATTTTTTCTCATTAATGAAATAAAATAATGAATTAATAATTCCGTATTTTATAATACCCAAAAAAACGTCATGTAAAACATCAGATGAAAAATTATCGGTAACATGAAAACTGGGAATTTCATTTAATATACAAGTATTTCTTATACCAGACGCCTTAAAATCGTTTAATTCTAAATCATTCTCGTAATTCTGTCTTGAGCGTAACAAAGACGAACTTTCGTAATGAGATTTGCATAAATCATTTTTATTAGTTTTACAAAATCTGCAAAAATAATTATGTGAAAATGATTGACTAAAACCTAGCAAAGAATTTAATGCCAAATTGTCTCCAACTACTAGTCCTAAGACGAAATAAACCTTAATTTTCTCATCCTTTATTTGTAATTCAATACCTTCATGTTCTATTTTCTTTAGAACATTTACGAGATCCCTAATACAATTACTAAATCCATAAGTTTTTAAATCTTGAGATTTACAAAACATTGCTGGAAAAATACTTGAAAGTGAGGAAATTTGTTTAGGCAATGTTGGGAAGCTATAATAAAATGCTGCCAACGACTGATTACCAGAATGGCTCCCTAAAGCATTTCCAGTTTCAAAATCGTCATAATATAGAAAATATGGAACTACGATTTTGTTTGGAAATAATAGTAATTTCTTTTTCCATAACTTAGCCTGAACAAAATTTTTTATTTCTGACGTATCTAACATCAAATCATTCGTATATTGAAGTGTCTCTTCTAGGACCTGCGGTAAGCTAAAAAACTTTTGCATTTGAAATTCAACGGGCATTAGAGTTCCTTCCGTAGTTTTGACATCTAAATTTGCTACCCCTTTATGCATTATTTCACTTACTTCTGTATTTATCTGAACCTTTTTAACCGATTTATACAATCCTTTACTGATCATATACTTGAGGAATTTATATTCCGTATTAAACAGTTTAAATGGTTGTTTACTATAAGCAAAAATAGCTCTGATCTTACATACGTCATTTTCGTCTATTATACAACTTACGGCACTCTCTATTTCTTCTAAAATAGGCTTTAGTACTAAATTTGTTACATCAGCAACTAAAGAATTAAGTAATTTATTGCTGACATTATCAAAGCTGGCAATTTTGCAAATAAAAGCTAGCGAAGCCTGCTCAATTTTCTGTTCAATTAATCTAAAATCAATAGTATGTTGTGCTTTGGACGAAGGTTTGGCACTGTGTTCCGGTCCTTTGTTCGACTTTACGATAGATTCTGCTAATATGTCTAAATTTTGATTTGATTTATACTTTTCGCATTCATTAGGTTCTAAAGGAGGTACTAAATATTTGAAGCAATTTTTAAGGTGCCGCTTAAGCTTCCAACTTTGACCAAAACTTGATGGACAGTTGTTCATAGGGCACTTAAATATATCACAATTATCCCTTTGCTTATGAACTAATTTTAAGTGTTTTATATAAAAATCTATACTATTGAAAGTATTAACACAGTTATTGCATTTCATTATAAATGATATATTCAGTATACTTAAAACATAAAATTTTACACTTCTTTTCAATAAAAAGAAAAATTAGAGATTTTCATTCAAAAACTCCTATTTAAAAACCTATTCCAATTTCAAAATATTTTTAAAATAAAAAGTTGTTTATAAACAATAAAAAAAATTTAAATTATATCCTTTGATTTTTAAATGACAATTTTTAGTTGCCTTATTAATGTTTTAACTTCAGTATCATGCTTATCATTGGTAGTGTCAATCTCGAAAAAATATTTTTGTAAAAATAACCAAATACGATAACATTGGCCAGAATAGCTTAAATTTAAAGCAAAATGAATTTTGAAAGCTGTATTAAGGCAGCATAAAAAATTGTCAAAAGAATAAAAAATATCGTCGAGACACACTGAAAATTTTTTTTTAATATTTGGATCACCATTTAAAATTATTATTGTTGGTTGAAGTGTGATGTTATATTCGTGACAAATACTTCTTTTAGTAGCGATTTTGTGTTTTAAATCGTTAACTACAGCTAGCTCCAAAAAAAATGAATCAATGGAATCCTGAATTGAGATTTTCCAAATTTTTTTGTCTACCTTTCGAACGTATCGAGCTGTTGGCTTGAGATAGTGATGTAAAACTTTTAAAATGTTTATAGCCTTATAATCTGAAATAGAAAAAATTATTGCTTATTAGTTTTAAATATTTTATCAAAAGAAGAGAATTTTTATTCAGATTTTTATTACCTGCATCGGTGGAATTTTCTAGCATTGAAGATATTTTTTTATCTTTCCCAAATTTTTTCATAAAGATTGGCAGAATTTTGGCCTCAAAGTCGTTCCACTTATTATAAATTGCTAACCCTTTTCCTTGGTGTCGTAATTCGAAATCAACATCAATCTAAATGAGATTTTGAAAACACGTTTATTACAATAGAATCATATATAAGCCATATAGGCATATATTTTAGGACTAATTGATGTATTAGTCAACATTTCATATGTAGGTCTTATACCCTAGAATAATCGCAGTTCATTATTTGAATTTTTCTTGATCATTAACGTCACAATTTTTAACACAAATTTAATTTCCTTGGAAATTCTATGGCAAACTGAACTAAATATCGGTTACCCGGAAATAGATTTTATCAGGATGGTGATTTACCCAACCATTTGTGCTCAATCAAAAATATAAAACTAATTTCAATTTTACGAGTAACAGTTTTGTATGCAAATTTAGTAAAAATATAGCTTTTTATGGTATAGGTTGTTAAGATGGTATATATTGGGAGGTTGTAAGTTCTGTATATACTTTTATGCATGGCGACCTCATCGTTTAAACAAAATAACACTAATTTAGCATTTTATCGTACACAATTTGTGTATCTCAAACATTAATTTAATATTTTACTGACATTTAAATGGTGTTAAACTTAAATTTATATTACCTAATGGACATTCAAAATGATCCGTAAAATTTATGAAGTAGTTTTTTGCAAATATGTATTTATTTAATTGCCGAATTATTTTTAAATAAATTATTGAAAATTATACAATTCAATCCGGCCTTCTCTCGCGGCATAGAATTCTTGCGTCTAGATTCTGATCACACGACAATTATTTGTGACATTTTTCTCAACTTAAATAATTATTATTTCACAGGTGTAGACGTTTTTGTAATCCCACTATCAATAACATTCCTAAATCTTACAAAAAAATTGTGATTCTACAGTGGGAGAAATTTTTATAAGGTGTCGTAAAATGCCGTTTGTCATGGCCACTTGATCAGAATCTAGCTTTGATATTATTTTAATTCTCGGCATTCGATTGGAATAAGCATTGAATAACCAGAAATACATAAAGCATACAATTTTTAAACCTGGAATCGGCCGCAATATTCAGTCTAAAACTACATAATGGGGCTGATCCTGGAATTAAAAATTTTATGTTATATGTTGTGTTTTTTGTATGTACTCGTATATGTTGTGTTTTTTGTTTCTATACAAATTTCAATTGGAGACGAGAACATGAAATAACGAACAGCAATTTTATGCCGAGAATTGACCCTTTATTATCCTACTTTCGATATGCATATAATGCATCGAAAACGTATTTATTTATTTAATAGAACAATTTTGTTTTATATAAACATTATTCAAATGTATATACTTACTAGTCTGAAAGCGTCTGGATGTTTAAAAATTGGCCAATTCTCGAGCCAATTTGCGTTATCGTTTAAGAATTCTTTGCGACGTAATGTGTACGTATTTTGAAATTTTGCTTCTACCGTCGCCCAAGGTTCACGTAAAACTTTCAACCAGTTCTTATCCGCTATCAATGTTTCTTCAATATCTGTAATAAAAAATCAATTAAATGTGTGGGTTTTTATTAAAACTGATATTAGGGCGATCCGGTATATGAGTTGTATATTTTTTGTTTTACATGTTACTACATGTTACAACATACGTAACATGTAATAACATTTATTTTTGTTTTTAAAAATGTGGGGAATTTGAACAATGAAATGATTAGTGAATTTTTCATTAATCTAAAGTGAAATAAATTTAAATACTATTGTTGTTAAGTGAAATTTAGTTAACAAAACTTTATGGTCAAATGATTAAAAGTTTACATATTTTTCTGAAGATGAGATGTTCTACGCATACAAGGGTAATCCAAGTTTCAGGAAAATTATTTAGAATTTAGAATCTTAAAATTATAATTTCAAGATATGTAGCTTGCATTAAAAGTTACTTTCATGTATCTACAACATAGTTCAGGGTGTTTGGTTAGGATAGAAGATTCATATGTATATTTACCTAAAGATATTAAAATAGTTTCTCCCTTCAATTTTGTCGATTCTGTGCGTTTAGTAGGATCGAGATAACCAATGCCACGAAGTTTTGCAAGCTCATTTCTGTACCGATTATACAATTTTCCGGTTGGTCTGTCTCCTTCTGTGTTGTAGTATGTATTCTGAAATTTTTTGAAAGAATTAATAAAATTATGTAAAAAAAGTTGAAAGCTAATACAATTTACCTTCAATTCACCATCAAAGGTTGCTGCTATGTCTTTTGAAATTTGCTCAAAATCATCCGGTTTCATATGAATATCATTTGTATAAAAATATTCCAATAATCCATCGATTAATAGTTTTCTAGTAGGTCCCGTAAAACCAGGAGGACTGGTGTTTTTATATATTTTTAAAATTTTTTGTCCTTTTGGTGTTGATAAAAATACCGATAAGTTCTATAAAAATATTTTTTGTGAATAGATTATTATTCAAACTAAGGAAAGCAAAAAATGAACTGAGAAATTTTTTATTATGAGAATATGTCTAAATAGCTTGGGCTTGAAATCCCCTATTTCCAAACCCCGTTTACAAAATTCCATTTTCAAAATCCCGTATTTTAATTATAGTCGGGTGAATTTAATATAAGGGCAATATTAAAATACGGAATTTTGTAATACAGAATAGTCCCGCATTTTAAAATCACGTATATAAAAATCCCGTATTTAATGTTACCTTTGTATTAAATTTACCTTTCACTAAACGGACTATTTTCATGGCATTGGTAATAATTAATTAATTGAAATTAATTAAAATTAACAAATTAATTATTGTTTCAATTATACGGGATTTTTCAAAAATACGGAATTTTGTAATTATGAGAATTTTGTTTAGAAATCGATCGTAGTTATTAAAATGAAATTGTGGTAATGTTTAAACAATCATAAGAAGTAATTACAAAACTTTCCGGGTTATCTGAGTTTTTCGAAACTATTGTTTGCTGTTGAATCCAATCCAGAACAGAACTATTGAGAGATTGGGTTGTAGTAGTAGTGCTTAAAAGCTCAGCGTTCACGTTGAAACCCTGGAGAGGAAAAAAAATTTGTGAACTTGAAAGAAAAACATTTCAAAAGGGCTACATATACGTTTTCTGTTCTCCACTCAATGATCTTTGATCTTACTCTGCTTTTATTCGCAGCATCCGACGTTAGCGGAAATATTAAATCTAATTCCCGCTCCGTAATAATTTTTAAATCGTTAATATCATAAAAACCTCCATCTAAATTATAAAAAAAAATGAAAATTCCCCTCAAAATTTAAACTATAACTTTAACAAAACTGAACGTACGTTCAAAATGAGGCTTCAAGTGAAACAAATTCCAACTTTTCAGTAAATCGCCAAATTCGGTGTAATCAACTATAATTATATTATAATTATCCAAATCTGATAATGCTATATTATTTTCCGCCATTTTAATTCCTAGAAAAAATGTAATTACCCCGCAATAAGTAAAAACAAAGATATGCCGCTTGCCATTTTCGGGTGTTTTCCAAGAGTACTCCCTGAATAACATATACCCGCGACATATCTTTGATTTTACTTATAGCGATAAAGAGTCTTCATCCTCATTAAATATTGAATATCAACAAGATAACTCATATTGTTCAATAAATTTGTTTATGTGACCCAACTTACACAAGTATAAATTTAATTTGTTTCTAAGGCACACACAAATAATTTTGTAAGATTCAATCTCCCGTTTACTCGAATTGTAGCTTGAAACACAGTGATTATTCTTATTAAATCATTACGCAAGGCACTGATATATTTTATGAGGCACTAACACGGTTTACACTGTATCGCAAGCAATTCAGTGTCGCAAATTTATTTGTTTTCTCTGATTTTTTTTCTTTGTGTGCACTTTGTTTATTAAATTTTTAATGTATATTAACAATTATTAATTATTAAATTATTATTAAACACTTTTTATTAACTTTAACACAGTTTAATAAAAAAAAAATCCCTTGGCGTGACTTTCCTTTACACGAAATTTTAATAAATGATCATGTCGCATCGCGTCGTAATATCGTCATATTTAACGGTTAAAGGAAAAGGATGAACATACAGATTGAACAATCAGTTTATTCATTTTTAAATTGATGTTAAAGTATTTCCTAGACGACAGTATTTTTTTGCTTATATTGAATTTTTTTTCATCAATATTAAGCAAATCAGTCTTAATTTTCTAAAAAAAAAAATTGTGTTAGTTATAAAAGAAAATTGATTATATTTTATTGATGTTTTCAATAAAACTAATGTTCATGAAACATTATATTTATGATTTTCCTTTAACTTTAGCTTAAAGATAATTTGCTTAAAATTATTGAAAGTGGGTATTGTAGTTAGAGTTTCATTCTTGATCCAATTGCATAAGCACTTGATTTTAGGTTAAGCTAGTTTATAAATTAAGAACATTTTATCTAAATATTTCATAGCTAATTTTCTAATATTAATTGGTAAGAACATTGAATTAATTAAAAAATTCATTCGAACAAGTAAAACTTCACTAAAAAGTGAGTCATTAAAATAAGAATTGCATTTCTTAAAATAATGAGCAAAATTTTTTTCCGTGTAGAAATCTGTATACCGACATCTGTCAAAGATAAACGTCAAGTACGCTGTCATTTATTTAGTTGACATTCTGCCATTTAAGAATATGGAGCATTTAACAATCGACCAACGCGTTAAAATTATTAAATCTGCTGATGCTGATTTTTCGAACAAAATTTTCTTCAGTGATGAAGCTCATTTTTCGCTTAGTGGATACGTTAATAAGCAAAACTGTAGAATTTGGGGCTCAGAAAATTCACAATTGATTGTAGAGAAGCCATTACACCCGGAAAAAGTCACTGTTTGGTGCGCATTGTGGTCTGGTGGTGTGATTGGGCCGTATTTTTTTGAGAACAACCATGGACGAACCGTTACCGTCAATTCTGAGCGCTATGGCCGCATGTTAACCGATTATTTTTTACGAAAATCGAAGATTATGGTCTTGACGATATGTGGTTCCAGCAGGATGGAGCAACCAGTCACGTAACACGAGCAAATCGAGATCTTTTGCAAGAGAAATTTCCTGGACGTTTGATTTCGCGATTGGCTGATGTCAATTGGCCTCCAAGATCCTGTGATTTAACGCCTTTGGATTTCTTTTTGTGGGGCTACGCGAAAGATCGTGTTTACGCAAACAATCCTCAAACTCTTGACGAATTGAAAACTAATATTCGTAAAGTAATGGCCGAGATACCGCCCGAAATGTGCCGAAAAGTCATTGAAAATTACCTCAAAAGAATCAAGGCCTGTAAGAAGTCCCGTGGAGGACATTTGAATGATATCTTGTTTAACTAAAAATGGCAAGGATCAATCTGTAAAATGAAATAAAAATTACAATACATTCCGAATATTTTGTGTGTTTTTTTTAAGTTTACTTTATCAAGCTTGAATTGGATAACCCTTTACATCAAATTTTTTTGCATTTTTTTCGCTAAAAGAACACGAAAATGTGATTTACATCAAAAAATTTTGATGTACATCAAAATTTTTTGCCGGTATTTTGTAAAAAGAAAACGCTATAACATTACTACGCGCGCAACTTATCAAGCTGTCAGGTTGATTGTTCGAACATATAAACCGCTATAAATAGTACTGCAATTTTTAGTACTTGTGCAATTTTGTCAATATTACTTCCCGAGTTCAAACACAGATGACATGTTAATGGTTTATTCAAATTTTGCGCTAATGAATTTCTTATTGTCAATGGGGAGCTTTATTAGCTCAAAATTTGAAATTCTAACGGAACAGCTTAATAAAAATCTTTCTCTTTATCCTGCGACTTTCGAGGCGACAACATCAAAAAGGAAAACAAAGCGAGTATACAACAAGCGATGATTATATTAAGGTGATTAAAATTTATTTATTTTCAATAATAAACACAAATAATAAAAATAATTTTGTAAATAAAGAATTGTGAAATAAAATAAGTAAAATTTTGAGTTTTTATTTAAAATTAAATTTCCAACATCCCGCGACTACTACAAAATTATACATGGTCCTTCGAGCCGGATACTGGGGAACATTTTGTTAAAACTTTTGGCGATTAATTAGCAAAATTCTCCAGATCCAAATTTAAATAAATAAGGCGTCAATCCGAATTAGACATTTTTAAGCCTGTGTGAATTGTATTTGCCATATCAATTGACGCTTAAAATTTAAAACAAAAAACAATATAAAAACAATTTATTAAATTTATAAGTGATATATAAAATTAAGTGATCATTTCATTAAATTCAGTTGATATTAACATCAAATTGAACTAAAGAGTGTGATATAACAAGCTTAGTGTTTTTCTTTTGTTTTGAGTGGTAATTCGTGAAATTTTGATAATTTTGTGAAATGGCAGACGGTCGATGTCTCAATCGTATCGCGCGGCGTCTCGAAAAAATAGCGAGTGCTACCAGAAAAATTTTCGATGAAGGGTCTATCGATAACGTGTACGTTAATATTCAACTTCTTGATGAAATATGGTCCGAATATAAGTCTTTGGAAAACAGGATTAAATTTGATGATGACGTCACCAAGACTATGGACGAATTAGAAGAAAATTATTTCTTTTTAAAGGCGAAATTGCTGAAATTGGAGCGCAAAATGAAGGAACCAACTAATGACTGCACTATGCAAGAATTGCTCGCTAACCAAAGGTCAGTTTTAGAAGAAGTAATTCATAATAAACGAGGCGACGAAATTCGACTACCACAAATAAATATACCGGTGTTTTCAGGGATTTACTCAGAATTTCCCTCATTTAGAGATTTATTTCAAGATTCAGTCGGAAGAAAAACTAATATAAGTGGAGCCCAGAAGCTGCAATATCTAAAATGCTTGTTAGTGGGCGATGCTGCGGCTTTAATCAGACACATTGAAATGACAGACGCGAATTACGAAGTAGCTTGGTGTATAACTAAGGAGCGGTTTGATAATAAACGATATGTCGTTGCTAATTTATTGAAAAGGTTCACGGACCAACCGTCTATAGTACAACCCTCGGCTAGGGCGTTGCACCACATCTCTGATGTGATGGAGGAAGTTTTGAGAGGACTTAAAGCGGTTGCATGGACCGCAAGCTGAAACCCGGGATCCATGGTTAATTTCAATACTGTTGAATAAATCAGATGCGGCATCTAAGCAAGCATGGGCGCTAGACATATGCGAGGAGGATTTTCCAACACTTGAGCAGTTTAAAAAATTCCTCAACAAACGCGGTACTGCATTAGGCGATTGTGAAACTAAGCGGCCAAGTCATACCGGTAAACCCGAAACAGGAAGAGTTAGAACCGCAATGCATGTTGCTCCAAATAATACTCCAATATGTCCAAAATGTGATTCTGAACATAATTTATAAATATGTGACAAATTTTTAGAGTTAAATGTATCGAGTAGAAGAGGTTTCGTTGCAGAGCAAAGGTTATGCTTTAATTGTTTACGATCTAACCACCAAGCTGCTATGTGTAGATCCCGTTTTAGATGTAATAAATGTAAGTCAAAGCACCACACCGTACTGCATCAAAATGTAACGCAAACAGAAAATGAAAATGAGGAGACGTCTAATACACAGGATGAGGAATCCCAAAATTTTCAAGCGAACATTTGTAATGAACTACAATTAAAAGTAAACGCGCATACAACTAATAATTTCCAGGCGTTACTTCCCACAGCGGTTGTTAAAATTCGAGACAATTCCGGAAAATACCAAAATTGCAGACTCTTATTGGATTCTGGCGCACAAGCATCCTTTATTTCAGAAAATTGTATCCAGCGACTAAAACTTCCTAGAAAAAACGCAAATTTTTCAATCAAAGGCTTAACTTCAGGTGCAGTACATACGAGAGGAATGGCTTCGATTACCCTATTTTCCTGCTATGATGATCAACAAGTAGGGATAGACGTGCTGATATTGAATAAACTACCAAATAGATTGCCAAGTCAATACATCAACGTAAGTAATTATAATGAACTAAACCATTTACAGCTTGCAGATCCAGATTATCACAAACCTAGTCATATCGACATCATGATTGGAGCTGATAGGTTTTTCAATGTTTTGAGTGAAGGTCGCGTTGAAATTAATGATAAAAGACTAGTCGCGCAAAATACCATGTTTGGATGGGTTATAGCAGGAGATTTAAGTTATTGTACTACTGGTGAGAGACGAAACTGCAACCTGAGCTACAATTTCCATGCGAATGTGCATATTGACGAAAAATTAAGAAAGTTTTGGGAATTGGAGGAAATTCAAAGCTGCGAACTATTGACCAATGATGAGAAACGATGCGAGATGCACTTCAAAGCAAATAGCAGGCGTGATCCAGAGGGTAGATATATCGTTAAAATTCCATTTAAACACGAAACTCCAAAATTGTTAAATTCGCTCTACATTGCAACGAAACGCTTTCAAAATTTGGAGCGAAAACTAAATGCCAATCCACACTTGAAATGCGAATATGTGAAGGTTATACAAGAATATATCGAGTTAGGGCATATGCGCGAAATTTCCGTTACTGATAAATCTAACAGTGACACTATGAGCTTTTATCTACCACATCATTGCGTAGTAAAAGAGTCCAGCAAGACAACTAAAATTCGAGTAGTGTTTGATGGGTCTTGCAAGTCTAGTAATGGTTTGTCGATTAACGATAATATGCTTGTTGGTTCAACAATTCAACCCACTCTTTGGACAACATTACTTAATTTTCGTTATCATAAAATTGCTCTAGCCGCCGATATCGAAAAGATGTATAGACAGGTGAAAGTGGCTGAGGTGAATCAGGATTACCAAAGAGTCTTGTGGCGAGAAAATGATCACGAACCTCTAAAACACTACGTGCTTACCACAGTAACCTTCGGGTTAGCAAGTTCAGCTTTCCTAGCGATTAGAGCTCTACATCAATCAACCTATGAGGTAATTAAAAATGATTTTTATGTTGATGACCTAATTACAGGAGCAGCACGTAATTGGAAAATTCAGCACGTAATTGGACAGTCGAAGTTCAAGTTGAGAAAATGGATGTCAAACGCAAAGGAATTGGCAGATACATCGGACTTTTTGGAAATAGAGGAAACCGAAACAAGTACAAATGTTCTTGGCATACAATGGAACCCCTTGAAGGATACTTTCACTTTTACGGTGAAGTTGCCAAAACCCTTAATTTCAACGAAACGTTCTTTAAGCTCCAATGCCTCTAAAATATTTGACCCGTTAGGCTGGGTGTCGCCTTCGACGATAATCGCAAAAATGTTGTTTCAAACGCTTGGTTGTATCCAAGACTAAAGTTGCTCCCATCAAACAAGTTAGTCTTCCAAGATTAGAGTTGTGTAGAGCTTGTCTTTTAACCAAATTACTCGTTTCGATTAAAAATACAATGGCATCATCAACCAAGTTATATGCATGGACAGATTCGTCGATAGTTTTAGCATGGCTGTCAGATCACCCCGTGAAATGGAAAACTTTTGTAGGTAATCGGACAGCGGAGATATTGAATGCATTACCAAGGCAGCACTGAAATCACGTGAAATCAAATCAAAACCCAGCTGATTATGCATCAAGAGGAGTATTTCCATCAGCACTATTGAATCTGCGACAATGGTGGAAAGGTCCTGCCTGGTTAGAGCTGGAAAGTGAATATTGGCCCAAATGCGATGAAATATATGGTAATTCTGACACAAACTTAGAAAGGCGCTGTGAAAAACTATCTACGATGCACGCATTTCACTGCAAAAGTGACGGTCACGTAATCGAAGAGCTAATAGCCAAAACCTCTGGTTTTAATAAAGTAATAAGAATGTTAAGTTTCGTTAACAGGTTCTTAAAAAATACTAAAGTGATCCGAAGCGAACGAAAATATTCCCCGCTAACGGTAAAGGAATTGGAAGATTCAACCAGGCAGGTAATAAGATACGTCCAAAGTATAGAATTCGTTGACGAAATAAACGAGCTAAGAAGAAACATGACACTAAAAAGAAATACTAATCTTCTTCCACTCACACCGTTTATCAGTGAGGATGGCGTACTCAGAGTTAGTGGAAGATTACAAAATTCAATGAGTCAATACGACTCGAAGTACCCCATCATTCTACCCAAATCCCATATCCTGAGTAGAATGATAATTTCCTATGTCCATAATAAATATCTGCATCCTGGCCCTTCCTTAACATCCCATCTTATCCGCCAAAAATATTGGATTGTCAGAGGCAGAAGTCTGGTGAGAGAAGAGCTGAAAAAATGTGTAAAATGCTTCCGACAAAGGGCGACAACTGCAAAACAGCTTATGGGTAATTTACCTGCAGTCAGAATCACGCCAGCGAGACCCTTCAGTAAATGTGGAGTGGACTATGCTGGTCCAATTTCAATTGCAAACAAAAGAGGTCGAGGAGCTAGAATGACAAAGGGTTACATAGCCGTATTTGTCTGTATGGTTACAAAAGCCATTCATTTGGAAGAGTAACAGATCTTACTAGTGATGCGTTTATTGCTGCGTTGAAACGTTTTTCATCCAGAAGAGGAGTACCGAACGAAATATACTGTGACAATGGCACGAATTTTATTGGGGCGAAACGACAATTAAAAGAGAATATTTGGCACAAAACTCGATTCAATGGCATTCAATACCACCAGCTGCTCCTCACTTTGGGGGCCTATGGGAGGCTGCAGTGAAATTGGTGACATCACACTTAAACAAGGCCACAAACAATTGTAATTTGACCTTCGAAGAGATATCTACGCTGTTAACCCAAATAGAAGCAATTTTAAATTCCAAGCCACTTTGTCCTTTATCTGTAGATGACACAACAATTGAAGTACTAACACCCGCTCACTTTTTAATCGGATCAACGTTATCAGCAATCCCGGAAATTGATCCGGAAAACATACCAATATCACTAATATCCCGATGGCAGTCAATACAACAACGAGTCACAGGTTTCTGGAATCGTTTCAGCAAGGAGTACTTAAATTCACTTCAGCAGCGAAATAAATGGCCTAAAAGAATGGAGAATTTAAAAATCAACGACCTAGTATTAGTTAAAGAGGATAATTTACCATCATGTAAATGGGCATTAGGCAGAATTGTTGAGGTTCACCCAGACGATAAAGGATTGATACGAGTTGTATCCATTAAAACTCAAACCACATTAATGAAGCGCCGCATCACAAAGGTATGTAAACTTCCAATTAGTTAACAACTGGAGTTGTTAACGGGGCGGTCTATGTTGAAGATGCGATGTTGTACCTAAAACAAAACCAAAATACAACAATAATTAAAAACTGAACTATTGTAAGCAACTTAAATTCAAACTTATCTTTTCTCTTAAATGTAAAATCACTTTAATATTTGAAATTGCTGTACAATTATCACCACTAAGCGCTATACAATTTAATCCGCGATATGCATAGGCTATTCGTAACTTATGTTTACGTATTGTACAAACAAAATGATATTTCGTTTTGTTTGTCAACAATCTAACATTACTACGCGCGCAACTTATCAAGCTGTCAGGTTGATTGTACGAACATATAAACCGTTATAAATAGTACTGCAATTTTTAGTACTTGTGCACTTTTGTCAATATTACTTCACGAGATCAAACACAAATGACGTTAATGGTTTATTTAAATTTTGCTCTTTTTCATTTTCTTATTCTCGCTACTCACTACAATCCGATACAATATTGATTGTGCGTACATATTGTTACATATTGATACATACATATTGATTGTGCGTCGTAAGGGGGGCATAATTGACATAAGTTGACACAACAACATAACACAACTCGTTATGTTGTTACAACTACTGCTCATAAGTGTTTAGGCACTGTCAAAACAGCATAAAACATACATATAAAAACTCAGTAAAGATATGAACATATCTATTTTTCAGGTAAATACATACATATGTTAATGGAATAATAAACTAAATAACTGTCAAAATAAAAACGCTTAATTTAAATTTTACTTTCATCTACATATGTGACTTCTAGTTGATTGAAAATCACAGCTCACAGTCGCGATGTTCTCCCAATAAGTTTTGCCAGAGTTTCTGGCGTTATTGAGATCCTAATTGATTGAAGTTTGCTCCACACACAACAGTAGCTGATATTTGAGCTTATTGCTGTACTTCCCGGTTCACTTCTATACCCACAGTAATTTTAATAGGGTTTAAGTCAGGGCTCTTGGGTGACCATTCCATAATTTTAATCGTTCCTTTCACCTCTAAATGGCAAAGATAGCCTTTATGTTCAAATAACACTAACAACAAGAATCGTTTTTAATAATTCATTTATTTTTATTATATAATTCATTTTATAATTTATTATAAATTCCCAATTTTCATATTGATCAACCTTAACAACTAACAAGTTTATTGTTCAAAAACGTTTACTTATGTATAATTTTGTCAGCCATCACCGAGTGAACAACAAGTTGGAAAAAAATAAAATAATTGAAATCAAATATAAAATTTTTATTTTTTTTATTATCTCCAATTGATAAACACTGTGCAATATTAATTACCAAATTGTACATAGTGTTTTTGGTCCTTCGAGCCGGATCGGTGACACGTGGCGAACTTAACCTATACCAAAAGAGAGATTTTCGAAATAAAGATTTATTGGAGTTCTATCTATTTACCAACCAAAGGAGAAACCATCCATCCAAAATCCAGGTAACCGTTTTTTATTTATTTTTTCCGAATTCCATTAAAATTATCGTGACTCGCGAGTTTGAATACAAATTTATTTCGGTGAAATGCCTCTTGATCGCCCCGGTGCGCTTGTAAAACGTAAGGCCGTGATTAAAGGTCGGTTAACTAAAATAACTAATTTCGTCAATGAACGGGATTGTGATATTGACGGATTGAACTCTCGTTTGTCCAAAGTGCATGAGTTGTAAAACCAGTTTATCGCTACCGAAGATAAACTGTTCCAATTAGATTCCGAAGCGGTCTCCGAAATGGAAGATCTTGATGACCAATACTTCCCACAGGTTACGAAAATCCAATCATTAATTCGTAAATTCAGGATTCAACCTATTACCAAATTGGATGATAGCATGGATCACTCTGTGCTTACCAATTTCAAATCTGATTTTAAATTACCACTACTTTCGACGGTAATTACAAGAATTGGCAATCCTTCAATGATATTTTCATTTCGACCGTTCACGAGAACAAGTCACTGTCACACGCTCAGAAATTTAAATATCTGTTGGGACAGCCACGTGGTCCAGCATAACTGTCCGTATGTCACTTTCGCGTAGATTACGCGAATTATGTCGAAGTATTGAAACGTCTTATCAAAAAATATGACAAAAAGAAACAAATTGTCGAAACCTATATACGAGATTTTTTGTCGCTACCCAAAATTAGTTCAAATCCATCCTCAAACCACTTAATGAAAATGTTCGATAATTTAGATGAAACCATTCGTGGATTAAAATCGCTAGGTCCCAAAGCAATTGAGCGTGATCCTTGGATCATTTATTTGGCTGCAGAGAAACTCGATGAAGAATCTAAACGAATATGGAAATATGAGACCTCATAAAACGAGTTTCCAACGACAGATGAACTGTTGACATTCTTATCCAAGAGAATTGATGCAATAAGAGAATCTGGTGTGAAACGTAGCCACAATCCGCCGAGCCTACCTACCACATCAAAATCATTCCACGTAAACCCAGAACCCCGTTGTCCGATAGGTGTTAATGAGAACCACAAATTATTTACTTGCTCTAAATTCCGTAACGAAAATGTTACCGAACGACGAGAACTAATCAAAAGATTAAATCGTTGTTTTAATTGTTTAAGCGATGAACATATCGTAACCAGCTGTAAAAATATTAATAGCTGTTTTAAGTGTAATAAGAGACATAATACCTTACTACACATTCCTCAAAATAATTCGCTCCAGAGTTCCGAAACGTCATGCTTGTTTTCACAATCCACCTACTCCGAATCAACCACACAACATAGAACAGATTGTCCAAAACTGAATATATCCATTGAACCGACCAAATCTAAAACAATGGTAGCCAATTATGTTGAACCAAAACGACGTATGATAGCTGTCCTCCCTACAGCCGAAATTGAGATTGAAGATGGTTTCGGGAATTGAACGAAATTTCGAGCCTTACTCGACTCAGGGTCAACACATTCATTTGCCACAGAAATGTGCATTAACCATTTAAAGATTCCAAGATCAAAAGCTAACATTTCAGTTGAAACATTGAATAATTCTAATGCTGGATTGTCCAAAGGGGCATCAAATTTGAAAATTCGTTCTTGTGTAGATCATGACTATGTTATCAGTACAAGAGCATATACCCTCCCTACCATTTGTTCTAAATTGCCAATGAAATTTATTGATGATGATAAGTCATACTTCAATTCCCTTAAACCCTTAGCTGATCCCAACTTTAATACGCCGTCCCATATCGATGTCTTATTAGTATTATTGATTATTGGGGGAAGCTTTAAATTGGCTGATCCAACCACCCTTACCAATGATCATTTAAGTTCATTGCACGTTCAGTTAAAGAACGACTCGTTAGAATGGTCCAATGTAGAGAACTTGTTCCAGAGATTTTGGGAAACTGAGGAGTTACCCCCAAACCAACCATGAATGATGATGAAATGAAGTCCGTGAACTTATTTAATGAAAATGTAAAATATGTAGATAAACGTATATCAATCTCGCTGCCATTCATCCAGCGCCCACCAAACCTTGGTGACAGCTTGCCGCAAGCACTCCGAAGGTTTTATTTGCTTGAAAAAAGATTGATAGCAGATCCTGTGCTCAGAGAATCCTATACCCATTTTATGAATCAATGCCTATCGTTAGGGTACATGAAAATTATTCCTGATCGAGAAAGTTCGGGTGGTGTTCGATGCGTCCGCCAAGTCCACGTCCGGAGAATTATTGAAAACAATCTTGTAGTAGGCCCTACTATTCAAGGTAATCTAATTGACATCCTAATCCGATTCCGCAAGCATAGATTTGTTCTATCGGCGGACATCGAAAAATTGTTCCGCCAAATCCTTATCCATCCAAATGATCGAGATTACCAGAGGATTATTTGGCGTGAAAACCCAAGCTCTTAAATCCAGCATTACCGCTTGACCACAGTCACCTATGGTACTAGCACCGCACCGTTCCTGGCTACTCAGTCACTCCATTATCTTGCAGATAAGCTTGCGAGCGAATAATGGCTCCAAAATTCTAAAACCTGACTTCTACATGGATGACCTGATGTCAGGTGGAGAAACGTTGGAAGCAGCCTTACAGCTGCAACAGGAAATCATATGTTTGCTCAATCAAGGAGGTTTTAACCTACGTAAGTGGTCTGCAAATCACCCCGCCTTATTAGATAACATTCCAATGGAAAACAGAGAACTATCTTCTTGGGAAATAACCGATGATTCCAAATCAATATCTGTTCTAGGCATAAAATATGACCCTATCCAAGATAATTTTTTCTTCCGACTATCTTTACCAATGACAACCAAATTCACAAAGCGATCATTTTTATCCGAAACCTCCCGAATTTTTGACCCTCTAGGCGTATTGTCACCGGTAACTATTTGTTTAACAATTATGTTCCAGTCGCTTTGGATTAAGGGCACTGGCTGGGATGATGAGCTCCCTCGAGATATTGCTGAAAAATGTTGTCTTATTCGTAATCAACTTAACGATTTAACCAATTTAAAGTTCCCACGATGGATATTTGCAACTAAAACCCTAGAACTGCATGGATTCGCTGACGCATCCAAAGAGGCATACGCAGCGGTAATATACGCTCGTGTGGTAGAAGGTTCGATAGTACATACCAACCTAATTGCAGCAAAAACTAAGGTGGCTCCCGTCAAGGTAGTCTCTATTCCACGTTTAGAACTAAATGCTGCAACCCTTCTTGTTCGACTTTTAGAATTAGTAAAAAATCGTTATGCCTGTCAAGTCACCCCAAAATTTATCTGTATACAGATTCAACCATCTCGTTAGATTGGTTATCTAAACCACCTAATGCTTGGAAAACATACATAGCACACCGCACGTCCAAGATTCTTACATGTACAAACCGTAGCCAGTGGCGTCATGTGTCGTCAAAAGAAAATCCGGCGGATTGCGTCACCAGGGACATTTTGCCGAAAGAATTTTGTCAACACAAGTTTTGGATTAATGGTCCCGAATTCCTACTTGACCCAACTCTTAAGCCTCCTGGTGAAAATATAGAACTTCAATTGCCTTCGACCAAACCTGAAAAAATCAGTTGCCTGAAAAACTCATTGAGAGTGTCTGAGATACAAGATGCGGAGTTTATAATATTTCAAGATATCCAGGAAAGGATATATATTAATGAGATTAAATCCATAAAAAAATCAATACCATTTCCATTAAATTCTAATTTAATTTCTTTTTTTCCATTTTTGGACGGCCACGGGCTAATGCGAGTTGGAGGAAGACAAATTGCAAATTTAGCATACGATATTAAGCATCCCGTTATATTGCCAGCAGATCATCCAATAGTCGAGCGAATGGTGAAAGAACTGCACATTAAACACCTGCATAGTGGACCGAAGTTACTTATGAGCATCATCGCCCAAAGATTGTTAATTCCTCGAGCCAGAAATCTAATAAGACGCGTAATTCACCAATGCGTCATTTGTCAACGACATCGGGCTGAGGTTCAGCAACAGCTTATGGGCCAATTACCACCTTGCCGAGTAACCCCTACCGCTAGAGCATTCTTACAAACTGGCATCAATCTGGCTGGTCCATTCACCCTTGAAACCCATCGTTTCCGAGGAAGTAAAACCTACAAGACCTACATGGTCATCTTCGTATGTATGGCCACGAAGGCCACAACCCTAGACCTAGTCACGGATATGAGCACTGACAGTTTCCTAGCAACCTTAAAACGATTTTGCGCCGTTCAAGGAATCCCTACCGATATATATTGTGACAACGGCACAAACTTAGTGGGGGCTAAACGACCGATAACAAAAATCAGTCTTCTTCCAAGTTTTGACTTTAACGAGTCAACTCCGGCGGTATGTTCAAATAACACTAACAACAAGAATCGTTTTTAATAATTCATTTATTTTTATTATATAATTCATTTTATAATTTATTATAAATTCCCAATTTTCATATTGATCAACCTTACCAACATTATATTTGTCTACTTACCTTAATATTATTAATTGTGTATCTACTAATAACTTGTTGTGTAGAAATTTGGCCATCTGCCATTTAACAATTGTAACTTATAAATTTATATTGTTGTGTAAAGTTTTGGCCATCTACTTTAAGCATATAAAAAACTAGAACCACTAAAAAATTTATTGTTCATTTAGATCAATGTTTTGGGTCATTATCTTGTAGAAAGATAAAATTTTGACATAAAGTCGCATTCTTGAAGGTATTGCGTGGTTCTCCAAAATATGTCGGTATCCTTCTTTTCTTAGTATTCCATCAATTTTCACAACATCGCCTACACTAGTACCAGTAAAACAGCCCAAAATCATCATTGAATCACCTCCTTGCTTTACGATGGCGGCAATACACTCTATTCTGGCACGTTGAAATATGCGGTATGCAAAATGTGCGATATTCCCGAAAAACCGGTTTTCGGGATCCCGATATTGAATGCTCTAGCTGGCATGATTCCCGGTTGAAAGTTCAGATATAGTTTCGGCAAGCTACAGAAAAATGTTTGCTGGTTTGTTCCATGTTTCCATGAAGATTTGAATCTGAAACCGAGTTTGAGTTTATAGAGAGGGTTAGGATTTTATTAACATTATTTTAAATCCGAGAAACTTTTTGAGGTTAACTTGACTTGAATTATCAATAATGTGATGCACATATTAAATTTTGGGAGATTTTTTTAGAAAAACTAGGATAAATAATTTTATGTTATTGAAGAACATTTTTGAACCCACAAATTATTCCTCTCCTAAACAATTTAAGGCGTGCGGTGCCCTTATTTAGTTCCTTAAGGTTGAATGACACTCTGAGTAAACTGGTTTCTTTCTTTAATAAATTTGAGTACGCAAATTTTTGAAAATTTATCTATTATGTTTTACTTAAGTTGTGTGTGTGTGTGTGTATGTAAAATTCATTAAACAATTTCTTAATTTTCTTTATTACTGCTATTAAACCTATACCATGTTTTCATCGTTAATTTCGATTCGTTTTTTTCATCGTTCGTTAATTCCAAAATGGAGTTGATCTTTTCCACGGAGTAGAGTTAGGTTAAGTTAAAATTTTGATAACCGCTTAATAAATTTAATTATTTGAGCCTAATAATCCTATATGTATACTTACAAGACCTAAAAATTATTTTAAAATATTTTTTTGTTTTAAATATACATACATATTTGTGAATGACAATTTTTCCTCGTCGCCATTTTGATTTTCAACTCTAATCAATCCCACTAGTATCGACGAGTTCAAAATAATTTAACGAAAACTCAACTCTACTCTGTTTCCATGAACGGTAACTCCAATTCAAGCCACTTTCAACTGTGCATGGAAACAAGATAATAATTAACATAAATTAATGACCACTAATCTTGAACACATTTATTTTAAATTTTTATTTTTTATTTCTTTTATCCATGCAATGTGTTCTGGGGTCCGTTCAAGGCTCTCTCTGATTTTTCACGGTTTGCTTATTCCGTCCTTACTTTTACGGTCAACCAATTCGAGGACGTACGGCTATAAGACCGATTTTTAGACCATCTGCACACTACAAGCTCCAGATGTGTTACATTTCATCCCAGATCGGTACCTCCCGATCCAAATGCCAAAGCTTTAACCACGTTGCGAAATTCAAACAATATTTTTACGAAATTTTAAATATTTTACCTATCTTCGTGTTTCAATACTTTGAGTTTATGTTCGTTAACACCCTGGTGCAAACTTTTTTTTTCCTTTTTACAGATAAAATATTAGGAAAATTGATGTTCCACGAAAGAAAATGGTCCATTGGTAAGATCTTACGGCCACAAAGTAATATTTTAGTTAAATCGATCTTGTCACTTCCTACCCTGGAACTTTATGAAACATTTTGAGTAGCTCTGATTTAATCGCTTTCGTATATAATATTTTGGGGCAACTTGTATTCAATTTCCAAATGTAACAATTTTTTGTAAACACCTGAGCTACCCAATCGTATACAACCATAATTAATTACACTTGATGCAACCCGCTTTTGATTTATTTATTTATTGCTGCACCATAAAACCCATTTGACACCAACCAATTAATTTATGTACTCTTATCAATTTAATATGACAAAAAATATCGGTTTAAATCACAAAATCACAATCATTTCATAAATTTATTTATCTGCAGGTTTAAATCATAACACGACTGTAGCAAATATTATTCTTGTATTTAAGGGTGCAGTAGGGCGCTGTGCAAACCCCTTAAAAATCTCAAAATAAAATTACATATTTTGTTTCTTCTATTTTAATCCCTTATAAATATTTTGTTTCGAGTCAGATGATGGATGGTACCGTGCATAGGAAAGAGAGACCTTGCAGGATTTATAAAATAGAAAATCTAAATTTTAATGTCTAATGCATTTAAGTAATTTGATTTGAATTTATTTGCAAATTGTTATTGAATGAATGAGTAAATGAGTGGTGTTAAGGTTAGGGCCTGATGTTATTAAAATTGATTAGGGGTGAGTATCTTTTTTGTTGCGCGTATTTAAGAAAGAAGGGTGAATATATTTATGTGTATTATGATAATTTTGACACAGTGTATTCGATATGGTTTATTAAATTTACATTTTTTTTTCTGGCACTCTAATTGCACAAGTAGGTTTAGATTGTAATCTTTTAATTAATTAAAATAAATAAATTAATTTAATTTAATAGTTTTTTAATATTTTATTTATCGATTTGTTTCAGATCAGAGAAGTTCACCGGTTTCATGCTATTCACCACAAAACCGACTTGTACCATGGCCTGCACATACAACACCAACAGAGGTGCGCGGAGAACGTGACCCTCCTGGATTAAACAACAACAATAATATCGTTAGTAATAATAACAATAATAATCGAAAGCTACAAAATTTGGGATTAATTTGTGTTGTGTGTGGAGATACAAGTTCCGGGAAACATTATGGGATTTTGGCGTGTAATGGATGTTCCGGATTTTTTAAACGAAGTGTTCGCCGAAAACTAATTTATCGGTAAGTACCAAAACCTTTTGATAACAATATTTCGTGCTATAGTATTTTTGACATTTGAGGGCGGCCGACGGGTGAAACGTTTTACAAAAACTGTTCGTAAAAATACTTTTCAAGCATTAATTTTATATTAATTTCAAATTGTCAGTGAATTGCAAGCCTCATTTGAGTCAAAAAAAATTCTTTAATAATCTTCGTAGCACTTTTCTAACAAATTCTGCATTAAAATTAGCGGGTTAATTGAATTTTATTCTATTGAAAATGTTTGATTGACTGTCCATGGCGGACACTTAAAAATATGATGTTGAAAATAAAACAAAATTTTCTCGAGAGAACTTATTTTATAGCAATCTGTCATATATAAACAGTGTGTTCAATAGTAAAGCTAGTTTACACTATATTCTTTCCCATTTGAGTGTTGGTATTACAGTGGAATCTGTATAAGTTGGACACTCACGGTACCGTAAAAAATGTTCAACTTATAAAGGTGTCCAACTTGAAAAGGTTTTAAACAAAAATCAAAATTAACAGTTTTACGGCGTCCACGCAATAAATTTTTTGTTGAAGAATAATTAAAAATGCAAGACAAAACACTGAGAGAAAAAATTGATTGAATCTACAAAAAAACCGATAAATTCAACAATTTCCGGGGTTGATTTTGAGCCAACAAAAAAATGATAATATTTACTGTAATTATTGTTAAAATTAATTATTTTTGTTTATTGTAATTTCAATATTTAAATTGTAATAATTGTTTATTTTACAAATAATTTATGACTATTGTAAAATTTGTAAAGTGAACAAATAAATTGTCACATTTGCAATTTTTTTTCAGTACTTGTAAAATCAACAAGTAAATGTTAGAAATCGTAAAACGTACAATGAAGTTGTAATACTAACAAGTACTACAAGAAAATTGTCATGCTTGTAAAGTCAATAAATAAATGTTAGAAATGGTTGTATTTACAAATAATTTGTACTTTTAGTAAATTTTATAAGAAACTTGTATTCTTGTATTCTCAACAAATAAATATTACAAATGATAATATTTACAAACAAATTATAATCATAGTAATTTTTACAAGAAATTTGTCAATTTTGTGAAATCAACAAAGAAATGATCATCACTATAAGAAATGATAATATTTACAAACTAATTGTATTATAAGTAAATTTGCAATTATTGTTAATGTAAGATAAATATTATTAAAAAATCTCGTATAATTACCCGTTACTGGAAATGATCATTTATTTTTTGACCTCAGTTCAAAAGCAATATAAAAGACGAGCTGTGTAAAGTGAAAGCTTTGATAGGAAATAAAATAAAATTCTTTTTTCGATTTTTTGATTGAGCTTTATTATAGTTTTAAAGTGATTATGTTAAGAAACATTTATAACAGTTCATGTCAAATTGCAATTCATGTAAAAAAGAGACAAACAAATTTATGATTTTAACATATTTTTAAAAAAAGTTTTATAAACAATAATTTGTTATATTTTTATCATTTTAATATTTATGAACCATGAAGCTAGCTATAACAATAAAATTATAGTGATAGTCTTCTACTTTTGAATTTAAGTTCCAACTTGATAACAACTAAAGTTAAATACTAGTACATACGCTAAAACTTGAAAATTTGTACAAAATGAAAAATATTACTATTAACTTTAAACATATTTTCTATCATTTACAACATTTGATAAGAACACGGAACTGCCAGACGAACTGATTGTTCGTGGAATTGGCTCTAAAGTTATGGAATTCTTGAATTTTAATTATAGATTCGTTCGGTTGGTTTAATGAATATTGTGTCAGTAAGTGTCTTTTAAAAGAATTCTTAACACTTACCAAACCACATTTATTTATAAAACGGATGTATAATGACTAATATAGTTAAAGAAAATAAATTAAATAAATATTTAAATAACAATATAATTTAAAATTAACTAATTAATACAATTAAGTAAATTTGTACTGTTGGTTTAAAATTGTGTTTTTCAATATTGGACAAATTAGTTATTAAACTGGCCGCTGCGGATATTGGTTTATCAAAACGCGTGTCTATCGCATAAAAATAAGTTTGAATACAATACCGTACGTTATATGACTTATGTTGATGATTATTATGATTATTATTGGTTTAGGGGTTAAATTATTCGCTAGATGTTCTTTCCTTAAATTATAGATCTGTTGGTTGATTTCTTCTTCATCTTCCAAAATCAGAAACTAACTACTAATGGGATTTTGACTTTATAGCTTCCAATGAAATGTTTCCTCGTCCACTTTTAAATTATGTTTAATTAACGGAGGCAACAAGTAATGTAACAATTTAAATACTTGTAAATGTTGCAATTCTGAAAGATAAAAAACAGATTTTATTTCATTTATTTATTTGCACATATACGTTACGGTCACAGTAAGAAGTGAAACAAAACTTACCAGTATTATTAGTTTCAGCAAAGGATCTTTTTTTAATTTAATTATTCCATCAAGCTTCAATTGTTTGTTTGAATTTTCCAACCTATGGCCATCACAATCTGTGCATTCTTTTAATATTGCTGATATGTACTTTCTTTAGAAAAATTAATATTGGCTTAACTTTGTTCAGTTGTAACTCTCCGTCGTTCTTCGAAGGCTACCCAGATGTATATTTATAAGATATCCACAGCTTGTCATCACTGGAGGAAATGGTTTTTATAAATCTATATAAATTGTAACATTTAACAAAAGTTTAATCTATAAGAAAATCAAATCGAGAACTATTTTAAATGATGTTCGAGGTAAAATAATTACAAACTATGTATAACTATCGATAAAACCATAAAGATGAACGTACAACATTTCGATAATGAGGAAAATATTTTATAACCTTAAATTTGGTAATGGAAATGCACAAAACTAAATTTCACTTTCCGTTTTTTTTTTTTGGTTTTTTTATCAAACGAATTTATATTAAATAAAATTTTCTTACCAAGCAATGAACTTATATTTCCAGATTCAAAAATGTTGTATCTAAAATAATTAATAATTGATTTAAGGTTCAACTGAAACTGTTCACCACGTTGTTTTAGATAAATTGGTTTATTATAATAATATTGACAAATTAATATTAAATTATACAAATTGCTTGTAAAATTTAACGTATTGTTCTAATTTTTTACAATTTAATAATAATAATTGCTATTATTGTTTATTTATTTGCTTTATTTACTATTTAAGTGTAAATGAAACAATTAATTGGAAGGAAGTTTAATATTTTATTGTTCATGACATGTAATACTCGTAGATTGCCATTATTGAATCAAAACACATAATTCATAATTTTATTAGCATTAATATACCTGGAACTATAATTTTATTTACAAGTTAGTTACAAGTCATGCCATATAAAATTATCTTCACCTTATATACCATGCATTATTTGAATGATTACACTGACAACTTCTGGAAGAATTACAAATCGCAATCTTATACTAACAAGAACAACACACGTTCGCCATTTTTGAGAAAATGGAAAATATTTTTTAACTTCAAATTTTAAAGATAAGAAACGCACAAAACTTATTTTCACTTTATAGTAAATAAATCTTTCTTACATACAATAATTTTAAATTATTTAGAATAAAAACTGGTATAAAAAATCACCAATTTTTCATTAGATAAGGTATAAAACTATAAACAGATTCGTAGTTCAACTGAAACTGATGCACTGATAAAAATTTCTGAACAAATTTTAGTTTAAACAAATTTCTAGTAAAATTTAACAATAATTTTTTTAATTTACAATTTAATAATAATTGTTACTGATTATTTGTATTAATTACAATTTAACAGTAAATATAACAATATATTTATTGTAATTACAATTTAAAAGCCAATTTAACATTTTATTTTATATAAATTTATATCTATGGTAAAAGAGTGCCAAAAAAAACAAAAACACTTTAAACTTGGTATTACTGGACTAAATATAACTGAGATTATATCCGTGTTTCCTATTTTATAACGCAACAGTTGGCCTTACACTTACAATTTTCCATTTCAAAATGTTAGGAATAAGTTGCAAAATTTGCTATCAATTCTAGATTGATAGTTTGTTGATACTTTCGTATAAGGGTTAATAAAATACACAAAAGGCATTGATAACTGAAGACTAATGTGAAATTCTATTTACCAAAATCCAGCAGAAAAAAAAATGATATCAAAAATTTTGTTCTATTTGGCAGAAAAAATCAATTTTTTTTAATGTACCTACATCAATTTTAAAAAATGTAAATTGTTTCTAAATTTTTTTTTGATGAAAAATACTAATACAAAATGAAACGTCAATTTTTGTAGAAACGTAAATTGGTGTATTAAATTACTAATAAATTAAAGCATGTGCTTTAAATTTAAATGAAATATATTTTAATCGTTCATTAAAAAATATGCGACGATTATTCGTTCGAACATACGAGTACATATATACAAATAATTTCGTATAGTGGAGTGCACAAAACTTATTTACATTTTCAATTTAAGTTAACAAAAAATTTTTAACATGTTAAAAGCACTGATACACTTGATTAATCTTTAAATTTTCTGTAACCAATCAATATTTAGGCGATTAAATTTTACATACACAGTAAAAAATTTTTACATGATTTATGGAAATTTACATACATTTAATGGTAAAATATTTACATCATTTATGTAAAATTTTTGTTTCCATGACAAGTGACGGAATAGTCAGTAAACCAGTATGTAAATTAAAGAACTCCACAGAATATACTGAAATTTTTTTATTTTATGTAGAGATTAGTAACCTGTCTATGTAATTTTAAGTATCTTATACAATTTTGTGATGTTTTGTAAGAAAATTACATCCTTTCCTAAACTATTCCATAATTATTATGTAGAATATTGTCGGAGATAAATACGACAGATGAGAAATCTACGAGCAAGAATAATTGTGACGCGTAATTATTTTGTTTAATGTGATATAATTCGCCAAGTCGATATGTTCTTTTGTTATACTTAGTATAAAGCAAGATTTGAATTTTTGCAGATTGGTCGTTGCAAGTGCAACCTGATAAGTAGAAAAAAACAACGTTTTATCAGTACTACGAGACCAAACTGACAGAAAGAACTTGTGGTGGTTCTCATGTTTTGTCAGCAATGAAATTCTTCATAGTTTATGTAATTTTTAGGCAAATTTTATAAATTTCAATATTTAAATATGGAATATTACCCTGTAATCAGTATACAAAATTACATAATGGTTTATTGAAAATTATATATCTGCATTGTTGAATTTTACATAAATCAGAAAATGAAAATTCCATGTCTTATGTACGGTACATACCATACGTGAAATTTACATACATTTACGAGGCATTTTGTTTACCCTTAAAAATATGTAATTTTTTTTTACTGTGTAGAACTTTCGTAGTAATTACTTTCTGCTGCAATTTGTATCGTTATTCCTTTCTAACTGTGCCACCTGAGGAGCCCGAATTTGCTGTTTCTTTGATTCACAGCATTTCTACTATTTTGACGAAAAATGTCATAAATCGCGGGTCTCCGGCAAAGCTGTTTAACTTCCAGTAAATGTTTGTAGATCTCTATAGAAATTCGATGTCACGATTTTGCATAGACGAGACAAATATCACTCGTATAATTTATACATGAAAGCGAAGATGTATGAATAGTATTCAATATTTACTGCGATTGCTTTGATTACTGCGTTCAACAGCATTGATCTGTGATTAATTTGTATTTGAATTAACTTTGTTTTAGGGTATTTTTCCCAATACATAACATAAAATACATAGGTGTTTTAGTAAGCAGTATAATAGGAAGTGAAACACGAAAATATTTTTATAGTAGCAATAGAAAGTATGGATTGAATTATCTTTGAGAATTTAAGGTCGACGATAGTTGCGATAGGACCCAAGTGTAATACATTTGTATCGTGACATAGAACAAATGGCTGAACATTATAAAAAACCCACCAAAAAACACTGCAGGGATAATGGGCACTCGGAGTACTTTTTGGTGGAAATGAGAAAACAATTAAACTATGGAATTAATAATTCTAAGAAATATTTTTATTTAAATATTATATTCGAAAAGTTTGTTATTTGAAATTACAAATTAAATGTAACCACATATTTTTCTATATTTATTGTTTTTTACAATTATCCTAGTACATATAACTATTTCTTAGTAGCTTTTACGAAAGCCTGTGTTGAACCTACAATTTAATAGTAAAAGTATTGTTTGGTGCAATCAACAAATTATTTTGTAGAATCTACATATATTTTTTCTCTGAGTGAATCGTCCAACTTAGCCAGTTGGTGCAAGACAAAATCGTCCAACTTAGCCAGTTGACCAACTTAAAAAGGTGTCCAACTTAACAGGTTTGACTGTACATAAGTCCAACCGTAGCTGAGCCCTTGACAGTTTCATTCTAAAAACTAGCACTGTATAACCATCTGTTGTTTTGTTGTGCGATAGTTCCCGCGGGCTTCCATTTCGAGTTATAGTCTGTACGAACGCTTACGTGATCCCCTGGATTGAAATGTCTTTCTTTGATGTTTGCTCGATCGTGTCATAGCTTAACTTGTCAAGTTGGGCCGATTACTTGTGACACTTCGTAATGAGCGAATATGGTGGTGGTATCAACCGATACTACCACGAATGCATGGCACAATTGATGCCGAAAACCTAAATCTATAGATTGAGAAGTTTTGAACCAAAAGTTGTAATTATGGTATTGTTTGGTGCCGTAAGTTTGTAATGCTCGTCTTTGAATAAGATTTTTAAAATTTCTCGCAGGAAACACTGATAAATCAGCTCCTGTGTCGATAAGAAAAGTAATTTTTGTATTTGAACATTTAATGAAAAGACGGCGAGAACTGCTGATTCCGACGTTTGCCGCAACAACGTCGGACGGATCTAGTTTTCCGTCTCCTTATTTTGAGATGACGAAAACTGATTTTTTTAGGTACAAGAACCTCCATTACATTTACGAGCTTTATTCTGAAATTTCCAGTGATACCAACAAGCGTGAGGTCTTCCGGGAGTTTGTATTCTGTTTGACCTAGAACGAGGTCGATTGTGGTAATAAAGGGCTTTCGAATTTGATCGACTTCTTTCATTACGATAAGACTTGAATTTATTTAACCGAGATTTAATCTCATTAATAGAAGTCATTAGTTTCTCTACACTAAAATTCGGACTAGTTGTGGATGGTTGATCATGTTTCATTGAACCACAAAATGGGTTAGAAGAAGGATTTCGAAGTCCCCAAATATTATCGGCTGAATCAAGCATTTTACTAAGATCGTCAATTCCACCAGCCATAAGTACCGCTGCGATTGTTGTAGGTAAGCGACTAATCCATAATTTGCGAATTAAATCTTCTGATACACAAGAAACACCACCCGCAATTTGAACCAGTTGTGAATAAAAACTTGAAGGATATTGGTTTACCCATCTCAACGGTTTGGAAAAGGGTTTCTAAGCATTTCATTTCACTTTCTCTGATCTCTTTATGAGTAATTGTTTCAAAGTATATATTATATTTATTTGTAGCTGGAGGATTCTTAATTATATCAGCTACTCGTTGAGATATAGCTTTGAGATAGACTTTGCACTATGTAAATTAATTTCGATTCATCTTTAGTAATTCGCGCTGCCTCCATTGTTAATTCCGCGTGCCTAAACCATAAACTAGGAGATTTACTCCAAAAGAGAGGTAATTTAAGTTGCGATCGAATATGAGATAGCTTTGATGAGTTTATATTGTTATTCGTATTCGATTCATCAGCATTTTCGTTTTCGTCTTTTGGCTTTTCCTGATCTGCCATTGTAATTGACTGAAAACCATAAACACCCGTGAATTATCAAAATATTTTTTTTTTGTGTGAAAAATTAACCGAATAAAAAAAATAAAACTCTTGTTAATTAATCACTTCCACGGAAAAAAATATAGTCACTTGATTTATGATATTAACTGGCGTAGACAAGGTCACAAATTTCTTTTAATTTGTTTTATAAGAATAAACAAAAATAAATCGAAAATAATTATCAACCATATAGTTAACAAATTACTAATATAATACGAATCGAAATGTTAGAATTATAGAAAGAAGCTTTCACGAATTATATAGTGGAAATAAAAATAAATAAAATAACTTACAGATTTGGGAAGGACGTTTACAATAACATTTAATTGCCCATGTGTTTTTATCAAATTATCAAAATCAGTATCTTATTATATTCCAAAACTACGTTATAAATTTTGTTAGTCTAAAATAAAAGAAAACGAAATAAAACTTAAATACTATATCGGTTTATATGTGAATGCATAGTTTACGTAACTTAAATTTGAATTATTCTAAAGATGCTCGTCTTTTTTGTTATAATTACCAAGCGTCAAAATGCACCATCTTACTAATCTCGTTTGCACAAGGTCGAAATTTGATACCGCTACAATACTAAAATCCAAATTCTCCGTTAGAGTCAATTACACGGAATACTCCTTGAAAACAGTCTGTTATCCAATTCAGCTATCCGCCTCAGCAAATCGTACCAAATGGAATGTAATTCACTTTAAAATTTTCGAATAAATGTTCTTGGTTGTAATAGGTTGACCCACACAATATCGAATTAATTCCTTTAATTTGTGCCGTTGAATATCCAATTATAATTGGTGGCTATATAAATTGCTGCAGACTCTTTCAACAATACGAAAGCAAAACCTTTTTTTTTTCTTGGTTTTATAAGAATCGCCACACACAACGTGCTTATAATTTTACACGGCCACCGTCTCTAATGCAGCTGTCGATGGTTGCTTATTATAACTATACAAAAGTACCGTAGTCACAAAACGTTGAACGAGGTTTCAATTTTACAACTTAAGCGTCGGCAAGTCACCAATGTAGATTCTGTCTTATTTTTGTTTAGCGTGTTCAATTAAACTGAATACTTTTATATTTTTATATTAAATTTTATTTTATATTTTGAGTTAAACTTTAACGTTTGTGACCACAAGCGGAATGAATATTTTGATTTTATTTTCTTTATTTACAAAATGTATAACTAGTAAATAACAATTATATAAAACAAAAATTCAATATATAACCAATATATAATTAATGCTTTTGTGCATTGTAAAATATTATAAACTAGCGGTCCGCTCCGGCTTCGCACGGGTATAAAATATATAGCCTATGTCACTCACTGAAAAAATTATTAAAATCGATCCAGTAGTTTTGATTGATTCATTACTGCCCGTGGCCCACACTCGTTAAATTTGGAGTAAAACAATTCCCCTTTCCCTATACCATGAAGATTTCCTTCTATCTTTGGAATATCTAAATTCATACACTACATTTTTACTCATTTTATACTTTTTACATTTTTAGCTATTTATTTTATTTTTACAACAATTAATATATTACAGAATGTCTTTATATACAACGTTCACAGCTTTCTTGTCATTAGACAATACAAACATGTTTTCTCTAGAGGTTACTCTTGAAAGAGCGAGATACAGTTGGCCATGTGAAAAACAGTCTACGCTCAAATCTAAGCCTGCAACTTTGAAGGTTTGACCCTGCGATTTATTAATGGTCATTGCAAAAGATGTCTTTACAGGAAACTCTAAACGTTTAAATTGAAATGGCAAATCCGATGGTATCAGAGGGATTCGGGGAATCAATACATCTTCTCCGGTACCACGTCCTGTGAGTATTGTGCACTCTATTATGAAAGTTTTCAGTGATTTTACCAGCAAACGCGTGCCATTGCATAGTTTAAGTGGATTCAGGTTTCTTAATAAAATAACAGGACAACCTACTTTCAACACCATTTTGTGAGGAGGGAGTCCAGACGGGTTCAAAGAGTTTAGAAATTCTGTAGCAAAATGAACAGCTTCTTCCAAATCGAGAACAGTATCGACCGAGTAGTATATTAAGATATTGTCTTATAACTTATGTTATCAATGTCAGGATAGACATTGTTGACTAACTCTTGGATGTTGTCTATCAAAACACAAAGGTTTTCTAGGTTAATCCTTCCCTCACTCTGTGTTAACTCTTCATTGCCAACTTTTAGCAGCATCTCTGGAAATAGGCTGTTCTCACGTGAAGATGACGAAACCCTCATATTAGTTTTAAGCTCTAATTAATTGACATGTGGCCAAAGGTTGGATCTTTTTAGGGAAGCATTTATTTTGTCAGCACGTGTTCCTCGAGTCACAACTGGTAGGATTTGACGGAAATCTCCTGAGAACAGAATTGGACATCCACCCATAGGTGAATTTTTGTTGCGCAAATCGCGCATTGTCCTATCTAGTGCTTCCACAGACGTCTTATTTGACATGATAGCTTCGTCCCAGACTGTTAATGAGCAGTCACGCATCAATTTTCCTGTATTGCTCTGTTTAGAAACACTACAGACGCTGTTATTATCATATGTGGCGATTTTCAGCGGGAGCTTGAATGTAGAGTGTGCGGTTCGGCCTCCTTCTAAAAGCGTAGCGGCAATGCCGGATGACGCAACAGCTAACGCAATTTTTTCGGTAGATCTCACTTTTTTAAAAGCAGATTGATTAAAAATGTTTTTCCTGTACCTCCTGGGGCATCAAGGAAAAACAATTTCCCTTCATTGTTATTAATTGTTGATAGTAATGCAGTGTGAAAAAAGTGTGTTTTTGTAGTTTTCGCGTACTCGCACAATTATTATTAAAATTTAACAAAAAAAAAATGTATTTAAGTTTCTCGCACTCGCCAAAAGAACAGAATGAATTGCTATTTTTCTAGTTACTACCTATCAATGTTAATTTTTTTTTCTTATCGTTACCATATGACAATGACAAAACACAAAAAGGCAAAAAATGCATTGCCGCATTCAAATCCATTACGATTTACAGCAAATTAGTACATTTATTAATCGCCGTGTAATAATCGCCGTATCAAGTGTATTACGTTTTTCTTTTGTGTACTAATTGCTGTATTCAAATCTATTACGCTTAGTTCTTATGCCATGGATTTGAATACAAATGGAAATGTCAAAATTTGTCTTCTTGGTGTTTGTTTTGATTATAAAAAAAGTGATATTTTAAACTTAGGAGCTAACCAATTATATCTAAGACAAGGTAAGATTGAATTTATATAAAACAAAATTGAGTATTGATTAACTAATGCATGTTATCCATTTTTACTTGTTCGTTTTTAACATACTCCACGCCGTTGACGAGTATACTTCTAGTATCGTCAACAAACGGACTACTCCAACGGAAGCTTGCATATTTTCGTTATCGGTCGCCTGAGAGTATTTGCGGCTGTTTTGATGGTGACGACGCGAGTTAATCCACTGTCGTCTGGATGATTGTCTACAATTCTTCCCATCGCCCATTTGCAACATGGTAAGTTGTCCTCTTTTATTAAGACCAAATCGCCAATTTTAATATTTTCTTCTTTTAATTTCCATTTGTATCTTTGTTGCAGGTTATTGAGATACTCTTTATGGAAGCGTTTCCAAAAACTTTGAGCTCGCTGCTCAACTTGTTGCCATCGGGATAGCCTGGATATCGCAGTGTCTTCCAAATTATATTCAGGAATGGAAGCAACAGATGAACCCATCAGGAAATGCGCCGGTGTGAGAGCATCAAATGAAGTATCATCCTCTGAGATTGGATATAACGGTCGGGAATTCAGGATAGCCTCAATTTGGCATAATAAAGTGGCCATTTCCTCGAATGTGAGATGGCAATTTCCGGAAACTTTATTGAGATGTGTTTTCACTGACTTTACCCCTGATTCCCACAATCCACCAAAGTGTGGTGCTGAAGGAGGAATATGGTGCCAATGGATTTGATTCTCGGTACAATATTCTGAAATGACGGATTGATTATTTTTTGAATTATTGAACTTATATACCTCTTTGAGCCTTCGATTCGCGCCAACAAAATTTGTCCCATTATCTGAGTATATGTGACTCGGTACATTTCGCCTTGCCGAAAAACGTTTTAGAGCTGCTATGAAAGCCTCTGATGTTAATTCCGTGACTGGTTCTAAATGTATAGCCTTGGTTACCATACATACGAATACTATGCAATGTAGCCCTTTATCATCTTCGCACCACGACCTTTTTTGCTCGCTAATATTATTGGACCAGCGTAATCAATACCACAATTGGAGAATGGTCTAGCTGGTGTAACGCGTACGGACGGCAAACTTCCCATGAGTTGCTTCGACGTCATCGCTCTATTCTTAAAACATTGTATGCACCTTCTTATCACGTCTCGCACAAGTGCTCTGCCGCTTACTATCCAATATGTTTGACGGATAAGGTGTGACGTCAAAGTAGGACCGGGATGAAGATATTTTATGTGGAAGTGAGAAATTATCATTTTACTGAGAATATGTGACTTAGGTAAAATTATTGGATGTTTGCTCTCATCGGTACACTTGGAATTATTTAATCTGCCACCGACGCGTAGTAATCCCTTTGAATCTAGGTATGGAGTGAGTGTAGCCAGCTTGTTGTTGTTGTTTGATTGTAGATTTCTGGCCAAGGTTTGGATCTCTCGATTAAATGCCGCGTATTGTACCCATTTTATGATTTTGTCGGTTGCGGCTTGTACTTCTTCCAAAGTAATTGACCCTTGCCGTTTTTCCGTCGGATTGCGTGTATTCTCGATAAACCTGGATACAAAACATAGAACTCTGATGGCCTTACTGAAAGAAAAGGTTTTATCAAGTATATCTTCAAATGTTTCGCTCTTTTCATTATGATGATGAGTATGAAATACAGGTAATGCAAATTGTTTTTGTTTTCGTTCGCAGATGGTATCATCATAAAATACCGTGTGTTTGCTCGTTGGCCATAATCGTTTAGGTTTAGAAAGCCACGTTGGTCCATGCCACCATTGTTCCAATGTTACAAGCTTGGATGGTAAAACGCCTCTCGATGCGTAGTCAGCTGGATTGCTTTCCGATTTAACGTGCTGCCAATGATTTCGCGGTGTTAGTCTTTGGATTTCTGAAACTCGGTTCGCAACAAATGTTTTCCAGGTAATAGGGTGATCGGATAACCATGATAATACTATGTTGGAGTCAGTCCAAGCATAGATAGGCACATCTTGTCTAATAGTTCTTTTCACTGCTGTTATCAATTTGGCGAGAAGATGTGCTCCGCATAATTCCAATCGTGGTAGAGATACCTGCGCTATTGGTGCAACTTTAGTTTTTGCCGCAAGAATCTCTGTCTGGACGTCGCCACTCCCGTTGGCAAATCTCGCATATATGACTGCTGCATATGCTCTTTCGCTTGCATCACTAAATCCGTGCAGTTCTATGTCATGCATTCCTATGAATCGGTTTATTTTCAGCTTTTCTAACTGTGGAAGCTCTATTTTTAGTTGATTCCACACTAGTGCTATGTCATCAGGCAGCTCGTCATCCCAATCCAATTTCTTTAACCATAGCTTTTGAAAAAGAATTTTCGCTATAATTATTGATGGAGAGACTAGACCGAGCGGATCAAAAATTTTAGAAGCATCAGATATTAATGTGCGCTTGGTAGATGTTGTTACTAATGGTAAATTGACTTTAAAAGACAGTTGATCCTCTTGGGAGTTCCATTGAAGGCCCAATATTTTTATAGTGGGATTCGTCTCTTCGATCGTTACCATGGAATCTATTCTCTCGCAATGCTCGTCTAATAATTTCGCTTCGTTTGACCTCCACTTTCTTAGATGGAATCCTCTACGAGCTAGAATGGATTTTAGGTGTGTTTTCAAATATTGCGCTTCTTCTATCGTATTCGCTCCTGATAAATAGTCGTCCACATAAAACTTATTTAGAATTTCCCCAGCAATAAGTGGATGTTCCCCTTCCATATCGGCGGCTGTTTGTTGTAAGCATCGAATCGCCAAAAAGGCTGAGCTTGCCATTCCAAATGTGACGGTGGTGAGCTGGTAGTGCTTGAGTTCCTCATTTCTGTTTTCACGCCACAAAATTCGTTGGAACGGTTGGTGTTCTTCTGCAATTAAAACTTGCCTGTACATCTTCTCTATGTCGGCTGTAAATGCGATTTTCTTATTACGGAACTGAAGCAGGATAGTCCATAGTGTAGGTTGTATAGTGGGACCCACCATGAGTTGATCGTTAATAGATTGGCCGTTGGTGGTTTTACTGGATCCATCGAACACCACCCGTAACTTTGTCGTTTCGCTCTCATTTTTAGTGACGGCGTGATGTGGCAGGTAGTATATTTTTGACTCCTCTTGGTCATTATGAATCCGAACTTCGCGCATATGACCTAAACTGAGGTAATCGTTTATCACTTTAGTGTAATCCCTCTTTAATTCGGAATCACGACCGAATTTTTGCTCCAAATTTAAGTATCTTTTTCTCGCTACGTTAATGGAATTGTCCAATCTAACTCGCGTATTTTTGAAAGGCAACTTCACAATGTATTTACCATTAACGTGTCGCCTAACATTTGCTTTGAAATACTCCTCGCATTCGTTTTCTTCAGGTGTAAATGGACTAATGCTGTTGAATTCCTCTATTTCCCAGAACCGTCTTAAAGTGTCGTCGACGTTGAGCTCGACGTGATAGCTTAATTTTGCTGCATTGGATGTCTCCGCTGGATTGTTTGTTTCGCCTGATAAAATCCAACCGAACAGCGAATTTTGGGCAACCAAATTGTTCTCGCCCAAATCGTTGAGGCGACCTTCTCGGAGTATATTGAAGAAACGCTCGGCTCCTATGATGATATCTATACTCTGCGGTTTGTTGAAGTGAGGATCAGCCAGTTGGAGACGTTGGATTTTGGTGACGTTTGCAATATCAATGTCATATGAAGGAAGATAATTCGTCAATTTATTTAATATTAAAACCTCAATATCAATATGCTCGTTCTTCGAATATAAGGAAAAGGCTTTAATTAACAATTTGCCTCTGGTGGTCTCGGTTCCAGCTGTTAACCCCTTAATAATTAACTTCGCATGTTTTCGGGGTAACGCAAGTCGCTGCGCACACGTTTCGGAAATAAACGACGCTTGTGCTCCTGAGTCCAACAAAACGCGACACGTTTGAAGCTGATTTGCTGAATCCAACACTCTTATCTCAGCTGTTGGTAAAATGGCTGTGAATTGTTTAGCGCTAATTGCATGTGAAACATTTATTGAATCGCTATTGGGATTGGTTGTTGAGGTGCTAAGCGAAATTTCAGTTGAAGTGTTTGTAGATCTTATGGCACGTCGATGATCATCTTGATGCAGTGTTGTGTGATGCTTCGCTTTACATATGCTGCATCTATAACGGGAACGACAATTGTGCGACTGATGGTTTTTTAGTAAACAAACGAAACACAATTTGTTTTCGGCCACGAAACCTCTTCTTTCATGTATGGAGAGCTCTAAGAACTTATCACAATTTCGAAGATAATGATGTTGATCGCATTTTATACAACGAATATCTTCGAGATTTGTTTGCATTGCTTTCATAACCACGTTAGGCGCCTGACGATGAGGTTGTCGTTTCATAGTTTCACAATTTTCTAGTGTGTCACTCTGTCTATCCAGAAAATCAAAAAATTGCTCGATGGTTGGGAACTCAACTTCATAGCTGTGTCGAGCCCATGCTTGCTTCGTGATTGGATCAAGTTTGTTCACTAATATGTGTATCAACCACGGATCGCGGGATTGTGCTTGATCACCCAGAACCTTGATGCCTCTCAATACTTCATCTGATGTGTCACGCATATGATGGAGTATTTTGGCGGAGGGCTGCACTATCGCTGGTTGCTCCATATATTGTTTTAGAAGCTGGTTTATCACGTATTTCCTTTTATCGTAACGTTTTACAATTATTTCCCATGCCTCGTTATAATTAGCCTCTGTAATTGCAATATGCCTTACCAAAGCAGCGGCTTCTCCTCGCAATAAACCCTTCAAATATTGCAACTTATGGACTTTAGAAAGCTTCAGATTCTTGTTTATCGAAGCTTCGAACAAATCGCGAAACGATGCAAACTCTGAATAAATACCATAAAAGTACGGCACATCAATACGGGCTAATCGGACATCGTTGTCACCTCCTTTGCTTGCAATATTCGATATTTCATGCAGAAAGGATCTCTGATTGGTCATGAGTTCGTGTAAACTGTGGTCCAATTCCACGTGTTGCGAAGGCTTGTCCATTTCTAACTCCGCTTGCACTAATTTTCGCTTGATTGAAAAATGTTTAGCTTCAAAGTTTTCTTGTAGAGCGACAGTATCCGGTAGGTCTCCATATAAATCTTCCTTTTCCTTGTAATCTTCCCATTCTTCTTTGAGCAGTTTGATATTCGCATTAATACGCTCAATGGATTCATTTTGAAGATTGCCCTTAGCGAAATTTTCGATTTCCACAATGCGATTCACCTTTCTTTGTAGAGCTCGTGCAGTTGCCATTACGATTTTATGTATAAACGGTAACACTGATTATAGTTTATTTTAAATGTTTTTCGCCTTTCTTAACTTTATTTTATTTGATGGTTCACGGATGCTTAGCTATCCGGCTCGAAGGACCATGAAAAAAGTGTGTTTTTGTAGTTTTCGCGTACTCGCACAATTATTATTAAAATTTAACAAAAAAAAAATTTATTTAAGTTTCTCGCACTCGCCAAAAGAACAGAATGAATTGCTATTTTTCTAGTTATTACCTATCAATGTTAATTTTTTTTTCTTATCGTTACCATATGACAATGACAAAACACAAAAAGGCAAAAAATGCATTGCCGCATTCAAATCCATTACGATTTACAGCAAATTAGTACATTTATTAATCGCCGTGTAATAATCGCCGTATCAAGTGTATTACGTTTTTCTTTTGTGTACTAATTGCTGTATTCAAATCTATTACGCTTAGTTCTTATGCCATGGATTTGAATACAAATGGAAATGTCAAAATTTGTCTTCCTGGTGTTTGTTTTGATTATAAAAAAAGTGATATTTTAAACTTAGGAGCTAACCAATTATATCTAAGACAAGGTAAGATTGAATTTATATAAAACAAAATTGAGTATTGATTAACTAATGCATGTTATCCATTTTTACTTGTTCGTTTTTAGCACAGTGAATACTTTTTTCTGATCGATGTTTAATCGTGGCTCATCTTGAACTATATTTTGTAAAAGTCTCGTTTGATCGTATGATGTTTCTCTTGTGTATTTGGCACTGTTAGTTACATCTGAGTTAGTAGTGTCAGTCTGTCATCGTCAGCCCAAAATCCTTGATCGATTTACCCGAAAGTAATTTCACATGTTTTGATCATATTGTACATCATCTGAGTTTAACTCAGATGATGTACAATATGATCAAAACATGTGATCACATGTGATCAACATATGATCACAACTCTTTACCGTACAAGTGGCGCCATTGTTAAAGCTTCGGCACTTGGACCGGGAGGTACTGGGTTCGAATCCCATCAGAGGCAGGATGTAAAGCAAATTTTCTTCATCGATTACGATCGGTGATGTTAATAAACACAACTTAGACCCTCTGTTGGAGTGAAGAATTCAGCGCCGACCCACCGTCCATGTCAGTTTACAGGTTGACATGGAGCCTGCAATGTGCAGGTGGTATACTGTAAATGTGTGAGTAGGTGAATGGGTGGGTGAGTGCGTGAATGAAAAGGGGAGTATTAATTGACCTTAAAAGGACATTAAATCCATTGGATGATTAATACTTTCTTTTTTTTTCCATTTATAAAAAAAGAAAAACTAAAAAAAAAAAAAAAAAAAAAAAAAAAAAAAAAAAAAAAAAAAAAAAAAACTCTCGCCGTCGCCGAATCAGAATATCACTGGCCATATTTTCTTGAAATTTATTCCATAGATTAACAGAATCAGTTACTTGACAAAACGCTACTATGACGGAAAATAAATATCTTAATGATGTAGTTGAACTACAAACAGCTGCTTCTGATAATGTGTTTTCCCAGTGAGAATCGTCTTCCAAGAGCCCCATAGCTTTGCATGCTGCTTGATAAGTATTGTAAACAACACCTTGTACAGTTCTTAGGTGTGCAAAGGATGTCGGGCCTTTTACAATATGCAATAACATTCTCAGATAAAAGCATTCGCTGTTGTTGGGATGAATCACGTAGATTCTGCCAAGAGCATCCGTTTTTTTTATTCCGGGGAAACCATAAACCGCAGTACCTTGTTTTCGCCTTTGAAAAGTTTTAGAACTCTGGTTCGATGTATAGTAACTTGGAACTCTATCATATGTTAGTGTTTTCGCGAAATGATCTTGAGCACATAACTTGAACAATCCTGTCAATGTTGTATCCCGCGGGTTATTAACAACTTCTTGTATATTGTTCTCAGTGAAATATACTCTTTGTCCATTTTCTAAATGAACTGCAAGGTGGACAATTGTGGGAGCCCGGCCGTGCACTTCGAATGATAAAATGCTCCATACAGCTTCAGAGCTGCAGATGTAACGTTGTTACGACTGTGTTGGTCGCAACCATCTTCTCTTATTTTTTATTCACCTCAATTGTGTTATGAACGCACTCTAGACGTTTTGTTTTGTGCCCCATCGCATGGTGGCGCAGAGGTGAGAAAGAATGAGGGAAAGAGAGAACAATGCGCATCGAGTGTGTGCAAAGTAAAACGTTTTGGAAAAAATGTTTTTTCTTATATGTTTCTCTTTTATACCAACGAAAATTTGATATAAAGGAGAGACAGAGAAGAGAGATTAATTTCTTCTAGAACGTTTCACGAGTTGTGCGGCGCAAGAATTTTTTCTTGTGGTCATTCAGTTTTGTGATTTTGACAAAAAAATAAGTTTTTTGGTTTGTGAGTAAAATTAATTCAGTTTGTGATTTTCACAAGGAAATAAGTTTTTGACGCCATATTTAGTTTGTGAATATTTTTTTTTTATTGATATAAACTTTGAATAAGTTGTTGTATTATCTAAAAATAAAAAAAAAAATAATAATAATAATAAAATATCGAAAATAAAGGTGGATGTTGAGAAAAATTAACGTATAACAAAGTTTTGTGTTTTGGTCGTTTGTGAGTTTGGTGCCGATTCAAATTTTGTTTGTGGCAAAGAAGTAGTGTGAATTTTATCGGCAATCTCTACTGTCGCCAGCCATAAAGGCTGCCTTACGAGGGCTAAAGTGGATGATATCCAGTTTGTGAGGCTACCGCAATTGAGAGCCTGATGGCTTGAGAGCCTGAGTTGGGGTAGTGACAAGTGGGCAGAAATTTGTTCCAAAATTTACGGTTCAAGTTGTTTTGCGGTAAAGCGAGTCAACGCCCAACATACGGGTGGCCAGGTGAGGCCACTCAAATTTATTTGGGGATTAAGGCGAAGGACGCCCAACATTTTAAGGCCCAACCGGGCAAAATATAAGCGGTTTCGGTGGCCAGTTGAGGCCAGCCGTTTGGGTAGTGCGGAGTTTCCGTCAGAATACGGCAACGGGGTAGTCAACAAGGGACCCCGCAACGCAACTAACGGTAGTCAACCGGCTATTGTATTATTTTTGGTATCGGGGAAAGGCCCCGCAACGCACGACCGCACAAGGTCGCATCGATACGGGTGGCCAGTTGAGGCCACTCCTTTTTATTTTTAGTAACGGCGCAAGGCCGCAACCCATTGTATTATTGGGGAGATGTCCCGCAACACCAACGGCACCAAGGCCGCATTGGTGGTGTACGGCACATAAAGCCGCAACGGTCCGGGTACCGGGTGGTACTTGTGGCATGACGGCCGTACAAGGCCGCAACATTTCGAATTTTTTGTTAATTAAGGTACTGTTTTGTTTATTTTTATTTTTTTTAAATTTTTTTTGATTTCAATTTTACATTTTTTTTTATATTATATTAAATTTCAAAATATTTTGTAATCGAGCGCCGCACAGCGGGTGCACGCTCGGTACACATTGTTCTCTCTCTCTCGTTCTCTTTTATCGTGGCATGGGGGGAAAGGGAAGTTGTTTTCTCTTCTTTTGTTTTTGGGTTTAAGTAAAATGAATTACTAAATTTTTCGGGTGTGGTATGATAGGAGCAGAGATTCCCTCTGTGTCGGTTTAGTGTCTGCGGTCCCTTGGTGCCCGCATCCAATTTCGTAACCGGGGCTTTGCCCTGTTTGAATTCGAATGGATGCGCGCACCAAGGCACCTCTACCGTTATAATTATTATTTTTATTCCTTTTGATTATCTGCTGTTCGTTCCTCAGGTTCCGGCCGACGAATTTCGGCGGAACTCGGTTATTATTATTATTTGCGTTCCCCCTAACTTTCTGTATGCTCACGGTGTAAGCCAGGAGCCCTGCATGCCTCAAACCCCACGACCTTAGCACTTCTCCCTGAGAACGTAGCCGGCAAAAATCACCGTGGAGGCCTCTGCAGGTGCTTAGTGAAAATCTGCAGGTTGGCAGTAGCCAGCCTGTAACAACGTCCAGACTGATATTTTTCCACTTCATTTGGTGATTGTATGCTGAAAGTGGCTTGATCACTGCCTTTATTAATGTACTTAGTAACATATTGGATTGACTTTTTTGAATTGCACAACTCTACGTTGATGTGGGCATCAAAAATTTTCAAAAGAAGCGGGTTATAGGGAACGATCCATCGGTTATCAATATCATGGTTTCTGTTCTGGCAATCGTCGACGATATTTGGGATATCCGTCATCGCTAGTACTTGTTTGAGTTTGGAACGACTTCGGAAATTTTTTGCTGCATTTAAAATCTCGCATACATGGAGAATTCGGGTTTAAAGTCCCGCAAGGGCCGTGTACCATATGTTTCTTTACGATTTCGTACAGGATAGGATCTTCATCTTTATCCGGTAATTCAGCTGAAATAACCCTGGCAATTTGGTTTGGTCTAATTTTGTTCACTAACCACACCAGCACGTGGTAAGTCACGTTTCTGCCATTTTATTGTGTACATCTGACAGCGCGGCGGACCGAATATATGAGACTTGTCAATGAGGTGCAGGAGTTTCTGTACTTTTAAATGGGAGATTTTGTTAACTATATCGTATCTGTCTTGTGGAGTTATTGGTGTTAATATTTTCTTTGATTTCCTGCCAATTTGGGTTACATGTTGCAGTTATAAATAAATCAGGTTTGCCATAATTTCTCACGTATGTCATGGCGTCTTGCGATTTTTCGTGTAAATCTCGAGGTTCACCTGTGAATGATGAAGGTAGTATAACCAACTGCCCAATTTCGTTGCGGTGTTCAGTCGCCTGTAAAGCATCCTGAAGATGAACGTAATTTTCGGCTCTCAATTTAGTTTGATTATTACGGATGTAGGGGCTCAGATTCAATTTTCGCATATTGATCTACCAAGTATTGGTTTGTTAACATTCCATATCTAAGCAAAGTGTTGAAATTGTTACGTCTTGTCATTATACGGTAGCAATAGTAGTTCATACATGACACTGTTTTACGCAGAGGTGTACCACCGATTGAGTCAACTTGAGAAATATTAAAGGCATAACCATTTTCTCCACGACATAGCATCAACGGATATTGTAAGCTATCATAAGATCTGTGTAACTCTGAATTTTTTTGCAAATTATCATCACGACTATGCAATACAATATCTCTTTTGTCAAATTGCTGTCCAAATATCACCACTGCTACTTCACTCGTGGAAGGCACATTGTAACGTCCCCTGTGTTCTCCAACAGGAACTTTATTTGCATGGATTACGACATTAAATTCAGGAGTATCTGCTGGAACACTCTCAATCGCAGTTTTGAAAGACTGTATGTAGCAATTATGAGAATGTAACATATCTTGGAGAGATCTAATCAAATCTCTATCAATTGGCTGTGCACCACTTGAACACCGCGTAGATGCTTGTGTATCTGGATCTGCAATAAAATGTATTTGCAGAAATTTGTGATCATCGGGTCGAAGTGGTAGCAAGCTCCCAGTTAAGTGGCACACTTGCCCTTGAATTTTAAATGTAGGCATGAACCCACGCTCAACGACCTGCTTACTCTTAAAAGAGGTCATTTGAAATGCGTTATTATAACGGCGTATATTGCGCATGAATTGTTTGGATTTCTGATGATCACCCGTAAGAAGAGAGTGAAGTGGTTCAGGTGGAGGGAAAATTTCTTCTAATTTGACTTTTCCTTGAAAGCAACACATGCCTTTCGATTCGTCTTTGAATTTCAATACCAAGCAATGTTCACACACTACTGACATAGTACCTATTGATAATATACGATCGTCCTTGTAAGAAATCGAAGGATCGTAATTCATGGCAGAATTTTTGTTTATTTACCCATGAATTAGTAACTTGTGCTGATGATTCTCTGGCTCTCTGTATTCGATGTCTATCCCTATCTCCGCTGCGGCGAACCTCACGCTCTACTGAAGATTCTCTCTCTCTCTCAACTACGATTTTAATTAAATTCGTGCGACTAAAAACAAAATATAATCAACAATCATCAACAACAAAAGAGAAACGCTATGTCCCTCAATTTTTAAATCATCACTACATAGTATAAAACAAAGTCGCTTTCTCTGTCCCTATATCCCTATGTATGCTTAGATCTTTAAAACTACGCAACGGATTTTGATGCGTAAAAAGTAAATGACAAAAAAATGTTATTGTGGGATATCCATAAGAGATAGACATATACCATCGCAGAGTTTTCTGTAGACCTTTTTAATGTGTACAATACTTAGTACATTATTTTGATAAATCTCGTAGGGTTCAGCCTGCGTTTGCAATGTAAGCGGAAAAAATGTAATTATTTACGACATCACATTAGAAACCTCAAAAATAACAGTATTTTTTCACTATTTAATGGATGTTATTATACATATAAACCTTCCTCTTCAATCACTCTATCTATTAAAAAAAATCGCATCAAAATCCGTTGTGTAGTTTTACAGATTTAAGCTTACATAGGGATATAAGGATAGAGAAAGCGACTTTGTTTTATACTATGTAGTGATATAATTATGTAGTATATAAACACATTTACATAGCTTAATAAATAAATACATCTCATCGCCAACATTTATTTATTTATTTGTTCATTGCCACTATCAATGCCTTCTAAACTACAGGCCGCTTACACCAAATGATGGCGACACGCTAAGTCGACGTTGTTGTTGCTTTCTCTAGTTGCTTTGTTAGTGTAAATATCTTAAAATTATTATTGCGCAGTCTCGGTTTAGACTTAAATTGACGTCATGTGCGAAAAGTGAGAGTAGTAAAAGACCAGTAGTTTTGAAGGCATTGCCACTATATACTCGGAATTGCATCTTGCAGTATTACATTATACAATCTCGATTAGTATATAATCATTACGCAGTGGCCTAGGTATTTGAAATTTTGTACACGATGCGAGGGTAAATCTCTAAAGGGTATAGACCCTACAAGCCATACAATTTCAATTTTCAAATGAGGTACTAGATGTTGTGACTATCCACTGCCGGACGGCAAACTAGTGCCTGCTTTTTTTTTTAATAAATATTGAGCCGCTGTTTATTCGTAGAATTGAAATTAGCGCAATTAGAGATTTATTGGTGTCTAAAATTGATGGTTCAGAAATATTGATTTTGCTTGATATACGAGTATATACTCCTTTACATGTGCTACGCGATAAAGATTTCCAAATTAAATTGCCGTTTTGTAGGCAAAACTACGGTAAATACGAGCCGGTTTATCATTCATCAGCTTCCTTTAATAAAGTACGGCCGGCTTTTGACTTTAATCTATCAAGAAGTGCATTTAAGGAATTAATGTCGAAGCTTCTTTTGAATTATTGGTAACTTCTAAACTTCTAATTATATAATTTTAGTAATATTTTACGTAAATAAAATAATGTATCCAGCCATGTAGCGTTGGTAATAATAATAAATAAATAAATACATGCTCGGATATCAAAAGAAGAACGTCTTCCGATAGTTATTTCATATGGAAATAAAGAACAACTGATTGCTGTGCGAAGGTTAGAAAGCTTTTCAGCAAGCGAACATACGAAGGCGGTTTGGTGCGCGAATGTTGACTGGAATCTCGAAGATAAAGTACCAATTTTTTGTTGTGCTACTACAGCTTCAAACACAGGTCGTATTAATGGTACTATAATGCTTATTTTGGCTGCCCGCCATCACGTGTATGAATTGGTGTTTGCAGTAAAAATTAATCAAGTGACTATAAGCCCTGACATTCCACTCTTTAAAAAGTACCGAGATAACTGGAAAAGTTTTGATCGCGATAAAATACAGTTCTATAGAGAAAAAAGCTCACATTGCATCTGACTATTTCCGAAATTGACCATTTGATTAAGTTTAACCGAACTGAACTGACCAAAAAAACAGTCAGAGATGACTATCGCGAGTTGATTGAGCTCGCTGTGATATTTTTAGGTGAAGATACTGTCTGAAAATTTAAAATTCGACCTCCAGGTGCCATGCACCAAGCCCGATGGATGGCGAGGGCAATTTATTTTCTGAAAATATCACTACTTAGTGCTCAATTGAAAATTTCGAGCAAGGATAAGGCGGCACTGTTGGACGTTTGCCTGTTCATCGTGACCTCCAACGTTAGGCCTTGGCTCCAATGCATTTTGGCAGTAAAAGCACCTTACCAGGATTTGTGCTTTTTGAAGTCGATGAAGGCTTGCGATATAATCAAATTGATATAATCAACTCAAAAACAGTTTTAAAGAAGTTTAGCTAACATTTATGGTATTTGACTGATGAAGTTTCTGTATTGTCACTGTTTGACGCTGAGAGCAGTAAACGATACTGCCGAAAGAGCCGGCCAAATAGACGCAGGACTTTCATAGTTTAATCACGGTGGAAGAAGAACAAAAGCAATTTTTATTACGATACGTACAAGAAGACCGGAAACTTTATCCTGACTGTAATAAGCAAACTTTGAAAAGAAGATTTGGACAATAATGTTTTTTTAATTCAAATAGTTACAAGATTTGGCCATACTTGAATTTTATTTACTAATAAACTTTAAGCTCTAAAATCCTTCTATACCAACCAAGTACAAATGTTCATTTCTTATGTTTGGCATCAAATCGGTACGGGTTGTCATGATCCAATAGCAAATATATTTATTATTTGAGATATCAAGGTCAAATAGAAAAAAATAGAGTGGCCATATTCCAAAACTTCTTTCATTAATCACTTCAGAATCCCATCGCTAACCAATATACCCCAGTTATTCTAGAAATTTTCTAAAAAATCATTTAATAATCGCATTTCCATCCAACATACCAAATCCCAACATAATCGGCTGAGTTCCGCCTCAGATTAAATCCGATCGAATAGATTCCGATCCGATCGAATCGTAAAAACATTCTGATTTAACGGGCTCCTCAAAATTATTCCGTTAAATCGAGGTTTTTCTGTTATCATTTTACGTTAAAATGTCATGTCAACGCAACAATTTAACGCAACATTACACATAACAGTATTTAACGCAGCGTGTAACATGAACCCAAAACTAGGCCCCTAAATGTTGTACCAAACATAAAAAATAAAATTAAATTTAACGATTCAAAAAGAATTTCGGATGAGCGAGTTTCATGGTTTGTGGCCAGCCAGACGTCTAAACGAACAGAGTAACTGCGAGGTTGCAAATGATCCCCAAAAAATAAGGTTTTTCTTAGGCAGTTGTTTATTTTCGGTCCCATAGAGAATATTTTCAAAAATCCAATAATTTTAAGTCCAATAGTTCAACGGATTACATAAAATAATATTTATTAAATTTTATTCATATCAAATGGAACAAATATTATTTCAAATACGATTAGGTTATATTTTTAAAGGAAAATTAATTGATTCATCTAGTTCAAATTGTGCATTTCAATTATATTCAATTATTCATGGATACCATTTTGCTCCTTCTGGCGGAGGCAATTCCGGATTGGGGGTACCGTAAACCTAAAATACGTGCAATATTCTAGAAAAATCTTATTGAATTTTATATTGTGTATAAGGTATACTTACGGCGAGAACTCCAACGAGAAGAACTATTAAAACGGTAAATTTCATTGTAACTTGGTTTTTTCACTTACAAACTTATAGCTTGATATCAACTGAATAATTTACTTATGAATGGTGGCGAGTTTATATAACGAAATCTTTATTTACCTACAATGAGCTGTATCTAAAAATTTGAAATAAAATTACAATAAATTTGCTTATTTTGGTTGAAGATGGGGGGAGGAGGAGGGGGGGGGGGGTGGGGCTTAATTTTATGATACAGAATTAAGAAACTAAAAACATTGGGTAGGAATTAGAAATATACGAGATGATGAATAACGAAAAAATTTCCACCGGTTGGAAAATATTTGAACAAATGCAAAAATAATCCAAAATATTAGAATTAAAATAAATACCATCACACCATCATCTACAAACAAAATAAGCAAATTTACAGATACGCTAATTGTAGGTTAATAAAAATTTCGGCTTGTTTGGGTTGAATTTTTGCTTGAATATTATGAATAATTAGACCATATTGAATTGGTGGATAAGGCAGAAAAGGGATATTTCTGTTTACCGCACCATTGCATCTTAAAGCCTGATACGTCATCTACAAAACTTCGGGTAGTCTAACGGTTACGTTATAATTTAAATGAACTCACTTTTATTACCGGCATCCTAGTGATTTTTTCATTACAGTATTAAATTTTTTGAGCACATCAACTAAAAACAAACCCCATAGGGTGTCTACTAAGCCGGATCATCTAACTGTGTTAGGTGGTATTACTTTACCATCGTTTGTTTCCATCGTTACAACTGGTCATTCGACTTTCATTATTGCTTGTGGGTTCAAATCCAGAGATCTTTCTGGGACATAACTCCATGAATTCCTCAGCATTTGACACATCCATTTCTACTTCCGCTTTATTATTTCCATCTTAATGATTACTCAGTCCAGAAATAGTTTAGCATTCTCCTGAGACATTTATTTACAACCACCTGCAGCTTATTATTGATATTCTGTAGAGACTTCCAGTTTAGACATTCTTATACTTCGAATTTTCAAAAGGGTGTAACAATTGCATTGATCAACAAGTATTTGGTACGCATTGGTTTCCATCCGCCTCTGCAATTTTATTATCATTATTCCGTTTACCTCTCGATGTACTTTTGTGTGTATGACTCAAGGAATTTTGCAGTACAACATCGATAACGTCATTATCTTGTTTATAATTTGTTTCATGGTAATATATGGTTTTGCTTCTCCTCGGATAACGATTAACGTTCAATTATATTTTTGTGTGTTGAAAAACTGCATTGGTAACCTGAACGTATAACATCAATTAATATAGAAGAAAATAAGTTATTAAATAATAAGTGCTGTGACATAAAATAAAACTTGTATGTGCGGTTTGTGCATGACAATTAATTGATTCAATTAATTAAATATCCAATCAAAGCGGAAAAGGTAAATTTTGTCCTTATTAATTAATAGCTAAAGATACATTCGGGTTAAAATTTTCTACTTAATCTTTTTTTTCTGTGATAGTTCGTTTCGGAAGGTCACTCACATTTAATTCGCGTAATTTTTCCGCGAATAAAAGAATTGCTGGACTTAATAAATTGGGTCTTGGGGAATACAGAAACCAAAATCAAGAAACATACACACCAAAAAATTTACATATAAAATGAATACACTTATAATATAAATATAATTCCGTTCGAATTTTTTATAGATTTTATATTAGTTTAACTTGTAAACAAATGTTATAAAATATTGTATAAAATTTATATTAACCCCATATAATTATTTTGATAGGTCACTGGTATAAATTTGATACTCCAACGTATAAATATCTGTATATAGTGCAAAATATAAAGTTTATCCATTAAATGTTAATTTTTATTTATAATGGATTAGTATTAAATTTATACAAATTACTTATAGAAAATATCAATCTGGTTATCGTATAAAATTTAGTTGCTTTAGTATAGAAATTTGGAAATTCCATATGCTAGAATTGAACTCAGTTTTCAATACTGATGAAATTTAAGAATCATTTTTGCCAAATAAATAAAACAAGTTTAGCTTATTTTTTAAATTCGATATATTTATCAAAATCATATTGTATTATTTTTTTAAGTGTTATGTTTATAAAATTTGACTTACAAAAGTGTACAAGAGCTACGATCTAACTAATACATTATACAAGTATTGATCATATTGCGAATTTCATCACTATTTCTCAAAAATTTTCAATATTTTTTTAGGGTGGCCACTTTAGGTTTGGAGGTTTAATATACGTTGGACTTATTAGTAAGGCCCAACAATGCTCGATAAGGTTTCATTCCGGAGAATTGCCAGGCCATGAGAGGATGTCATAATTTTATTTAAGGAGGACATTCTCTATAATTTTTGCGGTATGGCAAGGAACTCCATCTTGCATAAAAGTGTAAAAGTATTGGCCTTGAGCTAGCGACCTCATGTGAGGAAATAAGACTTCGATAAAGAACACCTTTTGATATTTTATGTTTTCCTCTTGGTTTCCTCCGGTCAATCTCCACTAATGCAGCTCCATAGCATTACTGATGGCGGATGTTTTATGCTCCTGACTACGCAGTTCTTTCTAAATCTTTCTGTTGGTCTCCTTCAGACGAACTTGGCCGGTTCTGTAACGGCCTCTAGCCTGCATTCATCACTAAATATAACCTATAAATTTAAAAACTCTTTAATTTCGGATTTTTTTAATTTAATTTTTGAAAATATATAATGAGTGTTAAAAATCCGTTTACCTTCTTCCAGTCGTCTATTGTCCAGTGTTTATGAAGTTACCCCAAATAAGACGTTCTCCGCATTTTTCCAGTGAATTTCAAATGATTTCCATATAGCCTTCGTCGCAATATCATCACTGATATTTTTATCACTTCTTCACTAAAGTGCTTTTATAGCTCGCTTGTTATTGTTCTGCGCTTATTTAAGGCCGATTGAGTAATTTTCCGGTCTGTTCAGGGCGATATCTTCCCGATCCTCTTATAGTTACTTTTCTTGATCTCATAAAATGTACCCCCAGATTGAAGAATCTTTGCCAAATTACTTAATTATGAGCAAGAAACTTTTCCATTTTTGCGATCTCGCAATAGCATGATTTTTATCAATTCTTAGGTCTTTTTTTCGACTCATTTTTGAAATTTAGTGTCTCAGTTAAGACTTTCCAAACAAACACACACACACACACTTTAACTTAATCAAAAGCTTTTTAGCTAAATTATTTCTTACTTTAGCTCAGTCACAAAATTTCAATTTCATTTCCTATTTCATGCAATAGTTTTGTTGCGACCTTTAAGAATGTCGTAAAATAATCTTAAAACTAAGTAATCTCTAAAGTTATTAACTTTATTTCATAAAATTCGTTATGGTTATCGTCATCACTTTCTGGTGAGGCTGAGAATAATCCAGGGCGATAGTGTGTATTATAATTAATAAAAGATATATTTAAAGATTTATTAGATACGAGTTGAAAACTTTTGTTGTTGGCGAATTGCTACGCTTCTGCAAACATTTTTAAAATCCATTGATTTTTATTTAAATTTTTTAAATATTCGTAAATACCCACACGTTTTTTTTATTCACATTTTTTATATACATCATTCAGCACAGATTGTGTATACATAATACATTGGTATATAATATACCTACATTATATCAACAATTGAAATAGTAAATTATTCGATTTGTTATTATGATGTTTCACTATACAATTACCAAATTATAATTATTGACACTATTAACAACTTCACAAATCTACAACACTTCACTCTAAAACTTAAAAACACTTCACTCACTACATAATATCCACAGAACTGAAAAAATATCAAACGATCCTTACAGTATAAAAATCCCGTTTTTAACAAAAAATATTCGTTTTCCTATTAATTTTATAAGACTAATCGTATAAAGCAAATCTTGTATATGATAAATATATTAATTTCATACCAATCAAGGTATAAAGAGTGAAATTTTATACAGTAGGTTATAAAAAGCATACAAATGGAAGTATAGAAACTGTATGTATACTATGAATTTGTATAAAATATATTACAGAATTATATAAACGAATTATATAGGCTCAATATTTATAATTTTTATATAGAATTTCATATAAATATAAATTATCTGAACAAAAATATAAATAAATTTATAGAATATCCGAAAATTTTTTAGTGTGAGGAATAAAATTGAAAGTGTTCGAATCGCGCGATCAAGAACATCTAAGCAATCAAACGGACATAGTAACGGGATATACACGGATACTGTTACGTAATTCACGCGGGATTTCGGAGCTTGTATGTTTTCACTCCGTTCGAATTGGGAACGAGTCATCATATCCCTTTTTCTACCAAACAAAAAATAATTGGCTCAATTTAAGTCCGAACCACACAAATGTCTGAGGAAAAAACATAGGTAATGGGTAATGGCGTTTTTAATAAAAAATTTCGGTCGATTCGAAGTACAACCTACACAATTGTGTGTATAGTTATAGAGTTTTTTTCGGACGAAAATAAGTTACAAAGGAATTCACAAATGTGTAAGTTGGTTCAAAACACATACAAAAATAAATTTTTGACATGTTTCTCTTGCCTTACGCCCACAATTGTGTGGGCCGGCATGTAAAGGGATATGTAGGGCATAGTGCATATATATATATATATATATATATATATATATATATATATATATATATATATATATATATATATATACATATATATATATATATATATATATACAGCGATTCCACACGAAAACGACCGGATTCTGTCCTCCCCCTTCGATTTTTATGAAACTTGCTGAAGATGTTCTCTATGGTGTAGAAACACAAAAAGTAATTTCTGTTTTTCTCTTCGGCTCTGTCCTTTTGAACAGGGGCGCACGCCATTTTAAGAATTTCGCAAAAATGCAAATTTTTAAATACATATAGCTCAAAAACTGCTTACCGGATTTTAATAAATGAGATTTTATATGAAAGGGATTTAATGGTAGTTTTATAAATAGTTGTTACTAAATTTTTCAATTAATTGGTTGTGTGAGAAAAATGACGATTTTTCAAAAAAATTGATTTTACAGTACTTTCGACAACAACAACAACTAATTTTTTTATAATTTTTTGCAAGTTTAATCATTTCTCAAACAGGTAGAAAAATAAAAAAATAGGTGTTATTTTTCGTTTTTATGATATAATTTTTTAAAAATTCCATGCTACACTTACTTTAATGCAAAAAAGAGGGATTTAAACATAAAAATGGTTCTATCATAAAAGGAAACACCGATAACTGCAATTTTTCAACTTTTATAAAACATGGGTTAACTTATAACTAAAAAAAATTATTTTTTTTACAAAAATTTTTATCAATTTAGTACTTATTAAGGAGCAAAAACTTGTTAATGACAATTTTTGTTTCAAAAATCCTAAAAATAATTTTGTATAAATAAGAGAAATTTGTATGATCTATGTCATTAGTAAGCCAGAGTTTAAAGTTAAATCAAGTAAAATTTTAAAACAATAAAAATTCAGTATGAATATTAAGTGTATTAAGTGCCAAAAATTCAAAAAACAATCAAACTGTCGAAAAGCTCATAATAGTTTAATTGAGTTAGCTAGCTTGAAAGGAATTATCATTAATATGGGTGAATACATATGCAGTCGTTGTTACTTAAACATTTATAGTGCAAGTAAATTAAGTGTTAATGATCCAGGGCCCTCTGGAATACAAACGATTAACTCGAATGTAGACTGTTCACCTGCCAGCAGATCAAGTTCATCAATAGCAACCGAAGAGGAGAAATACATTTATCCAAATATTCCATCATTCAACGATACGTTGTTGTCCATTGGCAGTTCACCGATAAATCGTAAAAAAATGAGAGTTGAATGTTACAAGACAAAAAAATTTCAAGAAGTTTCCACGAAAATAGCAGAGGATATATTTCATCTGCCTTCTAGTACCGATGCCGCAACTAGTGTTTATATAAATGAAATGATCCAACAAGTTTGGAAATTGTAAAAATCAAAATGAAAGGTACATGGTTTTAACAACGCTACCAAAAAGCTGGTCTGCTCGAAAAATTTAACGGGAGTTTAACGTGTCATATTGACCGTGTCATATTGTTGATCTTTAGAAAGTTATCGTGATCTTATATCTCAGATTGTTTGCGGAAATTCAACAACATCGTGCTATTTAAACGAATGTACATCTTGCCCAGGAACTACAAAGTTACATCAGGAAATATCAACAAAATTACTAGAAAATGATGTAGATGAGATTACTTATAAACAGTGGCAGCAAACAGATCGGTGTACAATAGAAACAACAATTTTATCAACATTGGAATTTACTGATAAATTTTGTGAGCAACTACAAAACATATTACCACATTCATTTATTGCAGAACAACAATCAGCGTATCTAAAACATAGGAAGTCTAATTTGGAAAACGATGAATGTGTTGTTATATGTGATTTTTCGGAAAATTACTCATTCATAGATCAAGATGCAGTTCAAGGATTTCATTGGTCCAATTCTCAGTGCACTGCCATGGAAAAGGACCATGCGATGCATTAGGAGGTGTTCTTAAGAGAAATGCCGCTAGAGCAAGTTTGCCAAGGCCGTTTGAAAATCAAATAACCACACCACACGAACTGTATTCTTGGGCTATTCAAAATGAGTCAAAAGTGAATTATCAGTTTTATAGTACCAAAGATTATAATGCCATGGAAATAAAAATAAAAAATCGGTATAACTCAATGAAACAAATTCATACTAGGTACTCATCAATATCATAGTTTTGTTCCAATTGATAAGACATCTCTACACATTAAAAAAATTTCGTTTTGTGAAGATCAACATTGTTTTAAATTAGAAAAATAAATATTATATTATTAATATAATAAATCGTTAAAATTGTATTTAAATTATGTTTACTTAATAAAAGTTTTGTTTATATGAAATTAAAAATAGTACTTGTTTTATTTTATTATTAAAACAAATGGACAATTGGTAATAGAAATTTGCATAACCATTTCCCGTTTAACTTTACTGGGAATAATTTAATATTCTGTATCTCATAAATAAAAAAAATAAGTATAAATAGATAAAAATAAAATAGACAATTAAAATGAGTTAAAAAGTATTAAATTGATAAAATTTATTGTAATAAAAATATTTTTTTTAGTTATAAGTTACCCATGTTTTATAAAAGTTTAAAAATTGCAGTTATCGGTGTTTTCTTTTATGATAGAACCATTTTTATGATGAAATCCCTCTTTTTTGCATTAAATTAAGCGTAGTATGGAATTTTTAAAAAATTATATCATAAAAACGAAAAATAACACCTATTTTTTATTTTTGTACCTGTTTGGGAAATGACTAAACTTGCAAAAAATGATAAAAAAAATTGGTTGTTGTTGTTGTCGAAAGTACTGAAAAATCAATTTTTTTGAAAAATTGTCATTTTTCTCACACAACCAATTAATTGAAAAATTTAATAACAACTATTTATAAAACTACCATTAAGTCTCTTTCATATAAAATCTAATTTATTAAAATCCGGTAAGTAGTTTTTGAGTTATATGTATTTAAAAATTTGCATTTTTGCGAAATTCTTAAAACCGCGTGCGCCCCTGTTCAAAAGTACAAAGCCGAAGAGAAAAACAGAAATTACTTTTTGTGTTTCTACACCATAGAGAACATCTTCAGCAAGTTTCATAAAAATCGAAGGGGGTGAGGACAGAATCCGGTCGTTTTCATGTGGAATCGCTGTATATATATATATATATATATATATATATATATATATATATATATATATATATATATATATATATATATATATATATATATATATATATATATCAGTGGCGTAGCCTGATTTTTCAAGGTGGTTCAAAGGCATAAAAAATGAAAATAGAACTTTTTACAGCGACAACGATTTAGGGTTTTTCAAAGTCTGTGCCCTAACCTATTTAAATAAATTTAAATGTAGAACAATAGAATATTTTTTTGTATTATTATGTATTTCTAATCAGATTTGCGATGTCGTTTTTTTACAGTATGTCAACTGCTTGTTTCAGGATTCTCCAAGTAAGCTTATTTATACAAAAATTCTATTCGCCGTGTTTCTTTGCAAAAGACGTTAATTACTTTTTCAAAAAACGTGTCGGTCAATTGCAATCGTTTTAACAAACTTTTTTTGATTGCCATTAAAGATAGGCTTGATAGCCGTTCTTGCCCAGTTGCATTTCTTAAGTAAGTCTTAATTCTCTTCAATGCGGAAAATGACCGTTTATTGCTCGCCGTACTGCTGGGTATCGCCATGACTAAATGACATAGCTTAAATATTTCACAAAATGTTGTGCTTAAGCCGTTCTCGATAATATGTTTCAACATTTTTTCGACTGGCAATTTAGCAAAAGATTCGGAACTATACATCACCATCAATTCATTTTTTAATTTTATAAAATCAAAAAATTCCCCATATGCCAATTTTAGTGAATTAAAGGCAATAATCGGAAAGTTTTTTTGATTTATTGAAAACCGTTGCGAGTTTAAAAGTTCAATGAATATTAAGTCTTTCATATAGCGAATCTAGAGTCAATTTGCAATACGACCGTATCTAAAATATCATTAAATAATTGCAAGAAATGCGTTTTCGGATCATGTAGTGTTCGTTTAGGAGTTAGCGAACCACATAGATCTTTAATTTCGTTATACATTTTTTCAAAATCCAAACGATTTTTTTCAGTGCTTTTTTTAGTCTCGTGGATTTTTACATTGCAGTAACAAATATCTAAACTTTTGTTCTGTAACGTATCAAATAAAATATTTGTAAAACTGAATATTGTTGAAAAAAGATCCAGTAACAATAAAGTTTCAAACTCCTCTAAAAAATGGAGCAAGCCAGCAGCCGACAAAATTGTTTGAGAATTACAATTACTAGGCGCCGAAATAATGCCTACGAAAAATTGAACAAGTTCGGTTCGGTATGATTTAACGGTGTTTACCACTCTAGAGTTTGACGACCATCGGGTGGCAACTGTGGTTGGGATTTTATTTTTTATCACTTCATGCAAGGCATTGGATCGCTTGGAAGAATATGAAAAAAATCTTGAAATACTGGCAATAGTAGAAAAAAATAATTTACATGCCGTAATATACTGTACTGATTGAGAAAGCACTAAATTTAATCAAAGAGCCGTACAATGAATAAACAGGGCATTTGGGTAGACTCTTCTGACTTTAGTTTGAGTGCCATTTATTTCTCCCGCCATCACAGCAGCTCCATCGTATGCCTGAGCTACTAATTTTTTTCCAAAATCATACAAGGCAGCCATTCCCAAAACATGATTGGAAATTCCTTCGGAGGAACGATTTTGACCCACATCTGTAAATGTTATAAAACGCTCTTGTGCTGTACCAGTTTCGTCAACCAATCTAATAACCGAAGATAATTGTGATGTAGATGTCACATCCGAAGTTTCGTCTAATAGGATGGCGACGTAAAGAGATTTACTTATTTCAACTTTAATCTCATTTAAAAGCACCTCGCTGATTAAAGAAATTAGTTCGTTTTGAATTGTTGGTGAAATTCCCTTAAAAATGGAATTTCCGTTTAAATGGTTAAAAAGCGGTTCATCATACTTAGCCAAATAATTGAGAAGTTCAATATAATTTCCTTTGTTTATTGATGTACGGCTTTCATCATCGAAATGGCATTTCTTGAGTACCCAACAAACATACTGTATTAATTATTCGCTTCACAATAGCACGATTTTTGGTAACCATTTCGTTATGGCGATTCTCTGATTTTTGTTTTTGTTTATCTATCAATAAATCTACTCGAACTTTACCGAACATTCTATAAGAAAGCATACAATTTATGTGAGTAATGCTTTTTTCGTGCTTTTGCGTCGACAAACTTAAATGATTAAGATCAGAATAATCACCTTCCGTCGACACTGATTTATCCTTTTCTGCACATAAAATTAAATAAGCCCAATAAAATAATTTATTTATATATGCTCACAACCAGTTATCCATTCGTTTTTAGCATATATTGAAATTGGAAATCGGCGAATTACATTTGATTTTCCCATTTTTACTGCGTGAGTTAAATTTTTCATTTCAGGCCTCGGTCTGTCAAGTTTTATGATGTCATTTTTTTCAACCAGAGTGCATCTTGAAAAGGGTTTTTCTAATAAATTTTTGATTATACAATCCGAATTCATTATTAAAAAGTATATTAAAATAATAAATATGTATTTGATAACAAATATTAATCTATTATATTATAATAAATAAATTAGTCTCACTTTACAAAATTAATAATTAGTAATTATACTGCGCTGATACCACAAATTCTTAAACACACACTGGATAAAAAGTAGAGAGAACATGAACAATAGAAGTATATGTTCACTATTCTCTTTTTGTCTTTTAATTAATCAACATACACAAAACTAAACACTCGAATGAAATTTGACAATAACCAGTTTCTCTTCAAAAAATGAAACAAAGTTATGAAACAAATATAAGATTGAGCAAATGGTGTCAATTTCTCCTTGTTACTCCCGAAAATACGAAATAAACAAAATAAATGAAACAGTACTATTTAGTTAATTTTTTCATTCAAGTAAAAAAACAAATAATTAAAATAATGGGAAAGAGGAGAGTAGCAGTCATTAGAGAATAAAAACGTGAACAGTTGATTGTTTTGTTCATATGGATCGTACTTAAAATTGTTTTGAGCGAATAAGAAAATAAAAATTCTAATAAGAATTTGTAAAATTCTTCTTGAAACCTGTGAACAATGGAAAACGCTGTTGTGCTATTGATTACAAATTGTTTGCTTTCACATAAAATTGATCAATGCGAATGGTTTTAATATGTGCAGTTTTGTCGCAGATAATATTTTTATGAGGTTCTGGTATATGAATGATGAGCTTGTAAGATATTACTTGGGTGTTCAATGAACACCTTGAACTGTTCGACGCTCCGCCCCTGATATATATATATATATATATATATATATATATATATATATATATATATATATATATATATATATATATATATATATATATATATCCAGAAAATATTCGGTATTCCAGAAAAACCCAAGCCTGTTTTCTGGGGGAACGGGTCGCTAATCCAAAAAATAAAATTCAAACTGGCCTTAACTTCCAAAATCTTAATTAACAAAAACATAAAATTCCATTTTACAAAATACCATAACATAAAAATCAAAATTCATAATTCTAAATTGAGAAAATTTCAAAATTTATTTATTTTAGAAAAAAAAAATCCATATACAAAATTCCATTATTTCACTACTTTAATAATATTTGCAGCATATTGCAAAAATTCTAGATGATGTATTTCAATTAACTTAATGATTATTATTTAATTATTTCAATTCTTTAAATTTAATTTAATTGTTCTTAAAAATTATTACTCAAACATGATTCCCATTGTTTATGAGATTGATTGCTTGTTGTGGTTTTAGAAAACAGGGTTGGTTTTTTATGGAATACCGAACTGTTCCCCTACAAACATAGCAATATTTACTAACAAACTTGTGTATGGTACAGTCATTAATAAATAAGTACTGTAACACTTTTAGCATAATAAACTTAAAATAATTCCAGAAAAATACCATTTTATGACCATGGAAACATGAAAGGTGCGCGCCTTTCATATTACCATGGAAATAAAATGGATTTTTTTTGTAATTTTGTGTATTGGAATTTTGAAATATGGAATTTTACTTTTAGGAATTGGTTTTATTGGAGTTTTTGTTTCTGGAATTTTGTTTTTTTGGAATTTTTATTTTGGAATCTAGTTTTTGGACTTTCCAACCGGTTTTCATAGAATCACAAAAAATGGGAATCATAGGGTTGGGCACGATTTGCCAAATCCAAAATTCCAAAAATGAAATTCCAAATTCAAAATTCCAAAAAACAAAATTCCAGGAACCAAAATTCCAAAAAACAAAATTCGAAACACAAAATTCCATAAAAACAAAATTCCTATCAAAATTCAAAATACAAAATTCCATTTTATGTCCATGGAAATATAAAAGCCGCGCGCCCTTTTGTATTTATTTTCGTATTGAATATTCATTGAATGAATCTTTTAAATCAATCAAATTATTGTACAAAATAACAATACATCAACTATATATAGACTTCAGACAGGCGTATGACAGTATAAAGCGCGACAACCTATGGGCCTAGGAATATGCCCATAGGTCATATGCCTGGGAATCCCAGAGAAACTAGTTTATCTGTGTAAATTAACAACGTAATAATAGGTGCACAAATAGGTGCACAATCCAAGGAAGCTCCGTAATTCATGTAAATTTTTAGTTCGTGGCCATTCCTTCACCGCTGCGATCTTGTCTTCATCGGTATGGATTCTATTGGTTGTTCCTTATGACCCAATTATTTTACTTCCGTTCTAAATAATTTACATTTCTTTGGGCTTAGCTTCAATCCGGCGGCCTGTATCCGATCCAAAACCTCTGCTAAATCCCTTAAATGCTCGTCGAAATCCTTGCCCATGACAATGGTGCCGTCCAAATATACGAGGCACGTCCTCCAATGTAATCCCTTTAGTACGCGCTCCATTAGAAGTTCAAAAGTCGCTGGGGTGTTACATAATGCGAATGGCATAACGTTAAATTGTAATAATTCATTACCCACATTGAATGCCGTTTTCTCGCGATCTTCCTCCTGGAGTTCCACTTGCCAATAGCCACTTTGCAGATCTAATGTCGAAAATATTCGAGCACCCGATAATGTGTCTAACGTGTCATCGATCCTTAGCAATTGGTAACTATCCTTTTTCGTCATAGCATTTAATTTTCGGTAATCCACGCAGAATCTCATCCAACCATCCTTTTTCTCGACTAACACCACTGGTGAACTCCATGGACTGCTTGATGTTTCGATTACCCATGCTGCTTGCATATCTCTTACCATTCGATCCACTTCTCCTTGCTTTGCCAATGGTAATCTCCTGGGTGGTTGACGAATCGGCATTCCTGCTCCTGTATCTATTCGATGTTTTACTATTGTGGTTCTCCCATTATTGTCTGATGTACTGCAGAAAATTGGCATGTACCGCTCGAGCAATTGTTTTGTCAAATTTTTCTGTTCCCTGGTAAGATCTTTGATTCATTTCTCCATGAGTTGTTCTACAACCTCTTTCTGCCCTTGCGAGTTAGCCGTTTTAATCGGATTTTTCTGCTCGCACTTCACTATCGCAGATATTTCTTCACATTTTCCGATTATTGTCCCTTTCTTGATGGTTTTCGTCTTATTCGAGAGATTTAGAGTCCTAATTAGTACTCTATTATCACTGTCTGGTTTCACCAGAACTTTCCCGATCATAATCTCTCTAGCTCCGCTCTCCGCTTCATTGGCTTCCACAACCCACCACCTTGGTGACCCAAAACCTGTCTCCAATTTTGCCCATACTATTGTTTCCAAATTCGGTGGCAGCTTCTCCCGATAATTCATTATAATTTGCCTGGTTGTTTCTCCTATAGAGCTAACGTGAAGTGGCAACCCGATATTATCGTAGGTTAATACACCCCGTCCAACATCAACCACGAAGCCATTCGTTCTCATGAAGTCCATTGCCAAGATGACTTCGTCTACAATATCTGCAACCAGCACCTCGTGTTGAAAGTGATTTCGCCCAATCCTTATTTTTACGACCTTTTTCCCTTTTATTGCTGAATTTTCTCCAGTCGCCGTTCGTAATTTAATTTCATTAGCTGGTTCTATAATTCCATCGATAATATCCTCAAGAACAATCGTATGAGTTGCTCCCGTATCTAGCGTGATCATGCATTTCTTCCCATCAATATCGGCTTCAATTGTCAAGCTATCACCGCTTCTTGCTACTCTCGAGACATGGATGGAGGTTATGGAGCAATCGGTTGTGGGAGTCAGCTTCTGCCCCTTCAAGCTGACTCTTTTTTGTTTAACGACTCCGTTGTCGTCCGACCCTCCTTTCTGGATTCTATCTGCTCCTCGTTTGGCCTACGCTTCATAGGAGATGGCGACCTTCCTCTTTTCTTCTTAATCTCCCAGCAGTCCCGTGAGATGTGACCCATCCTTACACACACCCAGCATTTAATCTTGCCGCTTCCATATCTGAACCTTGGCGTAGCCCACTCGGTGTCCATTCTGGAATCAATCTCCACTCGGCGAATTTTCATTGCTGGTTTGATGATGGTCTGAGCAGTTTCGTTTGTTAACGCACAAGCGATGGTTTCCGTGAAAGTTGCCTTAGGTGACAACATCACCGCTCTGCGCGTCTCAGGATCTCGAAAACCGTCAATGAATGCATCTATTTTAATTCGCTTCGTTGTTCTTCATTCCACTGATTTTGTTTAATCGCCGTTTCGAATTGGAACTTCAAAATACTGAAGGATGTTGTTCCATCAAATGTTGGTGGTTTTAACTTAACTGCGTTTACTGTTTGGATCACTTGATGTGTCGCTTCATTCGCCTTGACATCTTGGAGCTCCTTCTAGAGTCATTAAACTTCCCCTATAACATTTTGAATTTCTGCGTGTACTTCTGTTTGCAGTTTTTCCACTTTACCGTGTAGTGTAGAAGATAACTCCAGAAACCTCTCGTCCATTTTCTTTTGGCCATCTTCTATTTGGTTTTTAAAGTCATGGTTCAATAGTTTCATTTGATGTTTAATGTCCACCCCTTGTTGCTCCAACTGTTGCCCCATCATTTGATTCAGAGCATCCATCAACTGCGATAAATCGAAACGTCCAGATGGGTTTTGTGTTGTTCCTACCACCTACCTATTGTCTACATTAATCTAATCCATCTTTTCCTCTTCGAAATCATACACGTCTGGATTTAAACCTTCCTTCTCCATGGCCTCACGTAGTCGCTCCACCAAACTAGCTTTTGTGCCGTCACTGGCCAAACCTCACTGTTTCAGTTGCTCCTTTAATTGCGCAAACTTTAACTCGTAGAGAATCATTTTCTTTATTATTAACAATCCCACCGCTGTCACCAATTGTTACGTTTTTGCCTTGTCACTCAAGGTTCGAATCACTGGATTGTGAATAAATACAATTGCTTCAAATTTGAACTCACACAAATTTATTTCCACAACACAATAATTATACAACACAAAATTAACAATTAATTATTCCAATTATAACACACTATTTAATTATCACTTTAATAATCACTTTAATAATCACTCTATCGTGTTTGAAATAAGACTCATCATTCCACATCAATTTACGCCTTTATACACAAAAATATTTGTTTCTAGAATAAACATGAATGCTCTCCGAAAATCGAACAAATATGTTAGTATACAAAAGACGCCTAAATGTTGTACCAAATCACAAATACTTATAAATAGCCGCGTAAGCAGAGATAATAATTAAAATATTTTTATAAGTTGCTAAAGGGCGTATGGGCCCGAAATTAGGACTTTAAATAAATATAAAAGTCAATTATCACTAAAAAGAAAATAACTAAATATTTTTATTATTTGTTAAAAAACCTAAAATAAACTCAGTGATAAAAGTGCACAAAACATGGATATTCTCCGAAATAACACAAATAAAATTGAACAATTATTGAAATAACTTAATCTATTCTAATCTAGGTGTCACCGCAACAACATTATTTACTTTGCGCGTCATTTCTTGTCAAATAGATTTATTATCGCGATGAATAATTTTTAGCGATCATATTACAGTGTACAGTTTTGATATTTTCTTTTTGTTTTTTAATACATTTGTCAGCTGTCAAATTCAGTTTCTAATTAAAGTATTTTAATTTCAAACTACATTTTTAAGCATTTTTGTAAAAAAAAAATGCTATATGGTTTCGGTTTGCCGTCTGTCCGTCTGTGTCTACCATAACTTGAGAACGGATAGAGATATCAACTTGATTTTTTCATTAAAAGTTCAAGCAATTCATGGGAATGTGCCCTATTGATTTGGACATTTATGTGTTCAGAGTGTTCGGAGATACGAAGGGTTTTGTTAACCCCCCTCCTTAAAATTGAAAGAATTTTTTTTTTAATTTTCCATACTATTTTGATTTTATAGAGCATGTGAATGTGGAATAAAAATATAACCCGTGTGGATGTGGGTTTGTGTGGATGATGTGGTTATGGGGGTGGTAGGAGTAGTGGTATGGGGGGTGGAGGGGCTGATGGGATGAGGTGTTTTGGGTTTGGTGTGGGAATTACGATTTGGTGGATGAGGGTTTGTGTGATGTGTGTGTGGGAGAGAGGATGGAGGTGGTGTTGATATGGATAGTGTGGTATAGGGTAGTGCGGGTGAGATGAGTTTTAGGGGTTGGATAGTGGGTGGGGGGTGGTAGTAATTTTTAGGTGTGGTGGTTTGCGATTGATTATGGTCGGTTGAGTTACGGTGGATTGAGGTCCGTTGGGCTGGGTTTAAGGGAGGTTAGGTGGGTGTGGGTGGATGTGGATGGGCGTGATATTTGAAATACGCAAATCACACATCACATCTTTATAGACAACAAAAATGCTTACAGAGTTCGGTTCCGAAGCTTTCCCGTCTTTTTCATTCATAGTAAAGTCATAGTAAAATGAATCGGTGATAGTTCAGTTTTATCATGTTCACCCTGAGTATGTTTTTTAATTGGTTTGGCATGCTGAATGTTTAATAGTGAGTTGTTAATCTATATTGAAAGGCGTACCTACATACATTTGCACAAACGAGCAGAAACCATCCATTCCTACGTTAGCGACCGTGGAATTACAAAATTGTTAAAAGCAAAAGTGCAGAGTAAATGAGGTTACTAAGGGAATTTATAACATGAATCTGTCTCGAACTCTGGAGGTATATGAAAACCACCGGCACAGTACCACGGCAATGGAAAATAATGGACATAAGATAAATCGACGGTAATCAATTATTCCGGGCACCAAATTAAATTCTTATTGTTTATAAAAGAACGGGATTTTACGGTTAGCGTATAATGAACCTACTTAAAATTCCACAGTAAATAAAATCAAATCATCCCTGATCGGCAATGAAAATGAATTCATGTACTTTCCAGATAACCTATATGCCGATTTAATCTAGCATCCATTTGCTTGAGGAATCAGAACAGAGACCATAGAATTAATTTGATAAAAAAAAATTAATGATTGTTTTTTTGACATTTAATATCCCTGTTAAATTATTTTATGAAGGAAATAAATACAGGTAACCCTCCAAGAACACGGCATTCGAAGAACATATATCCCCATTTCATCAAACTACACGGTTTCAAACAACACGATTTTCGTGATTCTCTTTTATTTTATTTTTTGTATATCATAACAAAAAGTAAAAAAATAAAACGTAATTTTTTCCGTTTTTGTAGTTTCAAATAACACGGTTTTAAAGAACAAGGAACGAATTAATCGTGTTCTTGGAGGGTTTCCTGTACTTGGTAGTTCATTAAAAAAAAATATTTATAGTTCGACTCAACCTCATATTTTTTAGTATGTACAAATGACGGTAGTTGCCAGTAAAATATACCTGGCCCAATTTTTTAATTAAACTATTTTTATAAAGATGGTACATACAGCAAATTCTTAATTATGGTTTCCAAACGAATATTTTTTAAGTTTGGTAAAACAATTAGGGGATTAGTTTTGGTTTCATGTTATACGCTGCGTTAAATACTGTTATGGTTAATGTTGCGTTAAATTGTTGCGATGGTTACGTGACATTTTAACGTAAAATGTTATACAGAAAAACTTCGATTTACCAGACAAACTGATTAGTCAGGTACGAGTATATCCGAATTTTTTTAAATTTAATCTATTCGATCGAACTAAATCTGGGACGGAACTCAATCAATTCTTAACCGATTATGATGGGATTAGGTATGCTGGATGAAAATAGACCAATATGGTGAAAATAGGCCAATATGCGGAACAATCACAAAAACACCATTACAATTGAAAAAACCAAATTAAAAACTTAAAATAATATTTACTAAATTTTATTCAAATGAAATGGAACAAATATTATTTCAAATACGATTAGGAGCATTAATTGATGCCTCTACTTCAAATTGTGCATTTCACTTATGTTCAATTATTCATATTAACCCAAAATTAACTCTGCAAATGCTTGATCTAGCGGACTGAGGTAAGATAACAAATCCGTCTCGGGGGCGGGGGCGGGGGCACCGTAAACCTAAAATACGTGCAATATTCTAGAAAATCTTATTGAATTTTATATATAGTGTATAAGGTATACTTACGGCGAGAACTCCAACGAGAAGAACTATTAAAACGGTAAATTTCATTGTAACTTGGTTTTTTCACTTACAAACTTATAGCTTGATATCAACTGAATAATTTACTTATGAATTTTGGCGAGCTTATATACCGAAATCTTTATTTACCTACAGTGAGCTGTATCTAAAAAAATGAAATGAAATTATAATTGCTTATTTTGTTTGAAGATCGGGTGGGGGTAATTTTATGACAAAAAATTTAGAAACTAAAAACATTGGTTAGTAAATAGAATTATACGAGATGATGAATAACGAAAAAATTTCCACCGGTTGGAAAATATTTGAACAAATGCAAAAATAATCCAAAATATTAGAATTAAAATAAATACAAACAGACCATCCATTTTAGATACAGCTTATTGTAGGTAAATAAAAATTTCGGGTTGTTCGGCATACGGCGCGTTAAAGTGAATATTTGCATGAATTTTATGAACAATTAAAATAATTTGAATTGGTGGATAAGGCAGAAGCGGATATTTCTATTTACCGCGGTGTATACTGTTTATTATCGGAGGTGGATATACACACCTCCGATAATAAACATTACAACAATTAACTGGGTATGTTAGAATTTTAAACGTTAATTTCAGACAAAACTCCAATTATTTCTATCCAAACTCGCGTATCAGTCAAAACACAACAGAATTTGTTGAAAAAAAAACTGTATGTAAACGATATTGATACCCTTGTAACGTTTTGGAGCTAACACGTTGTGTGATCTTAGCATTGGGTTTCAACTATAATAGGGATATAAAATTCTCCAACTGGTTAACAGAATCCCCAGATGATTTGTGTTGATATTGCAGTTTGCCGGCTAGAAATCAGGCGGGAGGGTCGTAGTTTTTTTATCAACAATCTCTGGAGCTAGAAATGCTGCTTGCTAAAAAGTTATTTAAATCATAGAATAACTATAGAAATATAAAGACCAACTATAATAATAGGAATAGTGTTATTTTGGCACGCCCATGTGGCACACTTTAGGCGATCATCAAGGACACAACTTACTAACCTAGCACGACCTCATTCTTACAACTGCGGTCATGATTCTCAATTATGAATAGAAAGCTTTGATTTACAATTTTGACTACGTTTTATTTTAGTTTTAAGCAAATAAACTGAACTAGAGATGTTTGAATAATTTACACAGATATTTTACAAATAAGATGGCGTAGTACTCAATGAATTTTGCAATATTCATGACAACACATCAATTAAAGTTAGATAAAATGTAGTCAACAATTTTATTATGTTATTAGAAATTTAGGTACTTACATGCTTGTCCGTTACCAAGGCCTTGTTAATAAATAACATATTGATTCCAGACGGCTAATGAGTATCGAAAGCCGGGATATATGTACATTAGAAAATACCGGGCGGGTATTTTCTAATGTACATATATCCAAACCTACGATAGCTTACAGTTAGGACACTATACAACGATTTGTTCACTATAATTTAAGACTTGTGACTACCAACTTATCTCTACGTTACGACACACACTATATATATATATACATATATGCACTATGCACTATATATCCCTTTACCTGCCTGCCCACACAATTGTGAGCGAAAGACAAGAGACTCATGTCTAAAATTTATTGTTGTATGTGTTTTGAACCAACTTACACATTTGTGATTTCCTTTTTAATTTATTTTCGTCCGAAAAAAAAATTCTTATAAACACAATTGTGTTGGTTGTACTTCAAATGGCTCGAAATTTTTTATTAAAAACGCCATTACATACTACCTATGTTTTTTCCTCACACATTTGTGTGGTTCGAACTTAAACTGAGACAATTATTTCCAAGACCCAATTTATTAAGTTCAGCAATTCTTTTATTCGCGGAAAAATCACACGAATTAATTGTGAGTGACTTCCGAAACGAACTATCACAGAAAAAAAAAGATTAGCTAGAAAATTTTAACCCGAATGAAACTTTAGCAATTAATTAATAAGGACAAAATTTACCTACGTCATGCACAAATCGCACATATGTATAAGTTTTATTTTATGTCACAGCACTTATTATTTAATAACTTATTTTCTTCTATATTAATTGATGTTATACGCTCAGGTTACCAATTTGCAATGCGGTTTTTCAACACACCAAAATATAATCGAACGCATCGTTAATCGTCATTCGAGGAGAAGCAAAACTTTATGATACCATGAAACAAATTATAAACAAAATAATGACGTTATCGATGTTGTATTGCAAAATTCCTTGAGTCATACACACAAAAGTACATCGAGAGGTAAACGGAATAATGATAATAAATTTGCTGAGGCGGAGGGAAACCAATGCGTACCAAATACTTGTTGATCAATGCAATTGTTACACCCTTTTGAAAATTCGAAGTATAAGAATGTCTAAACTGGAAGTCTCTACAGAATATCAATAATAAGCTGCAGGTGGTTGTAAATAAATGTCTCAGACGAATGCTAAACTATTTCTGGACCAAGTAATCATTAAGATGGAAATAATAAAGCGGAAGTAGAAATGGATGTGTCACATGCTGAGGAATTCACGGAATTATGTACCAGAAAGATGTCTGGATTTGAACCCACAAGCAATAATGAAAGTCAAGTAATAACCACCCAACACAGTTAGTTGGTCTGGCTTAGTAGACACCCAATGGGGTTTGTTTTTAGTTGATATGCTCAAAAAATTTAATACTGTAATGAAAAAATCACTAAAAGGATGCCGGTAATAAAAGTGAATTCATGTAAAGTATAACGTGGCTGTTAGACTACCCGCAGTTTTGTAGATGACGTATCAGGATTTAAGATGCAATGGTGTGGTAAATAAAAATATCCGCTTTCTGCCTTATCCACCAATTCAATATGGTCTAATTGTTCATAATATTCAAGCAAAAATTCACTTTCACGCGCCGTATGCCGAACAACCCGAAATTTGTATTTACCTACAATGAGCTATATCTGTAAATTTGCTTATTTTGTGTGTAGATGATGGTCTGTTTGTATTTATTTTAATTCTAATATTTTGGATTATTTTTGCATTTGTTCAAATATTTTCAAACCGGTGGAAATTCTTTCGTATATTTCTATTTCCTACCCAATGTTTTTAGTTTCTTAATTCTGTATCATAAAATTACGCCCCCCCCCCCCCCCTCCGCCTTCTTCAAACAAAATAAGCAATTATAATTTCATTTTATTTTTTTAGATACAGCTCATTGTAGGTAAATAAAGATTTCGGTATATAAACTCGCCAAAATTCATAAGTAAATTATTCAGTTGATATCAAGCTATAAGTTTGTAAGTGAAAAAACCAAGTTACAATGAAATTCGCCGTTTTAGTAGTTCTTCTTGTTGGAGTTCTCGCCGTAAGTATACTTTATACACTATATAAAATTCAATAAGATTTTCTATTGTACGTGTTTTAGGTTTACGGTGCCCCCAAATTTCTGCCTGACGTAGAATACTTAAAAACCTTACCGATTGATGAATTTCTTAGAGCGATATTTTAGACATATTAAGTCATAACATAGTAACATAATAATTGAATATAATTGAAATGCACAATTTGAACTACGAGGGTATATCAAAAAGTCTTGCAATATCATATGAAAAAAAAGAGTGAGTGAGACAACAATATATTTTTCAAACCCATTTTTTGTCGCGATGAAACTTCTAGAAGAACATTTCGATGTAAATTTTACAGTTCGTTTGTTTTTGTCAATTTAGTAACACGTGTTTTGAATTTTTCTTAAAATGAATGAAATTGAATATCGCACCGTTATTAAATTTTTCAGTAAAGATGGATGAAATGCAATTTATATATTCAACTACATATCAAAAGTTTACGGCAAATCTGCACCATCATATGCCACAGTAACAAGGTGGGTAAAATTATTCAAAAGTGGTCGGGAGTAATTAGAAGACGACAACCGCTCGGGTCGGCCAGCAGATGCTATTAGCCATGAAAACGTAATTTTGGCCGAATCTATTGTATTGAAGGATCGGCGTATTTCTGTTCCGCGGTTAGCGTGGAGACTTTCTCTTTCATACGGTACCACATATACTATATTACATGACCACCTTCACATGTCGAAAGTAAGTGCGCGATGGGTTCCGCGTTTGTTGAATGAAGAACAAAAAAAAATGCGTATTCAAACTTCAAAGGCAATTTTAGATATGTACAAAGAAGAACCAGAAAATTTCTTGGATACCATAATAACAGGCGATGAAACATGGCTTCATCACTGGGATCCGGAATCCAAACAAGAATCGATGCAATGGATTAAACGTAGTGAACCACCACCAAAGAAATTCAAAACTCAACCGTCTGCTGGTAAGGTTTTGGCAACAATTTTTTGGGATGCTGAAGGAATTTTGATAATCGATTATATGCTACCGAAAACCACAATCACAGGCATATATTACGCAGAGGTTTTGCGAAAATTGAAAAAAGCGATCCGGGAAAAACGGCCAAGGAAAGTTAGGAAAAAAATCTTGTTTCTTCACGACAATGCACCAGTGCACAATGCTAATATTGCTCAAGCTGCATTAAAGGACTGCGGCTTCGTGGAAATTCCGCATCCACCGTACAGTCCAGACTTGGCACCCAGTGACTACTTTCTGTTTCCCAATTTGAAAAAAACACTAAGGGGCCGGAAATTTTCCAGTGACTATGAAGTACAGTCTGTTGTAAATGAATATTTTATGGAGCAAAAGAAATCTTTTTTTTTAGAGGGTTTAGGCAAGTTAATTGATCGATGTGACAAATGTATAAACCTTAAAGGAGATTATGTCGAAAAATAAAAATATTGCAGTCTCACTCACTCTTTTTTTTCATATGATATTGCAAGACTTTTTGATTTGCCCTCGTAAATGCATCAACTAATTTTCCTTTAAAAATATAACCTAATCGTATTTGAAATAATATTTGTTCCATTTCATATGAATAAAATTTAATAAATATTATTTTATATAATCCGTTGAACTATTGGACTTAAAATTATTGATTATTGAAAATAGCCTCTATGGGACCGCAAGTAAACAACTGTTTAAGAAAAGCCTTATTTTTTGTGGATCATTTGCGACCTCGGAGTTACTCTGTTCGTTTAGACGTCTGGCTGGCCACAAATCATGAAGCTCGCTCATCCGAAATTCTTTGTGAATCGTTAAAATTAATTTGATTTTTTTTGTTTGGTAAAACATTTAGGGGGTTATAGTTTTGGGTACATGTTACACGCTGCGTTAAATACTGCTATGTTAAGTGTTGCGTTAAATTGTTGCGTTGAGTACGTGACATTTTAAAGTAAAATGTAACACAGAAAAACCTCGATTTAACGGACTAATTTTGAGGGGCCCGTTAAATCCGATTGTCCGTTAAATCCGAATGTTTTTACGATTCGATCGGATCAGAATCTATTCGATCGGATTTAATCTGAGGCGGAACTCAGGCATTTCTTAGCCGATTATGTTGGTATTGGGTATGTTGGATGGAAATGGGATTATTAAATGATTTTTGGGAAAATTTCTGGAATATCTGCGGGGTATGTTGGTTGGAGATGGGATTGTGAAGTGATTAATGAAAGAAGTTTTGGAATATGGCCACTCTTATTTTTTTTTCTATTTTCTATTTTTTTCTAGCTTGATATCTCAAATAATAAATATGTTTGCTAGTGGATCATGACAACCCGTGTCGACTTGATGCCAAACATAAGAAATGAACATTTGTACTTGGTTGCCAAATCTTGTAACTATTTGTATTAAAAAACATTATTGTCCAAATCTTCTTTTCAAAGTTTGCTGATTGCAGTCAGGATAAAGTTTCCAGTGTTCTTGTACGCATCGTAATAAAAATTGCTTTTGTTCTTCTTCCTTCACTTTCAGCAGTATCGTTTACTGCTCTCAGCGTCAAACAGTGACAATACAGAAACTTCATCAGTCAAATATCATAAATGCTAGCTAAACTTCTGTAAAACTGTTTTTGAGTTGATTATATCAATTTTTTCGTAAGACTTCATCGTCTTCAAAAGGCACAAATCCTGGTAAAGTGCATTTACTGCCAAAATGTTTTGGAGCCAAGGCTTAACGTAGGAGGTCACGATGAACAGGCAAACGTCTAACAGTACCGCCTTATCCGTGCTCGAAATTTTCAATTGAGCACTATGTAGAGATGTTTTCAGAGAATAAATCGCTCTCACCGCCATCCACCGGGCTCTATGCATGGTACCTGGAGGTCGAATTTTAAATTTTCAGACAGTGTCTCCAGTTAAAAATATCACAGCAAGCTCAATCAACTCGCGATAGTCATCTTTGACGGTTTTTTTGGTCAGTTCAATTTGGTTAAACTTAATCAAATGGTCAATTTTGAAAATAGTCAGATGCAATGTGAGTTTTTTTCTCTATAGAACTGTATTTTATCGGGATTAAAACTTTTCCAGTTATCTCGGAACTTTTTAAAGAGTGGAATGTCAAGGCTTGTAGTCACTTGAATAATTTTTACTTCAAACACCAATTCATACACGTTATGGTGGGAAGCAAGTATAAGCATTTCTCTAAATAGCCTTTGTTCAAGAGGTATACAAGTACCATTAGTACAACCTGTGTTTGAAGCTGTAGTAGCACAACAAAGAATTTGTACTTTATCTTCGAGATTCCAGTCAACATTCGCGCACCAAACCGCCTTCGTAAGTTCGCTTCCTGAAGAGCTTTCTAACCTTGGCACAGCAATCAGTTGTTCATTATTTCCATATGAAATAACTATCGGAAGACGTTCTTCTTTTGATATCTGAGCATGTAAAGCAGGCAATGGTTTGTCGTCCAGCAATGGATAGTCACAACATCTAGTACCTCATTTTAAAATTGAAATTTTATGGCTTCCGCGCGCTTTTTACGTGTTTCCATACGAATTCTTTGAATTGAGGACTTACTTATAGGAAATTCATCAGTGTTATATCCAAGTGCCTCAATAGTAGCTTCAAGTATAAAGATAGAATCGCCTGTCTAGCGCATCTACTAATTTTTGAGTGATGAAATCTTTCCGCATAGGTGTTTTCTCGGTCTGAGTTTTGTGCGCTCGATCTGGGTTGGCGAAAACTCTTGAACATCTATTGCAAGCCCCTCCAAACCTGATGTAAGTTCGTCAAAATACCGGAATAAAATAAATCTCTACTGATTATTTACGCCATCACTGGAATATTCCTGAAACATTTCAAAAATAATTTCCCACTTTTATTTTACCAACACTAAATCAGAATTTCACTATTTTCATATTTTAATCACTATTTTCATATTTTAATTACACCATTATTTTGACTTTACACCACTTGTTATTCTTTCGCGGGAATATTATAAGTGGTGTATAATGTAAAAAGTTATTGTCGGAATATTTAGGGAATATTCCAGTAGTGGCATATTTCGTAAATATTTGGAAGTTATTCGGAGAGTATTTCCTTTCGGTATTTTCGCTAATATTCCGAAAGAGGTGTTAATTGCGAGAATTGGTGTTGCAACCGTCAATCCAGTTATACGAACCGGATTTGACAGGTAAATTCAAAACAATATCAATGCAAAACTAATTCGCGTGGACGGATTTAATGGTGCTTCTACTATAGAGTAGTTGAGTAAACATTCAATTAATTCAAAATAATTTGTTAGCAATCGAAGAGCGCATGTTTAAATCTCACCAAATGAATACAAACTCATGATACCCAAGTATAACAAGCCTTATCTTCGTGCTAATTCCGCGCATTCCTATGATTCCCAGCGATTTGCCGTTTGATTTCAAGCGACTACAATTCCCATTACGCCTTGCTTTTGCAGTGACAATCAACAAAGACCAGGGGCAATCCTTCAATAAAGCTGGTGTTATTTTGGAAATTTCATGCTTTTCACATGGCCAACTGTATGTTGCTTGCTCCAGAGTGGGAACGCCAAAAAATTTATTTATTTACACACCAAATGGAAAAACCAAAAATATTGTTTATCAAAAGTCTTTATAATAAAAATTACTAACTAAAATATCTTTATATTTATTATTCACTTTGATCTGGTTGAAGGTTTGTAAAAATGGAGTATAATTATTTGGCAATTGGTAACAAATACCAAACCAAAATTAATAAACTATCCTCACAAACAGGATGTCCAATAATATCATTACAAAAGTTCGCCTGGATGCATTGACGGAGGCACCCGTTACTGAATTCAACTACTTATAATTTTCTTTTCATATGTGATTGCAACTACAGCGATGTAAAGATAGAATTCTTGCATAACAATCAAGGTATTTGAATTATATACCTCCCGTGCAACGCCGGGTAACTCAGCTAGTTAGTATATATTCGTATGTTTTTAAGGGAACGGTTCGGTATTCCAAAAACAACCCAACCCTGTTTTCTAGAATCACAACAAGAGTTAATCAATCTGGTAAACAATGGGCATCATGTAATAATTTTTAAAACAATTAAATCAAATTTAATTAATTGAAATATATCCCGGAAAACAATTTACAATTTTAGTAATGTAAATTAACCGATGAGAGACTGAGGTACCGAGTAGTTTTTGGTCGGGCAATCATTTCCTCAAGTACACTAAAATAACCACGATTTGTCAGACCTTGGGCCATGCTTGTTAACTGAGAAAATACCGATCAGTTATTTTGCAGTTTTCTGTTAGTCAAATATAAGGCAAAAGTTAGACTCTGTGTGGTACTAGTTAACTGAACATTGACCGACCGGTTATTTTGTTGTTTTGTGTCAGTGAAGTGTTCAGCAGAAGTCGGATGTAACAAGTTACTTGTTGTCTCAACGAAAACCCATCGGTTGGTTAATAGTTTTTCCCCCAATAAATGTTAGACATAATTCCGACCCTATGCGGTGTTTGTTAACCGAATGAAGACTAGTCGGTTATTTTACAGTTTAATTATAGTCAAATGTTAGGCATAATTTAGATTTTGGTCGTTGTTAACTGGGTAAAGACCGGCCAGTGACTCCTTTCTGATAATTTATAGGGAATTTGGGAAACATTTTCTTAAGATTTTAATGTAAACACATTTTTTCGGTCATAATAATATTTCATCTTTGGGAATTTATTTTCAAAAAAAAATCAAGTTTATTATTGAAAAATCATTCCCAATTTTATGATGTTTCACACAAAACTGCACCTAACTTTTATTCTTAGTAGGCCAGAAAGAATTTATTTACAGTAAAATATTATGAAATTATTCCCCCAAGTTCCTGGAAATTACCAGAATAGTGCCGCTGGCCGAACTTCACCCACTTAACAAACATCGACCAAAATTTAAATTATGCTTACATTACACAATTTCAAACCCAATTAAATGAAAAAACATTTTCTATTCTTTTAAAATTCATTTATTTTATAATTTCAATTTCATTCCTTAATCAAAGAGTTAATATAATGATAAGAAAAATATTTTCTAATATTATATTTTAATAAGGTTTATTTTATTTTTATTTTTGTTTTAATTTATTTGAATATCTGAAACTTGCTCCTTTTAAAAATTCTTGCACACTGGTTTTGACGTTGTCCAGTGTGACAACATTGTCATTATTTAAATAATTAAATGTATTTCTGAATAGGTCCAAAATGTTTGACTGTTCCGCGAATACTAATTTGTGTATATCTGATGAAAAAAAACAAAAATAATAATCAAAAACTGTCTTGTTACACGAGTATGCAATGCAACACATTAATTTCTCGTCATTAATACTCTTCACCTTTAAACTACGTTAACAAGGGGACATCTCCACCAAAGTTTTTATAGATTAAGGGGTAAAAGAGAAGAAAGTGATGTGTTGAAATAATCATGCAAAGATTATTTAATTTTATAATCGTAATATGATATTTAATATTTAATTATTACATCATACACAAAAAGTTGTTCAAAAAGGTTTTTAACTGTCTTATTGATATTGTTCGTTTTATGTTTATATAAATAGATGGTCTGAAATAAATTTAAAATTAGTTTTTAATAAATACCGAAATTTTTTATTATTACCATTTGATCCATATAGTGTTTGTTGGATAATTTACTGTTGAGTTTTGTCAAATTTTCGTCTGTCGTTATTGGAAGTTGTGGCACTATAAAATTTTGATCGGGAATTATAGGTGCCTGAGTTTGTTTGGGTAATCCTTTGATAATGAGTTGAAGACATTCCATAATATCAGCCTGATTTTCAATAATTTTGATTTGATTTTCCATTATTGTACGGGTATCTGTTTGAACCCCTTTTATTGTAATTTTATTTTGCTTTACTTTTTCCTTTACGTCGTTAACCTTTTTTAAGGTTTTTTTCAATTTGAAAGTTATATGCGAAATTTCCGCATTTTCTAAATGCGTTAATCGTTCAATGGAATATTCTATTTGGAAATTGCTGTTTTGGTTATGAAATACTACATTAGACACGGGTGGTGTTTCCTCGCTTGTATTTTTATTGTTAGTTTCGACTACATTAGTATTTGGAAGATTGCCAGTTTCAATAAAACAGTTTGCTCTAAAAACGGGTGTGTCCAAGTTGTGCTCCGTCAAAATAAATGAGTCTTCTTCATTATTACGTGAAATGATTTCTACAGTTTCAGTAGTGTTTGTATTTATTACCTCATTTGATTGTACATAGTTGGATGTCGTTATAGATGGAAGCTTCTCAATTGACAGAATTTCAAAAAGATTTGCATTACTATTCATATTTATCGAATCATTTTCCTTATTACCGTGCTCAATACTTGTGGGTGCTGATTCGTCAAACTGATAATTAAAATTTTTTATTAAATTTTTTTTTTTTGGATTGTGGACATATTCGTCGCATTCTGAATTAGAAAATTTTGCAAAATATAATTCTTTATTTTAAGCTTCGCTAAAATTCATATTTTCTTTTAAAATTTTGCAATTATATTTTTGCCAATCCTCGCTGGGGTCTAATTGTCTTTTTATAGCTTTTCAATAATTTAATGGCCATGCAACTTGACCGCCATCAATCCATTTTGTACATACTACTGAAACCTCATTCATTCCTTCTTCATTGAATGTTTCAATGACTGAAAACATGATGTATCTAGAAGAAATGACAGAAAGAGAATAAGTAATTTGTCGCAATCAATATCCTTGATCCTAAAAAATGAAGCAAAATTAACAATTATATTATAGGAAGAAATTAGTTACGAGAACCATCATTTTACTTTAGGCAAAGACTATTTGCTTGTCTGCGATTTTTCTATTGTACGTTATATTATATATTATGTCAAAAATAGGCAAATTATATATAGCGACTTTAAATTACTATAACTAGATGTACCAAGTACACCGTACAGCACAGTTCAATATTAATTATTTTTAATTAGTAATACCTTATTACTGTAAAAAATGTAGCACTGGAAAGATCACAAAATAATTTTCCTGCTCATTTTTCATTGCAAATAATTTGTTTATTATTTCATCTACTCTCTACTTTTTTATTAATTTACCGTTAGTTGCAAAAGTTTTATAAATATCAAATTTACTGGATGCGATTGGTAAGTCATAGAAATCCTGAAGTTTGGTAATTAGAATCGATTTACCACACAGAAAAGTGATTTCATCGAATCGTTCTGCATATTCAAACCTGACAATTTCCTTTGACTTAGTCAAGAACCATCTATTTCTTTCAGTGTTATCAATTTCGGTGTCTTTAAGAATGACTTTGTAATATATATGTTTTCCATCTTTTACTTTTCTACTTTTACAAATAGGATATATCACATTTAATTTATTATCTTGATCCAATTTAACGTTGTTTATTTTAGCAATTCTATTACATAATTGTTCAAGTGATTGATTCGGTTTTCGTAGTAAACATTTTATTCTGTACATAAAGCTTTCAAAAGAAAAAGCAGAAAACAATCCAACGGGCCAAATTCTTTTACATCCTCTGATAAATGCGATAAACAGTGCATATTTTACGTCAAATGGTGTTTCCCATAAAGCAAACTAACTCCTTGTATAAAATGTTTCAAAATTTCATTCGCCAGGTTCACCTGATGTTTATAAATTTCTGGATGACACAAAATTAAGATTTCGACATGCAAAAATAGGAAGTTATTATATTTATCTAAAGACAAGTTATCCTTAAGTACAAAAGGTCCTGCATATAATAAAAAGTTCTAAACTCGGTTGCCTTGAAGTATCCTAAATCCGATAATGTCCTTAATCTTCTTTGAAAATCAGATGGTTGTGTTTTCGAAATATTACTTATTTTGTTTGATATAGCATTGACCCGCGCTGTATTTAACAATGATTTCGTATCGCCAGAAATCCACATCTGAAGCAATTTTCGCATTGTTCCTAAACAAACTAGATGCATATATTCAAGAAGAAACTGTTTTATCATATTGACAGAAAGTTCTTCTAATATAGAATCGGTTTTATGGTGTTCTATATTTATTCTTTTCCGAAAAGAATCATCACTTCTCATTTGTGCGAGGCTGTCAACTGGAAACGATACTCTATTTTTAATAAATTCTCCTTCGACTTCACATTTAAGACAACCAAAGTAACCTGTATGTGATTTGGTTCCAAGAATACTAGAGCGGGCGGGAACATCACAGATAAATGACCTGATTTTTACTTCAATTTTTTTATTTTTATTAAAGTATCCATTTGATTGAAGAGTTTTGAGTTCATTCACAAGTGACCTCAGATATTGGTTAAAATCACTCAGCTTATTATAGCCATGATAGACACCAACTACGAATATTTTACTAAATACAAAATTCGATGCTTTTGCTAATATTGGCCAGAAACAACTTTGGTTACTCTTTGTTATCGGAACTCCATCAATATTAATATCTAAATTAATTTCGGTTGACATATTATCTAGTAAAAGTGTTTCAAATGCACAGTCAAATCCAATATGCACATATTTGCCAGGGGCGCAATCTAAAACAACTCTAGTGGAAGGAGTGCTCAAAAGAGTCCGACTATCAACTGGTACACAATATCCCATTGAATTTTTAAAAAAATTTAAAAGTTCATTTAATGCATTTGCTTTGATATTGTACTTCACAGCCCAAGTTCGTACGAATTCTAAAAATGTTGATTGTTTAAATATGGCATCATCATCTTCCTCCAGATCTGTTACGTGGCTTGCCAATTTTCATTTTCAATAAAATTTTCATGTTCTACATTACTAATATCATTATTTTCTATCACATCTGATGAAATGGCTTGTTCATTTTGAAAATGGTCATTGTAAAAATTAATTTGAAGTAGGTTGCTGTCGGGTAGTGTCTGAATATTTTTACTCCGGCATGGCTTAAAATTATTAGATCGTTTCAAAGTACTATGAGACGTCTTTTAACTGACTGCGTTGATAGATGTTGCAGCATTTTGTACTTAGGCATTCTAATATTAATAATAAAAATCATTAATAATATAATTTACTTTTGTTGTGGTCGGACCAATAATAATTGAATTTGATTAATAATTCAAAAACATTTAATAACTTGAAAACATTTTGCATTTCGTGCCAGGTTTTGACACAATTTCAGGAATAAACACCATGTTATTTACAGCCTCTCTAATTTTAATAAATTTAATAAATACAATAAGTTGATTGATTCAATAAAATAAATATCACTTTTGCATTACAATTTAAAAATAGATATATTTGTCAAATTATAAAAGCCAAATAAAATTTAGAAATAAAAATCAACCTTTTTAGGTACATATATATAGGTACACACAAGGTTTAGAGTTTGTTTCATGTTCGTCACATTCGACCATGTTCGGACAATTTTTTTAATTTTATTGTTTATCATTTTTTTATTTTGTAACCAAACAACCGACGAAAAACTAATATTGCACTGTAAATGGTTACTTGGTTTTTAAATTTATTTTTTGTTTTGTTTTAGATCAGAGCAGCACTGCAATACAGTATTTTTTGCGTTATAATTTGGTTTTTTTACAACGTACATTTAACCGACATGAAACTGTCAATTCGTTTGTGGTTCATTTTTGTTTGTCGGGTATGGAGATAAAAAAAAGAAAATTTAATATTTTTAAAAAAATCGCAACTTTTGTCGGGATTTTTAAAGATTTCATAAAAATCGGGATTTCGAAAATCGGGATTTTGACAGTCGGGATTTTGAAAGTCGAGATTTGAAAAGTGGGGATTTTGAAACCTTCTTAGTTGTATCATTCTATTCATTTTAGATTATTAGAACAATCAACCCCAAATACATGTTTCGATATATACCGTTCTGTTGAAAGGCAACAGGCAAGGCTCATACACACATCATGAACGAGTGCTTTGCCTCTAAGTTTTTAATTAATTACTATAGATGGAAGTATTCAGAAGTGATTGAATTTATTTAAAATATATTAATATAAGTCGTTTATTGTGGCATCTACATCGCATTACATTCAGGCGCTATTTTTTGTTCCTGTAACCGCTAAAACTTTTACTATAATATCTTTTTTGATACGACCGTTGTTTTTATTTGTATCAAGTTCAAAGTACCCACCCACTCTTAGGAGCAATATTTACTTTCATATTAGCCCTATCCTCTTCACAAAAAGTGCCACCCTGAAAAAACTTTTTCGAATCAGCATCAGATGTATAAATCGTTCTCAGCGGTAACAAACTAAAATTATTTGAATTGTTTTTGGTGAAAGTTGAATTAAGTTTTATATCTTTCGTTTCAAACATTTTAAGCACAAAAATGAACACACAGGAAAAATTCAATAATATGGCGGGACGTAGCTACATACAAACATCATCCGCACACAGATATTTATGCTACAAAAAATGTGAGAAATAAAAAATCAATTTGTGGCAAAATAAAATATTTGGAATGGGAAATGAAATTAATTTGGAAAATGACATCTGAGGTCTGGGCTGTTCTCTTTGTTGTATACAAGTTTGGATGTATGTGTGTCTAGATTTTTAATAATCAAATATAAACGAAAATTGCACCCGAACAGAAGCACAAGTAGAATTACAAAGAAGATTTAATCAAATGTAACAAATTTTCTCAATTGAAAATTATTTTTGGTACTTAATCTATATTCGTTCGCTAATTGAATTTTTATTCCTGTTTTATTTTGTTCCTGCTCTATACACAAAAATAATGACATATGGATGTATGATGAATTCATGTATCTATAGATATTGGGGAGGGAGAGAGCTCACCGAAAAAAAACTGTTTCATATAAAATTGAACCTGTATAACAATTAATAATCCCTGTTTTACATAATCAGAATTATTTTAAAATCATTTGTCAAAAAAGAAATATTTGTGTGTATATTATATCGGTAAATCCTAGTTTATCCCTTTTTTTCTGCCACCGCTGTATACAAAAGTTTTATAGTTTCGTATATACGATTACAGTGATACATTTCAACTTTTAACACGCAACACCACCCACTTTTTCTATATCTATCCCATTTCCATTTTTTTTTTGCTATATTTTTTATTATCCTGGTTATAATATTCACATCAGTTAACTTACACAATGTCCTTTTATTTTTACATACACACACACACACATATTTTCCCGTTTGATGATGACATTCGAGAATATTAAAATAGATGAGATAAAAAGCGACCGGATAAAAACGGTCACATTTGGTTAAGTGAGTACCCTTGGTGCTTCTCTATATAATAATAAATATAGATCAAAATTACTGTAAAAATAGGGAGAAAAATAAATCCGGTGATCGCACCCAAGGGAATGATAGGTTATACCATATCCTAACCGCTATAGTTTAGTTCCTTTATCTATCCATCATACACGTATATAAATATTATAATTCTACAGAGTAACTTTGTTGGTATAAACATAATTTTATGGTGCTATTGTTTACCAACCTTGTTGGTTCCGATAAAATCACATCAAGTGTCTCGATATAACAAGCTTAATGATATCGATAGAGGGATTTTTCATGATAAAATTATTTTATCCTTATGTTATATTTCACGATTAATTTTCAATTTTGCAGGAACCCCTTTTTGTGGATATATTTACCCGATTCAAAATTGTAATATTTTTTGGTTTGATCCTTTTTTCAATCAAAATATTTTTGGAAAATAGTGCAGAAGAAAATTAAAACCTCTTCACATAATTCAACATGCACTCACGTTCATTGTGTATAAGAAAAGGATGATTTTAGATTTTTGTAATTGAAATAAAATTGGAAGATGAATTCGAATGTACTTGCATTGTGTACCGGTTTAAGAGGATATAATTTACTTATCTTGCTGTTTTATCGCATATGGCGGTATACATTTAAACACTCGAAATTGTTTCACGAAAGGGTGGAAAGATACATATGTATATTTGACCAAACCGTGTTGATTGATTAATATGTCCTCAGTAAGGATTTTCTAGTTCATCTCCTACCTGATGATTCGATTTTTGAATTTTTCTTATGGCTCTTAACCATTAAGTACTTTTGTTAATTTGTTTTTAGAATATGCGGCTTACGTTATTTTTTTCTGATTGGAAAACTGCCTTGTTTCTATTGCGATCCTTATTTATTCGAATGAAACATTAAGTCGCTTTACTCTTATTCTACCACCTATGTTTTTTATGAGTGACACTTTATCGAAAAATGAAAAAGACATAAATAAAAATTTATTCTAGTAGCGTGCGATCTCAATATAGAAAGCAAAATTGAAAAGCGAAACAGCAAGCAATTTTATTTTAGGAAAAAGAGATCCACCTCTCCATGTAGATCTTCATTTCTTATATGCATTAACTGTTCCACGTAGAACTTTGCTTTGGAGTGACTGAAGATGATATTGATTGCTTGCTTTGACTTATGACTTTCCGAGTCGCTCAATCATTTCAATGTTATACAGCTGGTCGTCTGACTTTACTTTTCCCTTTTGAATTTCATTCCAGAGACGATCTTATTATGTCATTTAACTTATTTAGGGTGTGGCCAACCCATCTCCATTTGCGATTTCTTATTTCGATCTCACTGACCGATTGATTTGTTTGCCCAAATAGATCATCATTTGTTACTTTGTTCGGCCAAAAAACCTCGGTATTCTCCTAAGATATTTATTTACAAACACCTGTGCTTATTGTAGATCTTCCAGGTCTCGCAACTGTACATTATCACTAATTTCACACACGAATTGGACATTCTTAGCTTGGTGTTGTAGGATAGAGAAACTTTAAGAGGGCTTACTCCAACTTTCGGTCGTAATATTCGTCCCAACAAATAGGCTGTGTATGATAGTGAATAAATTTGACTCATAATGTTCCTGTATCTGTGAGATAACGCACCGGTTGAAGTATCGAAAATATCGCAGGCGTAAGAGTTTCAGTTCAAAATGTGTCAAATCAGTTGATTCCACGCCGTTTACAGGAATAGGAAGTCTCTCAAAACACATTATGGCGAATTTTGCGTACAAATCTAGGCTTACACCATTACAAGATCAAATTAACTCAAGAAATAGTCTCTAGGTCATTTGATTTTGGCCGATTTGAATTTTTCCGATTGAGCTCCACTAAAGTCTGAAGAAAATCCTGAATTTCAACGAACAATCTTTTCAGCGATGAAGCTCATTTTTGGCTTAACGGCTTTGCAAATAAACAAAATTTGGGTTATTTGACAGCTACAAACCCATCTCCAACCCCATGATCGCCATGTTATGGTCAATGGAATTCGCTATCGTGTAATATTGGAAGACTATTTTTGGCAAGAATTGGATGGATTTGACATCAGTAATATGTGGTTCTAACAGGATGATGGCGCACAGCTGGTCAAACAATTGATCGATCCGGTCAAATGGCTACCTCGCTCGCCGCTAACGGGATTACGTTAAGTCGTTGGTGTATGCCAACTAGCCAACAACGTTAGAGGAGATCAGAGCAAAATATCGATAATAATTTCGATATAATTTCGTTGAATTCTTAGCACAATTTTTCGGGTCTTAAAGGAATATTAAGTGGAATTTGAAGCGGATTATTGTCATGGGGGCCTAATTTATTTGAAACAATTTCAATTGCAATAATAATATGTAATTGGAACATTAGGAACCACGTCGTTGCTCCCATGTTCCAAATTATATAAAAACACGATTATTATTGAGAAAATTTTGATGATTAAGGAATCGTCTGATATCAATCCTTCGGGAAAAACTATTAAAAACATTATTTCGGTAATTACGTGAGTTTTGATGTCATCTCAAAAAACTAGCTGGTGATTTTTGACCAAGATCAGAATATTTTGTAAAGTTTATATGACATTTACGAAAAACGATTAAAATAAAAAGATTGTAAATTAAATTACAAAAAAATTTAGTTCAGATCATATTTTAAATTTTTGCCGGACATGACGAGATGGACATTGGCAAAAAAAAAAATTGTCTCACTAAAATTTGGCGTCGCTACAGACGGCTTGCTTGACTATTCGGAATAAAACTTCATACTTAAGCTTTACCTATAAATTGTCAGATCCATCTGAAATATGGCGTACACCTGTGTACTGGAAGTTACAGCTTTTTAAATTTTCGCATTAAAGAATAAATTTTTAACAAGAGTTTGAATATGTTACAAAAATGGAAAGTTTACTTAACTATAATACAGTTCCGATACAGAAATCAATAAACACAATGGTTAAAGATAGGAAAAATACCGGTAATGTGGATGAAAAATCTAGGAAAATTTTAACCAAATATAGTTCGGTGATCCCAAAATTACATGGATCACTTCGAAATTACATGGAATCCACAAACCTGGTTTTCCATATATGTAGACCAATTTAGTTCAATTAATGGTTCAACATATAGTTTATCGTCTTTCTTGGGTAATGTTTTAAAATTTAGTGTTGGTAATACTAGTTCTAAATTCGGAAGATTTTAAACAAAAAATTAAAATGTTTTGCTTCCACAAAATTACCTTTTAGTGCCATTGGATGTTACGTCTTTGTTCACTAATGTTGATAATAGACGTGTTACCAACATTTTTAAAAATAACTGCAGGAGTATTAAACAAAATTGAAAAACTAAATTAACTAAAATTCAATTTGCCGAAAGGCATTGCAAATAGTTTTGAATAATTCTGATTTTTCTGAAAATTTACTGTTGAAAAAGAAATTGACCACAAAATTTCAGTTTTAGATATTGTTGTGTTTGTTAATTAAAGGTAAACACACACTTATTTATTTTCTTAATAATTATTACTTTATTTATAAGGATATTGATAATGCATAACCTCACTCGGTTACACTCAAGAACGAAGTGCCCTGACGTGGTGACCATGACACCTCATGTGTGTTAACTATATACTAGGTTGCACCATGTTATTGATAGTTGGTTTATTCAGGGTTGCAACACATTCCCCTAATAAAATAGATATGGCTCAAAGTACCGAGGAGTGCGATGGTCCTGTGCAGACCGTCGTATCTCAGCTGGAACTGATGAAGCTTATTGTCCATCGATTGGAACTGATGAGTTTTGCTGTTGGTGTTTTGGAGGTACTTCAAAATCATCCAGTAAAATGTGGTACTATATCCTGTGCTGGTGAGAATTGTTGATGTGATGATCTTGCCATTAATTGGTTTGCATGTGTCTTGATAATTTTATTTCCATAATTAAGAATAACCTTATACATTACGTGTCCTATTTTAGAATGGACTTTTCCGTGAACCCATTCAAAGTTATTGTTGTTGTAAACCTTGGCTTGCACCAAATCTCCAACTTTGTAATGCCTTGGTTTAGTGCCGTGCTTTATGTTATACTGCTCATTCATCGAATTATTCCGATGATCTGCTACGTGATGTTGTTGATTTGGCAGTAGTAGATCCATTTTTGTTTTGATTTTTCGTCCGAACATAATCTTCGCTGGAGACAATCCAGAAGGTGTATTTGGATTTGGTGTAGTACGGTAATTTGACAGGAAAATTTGTAACGTTTCCTCTATCGGATCTCTTACCCCTTGAATTTTCTTCAACGTCCTTTTCAGCGTATCAACGAACCTCTCCACTTATCCATTTGATTGCGGATGATATGGGGCACAATACAGCCATACAGATGCTTTATTCCGTTTCGCTCACACATTACTTGAAATTTTGCGGAAACGAGCTTTGTTCCGTTGTCTGAGGCGATAAGCTGTAGTGGTCCAAAACGAGCCAAACTTTCTTCGATTATAACTACCGTTTTGGTCGCAGTGATGGTCGTTGTAATAAATATTTACGGCCATTTCGAATATGCGTCAACAATGATCAAAAAATACAATCGGTTGATTGGACCGGCATAATCAATATGAATGCGCTGCCATGGACCATCAGGTATTGGCTCTGATTCCAATGATAAATTTTGTAGGCGTTTTTGCGACATTTGTGCACTGATTACATCCCCTGACCAAATCAGCAATATTTTCGTCGATTCCAGGCCAATATATATAACTGCGTGCAATGGACTTCATGCGCTCTATGCCTTGATGTGCTTTATGCAGTTGGTGTAATACTTTTCGTTGATACATACGTGGAATTACAATTCTATCCCCGAACGTCAGGGAATTGCCGACAATCGATAATGATTGTGATCGTTTGAAAAATGCTTTGAAATCCGCATTGGTAATCGCTTCGGAAATTGGCCATTTAGAATTGACGTAACTGATAACTGATTGCAGTATTTCACATTGTCGAGTTGCACTGATTATCATTGAATGTGTGATTGGTAAATGTGTGACTATCTACCTGTGAATTTCGCAGATCATCCTCTAACTGAAGCGATGGTATTACATAGTCCTCATCCTGTTTCACTTGTGTACCTATTAGACGTGAAAGGATATCTGCATATCCAAATTTATCCGTTGCGACGTACTCAATTTTGAAATCATATACAGGAGTAATGTACCCGCCCACCTTTGAAGTCTATTCGCAGTGTAGACAGGAATTCCCTTCCTTTCCAGGAGGAATTCCCTGAGGCTAATACCTCTTTCTCGATCTTTCCATACCCTATCTCGGCCTTTGTTAGCGATCGAGAAGTATGGCTAACTGCTTTTACCGACCTATTCTCACACCGGTGATATATACAAGCACCGATTCCGCTCTGATATGCATCCGCCGCTACAATTATCAGTTGATTTGGGTCATAATGCGGGTAAGTATGAGATCAGATTTAAGTATCTGTTTGAACCGCTCGAATGATTTCTGACAATCAGCCGGCCAGTCCCATTTAGCATTCTTTTTTAAATAAGGCATCCAATGGGCATCTTAACTGATGCGTATCCTTGATAAGTTTGCTGTAATAATTAATAGCTCCCATATATGACTGCAACGTTTGAATGTCATGAAGTGGAGGCATGTGTGTGATTGCTTCCACTTTCGCTGGATCTGGTCTCGTTCCATTTTTGTCGATTATTCGACCCAAGTACTAAATGGATTTCATAAAAAAATTACATTTTCCGATTTTGATGTTGAATCCAAAATCCTTTATACGCTGAAGTGTTTGGTAAAATCGGTTTTCATGCTCTGTTTCCGCTCTACCACAGACGATCAAATCGTCCATATACGAAGCTACCTCTTCTAGGCCTTCTACCATAGTACTCATAATTTGCTGAAACGCGCCTGGTGCAGCTTTAACACCTGGTGGTAGTCGAATTGGAATAATCCGCGATGTGTATTGATTGTAAGCAATTGCCGTGACTTTTCATCGACTTCTACTTGGAGGAACGCATCACACAAATCTATTTGACTAAAGACTGGACCGTTTGCTAGTTTTGAAAAAAATGTCATTGGGTAGTGGCAATGAAAATTTATGAGGCTCAAGTGCGTCATTTAGACCTGTTGAATATTGTGCACAAATTCGAATCTGCCCATTGCTCTTTTTCACACAAACTATTGGTGCGGCCCATTCGGAGAAATCCACTGGTGTAATGAAACCCATTTGTTGGGGACGATGCAGTTCATCGTTTATTTCTGTTAATGCCGCGTACGCCACTGGTCGTTTTGCTTTAAATACTGACTTATGTTTTCGTGCACCGTCCGAGAGTATCTTTGAACACATCCGGAAATAAAGAAACTAGTGTTGATATCAGCTATTGCTTATCTGGATTACCGCTGCCGATGGAAGAAACGTTGCATATTGATCTTAATGGCACATCCCAGATATTGAATTTATCAATCCAATCTATTCCGAACAGATTTAGATCGCAATCACCTGATACAAAACATTTCCCCGTAATTGTATAGTCACATAATCCCATTTCACATTGGAATTTTAATAACAATTTAAGCTGTTGCCCAGATGCACTTGTTGCTGATTGATTTGTCTCTGTCAATGTGGACTCACCAATTTCTTGCCAAGTTGATTTAGAAATAATGGTGATGTCTGATGCTGTGTCCAGTTGCAAGTTGACTGGGACATTATTGATTCTCAGAAGTTTTTGTTTTGACCCTTTGTGCTTGCTTGTTTTCTGTATGGGGTACTACGACAACCGCTATAACCCTCTTTGCGCCCCACCTGCTTGCATTCCCGGCATTGGTGTTGTTTGTACGAGCATTTGGCTGTAAAATGCATACCACCGCATTTCCAACATTGTTTACTGGACTTACTGGGTGCTGATTGGTGTTTGTTCGTGTCATGATTCGGATTGGGCTTATTTTTATATTGATTGTAGACGGGTTTCCTCTGGCCTGTCCCTGCTCTATTATATTGACTGTCAAAATGGATATTTAATTTTGCACCTGAGTACCTGGCGCTAACTACTGATGACTGTTGATAAGAATGATTGTCCTGGTTTTCAATCATTTTTGTATCATTTTTGAGGTTAATTAATTGCCGGGCTTCTGTTATTAATTTCTCCAGTGACATTGTTTTGTCTGCATCGATCCTGTAACGTGCCTCAATGTTCGGCCAACACGATTTAAATCGGGTAGGCTCACTGATCTATATACATGGATACGACTTGACAAAAACTATATGGTAGTGAAAAAATAGTTCTACGTTTGTGACAGAGACAGAAAAATTTCTTTTTTTCTTAAATTCCGAATTTTCGAAAATCAAATAATGTAAACAGAAAACTGGTTCCTATGAGTTTTTGACGTTCGAAGTTTTGACGACACGAACTCTTTTTTTTATTCGAAATATTTGCAGGTGTGCATTTGAAATATCAAGGGAAATCGCAAAAAGAAATTTGCATACAAAAACGATACCACATGAATTTAATGAATAAAATGTGATTTATAATTTAAATCATGTGATTATTATTATTTGTTCATTGACTATAATAATAAAAAACCAATTTCAGAAATTTTCGAAATTAAATCTATCCTCGATACGGTCCTATCTTTCGGAAATATTTTTTTAAAGCAAGAGGTGTATATAAACGAGCGATATGACTATAAAAAAAAGTGCTCCCATTTTTTGCAGTTGTTTTATATGGTTTCTGACATTCATGTCGTATCCATGTAATATAGATCAGTGGGTAGGCTACAGTGGTCTGTAGGGGGGTTCTTCGCCGACATTTTTTTATAAGAGACACCAAACGAATATCGTGTTGAATAATATTGAATTCAAATGATCCTTGCACCGACAAATTCATCACCAACAAAATTAACACCAATTATCTCATGATTTATATTTTATATATTTTCACAATAAAATGTTCGGTACATAATGTTTAAATTTTTTTTTTAAGAAAATGGAAATTGAATCGTTTTGTTTTTATTAAAAACTAGCTGACCCGGCGAACTTCGTACCGCCTCAAAATCAATAAATGTTGTTTATAGTTATTATAGCTTAATTAAATTGAGTTTTTTATTAAGATAAAATGAATTTCTCTCTCTCTCTCTCTGGCACTATATCCCATCAAGGGATTTGGCCGCCTCAAATGAGGTTTCATAGTCATATTTTCATTTCGGATAATGAGTGATTAATTCATTGATGCTAAACCAGCCGTGCAATTTTTTCCTTGTCACTACCGAGAATCGAACCCGAGACCTCCGGGACGGATAAAATGAATACTCCAATTTAATTAAAGTCAATCAAAATGAAATATATTTTAATTACATTGAAATGAATGTAACTCACATGCAGCAAGGCTTTCGTTTTATTGAATTGATTCGAAATGATTTGCGTAGCATTGTTGCACTACTTTCTTTTAAAGTATTTCCTGAGTGTGTTGCAATAGGGTCGATTCCCTTCAGTAAAGCATCCTGTGATATACGACATTTTTTGTTTTGTTGTCAGGTGTGAGAACGAATAAAGCGGGTGATTTGCTGACACGTGAACATGCTACGTACAATTGGCCGTGAGAGAAACATTCATTTTCTAGATTCAGGCCACAAACACTCAAGAATTGGCCTTGTTATTTGTTGATCTTCATGGCGAATGCAAGACGAATCGGAAATTAAATTCGTTTAAATTTCGAATGACATATCGGTTGGGATGATCAGAATTCTCGGAATGAGAATTTCCTCACCTTTGAACTTTCCTTGAGTTTTCTCAAAACCAATCGCGTTCCGTTACATAGTTTTGGTTGATTCAGGTTTCGTAGCATGATGATTACCGCACCAACTTTCAGTTGTAAATTGAGCCGTGGCAAGCCAGCCAGATCCAATGAGTTTAAAAATTCAGTTGGACAGTTGGTTGATTCGTCTTTGTTTGTTACACAGTCGATAGATTTGAAGGAATGAAGTGCACCGACGATTAGATTTAATTGTGAAATTTAAATGATCCACATCTTTGTTCTATGCCGCAAGAATTACTCGTTCACTCACCCAATTGTGATTTTTGTGGTTAGTAATATTGTTCGGGAACACTTTGTTGATGAGCTCGTCGTTCGTTGAGACAAAATTGCAAAAGTTCTGAGGAAACGAAATCAATCCGTTCGATTTGTCGACCGGAACACTCCCATTACCGATAGTCAACAATTGCTTGGAGAAATCTTCGGCAGATGGTTCGTTTAACCACAGACAATCAAATTACATTTTTCCTTCGAGCTAAAAAATGAAAACAAAATATATTTCTGATAATTCCAATGTCATCGTTGTATCTGTGATTTTTCGTAAAACTGCATATGCGTATACGCAAAAAGACAAAATATTTTTGGTTGTTTGCGGCTATTTACAGAAAATGAACTCGCAGTTTAAATTTTTACGTTTTCGTAGAATGAAATATCTCTTTTAGGTTGTCTCTGGTTTAACAATGCAACTCGCATGTTTGTTTAATAGCTGAAGTTTCATCACTTAGCGCCACGCAGAGTCGATGATTTGAGGCAAGCGTTTATTTCATCGACAGCTGTCGATCTTGGAATCACTGGTATTTTTTGACGGAAATCACCGGACAGTAGAATCATTGCGCCTCCCAAACATCTTGAGTTATTGAATAGATCTTTCATAGTTCGATTGAGTGCTTCTAATGCGCATTTGTGCGGCATTGAACTTTCATAATAGATGATGATTTTACTTGCTACCAAAACTTTTGACATTGCTGAGTGTTTCGCAAGGTTGCAAGTCGGATTTTCAGGCGATTGGAGATTTAACGACAATTTCAACGCTGAGCAACTGCCACAACAATATCGAATCTCGCACAAACAGTGGCCAAAGTCAAAGATATGAGGAATGCTTTCTCAGTTCCACCGGGCGCATCGAAGAAAAATAAAAATATCCATCATGAATTTTATAGCTAAGTAGATAAAAAAAAAAATTGGATAAAAAATAAAACACAAATTTGCATGCAGCCTCCAGTCAGATTCGAATCCAGTACTTCACGGCCCATAAGCGTCGAAGCTTTAACCTCTGCACCATTTGTCACATTGAAACTACACCTAGTAAATTCATATAAAAAATGTTTTTTTATTAGATTGTTGGGATTTTTCTTTTGAGTTTTTCCGATTTTTTTTTTCCTAAACCACCACTGTATTGAGGTGAACAAAATCAAAAAAAATCATCGAAATAAGTAAATCCATTCTCTAGATATCATCATAAAAGCCATTCAATACAAAATGTATGAGAAAATGAATTTTCTTGATAAATTTTTGTTGTTGTGGATTTTTTCCAATGTTTTAATAGTTATTATGCTATTCGGAACGGAGTCAAATCCAACAAAAGAAAGATCATAAAATCGGTCCAGCCGTTCTTCAGTTATAAATGGTGTAACTAACCCGACTTTGTTTTATATATATAGATAAGTAGATGAAATAAAAAAAAAATTGGATAAAAAATAAAATGGTAAATGTGCATGCAGCCTCCAGTCGGATTCGTATCCAGTACCTTGCGGTCCAAGCGCCGAAGCTTTAACCACTGCACCACTCGTCACATACAAACTACACCTACAAAATTCATATAAAAAAATGTTTTTTTATTAGATTTTTGGGACATCCCTTTTGAGTTTTTCCGACTTTTCTTTTTTCCTAAACCACCACTGTATTGAGACGAACAAAATAAAAAAAAACAAAATGAACTAAATGTATGAGAAAATGAATTTTCTTGATAAATTTTTATTTGGTGAATTTTTCCGATGTTTTAATAGTTATTATGCTATTCGGAACGGAGTCAAATCCAACAAAACAAAAATCATAAAAATCGGTCCAGCCGTTCTTGAGTTATAAATGGTGTAACTAACACGACTTTGTTTTATTTATATAGATGATATATTTATATGGGTATGTAATAAAAGCAACCGTTTTTATAAGAAAATATATGTTAATGAAAAACTCACCAGTAGGTCTCCGACGAGCGCTCGTTGTCTCCTACGGCTAGATTATACACTCAGAAAAATAAAATTTTGTTTTAGAATGTTTTCATTACGAAATCGAAGTGTTTTCAATGTCATTTTTTACCCAAGATCATTTCAATGTCCTTTCTACCTCGAAGCAAATTTCAATTCGACACGATCTGATCTGAAATAATTTAGCCATAATAAATGTTTTATTAGCGGCTTCGTAAATTCTGATTTAAAATACATAACTGCAGTATTAATCATTTTAAAAGTTATTAAAGAACTTTTTAAATTTTGTTTTTCCATTAAAAAATGCCTAAAACGACATTAAAAACCGTTTGAATAACAGTATCATGAACTTCGAATTAAAAAATAATCATGCCAAAATAACATTACAAATCCACTGAATCAACATTTAGGAATTTTGTTTTATGATGAGAATATGGTGAAATGGCATTTTGAAAGTCGTCGAATGAGAAGTATTACGAATTTCATTTTAACATTTTACACCTCTTTATTAGAATATATCCTATTAATTTCGAATTAATTCTCTATAACAAAATTCAAATATGTTTATTTTAATTCATTATGTTTATTTTAATTCAAAAATTCAAATTTAATTTTTTTAAATTTTACACATTATTTTACATTATATTTTGGTTATTCTCAAAATTTTTCGCCCATTATTTAAGATATGTATATTAATAGGAGGCTCATAAAAACTTGATATTTCTTGAATTTGAAAACTGGCGCATGGCTCATTTATGAGATATGATAAGGTTTGTGCATTATACTCTAAATTTGTGTACATTTTACAAACCACAAAACAAATATTTGTTTTCAGAAATATGTCAAAAATTTCAAATACTACTAAATCATCAGTATATTCATATAAAAAATAACCTTTTTTGTAATTTGAACCTCTAAAGATAACTGATTTACTAAATCTATACTCAACTAAATTCGAATCTAATATGTGTTTATAGTATTGTAAATTTGGACTGTAATAATTATTAAAAGTACTATCAATTAATTCATAATGGAAAAAACTATTTGTGTGAACTCGAAATGAAAAACTAAGTGACGCTTTGGTTGCCAAAGTTAAGGGAATGTTAACTCGAGACTTAATATTATAAGCGTATTTTTTATGTATCTGATGTTCCGATTCTAGTCGGAATGCCCATAAATATCTAAGTGGACCACATTTTCTTATAATGTTAGGATAATGGACAAGATTATGATATTTTGGTTTCAATGGCTCTTGAAATAAAGTGATATAGTTATAGTTATGTTTCTGAATTATGTTCTCTAAATATTTTAATGTACCATCGCTAAATGAACGTAATAACATGATATCGATCATTTCGATCGATGTCAATAAAAATTTATATACTAAATCCTCACGCGGTACTAATTCATCAAGGATTATGGGCAGTAGAAGATATAAGGTTTTCATTTCTGCAGCTGTGTATTTGAAATTAGCATTTTGCAAATAAATCTCTTCGATTGGACCACAAATGTTACTAATTTGTAAATCGCCGTACTGAAACATTTGTTTTCTGTAATTGAACACTTCCAGAGAAAAATATTTTTTCTGTTGTATAAAAACGTACAATACTTTTGCAAGATTGTATTTACATACACCCAAAAATAGATCATGCATGATGTCACAGCAAACATTGTCAGTAACATGATAGTTACTTAGAATGTTAAATACACAGTTTTCCTTTACGCCAGTGCTTTTCATGTTATTCGTTTTTAAATCATTGTTATAATTTTCTTTGGTTCTTAAGAATCTCACAACTTCCCTTGTATCATTTTTAGTTTGCGTTCTATTGCTTACAAATTCTACAGAAGTGTGTCGCGCTAAATGATCCAGCAAATCCTAAAACATTATTAAGCCCAAGATTGTCCCCTAGTATTTGCCCTAATACAAAATATACTGTTTGAGTTCTGTCCTCCGTTTTAATTTCTATCCCATTGGTTTCTATTGATTTTAAATCCGTAATTAACTTATTAAGCGACATTGTATTTCCGAACTCTTTTATGTCATGTGATTTAAAAAATCCAGCTACAAATATATTTGATAATTTTGACAATTGAAATTCCGGAATTAGAGGGAAAAAGTAATAAATTCCACAAATTGCATGAGTTCCAGCATGTGCACTTATTGGACAATTAATTTCAAAATCATCAAAAAACAGAAAGTAAGGAATTACTATTTTATCGTGATAAGATGATTTAATTTTCGTCCAATTACTTCCATTTACAAAATTTTTAATTTTGGTGCAGGACTCGAGAAGTGCTATGTTCGCAATGGTTTCTTTCAGGATGTTATTGCATTCGAAATATTTTTTTATTTGAAAATGTATATCTAAAATGTATCCTTCCACTTTATTAGAGGATAAAACTGGGTCACTATTTAAAACAATTTCAGCGAGTTCATTATTTATGAGACATAATTTTGGAGGTGCATAAATATTAATGTCTTTAATGTATTTAAAGAATAAGTACTCGTTTTTTATATTTGAAAATGGATTTTCTAATAAGGTTTTAATAGAAAGAAGTTGTTGCTTTTGATGTTCATCTTCAGTATTTTGTAATAGAAGTTTAAGATGATCGGATATTGGAATAGTTAAAAATTCAGTTACTAGATCTTGTATTTCAAATACTAATTTTCTAGTTATGTTTGGCCGTTCGTGCAAATGAAGTGACAGAGATAATAATGAATTTTGGACATAATTTAAATCAACCAAGTAAAGTTGTGGTTTAGATGGAGTATCGTTTCTAACAATTTCATGATTTAAATTACATTCACCACTACTAGACTGACTCAATACTTCAGATACAACATTTGTTGAACTTATATTTGTCTGAATATCGTAATATGCACTGGGCTTTTGATGAATTTTTAAATGTCTCGAGAATTTATAAATATTTTGAAATTTTTGGCTGCAGTTATGATGTTTACATTGAAATTCGAAAATTGGTGGAACTTTATGATCATGTTGTAAATGTTTAATTAAATTTTGGCTATTCAGGAATATTTCTATGCATAAATGACAATGGTACATTACTATTCTATTGCTCGTAACGTGTTTACTATATTTGTAATTTTTGTATTGTTTGATGAGAAACCATAGAAATACTCCTGTAAAAATAGCCAAACGTTTTTACTAATGGGCGAAAAATTTAAGTTTAGTACATACGATAATTTAATGATACAGCTAATACACCGTTTAAAAGTTCCACATTTATATTGTACGCCATCTAGATAAATGTAAAAATGGTCCAATTCAGTTTGTGAGGCACCGATAACTATTATCCTTGGTTGTAGATTATTTCCGGCAACCTTATTTCGCTCCTCTATAGATTTAACTTGATTTTTTAAATCGTTTTTGTTTTTTATATGTAAACAAAAGTCTTCCTGGCCGTCTAAAATTGTAGGTTTTATGTTCATTTTTTGTCTTGATGGTTGCAATATAGCGTGCATCAAAATAACCGCTAAATAATCTCTAGTATCTAAGTAAAAAATATAATAAATTAAACACAAGTTAGATAATAAATTATAAATAACATACTTTCGCTTAAATTAACATTTGTCTTGAGAATAGTAAGTAAGTCTTTGTTCATCCTATCCTTAGTCTCTACGTCATACAATTTAATACTTTTGTTCACAAAATCAGAAAAATTATTCAATAAACCATCGTTTTTTTCGGGAAACATTACATGAAAATCTATATCGAACTGAAAGAAATAAAATATTGCACGTGAAATGAATTAGACTGAAATTATTGTTTACTCACCAATTGATCTCCACCTTCATCTTTGTATCTGGGCCATTCTGAAAAAAATCGAGTGATGGTTGAATCCTTAGCTGTTTTAAAATTAGCTATTCTTTTTAATGAAGTTGCTTTCCAATAATCGAGAACTGTCTCCCAAGGCCTTAAGTTAGTTTCTAACCACAATTTCTGTTCATCAAAATTACCTAAATTTTTAGAATGTTATTCAAAATGTTAAAAAGGTATTGTGTTAATTACAAATTTTGTATATATACATACTAATATCTTCAAGGTCTTCAGTGTCCCTTTCCTGCACTTGAGTGTCTTGATGTTTATCCATTTCAAGTTGTCTAAAGCTTTTGGTTTGAAATGCCAGCTTGTTATATCTGTCAAAAAACTTGCCGGTTGGGTTTTTACCCTTGCCTGTTCTAGGCTTGTAGTACATTGTCTAATTCAATTATTAAATTATTATACAATTCTGCAGATTTTGACAAAGTTGAGTTAAGTACTCACCGATAACTCTGTTGGAAAAACCTTTACTATTGATTTGGCAATATTGTCATAATCATGACTATTAAGTCTACGTTTTCGAAGAAGATAATGATCAGTAAGCGCGTGAACCAAATCTTTTCTTCTCTCTGTGCTTAGAAATTGTCGTTTTTTGAAAAATTCCAATACAATTCTACCTTTAATACTTTTATTTAGAATTGTTTGAATATCGTCTGTAATCTCACGATCTAAAATTCTGAAAATAGTATTTTAATAAAATATTAAAGCGACGAAATATTCAAGTAAATCATTACAGTAAAAATTGATTTAGTTCAAATTTTACAATCTACCATCTTTCAAACTTTCTTTCTTAGTTACGAGAAGTTTAGAAAACATTTGAGTTTACCGCAAATTAACATAAACATCAGGCCCTTTCAGGTCGGCCAACCGTTGGTATCATGATAAGTGAAATCAGCGCCAATTTGATATTGGCTGTGATTTTACTCAACATGGTAACCTGAAAGCACCCATTGAAATTTTCTCGACTTCCGAATTAAGTTGATACTTACTCAGACGATACTGTACTAGTCGTCACGGATGGTGATGGGCCGATATTTTCGCGAATCCAGGTTTCAGTTCTAGAATCCATTGACCGAGTTTCTGCGGATGGCGTTGTCATCGGATTTCCCTAAAATATTTTTAAACTAATGAAATATCACGAAAAACAAGTAACGTAAATATATGCTAAACAAACATATTGTAGAAAGCCCATTACACTTTGCAATAATCATTTCATGAAGAAAAACTATTCAAATTTATACTAAAGAAAATAGAAAACACATTAAAATTAAATTTGCAGATACTTACAGTTTCATTTCTCCAATTAATTAGTTTCGTTCTGAATAAAATTTTAGAACCGAACATATCGTGATCCATAAAGAGGTCATTAATATCCCCATACTCCATACACCTTAATACTTCCAAATTTACTTGTTTTGATGCTAGATAATTAAGAATATCTTCAGGAAGTTCCCATGACTCCAACAGTTCTCGCAAGCTATCATCAATATTTTTTATTTCACTAATATTATTTAACACGGTCAGTTTTCCATTTTCATGAAAACAACACACTTTATTAATATCCTGCGTTTGTTGTATAATTACATCTTCAATATTCGAAGCAGAATCTGAATTTAATTGTGGTTGTGGTTCAATGGTTTGTTCGATATTCACAGTAGCACCATTGTTACACTCGTTGAATGACACAACTGAATTTAAATTTAAATGTTCTTCCCGTTCCATTATAATAATAATTATTATAAAATATTCTAGTATGAATTTCCACTTTTTACACTACCACTGTAATTTTAATTTAATTTCCAAAAATTTGCTTATAATATAAATGCACCGAATTACACAACGCATGGGTCCTCTTCTAATTCAAAACTTCTATGAAACATGAAACAACGCGTTTTATAACGGGAACATAAAAAAATGAGATGTGGTTGTTTTAGAATTTTTTAATGTTGTTTCAACATTGCAATACAGAAAAAGGAATATAAAAATGTTAAATTGTAATATACTTTTGTTGAACAGGCGTTTGTAACATGTCATTTTAGCATTCACTGAAACAACTTATTTAAGAGGGTTTTTAATCTTAAATTCGAAGCGTATAAATGTTTATTTGAATTGTATTTTGTAAGTTTATTTCAAAGTTATACAAAATTATAAAATAACAATTTAAAATGATCGTACTGACAGTTTTTCACTCCAAAATAAAATGTTTTCTGTTTAAAACAATCAAACCCACAAACTTTTAAGCAAAATTCGGGTTTTCTTGAATTGTCATTTGATTTTTTGCTGAGTGTACCAAAAAGAAAGGAAAATATTTGCCTATACACGCCCACACTATCACAAAACCACGACGATTCACTTAATTATTATTAAATTAATTTAACTTATCAAATGAAATACTATAATTATAACTTTATCACAGAAGTAAATAGAAATTAATGAAATAAATTAAACTTAAATTAAACAAATAGAAAACATAATTTAACAATCGTTTAACACTTATCACCGCACGAGTCATAAGAAAATCCTTGTACATGTAACGGTATCATTTCGTAGATTCCTATGAGGCGATATACTAGCGTTTTATATGTAAACAGCAGTGTGGTAATTTGGTAATAAGCAATCTGTTGGTATACGATAAATTCGCTCTGCTTACGATTTTTATTTTCTCCACAAGAAAAGAACACTATTTAAAAGAGGCCCTATTGAATTTAAAAGAAATTCCAAGTTATAGATTGCACAACATTAAACTTTGCGATTTTGCTTACCCGCTCCTAGTTACTGAGTATACGTAAGAGTTTTCTCTTCAAAACGTTTCTCAATAGAACTTATCCCAAATCTATTACAAAAGTCGGTTGACCAGGTATTTTGTTCACTAGACAAGTAGACACAGAAATACAAAAAGATAAACACTAATGCTACGCAAACCAAATAATTTACGGTCCTTACCCATAAACGATCAAACAAATTAATATTTTATTTTACCCTGGTTAAGTGTACATCTAGCTGCGGCGGCCGCTCGTTAACTTTTGTCTTACAAATTGAATAAAACCTAGAATTTTTGCTAAGCTATTGTCATTTGCTACGGCACCTATATGTCCGCTTATTTAGTGCAGTTGTGTAAATAGCAATACTGGTTCGATTGCACACATACTTTTGGACCTATTATATCGCGACAATGACCATTTACCTATTTTACCTATTTCATACCGACCACTACAAAAACACATCATCTATGGACCAAAAGAGAATCGAAATAAATAAATGCATACAAATACCAATTAACGCCATATAAATCTAGTCGTAATAATTGTTTATGTACAATATAATCTTGCTCGCAACCGCCAACAACAACAAAAGAAAATTATAAAATTTCGTATAGTAAATACAAATTAAATGAAATGAAAGAGAGGTTGCAAAGAGGGACGGATTACCAAAGAACACAACGGTCACGGGTGATCTTGGAGAATATGAATGTGTTCTCCAAGATTCGGCCCGTAAATCCGAAAGTCCCTCCGAGCAATCTAATTGTGCGTTTGAATTTTGGTGATACAACAAAAGCAATGATGAATGAGTTATCGGTTAAGAGTGAGTTTTTAAAAATGCGAACAAATTATTTTGCACATGTGGAAGTTTATACAGATGCTAGTGTGAGTGGTGAGCGAGTAGGTGTAGGAATTTTTATTCCTTCAATGAGGAAAGAGAAAATGGTAAGAGTGCATGAAAGTATCTGTATAATGAATGCAGAGTTGATTGAAATTATGGAAGGGATCAAGTTGGCAATGGCACAAGGGAGGAGGAAAGTAGTGTTATTCTCCGACTCCCGGAGTGGGATAGAATTGATTAGTAGGAATTATTAAGGGTGGGGGAACTCATGGAAATGTGTATGTGGAAATGTTGTATGAATACCTTCAATCTTGTGGGAGTGAGGTCATTCTTCAATGGATACCTTCACACCTACAAATTGAAGGTAATGAAAGAGCCGATATGTTTGCGAAACGGGGTTGCTTGGTTGAAGGTATAAATGAATATGAATTCATGGATGCAAGAGATGTACTTCGCATGTTTCAGGTGAATCTGTGGAGAAAATGGGAGAGCGAATTTATTGAAAAATGTCAGGTGAAAGGCAAGAAGTACTTTGAGCTGGTTAGTTCTCCTTTGATTCGACCTTTTTTTAAGGAGATCAAAGGAGATACTAGAATGTTACGAACAATGGAACGTGTGAGATTGAATCATGGTAATTGGAAAGAGTGTTTGAAGAAACGCAATTTAATTGAGTGTGAATTATGCGAAAGCTGTTTGGTTGTGGAGGACATCGAACATTTGATTCTGAAATGTTCTTCATTCAATCAGAATAGACAAATGTTCGATGGCCTCTTGAGCGCAAGGAATCTGACTGAATTATTACGAATGGGGATGCAAGTATATAAGAATGTGTATGATTTTATAAGAATGAATCAGATAGAAGTATGAAAGGGGATCGATGCGTGAAAGATGAATAAAAGATTAAAATTAAAAAAAATTAAAATGTATAATTTGAAAATTTTAAAAATTTGTAAAATATAAAAATTTGTAAAATTTGAATTAAAATTGTAAATATTGAAACTGGGCCAAATGGCACCATATTTTGGGGCTAGTGCAAAATAAATAAATAAAAAAAAAAAAAAAAAAAAAATACAAATTAGAAGGCAAAGCTTATGCCACAGCAATGCATCGAATTGTCCATGAACGAGGGAAAATAAGAACTCCAATATACAACTGTAACAGGGCAGATTCATTCTTCGGTCAAATTTGATATGAAGATGAAGCTGAAAGACTAATATTCACTGTTTTCCTATAAGCGGATGTCTTTTGCGTGAAACACACCTAGACATTTTTCAGATTTATCTCTAATCTCGTACATTACATTCCCGATTTTCTTACTGATTATACCAGGAATAAACTGGGCTGCAAACTTCGCACAAAATTTTTTTGCTGCATCGCTTTGAGGGTGTGTGCGTACAAAAACCAACTGGCCTACCTGATATTCAATTGGTCTAGCTCGAAGGTTATAGCGCTTAGTGCTCTTTTCAAAAGCTTTTGCAATATTGAAATTAATCTGGTCATGAATTAACGAGAGCCTAGTCGGTAACGGCAGAAGAGTTTGCCCTTCCGATACATCGCCGAGTTCGCGCAACAACTTTTAATCATTCCCATGATGTAATTTATGGTACCCAAACATTAAGAAGTGTGGTGAGTCCTTTACTGTTTCGTGAACTCCGTTACGTAACGATTTACTCGTTCAGAGGCATTAAATTTTGGCGAGTACAATGCAGTTTTTGTATTATAACCACCGAATTCTGAAAGCAGGTCTTTATATTCCTTGCATCTAAACTGGGTGCCATTATCCGAATGTATAGTTTCGGGAACCCCAAAAATCAAAAATACATCTTTTCGCAGAAAATCCGTTATTTGTTGCGCTGTGCCTTTTGAAAGAGGTTTGAGTAAAACGAATTTGGTGAGGTGGTCTAAGACGATTAATATTATTGTTTTGCCTTGTGAGGAGCGAGGATAACAGGTAAATATAGATGCGCTATCACGGTCTTTCCACAGCGGATAATTGCCCCATAGGTGGTTTCGTAATATGATTAGTTGCTTTCGTTGTTTTACATATTTAACAATCTGTGACATACACTTGTACTTGTTTGGCCATTCCTGGCCAATAATAAAATCTTCGTAGTTTTTCGAGGGTTTTACGAATACCTCCATGTGAGGAGAGTGGTTCATTGTGCTCCTTCTGGATCAATGATATTTGCAAGGCATCAGGAATCCATAATTTCCAGACCGAAATATCTGTCAAGTCCATATTTTTCGTTGGCTCTAAGCGAATGTATATGTGCTTACCATTTACACGAAAAGCTGGATACGTGTTTGGTTTTTCTATAATATTATCACGTAGCAATTTATATTTTGGGTCATGAAACTCTTCAGCATCCAAATTAATTTCTTCTATAAACCTCCCAAAGTTTGTCTCGAATTCACTAAGTGAATCACAATGAATTCGTGAGAGTGTGCCCGGGACTACATTTACGAATGGGGTATTTACCTTTTTGGTGCTCGATTTTAAATTTGTATGCCTGAAGCTTGAGACTCCATCTCGCAAGCCTGCCACTAAGGTCCGTTTGGTTCATTAGCCACTTCAAGCTAGCATGGTCTGTTGTCACCGTAAATTCGTAACCTTCAATGTATACTCTAAACTTTTTAATAGAAAGTATTACCGCCAGGCATTCCAACTCCGTCAAAGAATAATTCTTTTGTGCCTTATTAAGTTTCTGTGACATAAACGCAATTGGACGCTCGTTGTCATCCTGATCTTTTTGGTACAATGCCCCTCCAACACCCTCCGTACTCGCGTCACATCTTATAAAGAACGGCTCTTCAAAACACGGATTTGTGAGTAGTGGAGCCGTGGTTAAGAGCTGCTTCATTTTTTTAATGCTTCCTGTGCTCTATTTGTGCACTCGAATTTGCCTTTTTTAAGACAATCTGAAATAGGTGCTGTAATGTCGGCATAGTTTTCGATGAACCTGCGGTACCAACCACACATTCCTAATATACGTCTCGTTTGTTTCACACTTGATGGTGGAGGTAGATTTATAATTGCCTCTATTTTTGATGGGTCTGGCCTGAGTCCTTCTTCTCCCACTAGATAACCTAAATATTTTATTTCTCGCATAACGAACGTACCTTTTTCGACGTTGATTGTTAGACCGGCTGTCCGTAGTCTGTCTCCGACCAGCTCTAACAACTCAAGGTGCTCCTTCAATGTACCGGTGACGATGAGCAAGTCATCAAGATATACAAATACTTTGTCGTGCAGCTCATGCGGAATAACCTTATGTATCAACCGGGACATTGACTGGGCTGCATTACACAGCCCAAAAGGCATCACCTTGAACTGATAGAGTGGTCGACCCTGTACTGTAAATGCCGTCTTGTCTCTAGCAGACTCCGCAAGTGGAATCTGCCAGAAAGCGTCCTTCAAGTCCAGTCCTGTGATGTACTTTGTCTCGGACAACCGACCCAACAACCCATCGATGAGTGGTAACGGATATGCGTCCTTTTCGGTTACGCTATTTAACTTACGTGCATCTGGGCATAAACGTGATTTGCCATTTGGTTTGCTTACTATGGTGACAGGAGAACTCCATGAACTTTTGCTTTCCTCTATTACACCTAGACTGAGCATTCGGTCTATTTCTTCATAAATTGCTTTTTGACGAACTGGTGAAATCGCGTAATAGCGTTGTCTGATTGGTTTACAACCATTAAGAATTTCTATGTCATGCTCATTTAACTTAGTTTTGCCTAGCCCGTCTTTGGTAAAAGATGGAAATTTGGCAATAATCTTATCCAGTCGAATTTTGTCCGTTTTTGTAAGAGTATGATGAGTTTTGTCTTCCACTTTTTGTTGTGAAATGTTGACCTCAGCAATAGTGGGGATTATTTGAAATTTATGCCAGAAATCTATACCTAAATAAACTGGCGATTGTAGACTCGGAACAATACAAAATTTCAAAGTTTCCGATTTTTGGTGCCATCGGCAGTAGTGATAAATGACCCAAGTTTGTGGTATTTTAAATTTTCCTCTGCTAAAAATTTTAATGAGTCTTTACCCAACACACTTACTGACGCTCCACTGTCGAGCAATCCGTTAAAGGTTTTTGAAACGATTGACACCTCAGCGTACGGTCTAGGATCATTTTTAGAAAGACATTTTATGATTGACGACAAACAGAGTTTAGTCAGCAGGCGCTTTCCTATGAAATAAGCAAGGGTTCGCTTAAATTGGTTTGTTCCTCTAAGACTTCCCCAGATTTCCTCCCGAGTGCGGTTCCCTCGAAACTCTCGCACTCGACTGCACGTTTTTTGCAGCAGCTAGCAGGCATTTTTGACATGAAGGTTTTCGTACGTTTTCGGTGCCACAACCGAAACAGAATATATTTTGTAATTCCTTTGGACACTCTTGGTACCTGTGTCCCAGGTACTTACAGTTCCAACACACTAGAAATGACTTATTACTATTACTAGCGCTACCTTTATTCATCTGAATTGCCTCTATTTCTTCCTCCGCAGCTTCGGTTTCCTCCAGTTTACAATTATACGCGTAGATGGGTTGACTCAAACCTGATTGTTGATCAGCAACTTCGTGTACCATCTGACGACGTTTGGGTACTCCGTCAGAGAAATTTCTCGGATCATAGCCTATTCTGTCCCACATCTTCTTGTAATTTTGACAGACCTGGCGCAGCTGCTCTACTGATTGAATGGTATTGTGAAATGGTAGAGGCACGTTCTTCAATGCGGGAATCATGTTTTGACAGAGTCGGTATATTGGTTTGTCTTCGGTGAGCCGATTATGCAAGCGAGAATTTAATTTTTGGATATTTAAAACGAAATCCGAAAAGGACTCTTTATTAGTCTGGTATCGTCGTAAAATTTGCTCCTGAGTCTCTTCCTCAAAATTACTATAACTGAAAAAGGAACACATTGCATTCTTCATATCGATCCAAGTGGTATTAGGATGGTCTTGCTTGTAAATCCAATACCAATCCTCTGCGGTTTTACTCAGGAAATAGTGAACCAGGCTAGGCAATAGTTGGTGTGAAACCTCATCATTTGATGCCATTTGCTCCGTCAAATGATAGTTTCCATTGTTGATGAATTTTGTACAAGTCAATTGGGACACCCTTCCGAGCAAACATCTCATGTACTGGTGGATTAAAGAAATGATTGTTACCGAAGCTCATCTGATCGATGTTTTGCTCGAAGCCTGAAGCGTTCCCAATTTTCCTGATTATCTTTTGTACCATTGAGATGATTAAATTGAGCTTCTAGGTTATTAGCAGTATTTCGACGTGTTTCAGCTAGCGCAAAGAAATTTGCCACTGATGACTTAAGTCGGGAATGTTCAATTTGTAGCTTTTTTTTAAGGTCCTCGCTTGATGATCCGTGTAACTCTTCTTGGAAAATAGATACCTTACCATCCTGGGATTGGTGTGGATTGCTTGCTTTAGATGCACCAGCGATCGGACTAGAAGCATTAGCAATAGGCGTAGGCTGTTTCTTCTTAGATTATTCAGCTACCTTTATCTTTTGGAGTTCTGTCCATAACTTAATGTGCCAGTTATAGAGCCGTCGGAAACTTGTGTTTAGGTTTTGTAAATCGCTGTTATCGCTACAACTCCTCATCAAACGTTCTAACCTGTCTTTATAATGTATAACTTTTGCAAGCACCATAGTTACAAATTCTAAAGAGGGTGCGACTCCCTTGACTATGTTGGCGATCATCAATTTTTCTTAATTTTATTTTTATATGGTTTTATTATTATTAGTATTCTTATTATTAGCGTTATTAATTATTATGATTATATTATAGATAGATTTTATTATGATTATAAAAGGCACTTTTAATTCATTTGGTTTTATTGCACTGAGCCACTTAATAAGCCAATATAAAAAAATCACCGTTCATATAATTTTGGCTATTGTTGGGTACCATCATTTATACGGCACGTACCATCATTTATACGTGTTGCGATAAACTGCAAAAATTGTATATGTAAATTTGCTTTTTTTTTGTTTTATGGTTATTGGGGTATTTTACGTTTTTTTTTTTTAATGTTTGTAAAATTGCTACATACAGTGATAAATATTCGTATAAGAACAACAATTGATTTTTTATTAAATAATAAAATAAACAGATATTATGTATGATTTTCTTAAACAAAATTGTTTATTTCCTAAACAGTAAAGAATTACGCTAAATTTAATTGGTATTTCAATAAAGTAAAATATTAAGATACTTCTAATATTAATTCAGTTTAAAAAAATACTCCAAATTGCTTAAATATTCGTATAAGAACACTTCAAATTTTTCAAAAAAAACCTACATAATAATAAAGAAAATTATAAATTATTTCGTAAGACGGGCGTCATTGTTTAATGACTTCAAATACGCGCTCGACATGTACGTGAAGTATTTCCTAAAACAAAAAAAAAAATTTAGGAATATTTTTAGGAAAAAATTCACATGTGTGTAAAGAAATGTGAAGTATTTCCGAATTTTCTATAAAATGTTATTCAGAAACTGTAGACTTTTCATCGCTATAGTAAATAATACGTAATAAATTTTAAAAATAAAATTTATTATGTATGTATTTATGTAAATTAATTAAGCAGTAAATAAAAATAAGAATGTGGTGTACAATTATCAAGCAACATATTAGTACAGTTGGCGACATTCGTGTGTATACCCTAAAAACAATATTTTTCGTGTGGATACCACAGACAAACTATTTGTTTCAACTGTACGTATATGTATTTAATCATCAACATTTAGGCGTATATAAGAATAGCAAAAAATCTTAATCAAGATAATGACATTTTGCGATCTGTACAATTGTTATTTCCAAAATAGAAAAGTTAAGCTCGATTTTTAACTTCCACTAGCTTTCAAATATATTTTGTGTCATCCAATAAGTACTAGATTGGCTTAGCATAAATACCTTAAAATTAAAAGTTTTTTTTTCTTATGTTTTTAAACAATATTTCCGTTTTTCTCATTTGTTTTAGTTGCCAAGCCGGAACGGGTCGTTGCATAGTAGATAAAGCACATAGGAATCAATGTCAAGCGTGTCGATTAAAAAAATGTTTACAAATGGGGATGAATAAAGATGGTAAGTCATTAAACTTTAAAAAAAAATAAAAAAAAAAAAGTAACGGTAAAGTTTTATCCAACTTTTGAATAAAATCGTATAAAAACATTTTAAACTTTTACAATATATTTTGATGAGCTTTTTTCCGCCGTTACATAAAACTGTATACAATTTTTATTTTATTATCAAAAGAAAAATCATAAAAAAATGAAAATCAGCGGAAAATAATAAAAGCTCATCGAAGTAAATAACTTTTAAAATTTTAATTTGATTTAATTTTTATCTTTTATTATAAAGTTTGTTGTGTATAGTTTTTCATCGTTCTTATTTCTTCCATTTGCCTTGATGTTTTTTCGTTGTTGCGGATGCTGATTATATGATGATGACGGGATGTACACGATTATATGAAGTACCTTCCTTTGTTGTGTATACATACAAAACCTTGTTTTTATATACTCTAATCGGAAACAGGAATAAAACACGTGTGTCAACCAACCCAACCCTTTCAATTATGGTTTATGTTGTTGCATTTTTTTTTCTCGGGGAAAATCAATTTAGGCGTAAATTTTCATATTGATCTCACACTGTGATACGGTTTCGTATACTTTATATTACATAAGCATATAAGTTTGCCAACAACGTGATAATTATGCGATCATTAGTATCTAGCTCGATTGTGTATCTGAATACGTGTACATAAATATGTATGCCTGGCAGGTTTGCCTCATAAAAATGACACACGACTTTTTTTAATCCTCCCAATCGTATTCAAATATTTGATTTTTATTTAAGTCAAAAAAGACAACACAACAACAAAAACAATGAACGGGAGTCTCCCTAATTTTTATTTTGTATACATTTCGTTTGTAGTAAAAAAGATTTTTTTTTGTTACTTTTCCAGGAGAATGGAAAATATTAAGCATTAAAGGAAAATCTGTCAAATGCATAAATTTAACTTCTTATGTAAATTTTGTTGTTGTATTGTTTTTAATTTTTATAAGACGGAAAATTTAATTGGATTGTTTTGCTTTAGAATTTTTTTTTGTAGCACAACGAAAAAAAACTTTATTTTTATTTGGGGAATTTGTTGTTTGAGTAATTGGATTTGTTTTGATACCTTTTGCCAGTTTGATTGTTCTAATATGTAGAAAAAAGCGATTCTATTTCTTTGATTTTGAATCGGTAGGTAAAAGGTGCCGAATTGATTGGTGTTATTGATTATAATTTGGGGAATTGGGGATGTGATTTACAAAAGGCACGGGTTACTTTAAATTCGTTATAAAGGGTTCATGTCAAATATTGAAAATTTGATATGCTCAGAGAGAGGTGGTTTTTAAATTATGCGAGGTCATATGTCTGTAGTGGACAGAACAAATTTTTTAACATAATTTTAATTCCGTATTAAATTTTAATTGTAAATCCACTTACACTTGTATTGTATTTGGGAGCAACCCAAAATCGCTTTTTTCAAAATATACGATATAATTAGAATCCTCTAATGTTGGTAATAAATGTGTGGAATTAAGGGATTAGAGGTATGATTATGCACATAACTGGAAATCCACGTGAGGCAGACCAATTTTTTAATTAATTAAAAATATCGAGATTCTCATACTTCAAGAGACACAAATAAACAGTGTTAAAACAACTATGGAAGTGCCCATTGTCATTATTGCTAGGCAAGTTTAGTACAATTTATCTCGACGTTTTGAAGGTCCCTAATTTCAAAAATACAAACAAAAGTTTGCCTGTTCCTCCGGATGGATGGATTTTATGTATCGATTATTTCTCAAGAACGACTTATGCGATTTCTGTTATTTTTATTTCGGAGAATTGAAAAGCTTTTGGGATCTTTACCTTAAGATGGTTTGTTACCTGGCATAGAAAATCTACTAAACTACCACCCAATATTGTTTTACAATTTGCCCTTATAATCGGGTAGTATATCGTCAGACAACAATTTCGATACAACTTTAGTTCATAAATTGACCGCTTGGGTGCTTTTATAGAATATATACTTGTATTTTGGTGAACACTTGTTAAAATTTGTTCAAAAAAGTATTGATAAGGTACTGAAGCCAAGCCTGAAAGACGCGATCAAACCATTGAGTGAGATGGAAGTTTGTAGATAATTCTTTATTGACTTATCTTGACAAATTACTAAACATTATATTAAGAGTAACTGGAATATTTATTATTTGAAACAAGATTCCATATTTGTAAAAAATGGCTATTATGGAGGTTTGATGGTGTGGGTAACTGCAGCAGGGAAACTTTCGAATTTCAAAATGAAACTTGGCATACCGATTAAGCCCAATTTGTGCTAGTTAGTGCTCACCGGAAAAAATTAGTGCTAGTCCAGGAGATGAAAAAACGGGAAAATAAAATTTAAATTTCGCCTGAAAGACGAAAAAAATAGAAACCCAATTTCTAGAAAAAAACAGAAATAATTTAAGCCTAATTTTAATACTTCACAAAAGCGGCTTCATTGTGCTTATCATAGAAATATGATTTTTATAAATTTTCATTAATAAATTGATTAAAATTAAAAAACTTACTATGAAATTAAAGAATAAGCATTTCATATAGCCTATTCCTGTCACGCATGTTCATTGCTGCACGAAAAATATAGAGGCTGAATTTGTGCTAATCCAGAATTGGCCCAATTCTGTTGAAAAACAAAGACCGTTGAATGAAAAACTTTCTGATAAAAAATGTTCTACAAACCAATGAAGTTGGCACTTATGTTTGAATATTCCTATCAAGTATTCCTATCAAGTAAGCACAAATTTAGTCGGTGGAGCCACTTTTGTGAAGTTTTAAAGTTAGGCTTAAATTATTTCTGGTTTTTTCTAGAAATTGGGTTTTTAGTTTTTTCGTCTTTCAGGCGAAATTTAAATTTTCTTTTCCCGTTTTTTCGGCTCCTGGACTAGCACTAATTTTTTCCGTGAGCACTAATTAGCACAAATTGGGCTTAATCGGTATGCCAAGTTTCATTTTGAAATTCGAAAGTTTCCCTGCTGCAGTTACCCACACGGTTTGATGCTTTCAGAGATCAAATCCAACTCTTGCCAATGAGCTGTACGATTTTTCTTTCCACGAACAAGCAAGACAGGTATTGCAAACTCTCTTGTGTGAATAGTTGAATATATAGAAACAGTTCCATTGAAAAAAAATATTGCTACAATCATGTCCAGCACTTACATTGTGCAGTATGATGACAATTTTTATCAAAATCGTTGAATTCGGGAAAAATAAAAACATTTACTTGCTCTCATAGACGAAAAACGGGAATACAATTTATAAGTTTTACCTTTGTTTTACATACGGTAAACGTAAATATTGAGTTTTTCCGCTGTTTGTATCAAATAATTATATGATTTAATGTTTTAGGTCTAGCAAGTAAGTAAAACAAATGTAATTGTCGTAATTTTTATTCCCATTTATGACCAAAATTCGGCCCCTGGTGCTCGAAAATCTTTCATTTTAAAACGAGATTTGAATTCACTAGACGTCAAACAATTTATAATTTTGTGTTTTCCAGTAGTGCTTTCTCGAACAATCATTAGGGTAACCATGCTATGGTAGACCTTGGGTCTGGCTTTTTGATCGAATGTGGAAAATTGAACTTTTACTGGTGCTTATTCACTAAATGTTTACAGCGGGTTTTATTTTGGGTTTTGTCTGTAAAATTCTAGATATCAGTTATTGTTATTTGATGGAAGAAGATCCATCGGTCATTTCGAGATTACTGTCGGTTAAGGTTATGATACAATGCTTATAAATGATGGTTTGTACCTCTACGATGGCTTCGATTAGTGGTTTTTTATCCGTAAATATGACGTCGTATTTCTGTACATATATTGAAATTCTGTTTCGATTCTGGAGTGTTAATCCAGATAGGACAAATGGCGAAAATGTATTTACGTGATAGTTAAGGTTTCGAACTAATGAGATGTTGATTCTTTATAAAATATTCAGTAAATCAAACCATTTTGGGAAAAATTGCTTGCAGTATCACGGCATCTATCAATAATTTTAGGTGTTGGTGAAGCATAAGGTATCGGGTTTGGCCTATAAGTACGTTCTCCGACTTATCAAAAGGGTAACTGGATAGCTAAAATTCTCGAATAACATGATCTTTAGAGCCTGCTTCTATATGTCCAACTAATCCATAACGTTATGGATATATCGATGAAGTCAATTTCACAAGCAAAACATTTAAACGGTCCTGGTAGCTATATGTATTGTTGGATATGGCACAATTGGCCATATATTGGCCGGCTCACGCAACTATTAACATTCATAAAAGATAAAAAATTAAAATGTTGAGGTTTTTAAATCTCAACGATAAGAAATTAACAGCAATAAACAACGTTACATAAAAGACTTCATGGTGGTTACTGTTTCTCAAATATAGAAGTATTGAGCATCGCTAATACCTCTCCTGCGCCTTAGAGATAACTAAAAATACAGATTTAGGTGACCAATTATCATCAACTCCATTCCAGTGGAACACATCACCAGGTACACCTTAGTAACACCACTAAGTAATCACCGATGTGAAACTGGCCCGAAAAGTAGCCCGAAAAAATGTGTCTTTGCTTAATCTGTAATATTTTCGGGCTGGCCCGAAATATTTAGAAAAACTGCATTACCTTTACTTCTTATCTCGTTTTTTTGCAATAACATTCTACAACCATATTTGATTTTGCAAACCAATAACAAAAAATAAAAAGAAAAAATTAATAAATAAACAAATATGTTTATGAAGAGCAAATTTAGTGGTAGCTTCAAAAATAAATCTGTAATAAAAATACGAGTATAATAATTATACGTAAAATTTTGCAAAAAAAAAAAATACGTTTACGTTAATCGAAACTGTAATAGTGAACCCTTATTTCAATACGAAATTAAAAGAAGCGCGTGCAAATCTCAGTATGTAACGATTTTCAACAAATAATTTACTAAGAAATTTTCTTCTGTGGCGGTTTTCACAGGGATTACCTGAAACTTCGGCGACTGTCGACAATTAGTGTAGGCCATCTGAAATCCAAATAATGTAGCCCCATTTCTGTACGAGGTGGAAAGGAGGTTCGTACCAGTCTCAGGTACTCCCTGTGAAAACCACCACAAGAAAATTTCTTATTAAATTTATTGTCGAAAATCGTTACATACTGAGACTGGTATGAACCTCCTTTCCACCTCGAACAGAAATGGGGCTATATTATTTGGATTCAAGATGGCCTACACTAATTGTCGACAGTCGCCGAAGTTTCAGGTAATCTCTGTGAAAACCGCCACAGAAGAAAATTTCTTAGTAAATTTTTGGTCGAAAATCGTTACATACTGAGACTGGTACGAACCTCCTTTCCACCTTGTACAGAAATGGGGCTACATTATTTGGATTTAAGATGGCCGACACTTATGTCGACAGTCGTCGAAGTTTCAGGTAATCCCTGTGAAAACCGCCACAGAAGAAAATTTCTTAGTAAATTTTTTCTTGAAAATCGTTACATACTGAGACTGGTACGAACACCCCTTTCCACCTCGTACACAAAATGGGGCTTCATTATTTAGGTTTTAAATAACGTAGACTAATTCTCGACAGTGGCCGAAGTCTAAGGCAATCCCTCTTTAAATTTCTTATTTCAAAATTTTGGTAATTTTTTTTTAAATCTTACGTAATATCTTTAACTCGTATTTTTGAGACAATTTTTTTGAAATTTTCATTAAATTTGCTTTTTATATACATACAATTTTTTTTCTATTTTTTCGTGTTGGCTTGTAAAATCAAATCTTGTTGTAGTATGTTGTAATAAAAAAAAATTCGGGATGAGAATTAAAGGTAATGCAGTTTTTCTAAATTGTTCGGGCCAGCCCGAAAGTATTACCGATTAAGCAAAGACACATTTTTTCGGGCTACTTTTCGGGCCAACTTCATATACATTGCATCATAAACTTTAGGAAATTTAATCGAGCGGCTTTCTTTGATTTCTGTTAGAGAGACCATTATTCGCTCGAGAATTTCAAATTGATATTATAGTAGTTTTAAAATACGAGCGAACTTTCGGACTTAAAATATCCTTTGATTACGTACTCTAAGTCACCAGTTTTAAATTTGAGCTCATTGGGATGCTTATATCAAGACCAACTAAACGAGTATCATGCAAGTTAGGCTTCTTAAGATATGTACTCACATATTGACATAACATTTGCCTGTGTATTGGACTGTGTTGACGTAAGGCATAAAACAAATTGGATTTAAATTTGGGAGGCGTGGGCTAAGTAAGGCGAGGGCTAAGTAAGACGATTTTAACCGTTAATTTCCCAACGTAATATTCTAACATGTCTGTTTTACCCAAAAAGATCGATTTACACAAATCCCAATGACTATTAGAAAAAGCAATACAACGCATGGAGGTAATCATTATTTATTCTTCTTCTATGCTGGCATGCTGGCACTTCATTCCATGAAGAATTCAATATCGCAGATAATTCGATCGATATCATAAGGGCTCTAGGTCCTGTTCTACGTCGGCCATCCATCGAATAGATTGCCTCCCACGATGTCCTCTCTTTATTGGTGCGGACTCCGTTCCAATTATATCAAAGTTTTTAATATTATTTTTGATCTCAAGATTCAGACGCATCCTGTACATTTCTCCATTCTTAATATGGCCTCGCATCATACATTGCGCTCAAAAACGGCAAGCCAAGACTCGTCATGACTAATGGCCTTATCAGCGCTTTGTAGATATATTAAGAGAGTTGAAAATGTTAATGTTAGCGCAGAATGCTTGCTAACCTGCTGCAATCCATGATGTTATATCTGCAGAGACTAAGTTTACCTTTTCGCCTGTTAAAATTTTTCAACGTGTTGTATTTGCTTTTCGCTTCGTTGATATCGAGGCCGATTTATTGGGTTGTTGTTTTCAACGATAGAAGATCGGCTTTAAGAGACACTATGTTACAATCCAACATGCAAATGTCATCCGCGTTGGATTTATGGTATAATATAAACAGTAAAAAACAGTAAAAACAAATATTGATTCCTTTTTGAAATGAGAGACTCGTTTTTAGATTTTCTTGCGAGTTTCAATACTTTTTCGATATGTAACCTTTACTATAATCTAATTTAAAATCACAAGCATTTTCTTTGTTGGTAGTTGTTTCGTCAATTACATTATTTGATTTAAAGTTTTCATTGTTCGGAAACCATTTCTAAATATAGGACTTTTGACTTCTGCAGTCCGAATTTGTTCATTGAAGTTTCGTGCAGCAACTGCTGCACTTATTGCTTGTTAATCATGTTACCGAACCCGGGGACTAACTCTTTAGCATTTTCTAGGAGAAAATTACTTATTTATACCATATTGTACATTAATGAAGTAGCATCCGAGATGATGATGATCTTCGGTGAGTGTTGACAAAATGAACGGGTTTGGGTGCTATTATGATATGATGTGCTAGCCGCAGTATCACAGGAGACATGAACACGATACATTGCACGAGATAGAAAAAAAAATTTCATGCCTACCACATAGCATTGCTGCAAGAATTATTCTGCAAATGATTTTAGATCAAGAATTCAAATTTGTCATTGGACGAGGTAACAAATTGAAGAAAATCCAAATTTCTTTCGTCGTGCCCTTTGGACAGGCGGCCCAACGTTTATGAGTGACGATAATGTGAATAGGCATAATTTACATAATGGGAGTGACGCGAATCCACATTGGATGCGTAAATGCACAATTTGTGAATTTTGTATTAGAAGATTTCTGGCTTCAGTTGGATGATGCACATCTCCATTTTGGTACAGCTTAACGACAACAACTAAATTGAATGTTTCCGAATAAATTAATTAAAAGAGTGGGGTCGCACTCCTTTTCTAGCACGATCATCCGTTCTAACTTGTATAGATTTTTATGTATGGGGGAAAAGTGAAAGATTTAGATTATTTTAATTGGCAGAAAATATGGGACAAAGAATTAAAGATATTAGAAGCAGTTCATCTAAATTTTGTAGAATTAGTAGACAACTGTTTGGAATCAAATGGCGGACTTTTGGTCATTTATGAAACAAATTTTTTGTTTTTCTAATTCCTTAAATCTTTATTTACCACTGTAGTGAATATCAATTTTGACATATCAATGTCTCTGAAATCATACACTTTACAAAAAATTGGTGTGATCAAAATGTATTTAATTTTAATTGTTTAATAAAAAAAGCACTCAAAAGTATAAGTTGTAATTTAAAAAACCTTAACTTTAGTGTATATCTCCGAAACTAATGAGCTTCAAGGTGACTCAAGATCATCACTACCCGTCCTCTCAACCCTTAAAAAATTTTATTATAATTAATTTTCTCCTATCTAGCACCGTTCTCGAGATAAAAACTTGATATTTTTTAAAAAACTCACCCTATATATGAGACTTTTGGCTTTTGTAGAAGTAAATTTTTCATTGGAGTTTCGTCACGCAACGCAATTGTTGCACGAATATTTTGCCTACACGTATACCTTTTGTATAGTTGCACACATGTACAGCATTTCTTATTTATTAGAAATTTGACTTCGGTTTTTATTCGTGTTGCTACCGAGCGAAAATATATTTTCGTTTCCCCTCAAAATAAATTCAGTTTTCTCAATTTAATGTGAGCATAAGTTAACTTAGCAGTTTAACTATATTGTATAATAACCACTGGCCAATTTGAGGACGTACAGGTTAACGTGTCACACAAGTCCTTGCAGTTTCGTTTACTGAAACCCAAACCAAGCATAATGTGCGACTTTGAAATAATGGCGTTAACATGTCTGGTAAATGTAGCGTCAGATTCAAAGATCACACCAAGATCCGAAATAAACTCAATCCGATCAATGGCTTCGTTGTACAGTTGATATTGATAAAAAAACGGGCGAGCGGATACGGAAAAAAGAAAGAGTTTTGCATTTACTCACGTTTAAAGGGAGTACGTTGTTAATTGACCAACTGCAGATGCGGATTAAGTCATCTTATAACAATTTGCAGACTAAAACATTTTACAACGTCGTTAATAAATAATGAAAATAATAGTGGCCCGATATGACTACATTGAGGCAGGTCGGATAGTGCGCGAAATAATGGGGAGAAAGAATCTAGAATCCTAACGGATTGCCAGCGATCTGAGAGGTAAGAACGCAACCAGTCAATGAGAATAAAATGGCATTCGAGACTCTCCCACTTGCTAATGAGAATAGAGTGATCAATCACATCGAAAGCCTTTGCAAAGTCCGACTGTCAAATAAATTACCACAAAAACAGGACAAGTCAGACACGGTAGGCCTACCAGGATAAAATCCATGCTGAAAAGGAGAAATAAGCCTCTTAATATAGAAGTGCAATACTCTGTGAACCATGGACTCGAACAGTTTGAGTAAGGCAGAGAGGATTACCCGGAGCCTCACTTCTATTACACGCCTTGAAAATTGGATGAACGCATGAGATTTCGCAGGGATCCGGAAAAAACCACGACGAAGACTTTCGTTTAAGAAGAAGGTAACTGCAGGGGCCCAACTTACAGCACAACAGTCGTGACCCGCACCCTTACTAACGTCGAGAAGGAGCAGTTGATCTAGAACCTCCTGTTCAGTAAATTTGAAATGATCAAATACAGTGGATGTGGAAGTATAGTATGAGACCCGGTGTCTGTCGACCGAAACGGCTTGTGGACCGATTCAAAAAATTTGACAAACAAATTGCAAATATCAGATGGCTGGCTGGCGGTGGAGGTCTTGTAAGACATATTCGACGGAAAACCAGATACCTTTTTCTTACTACTAATGAAGCTCCAAATTTTTTTGGGATTAGCGGTCAAAACTTGCTTGATGCGTATTTGATTGCATATTTATTGTAAAGGAATCAATTGAGGGTCTTAAATTTCTTGCGGGCTTTGAAAGAATTGCGATAGTAATCATAAGCCCGTACAGGGAACGAAACTTGTTGCGTCGTTTCTCGAGCAACATCAACTCGGTAATATACCATGGCTCACGAAAGCCAGATTTATTATTGATAACCCGCGGAACGTGTCTCTCGATACCACTCCCGAGAAGCTCATTGAATCTGTGCCCCGTGTCATTCAAATCCGCACCGCGCTGTAAAAAGTCCCAATCCGAGCAGTGCTATGAAAATCATTGAAGGATGCATAGTCTTCCATTCTAGAATTAAAGTGAAAATAATTAGAGAAATATTTAGTTTTACATTTAGTATAAAAAGTATTTATCATAATTGGTGTGTGATAAATGCTCTCACGTCCAGTGAAGTCCAAGAGGTCCCATTTGAAACACGATATTTCAAAACGCAATATTTCAAAACGCGATATTTTTAAAATTTAAAAATCGATAGGAGCGGGAGTTTAGGATCGGGTTATATCGGTATTGGGTTTCAGGAGTATAGGACGGGTTTTGAAATTTCGTGTTTTAAAATATCGCATTTTGTACCATATCGCGTTTTGAAATATACATATTGATCGTAAGCCAGGTCTCGCTGATTATTATACCATCAAAATCATTGTCAAGTATGCCTAGAAATTCCTGGTTTTACCTCGGATACTGGTGGCATTGTGATAGTAGATAGAAGTAAAGGCGTTTATAGTATTGTTGAAATGTAATCATAGTCCGGGTTATTTGATATTCGTGAATAATTTGTAACAGTCCAAACATCAGACTTATTAAGCAGGTCAAAATCTTCAAACCAATTTTAAATGAAACGAACGTTAGTGAGCTGTCCAAAACGGGGGCTTTTTAATATTAGGCTACAATTTACGTCCCCTGGCGAACAATTTTGAAATTTGTCGCAGACATAGCTAACGATCTGATCGGTTGAGACGGATGGATTGATACGACTGACATATAAATATTTTTTGACAGGCCCTGAGACAGTTTTGATGGAGTTGATGACTGAATTTTATTTGAATGGGTGTATATGGTGGTTCAGTCTCAAAATATATAGATTAAATACCGTTACAGCCTACCGTTTTTATCACCAGTAAATATTGTTTCTTCCTATAAATTGTGTTGGCTGCAACAAAAAAGTTTTTGCAAGTTGAAATATTGTTTGTTGAAATATCTAAAAACGTCATTTTGAACATGCATATGGTGCCCGAAATAAATTCGATAGTGTTAATGAATATTTGATATTTTTTTTTTATTGACTTTAACCCTACAAGTATTTTCGGTTTATGGAATGGCAATTAGCAAACTATCAAAGTCAAGTCCAAGTGGGCTTGGACTTTACCAAACGTGGCTTGATCAAATTACACGCATTATTATTATTTTTTTTTAAATATTATTTATCTTTAATCTGTTCTGCCTAGGCACTTCCAACTCTTTCGCGGTTCGCTTTTCCCGTCCCTACTTTTTTACTGTTCCCGCAACCAATTCGAGAATGTTCGAATGTTCATTGCATAGCTCTATGAGTTCTGCACTCCGACAGCGGGTCAAATCGTAATCTGATGATGAAAAATTAATTTTGCAACCTGGCCCTATCGGTATTCGAACCCCCCCAACTACTATGCCGTTTGGTGGGTAAATTGCACACATTCACAGCCAGATTGTTATAAGTGTCTTTTTTAATCAAATAATTTATCAGATAAGTCATACGGAGTGTGAGTTTAAGGCTTTGTCTGTACTGATGCTCAATAAAGCTACGTCAGAACTTAGACATATAGAATAGGTTATAAAATAGCAAAGTTTATGTAAATTTAAAAAAAAATCAATTTCCCTAATCTATATATTGGATCGACCGCAAAATCTATAAATTACACTTTGTTATTTCGAAAATCACTTCAATGCTCAATCACTACCCCTTTAGAATAGCAAAAAATCATCTCATTAAAAAGTATAGAAACAGTTCTATTCAAACTATTTATTGTCTCATTTATTAAAACATACATAATTTGAATATGCTTGGCATCACATTTGACACACACGTTGTAAAATCACAATAATTACATGAGAACAAGGCCTTTATCAGAATATATAGGTGACAAAACACAAAGTGATTAAAAAGCATAATCCTCCCCAAACCAAATAAAGGGTTTGGTTTACTTTTTGTCTGTGCGTTGATAGAAAACACGCGTCATAAAATATGCATACAAATGTAATTATTTCGTTTAAAAAATATGAATAAAAATGTTGTCTATTAATATCGTGGTTAACCCCTTAGATAAACTGGATAATTATGTCACGTGCATATCGTCATCCTTCGTGTATTACAAACATCCTTTCGCTAATTTGCTAGGTAAATTATGCATAAATTTTAAATCGGAAATGTTAATGCGGTTTTTTTGTTTCTTTTTGTCTCTTTGATTTTTGTAGCGGTTCAAAATGAACGACAACCACGGAATACAGCAACAATACGTCCTGAAGCGCTACGGGATATGGAACAAGGAAGGGCATTACGTGAAGCGGCGGTCGCTGTTGGTGTTTTTGGGTAAAATCAGATATTCGTTTATTTATAATTTTTCACGCAATTAATTTTATGTTTTATATAAATAGGCCACCAGTTTCGCTGTTGTCACCGTCACGGTATGGTGCCGGAATATTAACACCACCTGGTAACTATAAATATTAATTATTTTGTGTACTTTATGCATTTTATTGATTTAAATATAGGAAGTTATATTTCAGCCCTTAATGGACTACCGTCTGCCGGTCAATTATTACACCATTCGCAAATGGCAATAAGCGCGGGTATCGCTCATCATCACCATCACCATCATCATCCGGCGGTACTGGCAAACGGATTAAATGCTTTAACACATAATAATAACAACAACAATATTAATAGTAATAATAGTAATGTGAATAATAATAATAATAACAATAGTAGTAGTGGTAATAGTAACAACAATAATCATAATGGTATTAGTAATAGTCTTCATGTCGATACGATTACCGGGCATAATACAAATCTATCGTCAAATCATTCCTCGAGTAACAATTCGCTACCAACAAGTTCACCGAATCATTTAACCAATCAGGGGCCAGTGAGTCCTATGTCAAAGCACGAGAATAACAACAACAACAATAATAATAATAATAATCAAGCGGCAAGTTTATCGTCATCGGTCGGTTCGGGGAGTCCAACACCTGTAAATGATAATGATGGTAAGTGTACATATAATCTAAATATCTATAGAAATACCGTTCAGCTATCTACTGTCAAATTAAAATGCAAACATTTTCGGTCCCATAAATTTATTTGGTTTGACGCATGATACGTTAATACCCTGGCATCGCGCGCGACTGTTGCGATATTGTGGTGTATAACAAATTTAATATTCAATTAAACGAGGAATAAAACAAAAAATTCGGATATTTTTATTTAAATGTAAATTAAGGATTTAGCCCGGGACACATAGACAAGACTGAAATTTAAAAAAAAAAAAAATGTAGCAGTATAGTGATTTTTTTTTGTTCGTCTGCTTGTGTACGGTATAAAGTCACAAGAGACATCGCGAAGATATCGCATTTTGTGTGATTTGTGTCATCAGAATAAAATATGTATATGCAGATTTTTTTATTTCTTGTAAGGAAACGTTGAGCCAGGACTTATGAATGAAATTGGATTTTTACAATTTTTTTGTTTATTTTCTTTTCGTTTGGTTTGTTGTATCATACTCGATTGATTGTGTGACGCTAAGAGGAATAATGAACTTGACCTATTTTAAATGGTCATTTGAATTATTTTAGTAGCAAAGTTTTTTTCCTTCATAAAATAAGGGTAAAATTTTGAATTTTGAGCAAATGATCCTCATTTCACAGTTTGTCAAAAGTTTTTTTATATTCTCATATGAAGTCATTTTAACAAATAATTCATAGATTTTTCGTCGAAAGAATGAAACATTTCTTAATTTAAGAATTTGTTTTGTTGTATTTTAAATATAATATCTTATATTAAGAATTATTTTCTTAAATTTTTATAGGTAATATTTGTATACTAGCTAGTGTACCCGGTGTTACTCGGGGAAATATTACTAAAGATTTGTGGGATTACCAAAATATCAACTAAAGTTTCCGTTATTTTCCTGAAAATTTATTTGCTCATTTATGGCCTGGACAGACTGAGGATTAGTTAAATTGGTTTAGCAAAATTTAGTCCAGTACTCAAGGAAATAAAATTCAATTTAGTTCGACACATTACGAAAAATTAAAAAATATACTAGGAAATTCAAGTTTTTCAAGTTTAAGCAATCCGCAGTCTGTCCAGGCTATTAAGTCACTGGTTTCTAGCGTTTTTGAGTTTCCCATTGGGAGCAAAAATAAAAAGGTTTTAAGGATATCAAGAGATAGAGTTATCGATGTAAAAACAAGGTTCCTTCAAATTAAGACTAGTAATAAAATTGTTGTGTGTTCAGCAGATTTATTTTATTAACTTATTTATCTACCAACCAAATGGCACAGTAGTTAATGCTTGGCATTTGGATCGGGAAGTACTGGGTTCGAATCACGATAGGGGCAGGATGCAAAATGAAATTTCATAAACAGATTACAATCTGTGAGCTATGACTCCCTATCGGTGTACAAAACCCATGGGCCGATCCATCTTCCATGCCAGTATAGGTTGAAATAGAGTTTGCAATGTGTAGATGGTTTTAATTCGGACCTATAGCCGTACGCCCTCGTACGTTGCCCGCGAGGCGTCAAGGAAGGACAAAACCAAAAAAAACTTTTTTATTGGAAAACAAATAAATGATTTTACGAACTCCCTCTGGAACATGCAACGTACAGTAGCCCATGAGAAAAGTATTGGTTCCCCAAATTAATTCCCTCCACTTTTAAAGATAGCCCTTGAGCATTATTAAAAGAAATCCCAAAAGCAAGCCGAACAGTAAACTCGAACCTTTAAAATTTATAAGGCATATCAAAGGTTATTAATGAAATACGAGGGCTGCCTTTTATATTTCGGGATTAGTGAACAAAAACAAATATTAACCATCGAAAATCGCTTTAGTTTTTCAAAATATTCCCCATGAAGGGGTTGAACCAATTGTCGAAGCACTTTTTCCACTCTGATTGAGGTATCTCCAAAACATGCATTCTGAACGCAGCAACCGCTTCTTCAAGTGTCGAAAAACGTTGACCTCTCAGTTTGTTTTTTACGTACGGGAATAAAAAGAAGTCATTTGGTGACAAGTCAGGACTATACGGCGGAAGACTCATCAAATCGATGTTTTAAGTGCTCAAAAATGCAGTTGTTTGAGCCGATGTGTGAGAGCTCGCATTGTCGTGGTGAAGAGTGATCTGTCTTCGGCAGTTGGTTTTCCTTATTTCTTGGAAGACAACTTGCAAACAAATGGTTGTGTACCACTCAGAACTGACTGTTCTGCGTTGTTCTAGTGGTACGGTTGCGACATGTCCATTTTTCCGAAAAAACAGGCGATCATTTGCTTGCAAGTGCTTCTTGCGCGAACAACTTTTGTTGGATTCGGCTCATCTTGAAACACCCATACAGTCGACTGCTGTTTACTTTCGGGCCCATACGCGTAAATCCACGATTTATCACCTGTCACTATGTCATACACGTGTTTTGAAGCACCGCGATCGTAATTTTTGAGCTTTTATTTCGACCAATCGACACGAGCCTTTTTTTGAGCGATTGACAAATTGTATGGGATCCAACGCGAACAAATTTTGTTGACATTCAAATGTTTATGCAGTATTGAATGTATGCTGGTCCCACTAATGCCTAAGGTTGTCTTAATCTCACGATAGGTCTCATGACGATCTTGCAATATCAGTTCGCGCACAGCATCAATGGTTTCCAGAACAACAACTGATTCTGGACGACCTTCACGAAATTCGTCTTGGAGTGAACTACAACCTCGATTGAATATGAACCATACCATCGATAAACACTGGTCATTGATGGAGCTTCATCGTCAAAAATTAAGTTCATCCATGCACTCTTGCTGCCTTAATCCACGTCGAAAGTTGTAAAAAATAATCGCACGAAAATGTTCACGAATAATTCCATTTTTTCGCCGAGATGTTGAGTTAATGAGTACTGTAACCAACACAAATAGCGCTCGAATGTCAAAACGTTCTGAGTCCGTATAATCTCAAAAATGTCATACTTTACGATAGAGCTGTCAGTTGCCAGATTGCAACACTAGGGTTGTCCAATCCCGAAATATAAAAGGCAACCCTCCTACGTATGGCATATGATCTTGAATATATAAGTTTATTTTATTTACACTGTCATTTTTTGGAGGCAAAATTGCTCGTTCACAGAGCCACTTGTGGTTCCTAACGCAATGACTTATATTTGGTAAAACTTTTTCGACAAGTTGATTTACGGAAACCACTCTATGGCAGAAATCTGTTGGCAAAGAAGTCAGGCCAATTGATCGGTATCGAATTTACCATCTCCCAGTGTTAATAACTGCTTAGAAAATGTATTAGCATTTAAATCTTCAGCCAAACGGATTTTCATATTTGTTGATAAATTCGGTTTCTTAACGTATCTCTAAATATACGATGACTTAAGACATGCATCAAGATAATCGCACGTTTTTGCATGTTCAACTCATTTGCTAATTAATATTCGAAATTCCAGATTGAATGGTAGCTTGAACGCTGTATGAACAGTTCTGTCTCCTTGCAACAGTATAGACGCTATTCCACAGGACACAACTGCCATTGCGATTTCATTGTGTTTGCGAATTTCAGCTATCAGTACATTGATTAGGAATGCTTTTCCTGTTTCACCTGATAGCTTCAAGAAATAAAATGCCTCCTCTTCCGTTGTCAATCGTTTCCATAATTGTATCGTATGCTAATTTTTGGTCATCCACTATATAGTACAATATACGTCTTTGAATTGGGACCTTCTAAGCCAAGTAGTTGTAGATTTTCCCCGTTTATTGAAATACATTTATCTTCAAGAAGGATGAGGGCTTGATTAAAGATTTCAGTTGAATTTTGTAAAGTTATATTATTTCGTAGTGTTTCTCTAAGGATATATTGAATTACAATGTGAACTCATAATGTGGTTCTGAAAACGGTCCATTCGACTGTAATTAAATCATTTCTCTACCAATTGGACAGAATTATCATGATGTCAGTTTCATGATAAAATGGGATCACAGCATTAGTTGTGGACATGGTTCTGCTTGACGGGTATTCAAAATGAAATCTAGGGCATTTGTTACTCAACCAATTGGAATGGCACTATAGGTTTGTATGACAAAAGTTGGATGCCAATATGAGTTCCGGATACAGTTCTGAAAAAAATATAAATTTCAATGAAATTTAGATATTTTTATTAACAGATAAGGATTAATCTCAATTTCTATGAGGAAAATGTGATTCCCTTAAGAGTTGTTACAGGATGGCTACTGCCATCCTGCAGATTTCACTAAACGCATGCAAAGGCCTCCACGGTGATCTTTTGCCGGCTACGTTCTTAGGGAGAAGTGCTAAGGGTCGTGGGGTTTGAGGCTTGCATGACTCCTGGCTTACACCGTGATTACAGAAAATTTGGGAAAAACGCAAATAATAATAAAACCCGAATGTTCCGCAGAAATTCGTCGGCCGGAACTTGAGGAACGAACAAAACATTATAAACCCGAGAGAGGTGCCTTGGTGCGCGCATCCATTCTAATTCAAACAAGGCACAGCCCTGGTTTCGAAATTGGATGCGAGCACCAAGGGACCGCAAACACTACACCGACACGGAACGGAAGTCCCCCCACCCCCCACCATACCAACCCGAGAAAATTAGTAATTCATCTTATTAAATAAATCAACCAGAAGAAACCCTAAGGACATGAGAAAATGAATAAATCCAGCACGAACAAAGGTCATACACAATATTTATTTATTAGCATACCACTGCGACTCTCAAGGTCCCGTTCCGCAAAAATTCAAATAAAAGAAAAAGTAGCAGAAAAAACAACAAAATGGTGAAATGGAATTAATTAACCGTTCTTCACCTCTGTATTTACAAATCACGCGACCGAAACCACATGTACTTCAGAAAAAAAAAAAAAATATAAAAAAATATGATCGGGGTAACCAGGAAACTGAGTTATGCGATTACATCGAGAATTTAATTGAAAATTTAAATCCAAAAGAAAAAAATATATAAAATAAAAATTAAATAAAAATAAACTAAAATCTAAAAAAACCCGGACCGTTGCGGCCTTGTAATGGTAATCGATACCCGTAGCACGCTGTTTCCCACGTGGCGGCATTACCGCTGTTATCTCCAAAATTCGCTCGTTTGTACGGCCTCAACTGGCCACCAATAAAATATAAGGCGAGCTTTAACTAGCCGCCCGTCACACTCGCCGATGAATTCGACTGGCCTCAACTGGTCTCAACTGGCCCGCCCGTTAGGTGCGGTGCACACTCGAAGAACACGCGGCACCCGTTCAATAATTTTTATCCACCAACAAAATAAATTCAATTTATTCGACTTTACAAGCGTGTAAACTACTTGTCTTGTTAAAATTTCTTTTCAAAAACCAAATTTCTTTATCACTTGCCGATAATTTTCCCGGCTCTATATTTTTTTCCCTTCACTGTATTATTATTTTTTTTTTCACTTGCATCATCCAATCGAAATGTTTTCAAAATGGACACTTCACTTTATTATTTAGTCAAACTATTTGGTTAAACATTCAATTTAATAACATTTTTATTACCAAGACATTATTCAGTCTTATTCGTAATTACATATCAAAAGTTTTATATTTTATCAATAATATTTAACATTAATAACAAAAACTAGAAGTCTTAACCAAAAAAACTAGAGCGCTATCCACTAATTGAGAATCAAAACTTAACTTCTCTACCAAAAAAAAATTTCGCATACCCATTTCCTCCTACGTACACGAGTATTCCCTCTTGTTATCTCTATTTTCCCTTTCATCATTTTTTTAAATTTTCATTTATCAGGGTGCGAGGCAGTTTATTGAAGTTTATATAGGGGAAAATGAGACAACAAGAGGAAATACTCGATATTACAAACAATTTCCATAACGTTGAAAACAGACGAAATTATACCGATTGTGTACATGGCGGCGTGGTTTGTAAATACCGAAACATTTAGTTCTAGTACTTCTATTACAAGATAGATGGGAATGCCATCAGTGAAAATGCTTTAATTGTAAGATTTTAATAGAATTTTCGCATATTACGCCAGGTTATGGCCCCAAGGAGTCGTAACAGAGTTCCGGCATTGTTTTGTGAAATGGGCAATTTGAATTTAGCTTAGTCATGCCTCAACCCAATGTCATGGTCCTAGATTTGAAGATAAAAGTAGAATATCAAAGTAGAATTCAAATTTTAAAGCCAAATCCATCTCAATAGCTGATAATTTTATTTTGTATTAAGAAATTTTGCTACATATAATCGATTTCTGCCATTGATATTTTGATTTCGGACTGCATTCTTTAATTGTTAATGAACTAGACTCTAATGATGGATTTCCGCTGTAGTATAAAATTTGCCCCGCTTAATATAAATCGAAACGAGGCTGATTTGATCCGATACGTTGTTCGAAAAACGAACAAGCTGTGTACAAATAGTAATTCACATAGTGCAAGTCAAGCTAATTTTTGAGTCTGAAATTTAAGTGAAGCCATTCGAGTTTTAGAATATAAAATAGTAACGAAACAAAACATTTTTCACACCTATTGTTCAAAGATGAATGTGGCAACCAAACCACCGTTGTAACGCTTCCCAAAATCATGAAGTTAAATTCTCTCTGGTCGTGGTGAGATGAAACATCTCCAAATGGGTATTATTTACTAATACTCGCACAATTTGCATGACCATTACGTTTGCATGCAACCAGCTATAGTGAGGTTTTTTTTCAAATTCAGTCGACAAATTGAAATTAGTTTTGATTCTGATTTACCCTCGCGTATAGGTGAAAACCTCTTCGTGACAATAATCAGATTCATTTTCAATCTAATTGTGTATCTCACAGTCATTGACATTCAAAATGATTTTAAAAATTTGCAACCCTTGTTGTGGCCGTTTAAAAGTTGTGACGTGTGGCATCAAGATTTTGATTTTCCCGCCTCCAAATGTACTTTGTAAATTCTGCTCATTTGTTTTAATACAAATTTGGCGGTTCATTGTTATTTCACCAGTAAAGGCAAGGAGATGCTTCCGAAAATGTAACAAGATCAATTAAATACCTTGTCAATGTTGGGACCGATAATGCATTATAGACAGTCCGCAGTTTTGCCGTACTACTATTTCCTCGAATAAATGAACGATTAGGCGTAAAAGTGGAATCATTTAGTAGATCCAATGATTTAAATTTAAAAGCTTCAACTATATGTTTTAATTTTTTGTACTAGTTCATGAACTGAATACACTTTGAATAGAATTCTTTAATTATATTCAAAAGCATTTCTCAAATATAAAACTGGCCCACCGCGTGTTAACCGATGAATCATTTAAAATATCGATGCCTTTTTAACTACCATTAAAGTATCTCGTAATCGTCTTGGTATCTTCAATAAAATATTGGTTCGAAGTCCCAAGGGTTTCGTGATTTGCAAAAAGTTCATTTGAAGCTAGCAAAACCTAAACTAAAAAACGAACCAAAACTGAAATTAGAACTCAAAACAAGACATAGAAAAAATTATTTTTTGTTTTGCTTTCCAATTTCGGTTTTGGTTGATTCTCTATTTGGGTTCTATTAGCATTAAATGAAATTACCTAAAGCTAGTTCAAGAACGAGGTCAACAAAAATTTTTTTACGAGACATTTGAATTGACTATAATGGTAATTTCGGTTTTGATTTGGGTTCGCTGACTTTAAATGATATACGAGACTTAAAGCTTGGTCAAGATCGAGTAGAGCCCAATATGTTTAATGACGCATTTGATCGAGCTTGAATTAGCTTTAACTAATTGTTTATCAATAGATCTTGTTTTGCTTCTTAATTTCGGTTCTGGTACAATTTTCGATTTGAATTCTACAAGGTTCTAATGAAACAACTTAAAGCTTGGCAAATAAAAAACGCAAAATGGAGTCCAAAACTAACGACTGACAAAAATTACGCACATTAACATATCGAATCAGGCAGACCCGATATATTAGTAATAACGGGAAAAAAAGTATTTCAAAACATATACGAAAAAAAAAATCTACTTCAAGCGCTACTAGTTCGAACATGCATTCGAGTTGCAACGTGGAGTATGTACATACATACCGGACGCACGACATCGTGAGGTACGAATTTTTAACAAAGACCGCTTAAGCTTTTGTGCTTAAAATATCCCTAGCTATTGTTTACTAGACAATTTTTTTTAATAATTAGTTTGTATAGCTCCCCCAATCAGACAGATTCAGAAATCATAAATATCTTCGATTATTTGTTACACAAATGTAATGATATTATAGCAACCAACATACCTACTGCGAATTTTTATAATTGGGGACTATAATGCCTACCATAACATGTCAACATTTTGCAAGAGTTTATATTTTGGATCTTTGTCTCACAACAATCCCCCATTCCATGGAAGCACGTCTCGAGGCATACAAATATCTGTCGAAACATCACTGGAATTCAGACTGCTTTCCACCATTCATGGAATAACTAAATATCCCATCATCGTTTTCTAAATCTAATCCAAATTTTAAAATTTTTTCAAAAGAAGCCGCCAAAGCTGTCAGACAAATAAAACTGCTCACAAGAAATATAACCGCAACGAAATTCCTTTTGACGAATATAAAACCACACGAAACACTTGTAAAAAAAATCTGTGGTGAGAAAGCAAAAACAGCCGACATCAAGAAAGCTGCCAATCATTCTGAGTTGAAAATCATGACTTATTTGATGGGGTCCATATCAACATAAATTTAAAGAATAAATAAATTTAGACTGTAAAGGCTTCAAATATGTAATCTAAAATTCGATTTTACCACATTTAATAATTTATTACACCAGACCACCACCAGAAATAGGGTCAAATGTTACTCAATAGACTTTGAGAAGGGCAGGTCCATCTTAGCCAGGAGTGCCATATATTATGTTTGAATCAGGTTACGCGGAATTTGCTTGAAACTGTAAATGCTTCAAATGTGTTTTTAACGGTCGATTTTACCACGTATGATTATTTATTACATCTGACCGCCACCAGATAATTCGTCTTTTTTTATTATTTAAGCTTTGCAATCTATTCTGGGACCGAAGCACCCCCAACTCCTTCGCACTTCGTTTTTCACGTGCGTACCTTACACAGTATACTGCCAACTCTATAAGGACGTACCGGGTGTAGGTCTGATTTTATTACCATCTGCACGTTGCATAGACCCATGCTAGCCAATACTGGCATGGATGTTAGGTCGGCCCATGAGTATTGCGCTCCGACTGGGGGTGTTAGTTTGTGTTCCATTTCATTACAGATCGTAATCTGGAAGAAAATTACTTTTGCATCCTGCTCCTATCGGAATTCGAACCCAGTACCTCCTGAAACAAACGCCAAAGCTTTAACCACTGTGCAATTTGGTTGGTCAGATATTGGGCTTTAGTCTAATGTTGTAATAAATTATTAAATGTGGTAAAATCGAACTTTAAACTATCTATTTCAGGCCTTTACAGTTTGGAGCCAATTTTGCGTATTCTGTCACAAAAATAATTT